>CM060924.1:775937690-777137690 GCA_030737875.1 Allium sativum | reverse complement strand
TATATATACAAATTGATGTTTCGTGTGACTATGCTTGAGTTTGAGTACAACCTTATTTTTTTTAATATGCATGTGTCATTAATTTTCAAAACCTATGAAGATTTTATGTGAAGTAGAGATAATTCATAAGGAAATTATTGCCTATAGCACTATTTAATGATTATTATTCCTTTAGGATTGCAAAATACGAGAGTGTTGGTTAGCTGAGCTAAAAAGATGGTGCTTTGGTACAACTATAGAGGTTAAATCATTAATTTAATTTAATTTAATTTATTTGGTCTTACTAATACCAACCAATTTAATATAATTTTAAATTTTATAGTACGTAAGTTCATCCTATGATTAATTGAAACATACCAAACAACCACATGGATGGTTCTTGGTATTCTTACTATTTCACAGAAACCAACTTAGATAAAATTTCCAATATCCAAAATTTGTAAATGGCTTCAATTTGGTATTTTATTTATTAATTTAAGCCAAAATTCTTTATTGAAGGTAACCAATACTTATTGTGCTCTCGATGTAGACAACCCATATCTAATGGAATTATTAGTGATTTCCGACCCGGTCATCGCCAGAACCGGACCGGAATGACCGGATTTCCGGCGTGCCGGCCGGAATTTAAAACCTTGTAATATCAATACGTTCCGTTTTGCTGTACGGTAAATTAAAAAAAAAAAAATACATCACTCATGGTAATTCTTTGGAATAGAAACATTACATGAAATTGAATCATAGTTTTGCTACAAAACCATACGAAAGCCAAAATAATAGATTCAAAAACAAAAGAAAACTAATCTTTTTTTGCTTCTTCTTCGACTACTTCATCGTCGTCTTCTTCAAAGCAGCTAAGGTCATCTTCAGTAGTGCTGATTAGCAGCTCGGAATACTTTTTGTTTCATCTATTGTCGATTTAGGGCATGTGTTTCCCCCTTTTTTCCCCAGGTTTTGATTTTGAGCGGCTGAGGTAAAAACGAGAGTGACCAGAGAGAGAAGATGCTAAAATTGTTTTATTTGTTTAACTAGCCTCATATTGGATATGGATCCTATCGGGTATGAGAAATGTCATGTCATGCTGAATATTATTATGCACATTTAAGTTCACTTTTATTACTACTAAGTAGTGATGCTGTATATTTGTTTTATTAAATCAAATTCTAAGCTGTTTATTTGTTTATTAAATCAAATTCTAAGCTGTGACAACATATACATTTGCCTATTTACAAAGAAAAAAAACACCGGAACTGTCAAACGGAATTAAACCGGATTTTCCGGAATTTCCGAAACGGGACCGAAATTTTAAATTATTTACGTGACTGGAACGGAACCGGAAACCGGAATTTCGAACCTTGTGATATTAGCTATAGGTGTATAACATATGACAACTATACACATTCTATTTTCTTAACCGCTGCTGAGTTTCATTCTACATATCTACAGTACAAATGAATAAGCAATGAACAAACAAACCTTCTTTAATCTCCGTCTTTATTTATCACTAATAGTCTTACAGTACAAATAAATAAGCTACAAAAATACTGTCATATACCCTAAAGTTAAAACCATTATTATTATTATTATTATTATTATTATTATTATTATTATTATTATTATTATTATTATTATTATTATTATTATTATGATGATCAATATGTCATCGTGTATCAAATCAAATGGTTATCGAGAATTTCTGAGCCAACTATGCATTCAATAAATAGTTATACTATTATCATTGATTTTCATATTGCTAATATTGATAGTTTGTTTCTCAATGTACGTAGTTTGCGTACCAAGCGGATTAAATGTTCCACATAGATAAAGTAACAATTAAGATTATACTTAGTTTCCGCCTTTTCTTTGTCATTCATCACTAACTGTTGACTTGAACTCTTTTCATTTACAGGATAATGCTTCTCTAATGGTACATGAACGCTCTTCATATTTTTGACTAAAATTACACATCTCTACTAGCAATAGGTCTAAAAGGAACACGCCAGGCAATAATGGGTCTAGAAGGAAATGAAAACCAAAATAGGTATTGCTACGTCTTTATTGATTCTCTACGAAACTTTGTTTGAAAGTTATTCATGTAATTCCACCTTCAATTCTGGTGATATTGAGTGCTATAGGATGAAACTTCCCCACATACACCAACAATTTGAAAACAAGATTGACTATTTGAGAATCAATGTCATAACAAGTGAAGAATTAAGCCGATTTCACTGAAAATGTGAGAATTCAGCAAGCTGCTTATCAATTTAAAGCTAAGGAACTGGCGGCAAGGCTTGACGAAGAAGCTACCATCAATCCACCAGTTCCTGGACAAACTTATTTCACCAATGAGGTCCGTTGAAGCTAGGTTTAAAATAAAATGTTAGTTTGATATGATATTTTTTTTTTTTTTCATTTTATTTCTACACTGCCTTCCCATGATAAGTAATTCAAGGTATTTGAACCGGCATTAGGGTATTAAGGTTTATACTTTTTTTTTATTCTTTGAAATGGTCTTAGCCAAATGTTTTAACATTAAAGACTTGGTATTAGCCGATTTGACATGGCCGAAATCAATTATATAATTTTCGACACTGTGAATCCTATCCTAATTGGCCTATTCCACTTGTGTAACTGGACCTGATGTTATGCATCATATAAATCTTATACTATGTTTTTGTAATCTGAGTATTGCGATATACTCGGGGTAAGATTTGGCATAGTACAAGCAGTGAATCTCTATCAAGAAACGAGAATTTAAATAGGCGGCGTCCCTAAGGTGAACATTATCTGAATGACCAGAGCTACTGCATGTATTTCAGTTGTCGTAATTTTTATGTTATATAGACACAGAGTTGCAAAATAATTGTTCTTTATTCGTGTCGTGGACTTGGATATTTTATTTGCATCTTTTTTCTCAACGAGATTTCTCTATAATTCTTTGTTACAATATACCATCTCAGGACATCCATTTTCATATGGTGATATTTGTTGTGACTTTTAAGTATAAACCACGTGAAGTAAATGAAGTAACTACAAAAAGTTAATAAAATAAAATCAAATTGTTTCCACAAATATGTAAGCGGTGTGCAAATACAAATCAAATTGGTACCGCTATGTCATCTGCTGAAGTCAATGACTGATCAACCAAAATGGCGTTTATATTAAGCAACTTCAGTTACCGATGGCATTAAATGAAATGCTACTTGCTTGAATATTAATGTGCTAATAGTTCCAGGGACTTCATAGTGCATATGAAATTTTAACGTTATTTCTTATTTAACGCTATTGCTTAGAAGGAAAGCCTTATGGTTGATGTTTATCTATTGGTCCGAACTATATATTTACTTAAGGCATATGACCGTTTCATTTAACCAATTATTGTTGTTTCCATATTTTTGCTACTATCACAGTCTGAGCCGAAGCTTACACAGATTAGAAACCGAGATTTAAATTGCTGTTGACATTGTTCGTAGAAAGGCATGGTGCACTACTTTGTCTTCACATATTTGGGCAAGCTTGATTATTTAGCTACCTAAGAATTGATTTTGATTATTATTTTTAATTTATTTTTTTGGATTCAGGACTTTGTAGTGCTTGGACAAATGATTTTTCTTCTTTTGAAATAAAATTAGCCTGAACCATTTAAACGTTTAAACAAAACAACATGATTCTCTTTGGATTTCTACAAGCATTAAATTGTTGCAGTAGTGATATTTCTGTACGGGAGTGCATTCTTTTAAATCCAAATCATTTTTACTGCATACTCTAGAATCTTTTACAGTTGTGTGTGTGTGTGTGTGTATGTTATATTTTCTTTTGTATTTTTACTGTATATTATGTCAAATACTTCGTTTTTCAATTCAACATTTTCATGCTCTTATTCCACATGTGTTATTTTCATACATCTTGGTTTATTTTCTCATCCACATTACTACACCTATATATTATTAAATGAATTATTATTATTATTCCAGATATGCTTTATTCAACGGTTATATAATGTATCAGTCTGATCAGCTTAAAGTATATCTGTTTTCCCATGTTTTCGTACCATTGTATGCACCATATATTTATGATAGACTGTAATTGTTGTGTAATGTCAAACTATGCACTATATATTTCAGTGTATAATGACTATATAATTATGAGTTAATTTATGATTCGAAACTCCCTTGATCAGTGTAATATTCTACTGTATGTACGTCTTTGTTCAAGGCACAATATGTGTTTAAAGTAGTACACAATAGGCTACAAGGATGAAATGAAAAAAGTAATTCCATGCGTGACAAAACCTGTATATGTACCACATTACATCCTATTACTAATTACTTTGCACTATGCTTTTTCACCTAATAAAAAGTAGGGCTAATTTTTTAATTGTTCTAAAATAACTAACACTCTGATCTTCATTTAAAAATTTCTGTTTTACCAAACTTTTTTTTTCATCTTCTGTATCTTCAAGATCTTGGTTGTTCATCTATGCCATTCAAATCTGTAGAATAACGTTTTTATCACAAAGTGGTTTTTACAACATATAAAATGCATACAAGATACCACCATCTGCCCATGTGCGAAGCACGGGCCTCAACCTAGTTTATTGATGAAATTATGGCGGACTGAGGGCTAGCTAACCTGTACTCGTCAACTTAGGGATACTGTAACAAATTTTTAATTAGGGAAATGGCAATTACAAATACACAAAATTTGAAAAAAAAAAACTTTATCTATTAATTACTAATCATTAGGCTAGATTACTGATCATTAATTATTTATTAATAATTGTTAACTATAAGCTTCAAATTTTTATCTGTTAAGTATTACTCCTTATTGTAATTATTAATCGTTGTTTTTTATTTATTAATTTTCTATTACAACGAGAGAACTGAAAATTTTAACAATTGATTTAATTTTAATAATAATGATATAATATTAACTATTAATTATATTAGTTAATTATTATGTGTAATCAATAAGTATTAACTATAGTTTACTATTTATTAATAATTAGCTATTATGAATTATTAAATATAAAAAATATTATTAATTTAATATTATATGAAATTAGCAATTATTATTTTTAAACATATAAAACCATCTTCTTTTAGAAAATTTTATATCAATTTAAACATTAATTTAATATAAATTTAAAAATACTAAAAAAATCAAAAATAACAATATCAACAATTACTAATGAAAAATAATTAATTCACAAAATACCTCTTTCAAACACAAATTATAAATTAATTCATACAAAAAATTATAGTTAATTGCTAGTTACACGTTAATAGTAATATTAATCAATTATCATTTATTTATTGATTATGAATTTATTAATTATTATTTATACATATTCATAGTTCAAATTAATTATTAATTTTTATCCATTAGTTTATTATTATTACTTAATTATTTTTATTTAATCATTATTTATTATTTTTTACTGTTAATTAATAATTATTATTATTTAATAATAAATTATGAATATCACTTTATAATAATTAAATTTCATTATCAATTAGTCATTATTAAAATAATTGAATCTTGATTATTAAATATTAATCTTAACAGGAAACTAACGACAAAGACAATCGGCCTTAATATTTTATCCATAAGGACACGCATTTAAAAATTTATCCAAAAGGGCATAACCCTAAAACTTTCCGTCGTTCCTTACTCCCTTCTTCGATTTCAAATCCGCGGAAATTAACGAAACCAGCAAATCAAAATTAACGAAATTATCTCAACTGGAAATCGAATGAAATCAAAATCCGCGGCATCTTGTACAATCGAACCCCAAACATCAATGGAAACAGCAAAATTCGGCACGAAATCGATCTCAAAAATCAATCTCGACTAATTTTTTTTTTGCTATAATCATTATAATTTAATGTTCATTTCTGTCAATTAGGTTTTTTTTATTTCACAAGGTGATTCGTGGTTTTTTTTCTGTTCTCCAATTTTGATGTTCAACTTTTCAGCAGTTTTTAGGTATCAGTTTTCTATTTTTTAGGTATCATTTTTGTTTATTTAACACTGTTTTATATTCGTTTGTTGGGTTTTTAATGTTATATTTATTTTGTAGTTGTATTTGAAACACCCCACCTTCGTTAAGGTCACTCACAAAGGGAATGTCTTAACTTCAGTGGAGCGTTTTAGGTAAAAGATGCAGATAAATTATAAGACAAACAAATAAAGCAGCGGAAAATACAGTCATTTTATAAACAAGTTGGTTCAGTCAAGCTTTTACAACAATTGTCTCAATCATACTTAAAAATAATACGTATAACTTCTGTCTTGATTCAAAAACTTCCAAGTATAAAAGAAGCATAAAAATAACAACGATATTCTCCAATAAAGCATGAACCAGCCATAGCAGTGAAAGAGAGAGTCCAAAGCAATACATCGACTATCTTCGATCTTGGAAAGAAAACTGAGTTAAGTAATGACATTTCCTCCCTGTGAACCTTAGGGGGGGAACGGAAGAAAAGAGGCGAAACAAACTAGGTCAGACATAAGTCTGGTAAGTCCAGTGACTTTCAGCATGAAAATAGGCAAAAACATCATGACATGAATAAACTGAATATAAGACAATACCGTGATAACAAGGATAACAAGATAACATACAATTAACATAGATATGGTAAGGCAAGATAAACTGAATGCGCTTCTACTCTTTCTCAGCTTCGCTACTACCTTGTTATTCTGATTTTTATATCTCTGCACCGCCTAACTAGTGTCCCAACTAGTAATCTGTGTAAAATGATAATATTACAACATGATCCCAATCCCGCAAATTGTGGTAGCTTCTAGGTGTACATCTAGTATGAGGATCTTACCTCAATCAGCCTAACTGCTATGAAGATGTTAGATGTACCCTTACTACCCGATCGGTTCCCTACTTGTATTAATGTTCCATGTGTCTGTGTCAATCGGCCCTCTCTTGCGTGTAGATATCATGTGCCGGTCCCACCATAAGGTGTATCAATCCTTATGATAGCAACCCGACACGATTCAAGATACACAGTGTATAACTACTGATACCCAGTGCCTGCTTTTTCCCACTCCGGAGTACGTGCACGTCCGTAATCCGTCAGAACCTACACTGACGTACCCCCTGCCGTTATTTTGACCGCTTATAATCAGCCCAGTAATCGTGCCCCATCCTTCCTAGTTTCAGGGTACCTTGATACATCTATGTAGGTTACTGTTGAAATGAGTCCCCGTTAATAGGGTTTCTTACTAGTTAAGTTTGTGGGCCTATATTTACTAATATTACCCATCAATCCGATATGTGCTTAACCCTCCCACTGATCCAAACATGTTTATTTATTGGTTAAGTTTGTAGGCCTATATTTACTAATATTACCCATCAACCCGATACGTACTTAATCCTCCCACACATTATGTCATATTGGTTAAGTGTTGTCCATTCATGTTAACTTAACCCACCCACTCATCATGTCATGTTGGTTAAGTGTTTCTTATTAACCCTTCTCACTCGTCATGTTGGATTGGTTAAGTGTTTCCTATTAACTTAACCCCGTTCATTCATCATGTTATATTGGTTAAGTATTTCCCAATAACTTAACTCCATTCGTACATCAAGTTACATTGGTTAAGTGTATCTTATTAACTTAACCCTACGCGTTCGTCATGCTGTATTGGTTAAGTGTCTTCAATCAATTCAAGTTAACTTAACTCACTCACTTGTCATGTTACATTGGTTAAGTGTTGCCTTCTTCTGTTAACTTAACCCTTCTCATTCATCATGTTATATTGGTTAAATGTTGCTCTCTCTTCTTTTAACTTAACCCTTCCACGCATAATGTTATATTGTTAAGTGTTGCTCTCTTGTTTTAACTTAACCCTACCCATTCATCATGTCATATTGGTTAAGTGTTTCTTATTAACTTAACCCTACGCACCTGTTTAGTTAACATGCTGTAATTGTTAAGTGTTGCCTAAATTTACTTAACCCTACCATTCAGTTATTAGCATGTCTTGCTTATTAGCATTAATTCATTAACGCCTTAACCTCTCACATTAGAACTGTTGTTTGCGATTGCTGGATGTGTTGGGCGGTTCCGGGCAGACTTCTACCGCAGACTCATTCCAACCTCGGGTTTTTGGGCTAAATGCGCTAACCTCTCACATTAGATCTATGTTGTTGCGGTTACTGGATGTGCCAGTGTAAAAACCCGTAACTTCCCCGGTGAGGAAAGCGCGGATAGTTCGAGAACAAGCCACAGAATAACGCAGACGGAAGAACGTTTCATTGCTATTACAACAATTCCATCAGATACAAGAATATACAGAGTATAAATGAAAATTACACAGAAATATCAGAGATTTAAATTACATTTAAAAAGCGTAGCAGCGGAAAATAAGACAATACACAACTAGAAGAGATATACGGATACAAAGCTTTCCGGATATCATTCCAGCTGTAAACCAGGATCCTGTGAATATAAATCTGCAAAAACCAAAACTACTAGCTGCCCGTGTCAAAATAAGGACACCCAGAGTTTAGGTTAAAACAATAAACTCCAGGTCAGTCATGGGACTGGTGTGAGAACTAAAACAGTTATTAATCTTATTTTAAATGTTCGGTAAATCAAGGGACCACGCCGTATAACACGGAACGGGTTTCCTCCCAAGAATACCAGTGCATAAAACAACTGCGCAATGCTAAATAGAGAAAAATGAAACTATTATAAGATCCAGGTCCTATCACACAATGCAACGCAAGCCGGGGGATAGGGTTTTTACCTTATAATAGCCAAGAATGCTTGATACGTTTAAAACAATCATTTGATACTATAATAAGTGCATAGTGTATAAAACAACTTCAAATCATAAATATCAATCATAGGCGGCATGAATGCCCCATAACACTATGTCGCCATATATAGGTTATACAATCAAAATCGCAAAGTCACGTATTTGGAAATTGGGTTTCCATCTATGAACCGAGGCAAAAGATAGTCCTCAACCGATTCGAGACGCTCTAGTCCGTGTCTCAGGCAAGTACTCTGTCAAGCTTTGGATCGTCAGGGCCGGTCCACCGATGTGGATTAAACTTAAACCCTGAGCATGCGTTCCCCCACCCTATGGGGCGTAAATGAGCCAACGAATGACTTCATCGGACCCGGATCGTCCGGTCAAACCGAGGCGCCTCGCAACAGCAACAACCACATAAGTCAAACTCGTCAGGGCGTGTAAAACCACTGACGCCACTTCTAACTAGAAAGAAACGCATGCCCTCCCTGAGGTCCGTCTCCCGTTTTTGGTTCATACCGGGTGTGAAACTCGCGAAGTAAACGTTACACAAAGCTACGCCACAAAGGCCGTGCTTTGATCATCACCACAAGACTTTGCTTTTCAATAGAAGCCTCAATCAATTGCCACTTAGGCATGCCACACAGGCAATTCACTCCATGCGTTTGATATCCATCAATATATAACCCCTGAGCTCGTACGTCTCAGAGAAGGGCGTTAAGCAAGAGAATAAATTCTCCGCCGCCAAACAGATATATATTTAATAGAGATCAATCACACAGACTAAAATCCAATGTCAGACACACGGTCCATTTACAAGTTCGTTCTGGGTCTGAACGAAACCGGAGGCACCTAGTACCCCGCATATCCTTCGATCTCCAAGTACGTCTGGACGATCACCAACTGTTTCCATCTTCTTGGGTGTACAGCCCAATCAAGATCATCAGTAATCACCCAAACGACGTGAAGACCTCCGGTCTTCGACCATCGTCTTCATCTTTGACTTATCGTCGTATCAGTTATTCAGAATGGGATAAACCCGGTCTTTCCGAATAACTCGCGTATATTTTAAATAAGTGTTACACAAACACAACATACGCCTCATTCCAATTCATCAGTCACTAACCGTAAATTAATCAAGAGAATAATTCCCCAAATATTAACCCCGAAGGCCGAAACCAACATCAGATCAATATCCAGAAAACCATTCTGCTTAGCTAACCGACAGTTAGTTTCTAAATTTCACATTCATAGGGAAAGGTTCCCATTAATTTTATCAAAGACAAATCATTAAAATTTATTCTTTAATCTATTTTTGAATATCGATTCAAACTAGTCGGGATTAGCGAACCTTACTGAAGTAATCATTTGTTTTAATTTCCCAATCCCAACCTATTCATCCTATGAAGTAAAACGGGTCTTACTTCATATCTAACACCACGGTGTTATCGGTAAATTTAATTACCATTTCACGTTTAAATCTATATAAAGATTTAACTATCGCCTGGAGCAAAACTGGTGATACTCCATTCTCGATCATTTCAGTCTAATTAAAGATTCATTAAAACACCACTTAGTTTTAATCGTTAACTGGGTTAAAGAATCAGTGTCATTTAAAACACGGTTCACGATAGACCCAAAATCACATTCCATTAATTCTCGAGTTAAAGAACGAGTGTTATTTAAAACACTGTCCACGATAAACCCAAAAATCAATATCAATTCAATTCCAATTAAATATTATTTAATTGGTACACTTCATTAAATCTAAATAAAAAGATTTAATCTTTTCTCAACTGGGTTCAAGAACGGTGTTTGTGAAGACACCATTCACGACAAACCCAAATCACATTTGATATTCAATACAAGGTTCTGAATAGAAAATATATCGGCTTATATTCAATATTAAATTCTACGATTAACAAATGTCGTATTGGAAATAACGATATAAATATATATCTTTCAAATTTCCATAACAACATCTGTATAATCACGAATTCCAACATCGAAATATTCCGAAGACAATTTCAATTCAAATCCACTCCAATGCAATCATTGGAAATTCTGGTTATTTTTAAAACCCTTTTTAAATCCAATTTATTTATTTAAAAATAAATAGAATTTTAATTCTAGTTCAAAACTAGTTCATTTCGATAAAAATCTATTTTTATCTTTTCAAATATGGAGTTTTTCATCCCAATTCTTTCTAAATCATTTCTTATGATTTTACACAAATTATTACTATTTTTAATAATTTTATCAAGGCCCGTACAGTTGATTTCCATCAACGGCCATCGAACTGCACTTACAGCGACCTTTTTCAAATTTGATTTGGACATAATTCCAAATCCAACCGTTAGATTTCTAATTTCTAATTTCTAATACTCGTTAGAAAGCTCTTTTCGATACGAACCCAACGGTTCCGGTTTCAGGAGAATCCGACGGTCGGATCTCCCGTAATATCCGTTCGAAGTCAATGGTCGAAATTTGCGAACTGCCGCGGCGCGGCGCGTTATATTCAGGCCATTATATTATATATATAATATATATATAATATTTATTTCGTCGATTTTTATTTAAAACAAATTATATAAATAATTTTGAATTCGTTTCAAAAACAATTTCAACATTCATTTCAATTCAAATCAAAATTGAATTTTTCTTATAAATTCGTTTTAAAATTCATTTCTATTTAATTCAAATTTCAATTCAATTCGAATTCATTTCAATTCGGTTTCAATTCAATTCGAATTCGTTTTCAATTCAATTCAATTCAAATTGGTTTTCTATTCGATTCAATTCAAATTTGGTTTTCTATTCAATTCGAATTCGTTTTCAATTCAATTCAATTTAAATTGGTTTTCTATTTGATTCAATTCAAATTTGGTTTTCTATTCAATTCAATTCAAATTTGGTTTTCTATTCAATTTGAATTCAAATTTGGTTTTCTATTCAATTCAAATCAAATTTGGTTTTCTATTCAATTTGAATTCAATTCGTTTTCCATTCAATTCAAATCAAATTTCATTTCAAAATATTCGATTTCGAAATCACTTTTCAATATTCGTTTTAAAATGAATAAAATCGATATAAATATCGTTCACGTCAAAATGGCGTCAATCTAATCAACACGGCTTCATATATTGGTATTTTCAAATATTCCATTTCGAATATTTCTTTTTTTCAAATATTTCTATTTTAAAACTGGAATGAGGTCCAATCAATTACCATATAATGTTAACTATATGGATTTTCTACAACATATGTATATATCAACAACGATGAATAATCAACCATCATCCAAAGTGCATTCTACACTGTATAAGCATCAAATATAAATATTCAACGCTTATAACAGTCTGTCAATCAATCGATCGACATACAACTAAACAATCGGGATTAGTGTATTTCAAATATCATCCCAATACCCGTGTGGGGTTTCAAACAATCAAACACATATTTTATTTGTGCAGTTGGGCGATGTGTAAAATTTATCGTCCCAATCAATGTCCTTCAAATATGTGTACATAAACAAACCGTCCGGTTTGTAAATGAATATTTATTTACTCACATTCACTATATTCATATTCACGTTAAAAATTATATATTTTTAACGATTAAACATTTTATTTTAACATATGAATTTCTATTCAGTTCATTCTTTAAATAAAATGATATTTTTATTTTCTAACTTATTTTAGGAAATTTCGGCGGCATAACGGCACGATACTAGAAACGGGACGAGGCCTAGCCTTATCCCCGGTCTAGTGAAGGCCTACGCCATTCACATATCAATCAAATTTATTCATTTCACCAAACAATTCAATTTCAAATCAAATCATCTAACTAATCTATGCAACCAAACAAACAAGTTCATGGTCTGTGGACGATTGTGTCGGGTGCTACTAAGCACCGTCTGCATCCTAGTATATATATATATATATATATATATATATAACTAGAAAAGAAATTGAAGAGTGAGAAATTCTCACAAATTGCTAAACCACACGCCACGACTCTTCTTATGTAGAACGTCTTCGCCGTGCGGTCAACGAGATCTGTTCAACACTGTTACATGTTAAAAATCACATTTTTATACCGCTACATAATATATAGATTATATTTTTATTTATCTCGCTATATTTATTCTTTCCTAAATATTTCAAAAACCATATTTTTATTCTTTAGTCAACACATAAAAATGGGATTTTATCCTTTACTAATCCTACATATAAAAATTATATTTTTATTTACTAATCATACATATAAAAATTATATTTTTACATCGTGCTTTTGCATTCTAAAAAACCTCACCTTTAAACAAATAAAAACTTCGCCTTTATCATGTCAAAATCTCGTCTTTAACTAGGAAATCATAATCGAATTGTAACAACCCGTATTTTCAATAATCTGTTATAACATAAATTGAGGCAGAATTTAATTATAAAATGTGAATCAAGGGAAACGGGCTATGCCATTGCGTTCGTCTCGGAAAAATACGCGAAATAGAGTCCGAGTTTTCGAAAATCGGAGTCCGTATGACCCAGTTAAAGCCCATTGAAGTTTGCAGAAAATTCCTAAGTAAAAACAGATTTAAATTTTAAATTTAAAACATGGGTTAGGGCAAATTGGGCAGGCGGGAAAAATTCCCGCCCAGGACCCCATGTCGACAGGCCTGTCGGCAGGGGTCTAGGCATGTCGACTGCCCTGTCGACAGCCCTGTCGACAGGGGGTGCCCGGGCTGTTTAGCCTGGTGCACCAATTCTGATTAGGGTTGGGTCTTGTGGCCTGTTTCTAGAGAGTTCCGAGATCTGATGGACCTAATTGAATCTAGGGTTAATCCTATGGCCTAAAAACACTAGCCTAATCTATAAACAAGACCCTAACCTACCCTAAATCACTCATTATTCATTCTAGCAACAAAACTATGGCAAAATCAAAACTCTCATGGCCTCCACCCTCTTCATACAATTCCTAAATTAATTCCTAAGTGATTTTCCATGCATACAAGCATATTTAGGCTTGTATGATCCTCCTTAGCTTGCATTAAAGGCTTGTTTTTCTATTGGCATCATAAAGGAGGAGCCTTGATCAAGTTTGCTTGCATTTGGGGGTTTTAATTAGTTGCATAAGGGGTTTCTTACAATAGCTATACTCATTTGAGTCCGCATAAGCATTGTAAGCCCTCTTACCTTCATTTTAGAAACTCTAAAGTTAATATGTGATGAAAGTTGGGATCTTTGCAAGCTTATTTAGTTATGTATGTTTATGCATGTTCACTAAGCCATGATTTGCAAGTTCATTGAGTTATGCATGTCCACCATGCCATGTTTTGCAAGCTTATTTAGTTATGTATGTTTATGCATGTTCACTAAGCCATGATGTGCAAGTTCATTGAGTTATGCATGTCCACTATGCCATGTTTTGCAAGTTTATTGAGTTATGCATGTTTATGCGAGTCCACTATGCCATGATTTGCAAGTTAAATGAGTTATGCATGTTTATGCAAGTTCATTATGCCATGATATGCATGTTTAATAAGTTGTGCATGCTTATGCAAGTTTAAAATGACAAGTTGTGCATGTTTGACAAGTTATGCATGATTATGGTAATATGCAAGTTCACTATGCTAAGTTATGCAAGTTTAACATGTTATGCATGTTTATGGTAATATGCAAGTTCACTATGCTAAGTTGTGCAAGCCTAACATGTTATTCATAATTGTTGTGCAAGTTTATCATGTATGTTGTGTCAAGTTCCCTCTTCCTATCCTTTATGCGTTATTACGAATATGTAAGCGATAGAATGACGTTGGGGTTTTTGGGTAAACTTAAAATACATGAAAATATAAGATTGGGAATTTACCTATTAAGTTAGGTCTACCCTTTGGGAATTTACCTATTAAGTTAGGTCTACCCAAGTAATTGTTTGACTTGTGATTATGTTTTGAAATGAAGTGGACATGACACTTAGAAAACATAAGTGTGGCCAACTCGAGGTTGGGTTGAGTTTGTAGCGTAATTCTACCCGGAACCGACCGGCTTAACTAGTGGCTACAAACAATAGGACCCAATGTGAGAAGTTGGTCATGTGGTGCCAAGACCCGAGGTTGGACCAAGTTGTGGTGTAAAGCTACCCGGACCCGCCCGGCTTAACTAGTAACCGCAACAAAGTCTAATGTGAGCGGTTAAGGTGCATTAAATTAATTAATGCCTCATGATTAGGGTTAAGTCAGGGTCCACTAATACTTAACCAATTTGGGGGATTAGAGGATTGAAATGGGGTTAAGTGTGAACTGTTAGTTACACTTAGCCAGTTTAATCCACTTGGGGATTCGAGGGATTGAAATGAGGTTAAGCTCCACTTAACCAGTTTAATCCAGGATTAGTGAAGGGTTAAATCGCACTTAACCCTCTTAGGAAACCCTAGCAGCGGGTCTGTTCCGGCAGTAATCTCTGTTTGGTATCATCACAACCCTAGAGACTAGGCTAGGGCGGGGCACGATTACTGGACGGATGTAACCAACCAAAGAGGTGGCCGAGTGGTACAGCGATGCGGGTCCAGGCGGGCTACGGACGTGCACGTAGTCCGGTGTTGGACACACTCGAGGCACGGGTACCAGTAGATCTGGGTTGTGCATTATTGCTTAAGTGTCCGGGGTTGACACCCGAGGGCTTGATACACCCGAAGGTGGACCCAGCACAGTCAGACTACATCCATATGTGGGCCGTATGGAATCAACACTTGACGAGTTAGGCTTATAGGGAGCCGATCGACTAGACCGTTGGGCTAGACCTTATATTAAGGTCACTTCATGTTATTGGGCCAAGTTTGGGCTGAGGGATCAAATACCTGTTATGTTGGTTTGCTAGTACACCGTGGTGCAAAACTTAACCTTGTTTATGCGATGACACCTCTATCTATCTTGTAGTTACTTTTTCATGCCAGTATGTTGTTATCTATAATCATCTCAGTTTCCATCATGATGTTAACTTTATTAGTTTATAGACTGATCGTAGCAGGGCTTACTCAGTCTTTTTGACTGACCCGTTTTCTTTCGCCTCTTTTCTTCCGTTCCCCCCCCCCCCCCAGGTTCTCAGGGAGGGAATACTGGAGCCTAGCTTGGATTTTAGCTGCTTCCTTGGATAGCTCATGTATGCTTTGGACTTGAGCGCGCTATGGTTTATCACTCTCATTTGGGGATAGTACTTATGTATTTTTCAGCTTATCAGATGATGTTTTTATCTAGACTTGTAATTTTGGGAAATTGACATTTTGATGTACCAGACTTGTGTTTTGAATGGTTTATAAATCTTCCGCTGTTTTATTTACTTACTCTGTTTATTTACATATATATATGTCATGTCCTGCCTTGCTATATCATTATGCATGTTTACCAATAATGCCCCTCTAAAGCTAGTGCATTCCTTTGCGAGTGACCCTAGTGGAGGCGGGGTGTTACATTTGGTATCAGAGCCAGGTTTACGAGAAGGGATAAAAAGTTTTTAAAACTTTTGAAAAACTATTTTCAAAACCAAGTATAAAGTATTTTCCAAAGAAAAGTCTAGTTATTTTAAAGGCTATTCCCCAAAAGCCATTAGCACTATCCTTTGACCCCTCGTTTGAACTCTTCTCTTTTCGTTTCCAGCATGTCTAATAATCTCATATTGCCCGAAAGGGTAATAATACCCGATCGGTTTCGTCGGTACTTGGAAGTTACGGTACCGGTCCCGGGTGTCTCTAATGTTGTCTTTCCAGTCAAGGCCGCTGTTCCTCCTCTCCCCTTCCGTACCTCTTCCCCCTCAACCTCCACAAGCGGATTTTAAGAACTTAAGATGATAGGTGGCAAGAATTTTGGGTGGAACAGAGACTCTTGTAGAGACAAGGAATTGGTTGAAAGAAACCAAAGATCTTTTAGCCACCTTTGATATAGGTAACCGCTGGAAGGTTTTATTGGCAGTATGATTGCTAAAGGAAGAAGCTGCACGTTGGTGGGTGGTCACCACCGCTACTAGGCCAATTTAGACTTGGGATGACTTTAGAGGAAGGTTTGGACTGAGGTTCTTATCACTGAAGCAAGGGGACATGACTATTAGGGAATACATAGATAAGTTTAATCAACTGGCTCGGGTCGATTTAGACTTGGTTAATACAGCTCAGAAGAAGGCCCTACACTTTGCTCTAGGATTAAACGAGCCATTACATGGTTTGTCCATGTCTCATATACCCTTGGGGGCGACTTTCGAGAATTTGGCGAATATGGCCCTACTTCAAGAAGAAGATAACAATGACAAGAAAAAGGCCAGGGCGAATGAGTCTCAAGGCAAGAGAGTAAATTCCGGGAAACGGGGCAAGAATAACAACAATCGCTAGGACAAGCCAAGAGAGAATAGGAAATGTAACTTCTGTGGTAAAGTTGGACATATAGCCAGGGAATGTAGGAAGAAGAAGAGAAAGCGGGGCGAATGCTTTCATTGTGGTGAGTCTGGATATTTGAGCAAGGATTGCCCGAGGAAACAAGGGCAAGGTCAGACTCAGTATGCAGGACTATCTGGAGGGCGAGTTCATCCCCTCAACACCGTTCTTCCAGTTCAGGATAGAGGTGGCATTTCCGCTGGAAGTTTTGTTTACATTTTCTGATTTTCCCTGTTCGTACTTTGTTTGATTCTGGCACATCGCATAGTTTTATTTCATCTGATCTAGTTGAAAGTTTGCACCTAAGTACTAGTCTGGTTGATGATCCCGTATGTGTTTCAAATCCAATTGGGGGTTCTGCCCGCCTGTCTGTGGTCTGAGTGGATTTGAAAATTTCTATCTTGAGTATAGAATTCTCGTGGGATGTATATATTCTCGGTTTCGGGGGATATGGGTTGGTTTTGGGCATGGAATGGTTGTCCTGTTTTGGAGCCATTCTGGGTTTTTGTATAGGGGGTTGTGAGGCTCATGACTCGCCTCAGCAGTACCCTTAGAAATTTCTAGCATCCCTAGGGGTCCCGTCATGTTATGTTATCTTGAATCCCTCAACTCGTCTATCGATAGTTTGAAATCGGTGAGGGTGGTCCGAGAATATCCTGATATCTTGGGGGGGAAAGTAAAGGGGTTACCCCTAGACGTGGGATAGATTTCCGCATTATCTGGTTGGTAATACCAAGCCAATTTCGTGGCCGGTTAGGCACGTGACCTCACGTGATGAGAGTTAAGAAAGCAAGTCAAGGAGTTGCTTGAGAAGAACTTCCTGAGACGAAGCATTTTCGAGTAGGGTGCTCCAGTAGTATTCGCTACTAATGTGGACGGTTTGCTTCGCTTATGTGTTGATTATCGTGAGAAGAATAGATAACCGTTACCAAGGATCAATGATTGGTTTGATCAGCTTGTAGGAGCATCTGTTTTCTTTTGATCTAGCTACCGGATTCCATCAGCTTAGGATGGCTGAGGAGGGAATTGACAAGACTGCGTTTAGGACTCTAGATGGGTTTTAGAATGGCTAGTCATGCTATTTGGTTTGACTAATGCACCCGCACATTACGTGAACTTGATGGGTAGGGTGTTTAGGGAGTCCTTGAACAAGTTTGTCATGTTCGTCGTAAACGATATTCTGATCTCCTTAAGAGCATGTTGGACATCTCAAGGAGGAGATGGGTACGCTTAGAGCCACCAGTTGAAGGTCAAGTTCTCCAAATGTCACTTTGGGGGAAAGAAGTTGGATTTCTTGGGCACATAGTTCCTAGGTAAGGCTTAGCGGTGGATTCCGCTAAAGGGGTGCGGTTTAAGACCGGAAAACTCTGAGGAGGGCAATTGAAGTAAGATGCTTCCTCCGTTTGGCTAGTTAGTTAGCATTCCCTGAGCTTAGACTTACTCTTCTGGATCAAGAAGGGGGTTTCACAGGAAGAAGACCCGCGGTTGGTCAGGAACATGGACCAGTCGATCCGAGGCGAGATGTTAAGTCACCTCGCTAGATACATTATAGATGACAAGGGATGACTAAGGCGCGATGAGAGATTATGTGTTCCTCGGGTGAAAGACTTGGTAAAGAAGATTCTTGAAGATACGCATCACTCGAGGAGGTGGCCGAGTTGGTCTCAGGATGCATGTTGTGCCACCAGGTTGAGGCCAAGTCATAGAAGCCCAGTGGGCCATTACCTCCATTGGAGGTTCCGCAAGGGAAGTGTGAAAACATCTCGATAGATTATGTGGATGGACTACCTAGATCAAAGAAAGGGAATACGGGTATGTGGGTCATAAAAGGTAGACTCACGAAGAGTGCTCATTTCAGTCCGGTGAAGAGCGAGAGGACTGCGTCATGGTTAGCAACGATTTACCCTCAAGAGGGTGGCCAGTTTTGAAATAGCCTACAGGAAGCCATGGGTAGGCAACTGAATCTAGGTATGGCCTATAGGCGGATGGCTCAATTCGATTAAGCCTGAGTTATAGAAAATCACGTTTATAAGACAATTGGCAACGTGGATTGGTATTTTCAAGAAAAAGTTCCGCTGCGTGGAATACTTTATAGTAAGTAGACGAGATCCAGGATTCACTAGTGAATTTTGGAAAGCTTGCATGAAATCATGAGGTTACAGTTATGTTTAACCCAAGTATACAGGAAAAAAAAAAGAATAGGTGGAAAAAGAAGACGAGAGGCGACGAGTTCCAACTCGAGTTTGGGAAATAGGAGTTAGGAAGCCAGGAAATCATGAAGTAAAAGACGGTCAAAGCACAGTGGGGTTAAGCTCAAGACTAAGAAGAGTGAAGACTAGACACACGCATCATATCTCTTTTTTAGAGTGCATCCTTGATCCTTGTTTTCCTGTGGAGCTTGATTGCAAGTTATCTTTTGTATATATCCTCTCGGTCCCATTCCCGATCTTATTTCTGTTGTAAACTCCATAAGCGGGTTATGACTCATCGGCTAGTACTATATGTCAGAGCTTGAATGGATTTCTTGTAATCCAAAAAGGAGTTTATCTTGCTTACCTTCTAAGCATATTTCTCTGTCCATGATTATCTAGTTTATCGTGTTTATCTGGTCATGAGAACCTTAGGTAGAAACCCTTTGGTTGAAACATGTGTTTGAAGCATGTTATGTCTGATGGTTGCAAGTGGTTGCAAGTGTTTGCAAGTGGTTGCTCGTGGATGCATTATACACGATTAGGCACTAGATCGGCTCGCACACTCCTCATATTGCATGTGCATGAGTGTTTATGCTTATTCATGGATGAAAATTATGTGTTATCACATGGATGTTGCATATGGGTGTATGTTATGTGCACACATATAGATGATATACATTATGTTAGGAATTGCATACATATGGATTCATTTCACTAACATAATTTGCATTGATGATATTTGCATTAGATAAGTACATATACACACACCTCTGCATATGTTCATCCAGCATTTAGAATCTTGTAAGGACAATGATTGCTCGTGGATGATGCTTTGAGTAGATGGATGATTGGATGGTAGGATACGTTCTTCCTAACTTGAAGATTTCGGGAACGAAATCCTTTAAGGAGGGGAGAATGTAACAACCCGTATTTTCAATAATCTGTTATAACATAAATTGAGGCAGAATTTAATTATAAAATGTGAATCAAGGGAAACGGGCTATGCCATTGCGTTCGTCTCGGAAAAATACGCGAAATAGAGTCCGAGTTTTCGAAAATCGGAGTCCGTATGACCCAGTTAAAGCCCATTGAAGTTTGTAGAAAATTCCTAAGTAAAAACAGATTTAAATTTTAAATTTAAAACATGGGTTAGGGCAAATTGGGCAGGCGGGAAAAATTCCCGCCCAGGACCCCATGTCGACAGGCCTGTCGACAGGGGTCTAGGCATGTCGACTGCCCTGTCGACAGCCCTGTCGACAGGGGGTGCCCGGGCTGTTTAGCCTGGTGCACCAATTCTGATTAGGGTTGGGTCTTGTGGCCTGTTTCTAGAGAGTTCCGAGATCTGATGGACCTAATTGAATCTAGGGTTAATCCTATGGCCTAAAAACACTAGCCTAATCTATAAATAAGACCCTAACTTACCTTAAATCACTCATTATTCATTCTAGCAACAAAACTATGGCAAAATCAAAACTCTCATGGCCTCCACCCTCTTCATACAATTCCTAAATTAATTCCTAAGTGATTTTCCATGCATACAAGCATATTTAGGCTTGTATGATCCTCCTTAGCTTGCATTAAAGGCTTGTTTTTCTATTGGCATCATAAAGGAGGAGCCTTGATCAAGTTTGCTTGCATTTGGGGGTTTTAATTAGTTGCATAAGGGGTTTCTTACAATAGCTATACTCATTTGAGTCCGCATAAGCATTGTAAGCCCTCTTACCTTCATTTTAGAAACTCTAAAGTTAATATGTGATGAAAGTTGGGATCTTTGCAAGCTTATTTAGTTATGTATGTTTATGCATGTTCACTAAGCCATGATTTGCAAGTTCATTGAGTTATGCATGTCCACCATGCCATGTTTTGCAAGCTTATTTAGTTATGTATGTTTATGCATGTTCACTAAGCCATGATGTGCAAGTTCATTGAGTTATGCATGTCCACTATGCCATGTTTTGCAAGTTTATTGAGTTATGCATGTTTATGCGAGTCCACTATGCCAAGATTTGCAAGTTAAATGAGTTATGCATGTTTATGCAAGTTCATTATGCCATGATATGCATGTTTAATAAGTTGTGCATGCTTATGCAAGTTTAAAATGACAAGTTGTGCATGTTTGACAAGTTATGCATGATTATGGTAATATGCAAGTTCACTATGCTAAGTTATGCAAGTTTAACATGTTATGCATGTTTATGGTAATATGCAAGTTCACTATGCTAAGTTGTGCAAGCCTAACATGTTATGCATGATTGTTGTGCAAGTTTATCATGTATGTTGTGTCAAGTTCCCTCTTCCTATCCTTTATGCGTTATTACGAATATGTAAGCGATAGAATGACGTTGGGGGTTTTGGGTAAACTTAAAATACATGAAAATATAAGATTGGGAATTTACCTATTAAGTTAGGTCTACCCCTTGGGAATTTACCTATTAAGTTAGGTCTACCCAAGTAATTGTTTGACTTGTGATTATGTTTTGAAATGAAGTGGACATGACACTTAGAAAACATAAGTGTGGCCAACTCGAGGTTGGGTTGAGTTTGTAGCGTAATTCTACCCGGAACCGACCGGCTTAACTAGTGGCTACAAACAATAGGACCCAATGTGAGAAGTTGGTCATGTGGTGCCAAGACCCGAGGTTGGACCAAGTTGTGGTGTAAAGCTACCCGGACCCGCCCGGCTTAACTAGTAACCGCAACAAAGTCTAATGTGAGAGGTTAAGGTGCATTAAATTAATTAATGCCTCATGATTAGGGTTAAGTCAGGGTCCACTAATACTTAACCAATTTGGGGGATTAGAGGATTGAAATGGGGTTAAGTGTGAACTGTTAGTTACACTTAGCCAGTTTAATCCACTTGGGGATTCGAGGGATTGAAATGAGGTTAAGCTCCACTTAACCAGTTTAATCCAGGATTAGTGAAGGGTTAAATCGCACTTAACCCTCTTAGGAAACCCTAGCAGCGGGTCTGTTCCGGCAGTAATCCCAGTTTGGTATCATCACAACCCTAGAGACTAGGCTAGGGCGGGGCACGATTACTGGACGGATGTAACCGACCAAAGAGGTGGCCGAGTGGTACAGCGATGCGGGTCCAGGCGGGCTACGGACGTGCACGTAGTCCGGTGTTGGAAACACTCGAGGCACGGGTACCAGTAGATCTGGGCTGTGCATTATTGCTTAAGTGTCCAGGGTTGACACCCGAGGGCTTGATACACCCGAAGGTGGACCCAGCACAGTCAGACTACATCCATATGTGGGCCGTATGGACATCAACACTTGACGAGTTAGGCTTATAGGGAGCCGATCGACTAGACCGTTGGGCTGGACCTTATATTAAGGTCACTTCATGTTATTGGGCCAAGTTTGGGCTGAGGGATCAAATACCTGTTATGTTGGTTTGCTAGTACACCGTGGTGCAAAACTTAACCTTGTTTATGCGATGACGCCTCTATCTATCTTGTAGTTACTTTTTCATGCCAGTATGTTGTTATCTATAATCATCTCAGTTTCCATCATGATGTTAACTTTATTAGTTTATAGACTGATCGTAGCAGGGCTTACTCAGTCTTTTTGACTGACCCGTTTTCTTTCGCCTCTTTTCTTCCGTCCCCCCCCCCCCCAGGTTCTCAGGGAGGGAATACTGGAGCCTAGCTTGGATTTTAGCTGCTTCCTTGGATAGCTCATGTATGCTTTGGACTTGAGCGCGCTATGGTTTATCACTCTCATTTGGGGATAGTACTTATGTATTTTTCAGCTTATCAGATGATGTTTTTATCTAGACTTGTAATTTTGGGAAATTGACATTTTGATGTACCATACTTGTGTTTTGAATGGTTTATAAATCTTCCGCTGTTTTATTTACTTACTCTGTTTATTTACATATATATATATGTCATGTCCTGCCTTGCTATATCATTATGCATGTTTACCAATAATGCCCCTCTAAAGCTAGTGCATTCCTTTGCGAGTGACCCTAGTGGAGGCGGGGTGTTACACGAATGATAAAAGAAAGAAGCTCACATTATTTTGGAAGGGATAAAGAATGAGGGGCACGCCATAGGTGGCGGGGAGGTGCCGGTCGTGGCAGCTGGCCGGAGCAGCGCTGGTCTTCCCGGCTGTGGGGGTTCAAGGTGGTGACTGGAGGAGGGTTTTCTTGGCAGTTGGGGTAAGGTTTAGAGAGGAGGGCGACGGTTCTAGGGGGAGAGGCGGCTGAGGAGGCGAGAGGGGGACAGCAGCGGCGGCGGGTCCCAGGGTGGCTGGCGGTGCTGTTCTAGGCGGAGTTAGGGTTCGGGTTGGGGGTGTTTGCGTGGGGCGTGGGGTTCGAAAATCAGGAGGGAAAGGAGGAGAGGAAGGTGCGGAGGAGGGGGGGAGGGGGTGCGATGGCCTGTCGACGGCGGGGGAGGGTGGACGTCGGAGGCGCGAAGGGGAACGACGGGTCCTCCCTCTTTTCGATTTTGACTGAAACGGGGTGTGTGATTGAGTGGAGAGAATAAGAAATATATATATACATATTAATTATTTAATTTGGTTTAATTCTCCTTAATGTTGACTTTTCGCTCGAACTCCGATCGAGACCCAACGACTGTCGCCCCTAGCGTAATACCCCCATTCCGAACACAATGGGATATGTATCATAAGCCAATTTGACTGTTTCGATAGGTTTTCATCAAAATCAAAATATATATCACTATATATTGAATTTGAACGTGCATTTCAATTTACCGGGGCCACATACGAACCCGAAAAATTACAGAAAAATTATTTTCTAGCTTCGTATGGATGATACGGTCTTCAAAACTAATTTCGTCGAATTCTGAGACCATTTGAAAAATGGTCATTTTCTGGTCAAACGCGTTTTCCTTTGCCACGCTCACATATTGATTCGAAAAATTACGAAATTTGAAACCTAGTAATAATTTGACAACGCGAATCCAATAAAAGTGGTTTCGTCGAAATCCGAGGTCGTTTGCAAAATTCCCATTTTTAAGGGCCTGAATTCCATAGCGACTATTCAGAATTTTCAACTGGACATATCTTTTGATTCCCGCAATGAAATCTTGATTTTTCGGATTCATTGGAAAGATATCATCAATTAAATCCTAATGTTTTTGGTTTCACTAAAATCCGGATTGTTTTGCACCCGGTACATTCAATTGAAGTTTGAAATCGAATTATCAAACTACCGCGCCATTTTCAATTCTATTAATAATTATATATAATTATTTATATTCTAACGACGACGTATATAATATATACGTTCTAATTCTATTCAAAATAAATTTCTCGTCGATATTATTTAAAATAATTCATTTTAAATAATCAAAATTCGCTAAAATTGCCAAAATAAAAATTTTAAACTGGCCCTGATTTTCGGGTTGTTACAATCTCCCCCACTTAAAACTTTTCGTCCCCGAAAAGGAACAAAGTCGAAAGTGGTTTGATTAATCAACTCTACGTTTGATCTGGCTTCCATTCTCCAACTTTTCAGTTTCTGAGAATTTTCAAAATTTCAAAAATTTAGCTAACACCCTAAATTTTCGAAAAATTTCGCCATAACCTCCCCTGCACCGGGAGCATCGGGGAATTTCAAATAGCTTCCCCGGTCCTTCTAATCTCAAAAAGAAAAAGAAAAAGCCAAGCGGCTAGCCAATAGGCTCATAAAATCATCATCACCCAAACAAAACAGTAAATTATGTAGTAAACATGTACCTATTTGTCGGGCAAACAAATTTTATTCTTCGGCTCTAGCCTCCTTGCTATGACCTGTTCAATGTAAGTATATGTATATGCAAGCAAATGCGACCAATTTTCAATACAATTCAATATTTGGTTCAATTAGGCATAAATGTTTCAAAATAATTAAACAAATAACCAAACATCAATCAATTAGTGGATTAGAGTTTCAAATTCATAATTTGATATATATACAGAAAATCTTGTTTTTGATGTCAATTCACAACAATGTGTTCTAGCTATATAGATAAGTTTTGGTTCTCACACCAGTCTAATAGAAGTATATAGATATCACACCTTCGAAACACGAATATAAATATTGATGATGCCATGGTCATTATCAACATCATCTCCGGGCGACTAGAATGTGATTCTATATCTATCCAGTATATTAAAACTTCGAATATACGTTCATGACGCGTATATGCAAAATCTTTATATAGTGGATTGTCCATATTCAATATAAATAAATATCAAATACGTATAAAATGGTATAAATTTTCAAAACAAAATTATTTTCATTTGAAAAATATACTCTTCACACTCGTTCTAGGATGCTATTGATTCTATCTCTAACGAGTCATTCTAATTGGATATTACTAATCCAATATCTAATGAATTCTCTCATATGGTTCTAATATGTCTTGTTCTCGAGCTCTGTAAACCAAAGCTCTGATACCAAATGTAAAAATCCGTAACTTCCCCGGTGAGGAAAGCGCGGATATTTCGAGAACAAGCCACAGAATAACGCAGACGGAAGAACATTTCATTGCTATTACAACAATTCCATCAGATACAAGAATATACAGAGTATAAATGAAAATTACACAGAAATATCAGAGATTTAAATTACATTTAAAAAACATAGCAGCGGAAAATAAGACAATACACAACTAGAAGAGATATACGGATACAAAGCTTTCCGGATATCATTCCAGCTGTAAACCAGGATCCTGTGAATATAAATCTGCAAAAACCAAAACTACTAGCTGCCCGTGTCAAAATAAGGGCACCCAGAGTTTAGGTTAAAACAATAAACTCCAGGTCAGTCATGGGACTGGTGTGAGAACTAAAACAGTTATTAATCTTTATTTTAAATGTTCGGTAAATCAAGGGACCACGCCGTATAACACGAAACGGGTTTCCTCCCAAGAATACCAGTGCATAAAACAACTGCGCAATGCTAAATAGAGAATAATGAAACTATTATAAGACCCAGGTCCTATCACACAATGCAACGCAAGCCGGGGGATAGGGTTTTTACCTTATAATAACCAAGAATGCTTGATACGTTTAAAACAATCATTTGATACTATAATAAGTGCATAGTGTATAAAACAACTTCAAATCATAAATATCAATCATAGGTGGCATGAATGCCCCATAACACTATGTCGCCATATATAGGTTATACAATCAAAATCGCAAAGTCATGTATTTAGAAATTGGGTTTCCATCTATGAACCGAGGCAAAAGATAGTCCTCAACCGATTCGAGACGCTCTAGTCCGTGTCTCAGGCAAGTACTCTGTCAAGCCTTTGGATCGTCAGGGCCGGTCCACCGATGTGGATTAAACTTAAACCCTGAACATGCGTTCCCCCACCCTATGGGGCGTAAATGAGCCAACGAATGACTCCATCGGACCCGGATCGTCCGATCAAACCGAGGCGCCTCGCAACAGCAACAACCACATAAGTCAAACTCGTCAGGGCGTGTAAAACCACTGACGCCACTTCTAACTAGAAAGAAACGCATGCCCTCCCTGAGGTCCGTCTCCCGTTTTTGGTTCATACCGGGTGTGAAACTCGCGAAGTAAACGTTACACAAAGCTACGCCACAAAGGCCGTGCTTTGATCATCACCACAAGACTTTGCTTTTCAACAGAAGCCTCGATCAATAGCCACTTAGGCATGCCACACAGGCAATTCACTCCATGCGTTTGATATCCATCAATATATAACCCCTGAGCTCGTACGTCTCAGAGAAGGGCGTTAAGCAAGAGAATAAACTCTCCGCCGCCAAACAGATATATATTTAATAGAGATCAATCACGCAGACTAAAATCCAATGTCAGACACACGGTCCATTTACAAGTTCGTTCTGGGTCTGAACGAAACCGGAGGCACCTAGTACCCCGCATATCCTTCGATCTCCAAGTTCGTCTGGACGATCACCAACTGTTTCCATCTTCTTGGGTGTACAGCCCAATCAAGATCATCAGTAATCACCCAAACGACGTGAAGACCTCCGGTCTTCGACCATCGTCTTCATCTTTGACTTATCGTCGTATCAGTTATTCAGAATGGGATAAACCCGGTCTTTCCGAAAAACTCGCGTATATTTTAAATAAGTGTTACACAAACACAACATACGCCTCATTCCAATTCATCAGTCACTAACCGTAAATTAATCAAGAGAATAATTCCCCAAATATTAACCCCGAAGGCCGAAACCAACATCAGATCAATATCCAGAAAACCATTCTGCTTAGCTAACCGACAGTTAGTTTCTAAATTTCACATTCATAGGGAAAGGTTCCCATTAATTTTATCAAAGATAAATCATTAAAATTTATTCTTTAATCTATTTTTGAATATCGATTCAAACTAGTCGGGATTAGCGAACCTTACTGAAGTAATCATTTATTTTAATTTCCCAATCCCAACCTATTCATCCTATGAAGTAAAACGGGTCTTACTTCATATCTAACACCACGGTGTTATCGGTAAATTTAATTACCATTTCACGTTTAAATCTAATTAAAGATTTAACTATCGCCTGGAGTAAAACTGGTGATACTCCATTCTCGATCATTTCAGTCTAATTAAAGATTCATTAAAACACCACTTAGTTTTAATCGTTAACTGGGTTAAAGAATCAGTGTCATTTAAAACACGGTTCACGATAGACCCAAAATCACATTCCATTAATTCTCGAGTTAAAGAACGAGTGTTATTTAAAACACTGTCCACGATAAACCCAAAAATCAATATCAATTCAATTCCAATTAAATATTATTTAATTGGTACACTTCATTAAATCTAAATAAAAAGATTTAATCTTTTCTCAACTGGGTTCAAGAACGGTGTTAGTGAAGACACCATTCACGACAAACCCAAATCACATTTGATATTCAATACAAGGTTCTGAATAGAAAATATATCGGCTTATATTCAATATCAAATTCTACGATTAACAAATGTCGTATTGGAAATAACGATATAAATATATATCTTTCAAATTTCCGTAACAACATCTGTATAATCACGAATTCCAACATCGAAATATTCCGAAGACAATTTCAATTCAAATCCACTCCAATGCAATCATTGGAAATTCTGGTTATTTTTAAAACCCTTTTTAAATCCAATTTATTTATTTAAAAATAAATAGAATTTTAATTCTAGTTCAAAACTAGTTCATTTCGATAAAAATCTATTTTTATCTTTTCAAATATGGAGTTTTTCATCCCAATTCTTTCTAAATCATTTCTTATGATTTTACACAAATTATTACTATTTTTAATAATTTTATCAAGGCCCGTACAGTCGATTTCCATCAACGGCCATCGAACTGCACTTACAGCGACCTTTTTCAAATTTGATTTGGACATAATTCCAAATCCAACCGTTAGATTTCTAATTTCTAATACTCGTTAGAAAGCTCTTTTCGATACGAACCCAACGGTTC
Organism: Allium sativum; assembly: GCA_030737875.1. Taxonomy (NCBI): domain Eukaryota; kingdom Viridiplantae; phylum Streptophyta; class Magnoliopsida; order Asparagales; family Amaryllidaceae; genus Allium; species Allium sativum. The sequence goes on along the minus strand of CM060924.1, from coordinate 777,108,885 downwards.
CGGTTTCAAGAGAATCCGACGGTCGGATCTCCCGTAATATCCGTTCGAAGTCAATGGTCGAAATTTGCGAACTGCCGCGGCGCGGCGCGTTCTATTCAGGCCATTATATTATATTTATAATATATATATATGATATATATTTCATCGATTTTTATTTAAAACGAATTATATAAATAATTTTGAATTCGTTTCAAAAACAATTTCAACCTTCATTTCAATTCAAATCAAAATTGAATTTTTCTTATAAATTCGTTTTAAAATTCATTTCTATTTAATTCAAATTTCAATTCAATTCGAATTCATTTCAATTCGGTTTCAATTCAATTCGAATTCGTTTTCAATTCAATTCAATTCAAATTGGTTTTCTATTCGATTCAATTCAAATTTGGTTTTCTATTCAATTCGAATTCAATTCGAATTCGTTTTCAATTCAATTCAATTCAAATTGGTTTTCTATTCGATTCAATTCAAATTTGGTTTTCTATTCAATTCAGTTCAAATTTGGTTTTCTATTCAATTTGAATTCAAATTTGGTTTTCTATTCAATTCAAATCAAATTTGGTTTTCTATTCAATTTGAATTCAATTCGTTTTCCATTCAATTCAAATCAAATTTCATTTCAAAATATTCGATTTCGAAATCACTTTTCAATATTCGTTTTAAAATGATTAAAATCGATATAAATATCGTTCACGTCAAAATGGCGTCAATCTAATCAACACGGCTTCATATATTGGTATTTTCAAATATTCCATTTCGAATATTTCTTTTTTTCAAATATTTCTATTGTAAAACTGGAATGAGGCCCAATCAATTACCATATAATGTTAACTATATGGATTTTCTACAACACAAGTATATATCAACAACGATGAATAATCAACCATCATCCAAAGTGCATTCTACACTGTATAAGCATCAAATATAAATATTCAACGCTTATAACAGTCTGTCAATCAATCGATCGACATACAACTAAACAATCGAGATTAGTGTATTTCAAATATCATCCCAATACCCGTGTGGGGTTTCAAACAATCAAACACAGATTTTATTTGTGCAGTTGGGCGATGTGTAAAATTTATCGTCCCAATCAATGTCCTTCAAATAAGTGTACATAAACAAACCGTCCGATTTGTAAATGAATATTTATTTATTCACATTCACTATATTCATATTCACGTTAAAAATTATATATTTTTAACGATAAAACATTTTATTTTAACATATGAATTTCTATTCAGTTCATTCTTTAAATAAAATGATATTTTTATTTTCTAACTTATTTTAGGAAATTTCGGCGGCATAACGGCACGATATTAGAAACGGGACGAGGCCTAGCCTTATCCCCGGTCTAGTGAAGGCCCACGCCATTCACATATCAATCAAATTTATTCATTTCACCAAACAATTCAATTTCAAATCAAATCATCTAACTAATCTATGCAACCAAACAAACAAGTCCATGGTCTGTGGACGATTGTGTCGGGTGCTACTAAGCACCGTCTGCATCCTAGTATATATACATATAACTAGAAAAGAAATTGAAGAGTGAGAAATTCTCACAAATTGCTAAACCACACGCCACGACTCTTCTTATGTAGAACGTCTTCGCCGTGCGGTCAACGAGATCTGTTCAACACTGTTACATGTTAAAAGTCACATTTTTATACCGCTACATAATATATAGATTATATTTTTATTTATCTCGCTATATTTATTCTTTCCTAAATATTTCAAAAACCATATTTTTATTCTTTAGTCAACACATAAAAATGGGATTTTATCCTTTACTAATCCTACATATAAAAATTATATTTTTATTTACTAATCATACATATAAAAATTATATTTTTATTTACTAATCATACATATAAAAATTATATTTTTACACTGTGCTTTTGCATTCTAAAAAACCTCACCTTTAAACAAATAAAAACTTCGCCTTTATCATGTCAAAATCTCGTCTTTAACTAGGAAATCATAATCGAATGATAAAAGAAAGAAGCTCACATTATTTTGGAAGGGATAAAGAATGAGGGGCACGCCATAGGTGGCGGGGAGGTGCCGGTCGTGGCAGCTGGCCGGAGCAGCGCTGGTCTTCCCGGCTGTGGGGGTTCAAGGTGGTGACTGGAGGAGGGTTTTCTTGGCAGTTGGGGTAAGGTTTAGAGAGGAGGGCGACGGTTCTAGGGGGAGAGGCGGCTGAGGAGGCGAGAGGGGGACAACAGCGATGGCGGGTCCCAGGGTGGCTGGCGGTGCTGTTCTAGGCGGAGTTAGGGTTCGGGTTGGGGGTGTTTGCGTGGGGCGTGGGGTTCGAAAATCAGGAGGGAAAGGAGGAGAGGAAGGTGCGGAGGAGGGGGGGGGGGAGGGGGTGCGATGGCCTGTCGACGGCGGTGGAGGGTGGATGTCGGAGGCGCGAAGGGGAACGACGGTCCCCCCTCTTTTCGATTTTGACTGAAACGGGGTGTGTGACTGAGTGGAGAGAATAAGAAATTTATATATATATATATATATATATTAATTATTTAATTTGGTTTAATTCTCCTTAATGTTGACTTTTCGCTCGAACTCCAATCGAGCCCCAACGACTGTCGCCCCTAGCATAATACCCCCATTCCGAACACAATGGGATATGTATCATAAGCCAATTTGACTGTTTCGATAGGTTTTCATCAAAATCAAAATATATGTCACTATATATTGAATTTGAACGCGCATTTCAATTTACCGGGGCCACATACGAACCCGAAAAATTACAGAAAAATTATTTTCTAGCTTCGTATGGATGATACGGTCTTCAAAACTAATTTCGTCGAATTCTGAGACCATTTGAAAAATGGTCATTTTCTGGTCAAACGCGTTTTCCTTTGCCACGCTCACATATTGATTCGAAAAATTACGAAATTTGAAACCTAGCAATAATTTGACAACGCGAATCCAATAAAAGTGGTTTCGTCAAAATCCGAGGTCATTGCAAAATTCCCATTTTTAAGGGCCTGAATTCCATAGCGACTATTCAGAATTTTCAGCTGGACATATCCTTTGATTCCCGCTATGAAATCTCGATTTTTCGGATTCGTTGGAAAGATATCATCAATTAAATCCTAATGTTTTTGGTTTCACTAAAATCCGGATTGTTTTGCACCCGGTACATTCAATTGAAGTTTGAAATCGAATTATCGAACTACCGCGCCATTTTCAATTCTATTTATAATTATATATAATTATTTATATTCTAACGACGACGTATATAATATATACGTTCTAATTCTATTCAAAATAAATTTCTCGTCGATATTATTTAAAATAATTCATTTTAACTAATCAAAATTCGCTAAAATTGCCAAAATAAAAATTTTAAACTGGCCCAGATTTTCGTGTTGTTACAGCCAGGCAGTTCCGGGCAGTTTTACACCGCAACTCAATTTAACCTCGGGTTAGGCATGTTTATTATTTAGTATATTTACCATACATTCCAAGTCTATATTTTATATGTTAATTATCCCAATTTCACAAAACTAGTCATGTTCCAATTTTCAAGTTAACCCAACAAAGCTAATTGCAAGTTATGCCCTACAAATTTAATTACAAGTTATAACTCAAAATAGGTTACACCCAATCTTCCTAAATTTGCAATAATAATCATGCCCCAAAATTACAATATTCATTATACTTGGCATCCCAGCCAATAGCTAGGCCCAATCTAGATTTAATATTACAATTTACATTTTCCCCCCAATAATGATTCACAGTATAAACTATGACAAATTATAGCATTTATTTACAGTGCATGCCAATTACCCAAAATCCCAATTTAGGCATGTTTATATTTAACAATTATCCCTATCTTACTATAGGTTTTCATGCCTAAGGCATACATCACTATACACAATAATCTCCTTCTTCCAAGTCATAAACTATCATATATATATATATATATATATATATATATATATATATACACACACACACACCCCCCAATTTTAGGTCTTAAACCACAACATGTACTATGCCTTACATGTTTACAGTTCAGTTTACGCCCCAAATCCCAAGTCATATGTCCAATATACTTTATGCCTCAAATCTCAAGTCATATATTCGATACACTTTATGTTTTAAATACAACATATGTTATGTCCTCAAGTCCATTACAAATCGGTTATGCCCAATTATACATAATTTAATACTTTTCCCAATTTTAGTGCTGTTCATGTCCAAATCATATATTATGTCCATTTTTTCTCAACCTACGTTCATCTCTTATGAGATTTGGTTCAGGCTCGCAGTAGCCTGGCTATAAAAACAAAAAGGGAAGAAAGAAAGAAGAGACAAAGAATGGACATAATAATATCAATGAGATAGATCCAATGGATATAGAAAGGCAGATAGAAATAGGCATAATCTCATATTTAGATTTATTACAATGTCAGAATCACAATTAACTTTTATTTCTGAAAGTAACATGAACTCACAAAATAATAGAACAGTCTTGAATTCTGGGATCTAATTTCTGAATTTGATTAACTATTCCTTTGATGTAGACTTTGATTGTTAACTTGAAAACTCTAATTTGATTGATTAGAGGCTAGATCACTTCAGGTTTTAGCAGCATATAAACGCCTATGAATTCGTGTGGAGAAAACAATAGGTTTAGGGGTCTTTTTGTAGGTGTATAGGGAGATTTAGAGCCTTCAGATCAGTCTAGAAGTCATCAGAATTGTCCAGAGCAGAATACCATGTCACACAACGAATCAGAAAACGACACGTGGAGAAACACGTCATTGGCCAGATCTGGGCCAACAGGGGTCGACTCCCCTATAGGGGAGTCGATACCTATGTTGACACCCCTATTGGGGGGTCGACACCTATGTCGACTCCCCCTGGGGGGGTCGACACCTCTGAGCAGGAAATTTCCCGCTCAGCCTGCTTTGACCCAAATTCGAGATTTGAACTATGTTTTGACTTCTGGAATTATTTTATATATATATACTTCCTTGGGCGTATACAAACTTCTAAGGCTTATAACTTCTTCATACGGTGTCGGATTTACGCAAACTCGGACTCTATCCGAAGCAGAATTCTGAGACAAACGCAATGGTGTAACCCTTTCCCTTAATTCCTACTTTTAAAATTAAGTATTGTTTAATTTGTTACTTAAATATTCACAGGAAATACGGGGTGTTACAGTATTGTTGCATTATCTATGTATTACAGTTGAACTTATTTCATTATAATCAATCAAACTATAATGTAACATTTTTTGCATTGGTTTCAGTTTTAAATTAGTGCAACAGTTTTTAGGTATTATTTTGCTAATTTTTTAGGGATCAGTTTTCTTGTATTAATAGTGTTATGCTGTTTTGTTTATAGTTTTGGTGCTATTTTACTTTTGTTCTTGTACTGCTGCATCAGTTTTTAGGTTGCACAAACGAATTTATTTCATTTTAAACAATCAAATTGTGATTCGAACATTTTCTGTATTACTCTTATCATTAAATATTATAGCAGTTTTTAGGTATTAGTTTTGTATTTTTTTAGGTATCAGTTTTATGGTTTAGTGTATAAGAAATGTTGCAAGTAGGTAGATTTGTGTTGTTTGCTTTGGTAATTGACTTTTTTTGATACACAACATTAATTCCAACTGATACTCACTGATAAAAAAAACACTCACCTACTCAATTCATATCTCACAAAAATAATATTTATTCTCAATAATACCTACTGATTAAAAAAAAAAAATAGCAATCAATTCAATTCAATTATCACAAAAATGAGATTATTCTCAGTAATACACAATAATACCCACTTGTATCATATGATACGTATAATGATACATAACTGATTTAATAGGATACATTGTTTCCCTACACAATCAAAGTACATAGAATACTGCTCCACATTCCAAGCATGCATTCATGCATTTACTTCTACCTGTACTCAATTCAGTCTTGAATTCAAGTAAATTCCAGCAGCATGCAGTATGTGCAAGTATTTCATACACAATCAAAACTTATACCAATATAATACTGTAAATTCAACTAGAAAATATAAAATTGATATCTAAAAAAATATAAAACTGATACCTAGAAACTGCTACGATGTAATTTCAACTAGAAAATATAAAACTGATACCTAGAAACTGCTACGATGTAATTTCAACTAGAAAATATAAAACTGATACCTAATAAAAAAATATAAAACTGATACTTAGAAACTCTACGATGTAAATTCAACTAGAAAATATAAAACTGATAACTAAAAAAAATATAAAACTGATACCTAAAAATTGCTATGATGTAAATTTAGCTAGAAAATATAAAACTGATACCTAAAAAAAAAAAATTAATACCTAAATACTGCTATGATTTAAATTCAACTAGAAAATATAAAACTGATACCTAAAAAAAATATAGAACTGATACCTAAAAACTGCTTTGATATTTTAAAGTAAAACTAATAGAAAAAAAATGTTTACATCCCACTTTGATTGATTAAAATGACATAATTTCGATTGAGTTGAAAATCTAATGCAACAGTACAAGTACAAAACTGATATAGCATCAAAATTATAAACACAAAAGCATAACACTGTTAAAACACGAAAACTGATATCTTAAAAAATAGCAAACTGATACCTAAAAACTGCTGCTAACTTCACAAAAAAAAAAGGTTTTTTCCAGCGATATTTTTCTCGTTCGTCTCTCTCGTTTGATTTTCTACAACGAATTCACGAAATCAAAAACTCACGAAATCATATTTACTGCCAAACAAATCAAAATTCACGACACCTTCATGAATCAACGAAGACGATTGAAACGATAAAATTAGGGCAAATCGAATTAATAGAGGAGCTCGAACAATTTTGAAGATGATCGAACGAGAGAGATGTTTGAATATCAAATCATTGAGAAAAAAACTGCATTGGAGGAAAATAGAACGAGAAAAAAAATCACGCGAGATAGGAGTGACGAAGAAGAAACACGACACATGATTTAGGGAATTAAAATATAATTAGTGTATTGTCCTTTTGGTTAAATTTTTAATGGCTTGTCCTTATGAATAAAAAAGCTCTTAATTTTTTCCTTGTCGTTAATTGTCCCTGATCTTAATTATTATATCATTACTAATAATAAATTATTATTAATAACTATTTAAAATTAATTATTGAAAGTTAATCGTTAAAAACTACTAATTTATTTACGGTTAATTATAAGTAGTTTTTTTATAACTTCTTAATTAAAAACTGGTGCTTATTTTTAATGGTATGTTTTTCGTAATTGGCTTTACCAGTTGTAAAAAAATACAGTTATTGCAAGTGACGAATACAGTTATTAAAGATATTATTTTGCAAGAGGTTCGGAAGCACGATTGCAAATAATATGTTTGTTGCAAGTGTTATGGAAGTGCAGCCGCTAAAAGTATATTTTGTAACCGAAAGGGATGCGCAGTTGCTAAAAATATGTTTTTCACAACAGAAAGAATAGATCTGTTGCTAAATATCATCTATTGCAACTGCTATGAAAGGTCTGTTGCAAAATATCATTTATTGTAATTTTCATGTGTCGCTAGTTGCAAATAGCTAGTTGCAATAGGACATTTTTTGTAGTGAATTCAACAACTTCATGAGTCTGTAATTGTTTCTTTCTTTCTTCTTTTTCTTATTTTAATCCTAATAATTATCCGTATTTTAGATTTGTTTAGTCGGCGTGTGAGGATTATCGTCGATTTGAACGGTCTAAAATGCAGGTCGTTGCATCTATTGTTCTTGTTTACACGGACTAGACATGGAAATATATTATAATTAAGTCAATAAGTTAAATTAGTCATTGATATATGGTTCTTTTTTAGACTGAGCAAAAAGGAGAAATCGGGATTGTCCTTAACGTACAGTGGTACAAGTCGTATTCCAACTCGCATAGAGATTTCGAAGCAGCTACCAGAGGCATTGACTTCACGTTTGGCTGGTAAGTCGCATACCCTATAACAAAAAAAGCTTATTTTTGGGTAGTGACAAAAAAATATGGTGTTGCAGTTGAAAATTCAACTATCTACTCATTTGTGTCTCAATGTTTTGTTAAAGCTAAATATTTGATTACGTCAGCCAATTCTTTTGTTGTAGCACAGTAAGCAGAAAGGCAAATGCAAATGAAATAAGTGGATGTGTGGTGGATTATCACCGAACAGAAAGCTATCATTTAAAAATTATTATTATTATTATTATTATTATTATTATTATTATTTTAAGATAAGTTATTAAAAGACTTTCATGTTCATATAGCAAGAGCTCACAAAACCTTTAGTTTCGACCTAATCAACAATGCCTTTAGTTTCGACGAGGTTTATGCAGCCAAATTTTTGATGTAATCTCATACAAATTTTCAGATAGCCCATTTGCTGACGTGATATTCTCCAATTATGCCTTGGCAAGTTGTCGCCTTCAATACATCGCTTCCACATTTTCAGAGAAGGAAGAGGGGAATATTATCACATTGTGAAACAATTAACAAGATAAACTTATTAAGAAAGTAATGTTAGTTTAGTCCTAGTTTTGTTAATGAAGGAAAGTTCTATTGGCAGTATTCATTGATATGCTAAATGATCTTTTGCGGGTAACTACATGGATTCTGAGTTTATGCCCTGTAAGAATAAATAATACATGTAATTTAAAATTTAAGGAATTAATTTTGAATAAGTCTTTTAATGTTTTCCAAGTCTGGGTTGTTGGAACAAGTGCACACTTCCTCAAGTCTGAAGCTGGGTTTGGTCATGCTAAAAGTGCTTTTCTTCAATTATGCACGCAGTTTATTGAGGTAGCTCTTGTTTAGTTTTCTTTCATAGCGCTCTGTAGTTTACAAACTCTACCAACCATTTCATTCCTGATATGTATGCATTTTACTGATTATATCATATATTAGATATGTATGATGTTGTGTGTTATCATGGTCTATGTGTATCTCCTTCTCGTGACAGTGCAGTGACATCAAGGGCTGGGAAGGATTTGGCTTGCAGTGTTGTTTCAGGTTCCGTCGCAACCACTTCTATGTATTCTACAAAAAAAAAAAAAAAAAAAAAAAAAAACTGAGGCATTTTATGTTTTATTCTTGTTACAAATAGGGTAGATTTTAAACAAAGAAATACAATAAGTATACTACAAACATATTAGATGATTTTAAACGGATTTAGGTGAGCTTCGGAAGGCAGCAGATAGATTTGGGTACGCGACCCGTTAGGAGGTTGTTTTGGTTGATCTGAAGGAGGGAAAGATGGTGGAGTTTGCCTATGGTGTGAGGAATGGTGCTTGTGAATTGTGATTTGTAGGTATGCGTTCCATGTAACAACTTAGGAGGATTGTCGAAAAAGCTTTTTATGCTTAAGAGAGCTTTTGAGTCTTTTATGTGGCATGATAGGACCGGTGATGTGTTATTAGAAAGGAAGAAATTAAGAAGAAAAGAGCTGACGAAGGCATTTAATTTGTTCTTGATGTCGTTTGTATGGAAGTGTAAGCATATCATATGTGGATTAATAAATACAGCCTCCAAACGGGATAAGCTTACAGTTATTGTTTGTTTAATCTACCTTAACTACCTGCATTAAACCATAATATATCTGCAATATAATAAGTTGACCACGTTTGTATTTCTTTGTTTAAGAAGAATTTCAATTCCCCTGTATCAGAACTATTGGAAACATAAATATGGTGGATGGGGTGTTTGTTGATGTGGAATGAAGCTTTTGAAGTGGGTGAGGTCGTGAGTTATGTGGGTTGTTTTTTGATCTGTCATAGCTTAAGAATTGGATGGTTGGTGAAGTCTTTGTAATAGGAGAGGGATGGTATTGCTATGTGTATGAAGAGTGATGAAAAAAAATTGATTGGCAATATCATGAGGTGAATGTTGCTGTTTTATTTTAGAAGGGAAGTGTGGGATGTGAAGAAGAGTTTGCATGGGAAGTTTGGATTGGCAAAGGAGAAGTAATGCAGGTTGAGCTTTGATCTGCCTAAGGACGGAGATTAATGTGCAGTGAGGAAGATCTATATGATATGTTGGTTGGTTATTGAGTTGTTAAATAGGAGGAATTTAGGCTATTAATTATAAGGGGATATTGGCTGCAAGAGGCAACGTCTTTTGACGACGAGATAATGCAGGGGTTGGATACTGGTGTGAATGCTGAAGGTGGTATGGTAAAGGCAGGAATTTGGTCAGTTCTGGATGTGTTGTATTTGGTTGAGTAAGCAGTTTCGTCACAGGTTTGATGTTGACGATTTTGGCAGCAATTCAAGTAACACAGAACAAAGCTGGGTGCGAATAATGATCCTACGATTGACTGAGCATTTTCAACATTGTTGTAACAACCCTGGTTTTAGTTGACACCTGCTATAGTGATTAATGAATTATAATAGGGATTTTTGTTCGTTAATAATGGAATCCATGTTTTGAAAAAAATTAAATTGTGCTCGTTTGGGGAGATTGAAAATTTATTAATTTAAAAGTGAAAATTTGAGAGGAGAATATTTGGTTATCATTGGGGTCTTGGTGTGTTATATATATATATATATATATATATATATATATATATATATATATATATATATAAACGGCTATTGGGACACAAAATAAAGCACAGAATTAAAGATACAAAATCTAGACCGTATGATTTGTTTGTCTTTATGTGTGAGGTGGAATTCAGGGGGATATCTTGTGGTTGAGATTGGTTGTGTCTAAATTTGTGTCAACATTTTGTGTTTAAGTAGACTTTCCCATACACACACACACACACACACACACACACACATATATATATATATATATATATATATATATATATATATATACACACACACACACACACATACATGGATGCATATGCATGTATAGATAGAAAATAAGTGTGAATTTAAGATAAAAAAGATTTTCTTTTATACATGAGAATTTAAGTGGCAAATTAACATAAAAATATATATGTGCATATTGGGTTTTCAGGTAAGTAAAATTGAAGGCTTAGATGAAGAACATGTGTTAAAAATATTTTGTAAATAGGTTCTGAGATAATATAAATATTTAAGATTTTTAGGCAAATTTGTTGAGGCAAATTGTAAATGCGAGTAAAGACTAAATTTATTGTTTAGCGATGGTTCTTAAGTATTTTGTGAAAATAAAATGTAAAATGTTGATTTTTGCCCAAAAATAAAAACGGATGTGTTGAAAATAAATTTTTTTAAGTTGCTAAAACTTTTCCATAAGCAAAATAAAGCTTTTGTTCTTTAAAACATTTAAATTGTCAATGCTTCTAAAGCACTGAAATTTGTTTGCAAATGTTAAAATTTGTAAACCTTAATAGTTAATAATTAGAAATAATTTTAAAAGAAGTAATTAAACTTGTTTTAATACTGTTATTGCATGTAAATGACAGAACGAACAGCCAACAATAGTTGTTGGTGTGCAAAAAAGGGTTTAATATGGCATAATCAGCTTAAAGGGTGTTAATTGCCTAATTAAGGCATAAATCTCCATTCGTGGCTTCATTTGACTTTAAGGGCTTTTAATTTGATAATTAAAGGGGGATGTTTCTGGAAAAAGGAAAGGTAATTCGTATTCTTCCTCCTTTTCTTCTTCTCAAATGGCAGAAAGAGAAAAAAAGGCAAGAAAAACTAATTTTCTACCAAGCCATAAATTTTAATTTTCAAATTAGTGTAGTTAGAGATGAAATGAAGATCTTTAGCAGGTAATCCCTCTATAACCAAGCCTCAATTCATCTCCAATATCTGGTTGTAATTATTTTTACTATATTTGATGTCATAGCCAGTGCATGTTACCGTAAGAGCTTCAGCAGGCTTTGAGAAGGTTTAAAGCCCCAAGTACCAAATTTGCATCAGATTCTTGCTGCTGGTTCTCGTTTCAGGTGAGTGAACCTCATAACTTTCAGTTGAAATCATTTACAAGTGATATTATCTGAATTTATTAATTTTTTAGATGATTTGATTCAATTTGGTGAAATACCATTGTGGGTTATTTCTGAGTACTTCACATCCTTTATGCCTCAAATATGTATTGTAGTAAAACAAGCGTATCTTCCACATCTTTTATCCGTTTTAGATCAAATATTTTTGTTGGAAACTAGACTCAATAAGCGATATTTTATAGTGAAAATTAGGCACACATCCCTAAAAGCAAACTTAATTAGGCTCACATCCTCCTGTTTCAAAACATATAAATTACATCCCTAATTTCAAACAGCGGCTGGTATTTTTACAAAAGTGCCCTTTTTCTTAATTCACGCCGTATTTAGCTAGGTTGGATCTATTCATTACGTATTCACTTTTTTTTTCTTTTCCAGAAACCTAAAATTCGTTCTTCATGGCGGCGGCGGCTCCAACGAAATTGATGGCCTCTAATCGGTGGCTGCTTCCTCCTTCAACTGAAACCCCTTAATCCCCAAAATTCTTATCGCGTTCAATTTTTGGTTCTAGCGAAGAGTCAGCAGCGATTCCAGTGATTCTGGCAGGCATCGCATCGAATCCAGTCAAGCGATTTGGATTTCAATTTGCATAGAAGGAGAGATTAGCAATCCAGGCAGACGGGCGCGACAACGAAGTGATTTCAGCGAAAGGTATTCTTCTAGTCTTTTTGGGCGGCTAGTAATTCAATCATTTGACTATGTTTTAATTTTATTTGTATGTCACTATATTTATATTTTCTATCTGTAAAACTCATTCGACAACTCCCTGGAATGACAATTTGTAATGTGTGTTTTAATTGAGAGTGTATACAGTTTTAAAGTTTTCTTTTGCAACATGGTTGATTCTTGCTGAATTTCTGTTAAAAAGTTGCGGACAATTATGCAGCTATTCTTAAATATATGCATATATGTATGCAATTTTTGATGAAAATGCAAACAGAAAAATATTCAAAATCGCGATCTGTAAGATATAGGAAAATATCTTTGATTTTTGCTGAACTTCTGATGAAAAGTTGCGGACATATATGCAGCTATTCTTAATATTTGCATATATGTATGCAGTTTTTTATCAAACAAACAGAAGAACATATTATTTTACAAATATATTCATATTTCTATGCATATATCTGGAATACTTGCATATAAATATTTAGAAATTATTGTGTAAGATGTAGGAAAATATCTGATTTTTGCTGAACTTCTGATAAAAAGTTGCGGACAAATATGCAGCTATTTTTAATATATGCATATATGTATGCAATTTTTTATCAAACAAACCGAAAAATATATTATTTTACAAATATATTCATATTTCTATGCATATATTTGGAATACTTGCATATAAATATTCAGAAATTATTGTTATTTTGATGAATTGTACGCATGTATTTATATTATTCTGAAGCAATTTTTTTTAATTTAGGTTACCGCACATTAAGCCTACTAATATTGATTTTCTTTTTTTATATAACAGTGTTCCGGCAGATATTGGTGTTATCGTGTTGTTGAAGATTGGTCGTCCATCCTTTTCCAAATGATTGAAATCTGCATGTGTTTCTACAGAGACTACTAGATGTGGTTTGCGCAATAAGCTGGGTCTTAACAAAATTATTTGTTCTTCAAAAGACCGTCATCTCTGCTTTGTAATTGTTTTGAAATTTTTGATGTAGTACATGTAAATGTGGTCTGTACTTATTTTTTGATGTAGTACATGTAAATGTTATGAAATTTTTCATGTAAGTATGCACATGTTTCTGTTATTTGCATATATATATATATATATATATATATATATATATATATATATATATATATATATATATAAGCATCTTGTTATAATTATATGTTTTTACTTTTTTGTCATTTTTTTTGTTCCAGCAATTACGCAGTACAGTTCTGTATATGTATGCAATTATTTCACTTAGCTACGCAAAACTAATAATTTATTTTCTGCATAATATTAATATATGCATGCAATTATTACACTTAGTTGCATAAATGTATGCAATTTTACGTAATATATGTATATAATTGTCTAGTTTTTTGTAAAAAAATAAAAAAAAAAGTAATAAAAAAATCATTTTATGTAATAATTTTTTTATATAGTTGTCTAGTTTTTCGTAAAAATAAAAAAAAAAGTAATAAAAAAATTGCTGCTGGATTGAACGACTTTTTCCAGAATTGTTGATTTAGGTTTATGGGCGAGATAATAGGAGCGATTGACTGAGTAAATGAGGACAAACAGATGTGGGATAGTTTTTTAGGTGTATAAGGGTAAATTTGGAATTTTTTTAGCGGAAGTTCAAAAATAGGGATGTATTCTATATTATGTTTATCACCGGGTTTTTTTTATATTTTGAAACTTAATAGGGACCTGTAAAAAACGCACCCTATTTTATATTCGTATTGTTTTTCTAAAATATGTCATTTGATAGGCCTGAAACAGATTTCAAAATGATGGAATAATTCTGCCTTTTGCCTAATTTTCTGAGTTGAAATCTGAAATTGTTTTTGCCATAACTTTTGAACCACTGATCCGAATTTGATTATCTTGGTCAATCTGGAAAGCTTAGAAACTAAGCAACAATTTCCATTTGACATGTTTTGCTATATTATGAACTTCCCTTGGCTAAAATCGTGATTGTGCTCGTTGTCCTGTCGAGATATGGCAACAGGCTGAGTTTGAGATTGATAGTAAAATCGTCATAACTTTTTAGCCGTTGGTCGGAATTTGATTATCTTGGTCATTCCGAAAAGCTTAAAAACAGGTCTACAACTTCCTCTTTATATGTTTTGCTAGATTTTGATGTCCTCTATGCTGAAATCGTATTTTTTATCTCTATCCAGTCGAGTACATAGCAACAGGCTGTGTTTTAGATTGTTTGTAAAATGACCATAACTTTTGAACTAGTGATCGGAATTTGATTATCTTGGGCATTCTAGAAAGCTTGAATTATATGCAATAAATTTTGTTTAGAGTGTTTTTAAATATCTTGTTGTTTGCTAGCATGAAATAACGAATTTTGTTCGTTGTCTTGTATTTTGCTTCATGTTGTTGTTGCATTAGTTATTCCAAAAACGCTTAAATTGTTTTGCATCATTTTGGTATTGATGATCGTCATGTGAATGGAATTTCTAGCATGGAAAGCCACATTTAACTACGATTCATATTGTTGAAATGATATCGTTTTAGGAGAAAATCGATGGTGCAGTCTCGTTGAATCTTGTCGTCTCTGTACTTGTTTTCAAAGCTGGTTTTAATAAAATATTTCCAAATGATTTACGAAATTAACAACTAATTATTATATATATTTTCGTGTAGTTTATTAAAATAAAACTTATATTATCCCCACTACAGAGAGAATGATTTCTAAGTTAATGATTACGTATACTGTTTGGAAAATTGTTTTATAACTTGCTTTCATCAAAAGTTATTTTCTAAAATTATAAAAGTATACATGCACTATTGCACCATTCGAGAAGACATGTTTAGAAATAAACGATATTGTAAACCTTGTGGTATAGGACACATAGATATATAATATCGGTTAATTTCATACTCGTCGATTGAAACCAAATTGTTGCTTCTCCATGTTGGGTATTTCCGTTAAAGTGGGGGTATTCCTGCTGATTTTGTGGGTTTTCTATGTTGCTTTGAGATTTCATGTATGGAGTAGACTAACTTATGGTAAACGATTATTGAAACGTGCAGTGTGAGACATATTGATTTCACTTTTCATGTTATTATTCATAAACCTGTGACACATCTTGTTGTTGTGCCAGTGTTAGACTAGAGAGGAGCTTTATATATATGCTTTACTTGATCAAAGTGGTCAAGTATACCTAACCGAGGCAGATTGCGGTAAAATTATGTAGGACTAAAGTGATTCATATACTCGACCGAGACATGCTATAGTATGGGCGTGCACCAGACTGAGACGGGTCGTTGTATTAATTATACTCAACCATGACAAGTTGAGCCTACTTGACCATGATGGGTCACAGTAGAAATTTGTTGGACCGAGATGGGTCATTTTACTCAATCGAGGCAGAACGTACTGAATTGCTTATATAAAGTACTTGGCAAGTAATTCTTTCTATTGATGATGGTGCAACTTGGTTTCCATAGGATCCATTCTTATAATTGTGTTAACGCGAGGCAAACTGTTGTTTTGGATCCATATCTATGTCTCGTTGATTCTTTCCCTTTAGGCTATTGGGTGCTATTTTATATGACGAAACCTTATTGCTTTAAGACCAGTGGTTGGTTTTTATCAAGAAGTGTTAGTGATGCTTTAAATTTGTTTGTGTTATCATGTTGATCCTTTGTCTTTCTTGGCTAGTTGTTGATAATTCATGAAGTGTTCACTTCTAGTGAACAAACTCGTATGCGGGTGTAAGTCACATACTTGACGATGATTATTGTGTTATTTCCTCATTTTTGATATATTATGGAGATTATAACTCTTGGAATTTCTTTTGGTCATCAACTTGTATGAATCTTTAGTTGTCATGACATGAAGTTTTCACGTCGTATTACCCTTTAGAGAATATCACTTATATGTTCTTGTTATTTATTATATGATGTTCTTATATTTCAACTAGATTGACCCATGTGTTTTAGTGTTCGGGTCAGACCGAGTATTTATAGGTAATTATGGCAGTTGTTCTTTACTTCGTAGCTTGCCCTTTGTGATGGACTTCTTCGCTTTATATTTCTTAGTCAAGTTTTGTTGTAGTCATATTTGTTCTTAACACCTTTTGATGTGTGTGTGTGTGTGTGTGTGTATATTTGTAGGAATGAAAGTGTATATGTATTTGTACTGTACCTGTTGTGCGTAAATATTATATATATGTGTATGTGTTCTATGATCTGTGATTTATTATATTATATTTGTCTTGTTCTGAATTGATCCTAAAACCCTAGTGATATTGTATTAAGTTAGTAATAAGTATGTCGAACCACAAATGAAAAAAAAACTAGAGCCTTTTTCGACGTACTTAGGATTTTTTTAGTACAAGATCACAAGAGGTCACTCTTATCCAGCCCTATTCTCTACCTTAATAGACTATATTACCATGTAATACTCTTTATTAAGGTTGGTCTGGGGGTGGAGCGTTACAGTTGTGATCTATAAGGCTCTGGATGTTGATAGAACATTGATCATAATTCACATACATGTAAGTAGAACATTGTTTTTTAACAATTTTCAGTCCTTGACTATCGTACATCCAGATAAGTTTCTATAAGGACCCTGTAATAACTAACATTAATAAATTTTTTGGCAAATGGTTTTTTGTTTGGTTTTATTTTTTCGTTGTTGTTGAGAACTAAGAATGTGTAATTTCTTAGCTTTTGCTAGATTTTTGAATTGGGTATTTACCCTACAGTGGACCCGCCACATCTAAAATGCTTTCTCCCGATATTTTGGGAGAGAATGGCTACAACACTGCTTATGGCATCTAGAAGGTTCTACATAATTACAATAATCTTCAATAAATCATTGCTATTTTAGGAAAGAGTGAGTTTTTCGAAGATGACAAGTTGGCCGTTGCACATGCTCGAAAGATCCAGCGTTTCTTGAGCCAGCCTTTCCTTGTTGCAGAAGTCTTCTTTGATGCTCTTGGAAAATATGTGGAATTTAAAGAAAGTGTCATCAACTTCCAAGTGATACCTTATTTTATCACAAATGTCTTCCTAAATTTTTGAATGTCCTTCAAATGGATAGCTAAGGACTCATCTAATTAACACGTTTGTATTACATTTTTCTATGATGTCTTAGCAATATTCTCTACTGTTGAACTCTAAAACCATAGTCTAATGTTATATACTTTGAGCAAGCGTTATATGCTGATAGTCTATAAAACTGAATTGCGTTAATTAGTTTGATAACAACTAAAGCATTTCAAAGTAGTAATATTTTCGGAAAACCTTACAAAATCTTTGTAAATTTCAGCAATTCAAAGCACATCTAATAATTTAGTTATTGAATATGTATTTGAACGGTTTTGTAGGTGAGTATAATCCAATATCTTAGCAAATTTTTGCATTAATACTTTGAATATATTATTGCATTTAAATTGAACAAAATTAAAACTACACTTAAAATTTAATATCATCATTGAATACAACATATATTGTGTTGCTGTCTTTTACAAGAAGATGATTTTGCATTGCCATATTTTATGTATTTAGACGTATTTACCTCAGTTTTCTCTATAAGTACACGAACTTTTTTGTAGGTGGAAGTCGGAGCTATTATACGTTATGTTGCATGAATTTGTGTGTATATTGGTATAAGAATACTTGTCTGTTTTCATATTTTTAGTTACAACTTTTATTTTATTTTGTTTTGGCTTAACTATTTCTTACTATCTCTATTTTAGTGCATCCATGTATATATATACATGGGTAGGTTCAACTAAGCTTTGAAATACAAATATTATATATATATATATATATATATGAGGAGCGTTCAAGAGCACCCCAAATAGTGCAGCACCCCTTTAGCCACCCTGATTTCCACCACACATTCACGTTTCTCTCTCTCCCACTAATTCTCTCTCCCTCCACTAATTTATTTAACTATAATTATTTGGCTATAAATGAGGGGAAAAGGGAGGCAAAAAAATGGGGTGCCATATAAATCTCATATATATATATATATATATATATATATATATATCTTAAAGTTTGGTGGTGAGGTTAAGGATTTTTTTGGAGTATATGAATTTCATGTTGAAACTTCATTAACAGGTAGTAGCTCGACTAACTTCCTAGCTAAAGAACGAATAATTTTCTTTTCAGTTTAAATTTGGATATATCTAACAAAATTCATAACATTGTATAGGATTTTCTGTGGTTTACTTCATGACTCCATCAAATGAGCATTGTATCCAAATAAGCCCATTTGTTAATGCGCTTTATGCTAAATACCCGTCTCTTAACTTTCTGAAGGTGGGTACTAGAATTTCATTGTAAATTCTTTTTATCAAACAGTAATATCTTACAATAGTGTTTTGACTGCAAGTAGACATTAACAAAATCTCAGCTGTTGCAAAAGCAGAGAATGCACGAATCGTGCCAACGTTTAAAATATACAGAAACATCATGATAACAAAGGAGATGATTTTCCCAAGTCCACAATTTCTTGAATACTCCGTGGGACACTACGGACTATTGTAGTACATTATGATTCATTTGTCAAACCAACCTCCTCCTTTATTCCTAAATTTTCATTCATTTGCATGTTTACTTTCCCGGATATAATTGATTCATAAATCATTAGGATAAAGGTTCAATAAAGTTAGAGGCATTGTATTTTCTAGCATTCATTCTGTTTTACTACTGCCTTTTCTGTTTTTCGACGTCTGTTCCGTTATTTCATCCATATAGGGTGACTGGTTAGTTAGAGATATTGCAATGATATAGAGGAGAAATTAACCGTATAGTTTATAACATAGAAACTTATCACTAAGGATATATTCGAAATTTAGCAAAACCAAGTCATATGCATGTAGTTATTGACCTTGAGCAAAGTCTTATTGTTGATTATCAACCTTGCCTACATGTAATTAGCTTTTTTGGAGTGAAGACCATCAGCAACAATGGACATGACTTTAAATGTTATATGTACAATGATATTTTTTAGTGTTTATTGTGTAAACTTGTTTCTGAATGCTGGTGGTATGTAAATTAGCTGATTTTGTCAAATAATTATTATCTAAATTCTTATGGAAAATACTTATATGACTAATGTGTTCCCAGTTATTTGAATATGATGATTATATGATTGATTTTTGATTTAAATCATACTTTATACGATTATTACTAATTTTAACATGATTATTATATTAGTAGTTACTAGAAATAATTTAAACCATCGACAATATATAGTAGCATTTAAAATATGCTATAAAAAATCAACATGTTTTAGTAGTGTTTTAGAACTGCTATGGAAACAGCTGTAACATATCATTTGGTTTTTTAAAGGTAGAAAATAAATGCAACGAAAAAAATTAGTTGCACAAAATAAAGGCTACGGAAAAGCAAAAAATAATCCACATACAAACCTTCAGCAGCATTCGGGAAATGCAATTTTATAGAAGATTTAGTAGCAATTATCAAAATGCAATAAAAAAAACAAGACGCTTGCTTGCGGGACCTATAGTAGCGTTCTTTAAAATGCTCCAAAAGGTTTTGGTAGCGTTTTTCAAACTCTGCTAAAGATCTTTTCTGGTGTGAAAAGTTAGCTTCTAACCAGCTTCTGAGCCAAGTTAGGAATTGGTAGATTCTGCTACTATTGCTACTTCAGAGGATCAGCTCTTCACCCTGTTCTTTCTTCCATTCCTGAAAAAAAAATTCCTTGAAGGATCCCTTATATGCCAGCTCATCCTTATCTATAACAAGAATGATCAGTTTTTCATTATAAACTGCGTCAATAGTTCCCATTTTCATGCGACTATATTATATAATATAGTATTATATTGCTTTAAAATTCAAAATATATAACAAGTACAAACTCTTTCGTGTATGCTTTCAACCCAAGTGATATCCCCTCCCTATCTCTATTGGATTATAACGTCAGCTCAGGTTAATCTCGTGACCAGAGCTTTGATATGAAATGTGATGACTCCCTATACCAACGACACCTAACCAAATAGTGTGTTATTGTCGTTCCTATTCGATGTAGACTGATAATTAGGGTAGAAAATGGAACTATTATAGCATAACCTATCGTATGTCGCACATCGCATGGACAAAATATAATATCACATATGTAATAAAAGGAACTGTAATGATAGTGTGAACTAATCATCAAAGTAATATCCATAAAGTTATGTCAAATGTCGTAGAGCATAAAATATGATCAACTCAAATAAACCGTCGTAACATAAAAAGAAAAAACAAGCACTGTCACAGACTCCATAGTACTTCTCAGTGAAAAGCTCGTGATCTATATACGTATATAATATGATATCACACCCTCTATCTCATCCTCTGAATAATTAATGCGTCACTAAGCCCTGCTGTCTAGCATACACATTTGAGAGTATCCAAAATAACAAGAGACAAAGGATAAAACCTTCGATCAGACGACATTTTGATAGAGCGATAAACGACTCTCAACATACTATGTAGACAAATATAGTAAGGAATAAGGGTAATCAAATTATACCTGACATGTACTTGCAACCGAAGAGTTATCGTATAAAAATATAATATGATATATCATAAACGTACTAAACGCGGAATAATACAATGGGAGTTTAGATGTCCACATCTTCAGTATTTACTCCTTATGATATCTTTGAATGATGGCCTCTAAAAAAAGAAATCATAAGATCTATCAAACAATTCTAACTATCAATCCATGTGCCTTGGATATATTATAATTCACGGTTTGCTTATAACTAAGGACCAATAGAGGTCTCGGTTTTTAGTTGTACTCTCATATCACATAGTCCAAAGCTAGATGCATTTCCTATAGCATAAAACAAGACATTAGATCCGAAGCCACTATTCTAGGTTATACATATCCCTCAGCTAACCCATGAGCATCCCTATGTACAGTATCCTTACTTCGAGTACAATAGAAAACATTCTTAGTTATAAACGACTCCTTAGCATAAACCTCTGAGCCTCAACTTCTTATCAATTTAGTTTCTACCATCCAAGAACGTACCATGTTCCCACTCACAGCTTACTCCTTTATCGAAATAATATCTTCTTTTCCTATTCCCAACAGGAGTCGTAAATCGATGGTACATAGCATTTATTATATCGTTACATAACCGTCCAACCTTGATATGAACAAGCCGCTCACCTATAGTACGATCTGCAGGATCTCTACTTATTCCTCATCTGAACCCTCTATGATAGCTTGACACCGCCCTTTCTTAGCTCGACAACGACCTAAACACTTAGCCAATTTTGGCTAACTGTCTTTGCATTTTTCGAATACTCTATTCTTAAATGATTTAGACCTTAAGTTATCCCTCAAATCAACTCAATTTTCATTTTAAAGCTTCGTCTTCAAGTTTTAGAGATAATTTGACATAGCTTGTGATACTTAGTTAATCTCTTGTATCTTGCCATAAACAACCTCTATTAGCCATGCTTTTCCAAACTATCAAGACAATCTGTAGCGTCTTGGAAAAAATTTAACTCTCGAATTCAGACATTAATATATTTCGTGTCCAAATTCAAGTATCGAAATCCCAGAAAGCTAATAGAAAGAATTAAGAGGATGAGAAATAGAAAGAAAGTTAAAAATAGAAGAAAGAAGAAGAACAATAATACACAGTCTCACATCGCAGCAGAATAAAATATAATACATAAATAAGTCTTTATTGAAAAACTTGATACACTGCTTACATTTATCAGAGTATAGTAGTCATTCATCAGATCTGGACATGTATAACAATTTTTCCTTCTTTACAACACACGGCGGGATAATATATGAATCATACGTCTGAACTTCTCCAGCTCATCCCCCGGAATTTCGTATCTCATCCTGAACTCGTAAAACTCGGTCTGACCCAGCTGGGTCTACCTGAGGATTTCAAACGCACATGTCAGTCTGGTGAACCAGCGTGAGAAAAACTCACTAAATTATTGGTAGCATCCAACTTGATTTTTTAGTTAAAATCTTTTCAAAAGAAAAAGATAATCGTAAGATCAATCTACACATAAACACGAACGGTTTTTACCTTACGATAACCCAATTTTTTTTTGAAATCATATATTTTTTGATATTATAATAATGCCTAATCGCAAATAAATATCAATCTAGCGGAACACTTGCATCTCACGCTCCACATATATAGTATACAATCAAAACCGCAGGCGCTTATTGGAGATTGGATTTCCAACTATAACAAGGTATGGAACCACCTGCCGATAGTGTATCTCTAGAGAGGAATACACTAGGTTCAACAAGAACGTCTTGCAACCTGGCCCACACATGACCGACCACTCATTTCTCTTGAGTGTATCGAATATATTGTCACCTTACAGTTGCTAGTAACATAATCGTTCCTGGGGGATACAGAAGCGAAAATAAGTAACGAATATGAATATTCTCTAGATGGTGACAATACACCCTGATGGGGGCGACCCACATAGCCATGCTGCCTGCCCGATTTTTTATATTTCCCGGTTGATGAGGCTTTAGGTCATAATTGATTTATTTGTTTATTAATTTTTATTCTTTTAGAACATCTCGCCACCATTCGCTCTGAATGCCACATCGTCAAATCCGCCAAATCACGAATTGACATCCACAAAAATACCATGGTCATTAAGCTAAGAGAAGTGCACTACTCTGCCACTAACAGAAATACGTTTGTAAAAATCAACGTACGTGATTCTTTTGAAAATACTATGTCAGACATTCGTCCATACAAGTTATCTTAGGTCTGGACAAACCGAACGCACCCTCCTACCACATCTTAGGAATCACCCTATAGATCAGTAGCGAGAAGTCCTTGAAATCCATAAATTTCTAACCACGACAGAAACACGGTATATCTCTGGTTGCTAAACCAGAGATTTTAAGTAGTTCTTCCGTTTTATAAAGATTTACGATCTTCAAATGCTCCGTCTCGATCAGCGTCTGATATATCCAACGTTTACGTATTTACTGGTCGGAATGGTTTTCGAATATAAATTTGATCCCGGTCTTTCCGTACCAACAATCGCTTAGGCCAGATTCGATAATCGGTTATTTAACTATCAATTAAAACAACCATTCATCCATAAAAGAAAATTGAATTTACTAATTCAATAATTGCCTCTTTAATTAATCATTCATTAACTACCACTTCTAAATTTCCAAACACTTTGAAATACTCAATTCTGTTCTTATATTAATATATAAGAATATTCGAAACTAGTTCATCTTTAAAACCTTCTCATCTCGGTAATTAGTCTCTAACCATACACTAGTAAGAGAATAATTCCCTAAATATCAACCCCGAAGGCCGAAACCAACATCAGATCGATACTTAGAAAACTATTCGTCTCAACTAATCTCCGATTAGTTTCTAATTCCATTAATCTTCATTTCTAAATTTCTAAATGGATAAAGTTTCCAATATTAATTTCCATTTTAAATGAAATTTTTATTCCAAATTATACTACTCAAATATTTTACTTATCATTTACAAAACATTGTTACAATCTTAATAAAATATTCCCTTAAGGATTTGATCTGCAAAGCATTTGCTTAATATTTATTTCTAAACTGAAACAAGATTTCTTTTATAACCATATATTTTCATTAACCAACTCAATTTCGTTTTACATTTGTAAACCAGGTTTTATCAAGTCTTTACTCCATAAATATTTTACAAACATCTACATATGTTTGAAACTTCATTCCATTCTATTATAACTTCTGTTCTGAAACATTTATATATCACCATCATTTGCAGATAATAGTAATTATTATTATTTGTAGATCATATGTAAAATTATTTAATATAATCTATATCATATTATTCAAATTATTTTTATTTAAATTCCGTTAGAGTTTACAATTCAAACCCCTTTTCCACCTTACTTTTACAAATTCCTATTTTTCACATCACTTTTTTTATTCACTTTAATTGTGAATAATATTTCCAATACAGATCCATATTAGACTTGATTTCATAAATCAAATTACAAGTTTCAATCCCATTATAACCTCTAATTATAGAACTATTTCATATGATCCAATTTATAATTTAAAAACGCATTCTAGTTTCCTTCCGAAAATTCTTATTTGCAAAATATTCGCTTCAGTCCAATTCACCTCACCCGTGAATAATAACTTTTAATACAGATCCATTCTTGACTAACTTGGTCGATTTAATTCCAAACTTGCCTTTTCAAGTTTCAACTCTACTATCACTTTTATTATTAGATTCATTTCATATAATCTAATTTATAATTTCCATTGAACTTGGAAATGATCAAATCTATTAAAAATACTGATTTAGACTCAATTTCCATCTATTCCCATATTCAGATTTTATTTTTTGAATTCTCCAATAATAATTTACTTCCTTATAAATATTGTTTATAAAATTAATTTGTCATTTTATTTGTTAAAAACAAATCTTTACTGTTCAAATCCATTTATAATTCGATTTCTAAATAAATATTCTATTTGAAAATAAAATTCCCTTTAAATACTTTTATATATTCTTTTACTCTATTTAAAATCCATTTATTATTTTTGACATTAAAAAATATAAAAACCAAGGTCAAATGTTGTACACACCCAAAAATGTCATATAATGTCACAGGTTATCAACCATATCATATAACAACATATATGAAATTAATAAATAAATAAATTTTGAGGAATCCAGTTGGATCCCTCCAACCTGTTTTTCCTGCATCCACAGATGTTAGTCAACAATAATAATACCCATCCTGCTTCAAGGCAGGATATCGTGGTATAGAAGGTCATCCACTATATATATTGTGGGGCGTATAGGGAAATCATCTACTAATGGTATTGCGGGCATCCGCTAATGATACCGCGGGAATTATCCAATCACCAATATTATTATTATATAATATTATCACTTTATATTAAGAAATTTATCATCCAACAAGCAAGTAATAAAATTTGAACTATGAAAATAGTTCTCAATAATTTAACCAAGTGAGTTTAACTCACCTCGATTTTTCATTTGCTGAATATTCCATTTGATTCTGATCGCCGCAGCTACGAACCGTCTCAAAATGTCTTGAACTAATTTATTCCTACGATTATATTTTTTTATTAAATGATTAATTTATTAAAATTAACTACTAGCATAATTAATTAATTTATTCTAAGTGAATTTAGATTTCTAAATAACATATACCTTGCTGCCGGACAATCATGAAGCCGACTCAATCCATTTTAAATCCCCAAAAAACTGACTTCTATGACTTCGGCATATCATCGAACACTTTCTATTCAATCTTCATTCTTTCTACGATTCATACTCACTGTTTGCTACTGCTCCAAACCATCAGCTGTGTATACTGCCTCCTCCCTTACATTTATTAGTATCGAACTCCTAGTTGAACCCTTCTCAGCCAACAGTAAGCAAAATCCACCAAACACCCACTATCTCAACACCGTACCCAAATCTCCCCAGATTTTCACTATGCCTTATTTCAACAGCGTCTTCCTTTTCATCTCACTGCCAACTCCAACCACCCACTGCACAAATCGACAGCACTTCACCCTTTCAATTCCAGTTCAGACCCCTTTCCAATTCCTCAGTAAAATTCACGCCATCATCAGACTATTCAGGATGCCATCACACCAATTTCTTTATCCCTTATTCGAATTTCACCTCACGCATTCCACCCAGATCCGAACTTCTCACTACGTTCTCAAACCATTCGTAGTTGCACTCTTCAAACTGCACCCGATATCAACATTGGTCTCCATAAAAATCGCTGCTTATCTCTCTGGCGCTCCATGCTTCATCAACTGTCGGAATCCCCCTTAGCAAAATCTTAGAGCAACACACGATTCGACCCCCTTTCATACTCTAATTCGCGAGAAGCTTCGAACTTGGTGACGTCGAGCTTTGGTGGGAGAGTGCTTTAAGACTGTGTTCGGACTTCAGATTCGAGCTTCAAAGAGCCAGCGAGTAAATCGCAAATCCAGTTTTCATTTTCCTTTTTTCTTTAAAATCAAGGAATTGGATTTTGATTTTACCGTGAAAAGGAAAGAACGAAAATGGAAAAGGAATTTAATTGATTTTGTTTGTTTTGAGGATGGCTGAATGAGTTCAACATCGCTGGGTAGAACTTAGAAGAAAGACAGTGATTTGAATGAACGAGAGCAGCTACTATTTGGGTAGGTTCAGAATTCCTTCGTTTGGAAGAAATATGGAGTACGTGATTTTTGAAACGAGAAGGGGTAGCTGTAGCTAAGAAAAATAGGGATGCAGAGTGAGTTCATTCAAAAGGAATAAGCTTTACGCTGGGTAGATTTGGTGAGCTTCAAATATGAAGCAAATGATTTGGTACGTACGTACATTGTATTGTGAACCGATGTGATTAAAATATCGCGCTGAATTGGAATTCCTATTTGAACGGAACAACAGACATTCTTAGGGTTACCACTATTCTGGATACACTGGAACGTGTTTCGTAGCCCAATTCGATCATACGGTGGAGATATTAAATTAAACCGACAATTCATAATTAAATTCAACTAAACTGAATTCATATAACCCAAGAATAAATTAACATGAATTTTAAACTCGATATTTCATTTTCAAGTTAAAACAATATTCGACTTATTAAAAATCGATTTATTTTAATTAAATAACTCGTTATCGTATTATAAATAATTCCACAGCGACTATTTAAAAAATTGATTTGGCTATAACACTCAATATAAAATATGAAATACTGATTTTTCTCTTTTATTACAAAATTATAGTTCAACAGATTCGAATAATTCCTATTTCAGCGAATTACGACTTATAATGGATTCTGTACGCACAATTGAAGTTCAAAACCAATATTACAAACTACGGTGCCTATTACGAGCTCGTTATATATATATATATATATATATATATATATATATATATATATATATATATATATATATAGAGGAAGGTTCAGCTCCTCCTCTTATTTTACACGTGAGATTCCCCCTGAATCACAGCCGCACATCCACCGTTCTTTCTCTCTTTTTCCACTATAAAATCCCACTCATTCTCTCTCTTTCCACTACACAATATTACACAAACGGTGGATGTGCGGCTGTGATTCAGGGGGAATCTCACGTGCAAAATAAGAGGTGTAGCGGAACCCTCCTCATACATATATATATATATATATATATATATATATATATATATATATATATATATATATATATATATATATACACACACACACACACACGTTCAACTTCATTTATTTAATATAAAATTCAATTTATATTTCCAATTCAATATATAAACTAATATAAATATTCAAGTAAAAATCGATAAAAAAAATGTGGGACGTTACACAATCGATTGTAACTCGGAACTAACCTGTAAAACTCGACATCGCGTGAAGCACTTAGACTATTTCCTAGTGCTACTCCTAATGTACGCTCCTATTATACTCTAGAAACTCATTTTCTAGTTTTGTCCAATTTTGAACATTTATGCTTCCAATTCACTCAATTCTCTAACTTGTTTTTATAAGCATCCTAAACGCTAACAAACTATATCAAAGCATAACATATAAGCTTAAAATAATATGCGCATGCATTTATTCAAATAATCAAGGCAAAAGAATGTGATAAGTCAGTTTTAATCTAGATATACTTATTTCATGAATATATGAATGTAAACAGGAAGAATTTTAGATTAATACAAGTCACATGTATAGTTAACATGTAAGTAGACCTGGAAAAAGTTTTAATACTGAATAATCATGTTAAATAATACAATTCAACGATATAACATAAATATGATAATCAAAGGCATAAAATATTTACCGACCACCAAATTCAACTAACTTGAGTGAAAATCTAATGCACGACAATGAGAAGCAATTCGAATCAACCAAAATGATGATCCCTATCTTCTAATTAATGACCTATTCACTAGTCTACTATCTAAATTGATTAATAGAACAATCTAAGTGATTTCAGATGAAATTAGATTTGATGAAGGTTTAGATCCAATTTTGAGAAGTGGAAAATGAATTAATTTGACTCCCATTATCCATATTCATGAAAATATCGAATTAAACTGATGATCCTAGATTTGGGCTTAATCTAACATAGGCCAGCAACTTCTAACTTAAAACACTTAAATTCTTAATCATAAGTTTGTTTTATGGCTATTACCACTCTAGCGGATGAGAAAGCATAATCTTCTGGTAACGAAACTAATTTGAGATCTTAACTTGACTCCTATCAAACATTATAACCCAAACAAAGATTTCAAGGTCAAAGTTGTCACATAGAAATTTGAGAGAAATGTAAGTGTACAAAATATTTCTAAGAGTCATATCTCAAAATTATAGAGTCATACAACATTATATGAATAAAATAAAAATATTTCATGATCTTTCGATACGTAAAATATGGGTCATTATTGTTATAGAATATCTATTTTATTTATTAACTATTCTCAATCGATGTACTTAACTATGAATATCTTTATTTTACCTTTAACCAATATTTCATCATTATAAATGGTTAATAATTCAATTCATTTACGCTAACATCTAATGAGTTAAATTTTCAAACATAAGTATAACTAAGATCTCGATTGGATCAACTTATTAAGTAGTTTTTTGACTTCTTGAAAATAAAATAAAAACTAATTTTTAATTTTAAAAAATTCAAAAAACGATTTTATTTTATTCAATATAAACGAGGCCTAATCGTAGAATATGCCATAGGCTTCATCTTTGGGGAAAATGGGTAAAGATACGTGTGCAAAGTGAAATAAGAGTGGTTAGATCATTTTCATACAAATGGGACCGACTTTGCTACCGAGCCCGAAAGAAACATGTTCGGACCGTGTGAATTTTAATCTGGCCAATGGAATTCAGGGAAGGTGATGAATGTAGTGGTTGAGATTCATCCTACACACATTTGGGCCTGCTTTCGTTTGGGCCATTTGGCTTTTTTAATTAGCAAGGTTGGTTCTATTTAAACTAGATATATGCTGAGTTAACCCAGCAAATCTTACAAAACCTTTACACCCCAAAAAATATTGAATAAACCCATTTTTTCTTGCCTTTATTCCACTTTTACCCTTTCACTCCTCGTTTTGTTCTCAGTTCCGACCCACGTAGCAAAACCCTAACTCAAAAAAGGACCATTCATATGCACGATTTAATGTTGTGATCCCCGTTCTTCCCCAAGCCAATTGCATCAACATTGGTGACCCCTTCTTCCTGAATTGCATTTATACGTGAATCAACCGATTTAAGCAAGGTAGGTACACTCGATTTTTTTATGAAACTAAGATATAAATGATGATGTTTCGATTTGATTTTTTGCAGAACTTAAGCTATTAGGTTTTGGTTTTTCGAGGGCAATGTTTGATTATTGCATCAAAAAAATGAGGACTCACGCATACATTTTGCAATGAGAAAATAGTACTCACGCAGAAGCAATGTATGATATAAATATTTATCATGCAAGAAGTCTGTGTGGAAAAATTTATGACCACACAAGAGGTTTGCATGGAAAATGTGCTTACCACGCAGTTACTCTGCGTGGTAACTGTTTTTTTCACGTGGTTTTTCTGCGTTGTAAGCATTAAGAAAGTTTAAATTGCAAAATTCATTGTTTAATCCATTCATTTATGCATTGAATACGTGCGATTGATTTGGCAATCAATTGGTAATCCAGTAAATATGCGTTGACTTCTTGAATATGTTAACCATTCACTATGTGTTGACCTCGTGGATATTCACATTAAAGAGTTTATATGCATATTGAAATTTGTGAAACATTGAAAATATGCATCTTTGTTGATTTATATGTGAAACATTGAATTAATCGAAGAATGTTGTGTTGTGAAACTTGGAATTGACATTTAATATATGCATTGAACTTGCGTGACTTAGACATTGAATAAACATTGAATGTGTTATTTTGTTTTTAGTATTTAGACATTTTGTAATCATTATTAATCATTGCTTGCAGATGATAAATCGAACTTGCATGACGGCTTCTAAAAGAAGAAGAAGGGCTGTCGAGTGAGAAAAATACAAGGAAGGCACAAGTGGTGATGGAAATGATGATATTTATGTAGATGTTGTTGTACGCGTTGAGGAGCATGCAGACAATGTTGAAAGGGAAGATGCAGAACAGAGTGGATAAGTGGAAAAGGAGGACGGAAAAGCGGGAGGGGAGGAAGGAGTTGAGGATCTGAGAGAGGGAGAAGAAGAGGAAGACGAGGAGGACGAGGAGGAAGAGAGAGACGAGGAGGATGAGGGAGATGAGGAGGACGAGGAGGAAGAGGGAGATGTGGAGGATGAGGGAGACAAGGAGGGGGAGGAGGACGATGCAGAAGATATAAAAGAAGAAACTGAAGGCATACATGGTGGACCAAGAAGCAATGATGTAATCAAAGAATTTTATACTCATATTGCATTCAACATATGGAACGACGAGATATAATTTAATTTATAAATATTTTCTTATTTGTATAAACCAATAAAAATTATAAATTTCAGTTACAAAAGTTAAGTAAATTTATGTTATTGTAGGAGTGAGCGCCTTAACATGCGCTAATCATGCGCACAAGGTTAGGGGTGTAAATTGGTCGGATCGGACCGGATGGAGGTGTGTACAGTTTATGTCCTAAAAAAATATGACCAAACATGTACCGGACGAAAAAATTTCTCGGACAAATTTCGTTGTCCTAATTCATGTCCTAAATAGAATCAGTCGAACACAGACATATGTTTTTCAGACACGGACATGACCGGACTCGGTCGGACATGGCTATTTATATCACAATTTATACATTTCATTAGATTTTCTCTTAACTACATACCGAATTACAAGGAATTTGGACAAATTCGAATGAACACGGACCAGACATGATTTTTTTTCTTGTATAAGTTTTGTTGTCCCAACTCGTGTCCTAAATAAGAATCAGACGTATTTCGGTCATGGATACGAATGAACATCGGCCATTCATACAATATTTACAGCCCTACACAAGGTGCTAGAGTTGAAGTTCCCAGAAAATGCTACTAGATTTAGGAACATTATTGAGGAGTCCAGATTGTTTCCTATTACTTAGAATTGCTATAAAAGTGTAAATAAAAGCCTGATATCAACTTTTGTGGAACATTGGTATCCAGAGGCAAACACGTTCCATATGCCATTTAGTGAGATTACCATTACCCTTGATGATGTAGCATCTTTGTTACACATACCGATGGCAGGAAAACCCATGCAAACTCTTTTGTGTGATATGGAACAAGTGTTAACATTGTTTCAAAATATCCAGGCCTTAGTAAAGCAGAAGCGAGGATGGAAATGAATGAAAGAGTTAGGTATAAATTAAGTTTATCCATATTATTTGATAAGTTTAAGAATATTAGTGATGACTGGACAAATCGAGCGATTAGACGTGCTGCTCGTGCCTATCTTTTATTCATGTTAAGTAACACCTTGTTCGTTGATAAGAGCAATTCTCATGTCCACATGTCACTTTTGGATCCATTGAAAAGTTTACAAGCCGTCAATACTTATTCCTAGGGTTATGCAGCATTAGCATTTATGTATAGGAAGCTTGGATTAGCCACTCACATTGGTGTAAAGCAGATTGCAGCTTATCTTTGCTTACTAGAGACAAGGATTTTTGAGAATTTCTCGTGCTTTCATCCTTCCACCAAGTTGTACAATGAAAATTTACTATGAGCTGCGATATGGAATCCATCTATAGACAGTGCTGTTATAACGACCTGCAAATCCGTACTATCTGAATTGACTAAAACAACACATGTCCTACCCAAATTGCACATAAATACGAGTTATTAGGGTTAAAGAAAAGAAACAGATAAAAGATAGAACAAAAGAGAACATCAGAATCTCACGGCGGACCAAACAAAATATAATATCATATATCTTAACTTTGAAATACAACTCTTTATTTTATATACATACCATATCAGAGTACAACACATATACATCTCAACGTAAATAACTTTTAGTAACTAACGGTGAAGCCTCCTACTTCAAGCTCCTCCAAGTGTATCTGTAAAAGCCTGAAACACTTGACTTCCCATACAAATTTGGGTACCTAAGAGTAAGGGTAAAACAAACAAAATAACCGTCATGGAACTGGTGTGAGTAAACTCCAACCATTTTGTTTAACTTTGAAAAAAACCTTTTGAAAGAAAGAGTAATCATAAGACCGATCAACACTAAAATACAGATGGTTTTTACCTTGCGATAACCAAAACATTTTTGATATCAAAATCCGGTGATATTATAATAATGTCTAATCAAATAAATAACCATCTAAAAACCGCTTGCATCTCACGCTCCACATACATAGTATAAACTCAAAAAACGCAGGGCGCTTAATGGAGACTAGATTCCAACAATGACAAGGTATGAGACCACCTTTCGATCAGTGTACTCTAGAGGGGATACACTTGGGTTCAACAAGAACATCTTGCAACCCGGCCACGCATGACCGGTCATTTATTTAGCTTGAGTGGACTGAAAGTATTATCACCCATGGTTGTCGGCCATCCAAACGTAACCCGTAAGATACAGAATCGAAAGAACAAATGAATTTTTCTTTAGATCGATGACTATACACCCTGCTTGGGTGCAACCCAACTAGCCATGCAGCCTGCCCGATTTTTGTCATTTCCCAATTGTGAGGCTTGAGGTCACATTTACCTTTCTAGAACAGTACGTTACCATTTACTTTGAATGCCACATTATCAAACCTGTCAAATCACTAGTTGATCTTCCCAAGAATATTACAAGTATAAGAAGCTAAGGGAAACGTATTTCCCTACCACCAAACATAATATCTTGAAGATATCGTCTTATGTGATTCGTTAGGCATGCTCTGTTAGACATTCACCCATACAAGTTGTCATGGGATGGACAAACCGAAGGCACGATCCAATAAAAGGAACAACCCTTGCATTTTACTCTGTCTTCAATTATCTTAAGCATAATCTACTTCGCAACGCCCATACCTATATGGAGTGGTTTTCGGACAATAAGTCCAACCGGTCTCTCCATATTGGCAACCATGGTCAAAAACTTCGATAGTCGGTTATTTAACGATCGAAGAAAAACAAACATCCATCCAAATATCCAATTGGAAATATTATTGACTAAACATCAGACAATCATTGTTATAATATTTCATTAATTAAATCATTTCTAAGATTCCTTCCAATATCTTTACCCCAATATTTTCAAAATGCTTTAACCTTTTACGATATTTGAAAAACGTTCCATATCCACCTTCTTTTATTTTCTATACTTAGAAATTATTTTCTATTAATGATTGGAATTCATCTCCAATTACTTCTCCCTTTCATGACCATTCATTTATATGCTTAGGTAATATTTATTACTAAATTTCCAAAATTCCACTTATTTGGGTTAAAACGAATGTTGTGTAAAACATCGTTACAACAACCCAAAATACTGCATTCAACTAAATCTTATTTAAACATTGATCTTTGAGACTGAATCTTTCTATTTATCAGTCAATAATGAATTTATTTAAGTTGGGATATAATTACCTCTTAGACCTTGACTGGATAACATTCCTAACTTCAAAACAGACACGACTACTTATCTCGAATGATCAACATCAAATAAAACCAATTATCCATTTTAGAAACGTGTATACCTTTTTTTCTATTCTTGCTAGAATTTATTTTATAGGTTTCCTTTTTTGTTTACAATATTCTATTATAGGACTGTTTCCTTATCGAATTCTATATACATTGATATATTGATTTCTAGTTATCAAATTTTATTAAAAATATTCTAACTCCTAAAATTTCCGGAAAATTTTACCAGTGTCTCCTTTGCACGGCTCAATCGGTACAACTACAACTTGCCTTTCTGTGCCCTTTCCATTCAAAATCAAAAACAAAAAGCCAAGCGGCTTGCCCAATAAGCTCATAAAATCTCATATGGAATATAAACATGTACCTTTTTGTCAGGAATTCAAAATATAATCTTCATTCTCTTCATTCCATACATGTTTAATATATATACATCTATTCCCAATTTATTTCAATCAATTCAACACTTTTTACTTTAAGCGCTTTCCATTTGTTAATTAATTTTTAATTAGCTTCTTTGCTTAATCTACTTTTAATTTGAACATATCATGTTCAAATATATTTGTATTCACTTATACATAAATCAAACTCAAGTTCCCTGCTCGCTTCCAAATTCTAATGCAAGTTTCACATTCGAAATTCCAATTTCAGTTAACAAATTCAATTCCCTTAAACAAAGTTCAGTTCGATCCAAAACTCT
The DNA here is from genome assembly GCA_030737875.1 of Allium sativum. NCBI lineage: Eukaryota > Viridiplantae > Streptophyta > Magnoliopsida > Asparagales > Amaryllidaceae > Allium > Allium sativum. The sequence goes on along the minus strand of CM060924.1, from coordinate 777,073,909 downwards.
ATTAAACAATTTCTTTTGAAATTATTTAACTTCATTCGATAATTAAAAATCTATCCAAAAATCAATCCATTTATTCAACTTGAGTTCATATTTATTTTATAACTCAAATCTAGATTTTTCTAATGGAAATTTGAATTTTAATTCACTTGAAATCCTTTTAATTTATTTAATAAACCATTATGGTCTATAAACGATTTTACAACGACTTTTCAAAAATTTGTTTTTGATATAACTCAAAACCTATAAGATGAAATCCAGATTTTTCTCTTCCATTAGAGAGCTATTATTCAATAAGTCCGGGTGTTTCTTGTTTCATTGACTTTCGACTTATATTGTGATCTATGTACTCAATTGATGTTCGAATCGTCAAATTACAAACTACCACGCTGTGGGGAGTTCTTTTTGAATTAAATATAAATGTTTAAACTTCGTTTATTAAATCAATTCCAACCTCATTTTAATAAAATTTAAGCTAGTTTTTTAAATCCAACTTAAAAACTCCGATTATCCAAAATCGTTGATTATTTCATTTAATTTCATAACTCATTTTGTAAATTTACTTACAACTCAAACTCTATATTAAATTCCAATTAAAAATCCTTTGGATTATCCTTAATTCGGTTTATATTCCAAACAGAATAAAACTTATCGTTTCCTTTTAAAAATGATTTCCACTTTCTTTTATTAAATTTCACATTTGGATTTAAACTTCCAGTTTATATAATGATAATTACTTTCCCTTCCTTGTTTATATTTAGAACAAGCTTCTATTTCAAAATTTATTTGAAAACAAATCTGTATTCTGGAAATAATTTATTATCGTAACTTATATATATACACACATATTTTATTTTATTTTTAATTCTAAATTATAGTTTCTATTCCGATATCTCTTCTAAAAATAATTTATTTTTATAAATTCGACATAGTCGAATTACAATCATAAACCCTTATGGATTTATTCTAATTCAGTTTACATTCCGAATATCGTAATAAATTACACCATTTCCTTTGGAAATGATTCCCAATCCTCTTTATTAAATTCATACTTGAATTTAAATTTATAAATTATCCAATGGTATTTTTCTCTTCGAATTATAAACGTCATTTATAAATTTCACTTCTTGTTTTAAATAGTAAAACAAGTTTCCATTTCAAATTCCATTTGAAATCCAATTTCCACTTTGGAAATTCCTTTTCAAATTCATATTATCGAATGATAATTTTCTTTCCATTTATAAACATTTTTTATAAACTCAGTTACTTTTTTTTATTATTGAAAACAAGTTAATTTAATTTTCTAACTCATTCGAAATTCAATTTCTATTTCAAAAAATAAAATTTCCCTTTTTAAATCTTAAAATCCCTTTTTATGTTATTTTTAAATATCAATGGCCAGTGATATTCAAACATCCAAATACACAAAGCATCAACTCAACTCAACACATCACACGTATATAAATATGTAAACAATAATAAATATATTTGAGAATCCAGTTGGATCCCTCCAACCTGCTTTCCATGCATCCACATATGTTAGTCAACATAAATAATATCAATCATGCTTCAAGGCAGGATATCGCGCTATGAAGGTCATCCACTATATATATTATGGGGCGCATAGGAAAATCATCTGCTGGTAGTACTGCGAGAGATATCCAATATATATAATAACGATAACCGCCAAGCCTAAACATAGCTAATATATATAATAACCACAATAATATTTCAATGCATCCAAACAACATATAAATATTTGTATCAAATAAAAATTCGATTATAGTAAATTATAATCGAACCAGAGAGTGAGTTTACTCACCTTGATTTCCATTTGCCGAATATCCATTTAAAATCCCATACCATCTCAGCTTCGAATCTATTCAAAACATTTTGAATGAATTTATACCTATAATTATTTAATTTCATTTAACGATTAATGATTATTCATTTAAATTAACTACAACATAAATAAAATATTTTATAAAACATACACCTCGCTCTCCTTGACCAAACCACTACAGTTTTTCTAACCATAGCCATCGGCCGATACTAGCTACTTATCATCATTGCAACAACATTTTCCATTGTCTCATCCATCAGCACTCGACATCTCTAATCTGACAACCCCCAATTCCATTATCTAAGCATCCACCATCCTAGATCACAAGATTTGAACCCCCTAATATCCACTGCCGGCTTCCTCCATTCTTCCCAGTTCATCAACAACAAAACACTCTCCTCCATTGACATCCCGCCTGCATCCACATCACAGACACAAAATATCACCCGAGCATCACATTTCTAAAACACATACCCACTCTCATATTACAAAACTGCATTTCCTCCAAAACAAGCATTGACTTCTCCAGGTGATAAATTATCATGTCCTCATCCATCATTTAAAAATTACATTACGAACTCCTTCACATCCTACAGCCGAACTCCAATATCCAATCCATTGAACACCGCACCCTTTAAATTCAACCATATCCATCAGTATTTCCTCTACTATCGCTATCACTATTCGCACTACCATTGCATCGACCCTCTTGAAACAGTCGTGCCCTCTCAACCCATCACACAGTTCAAGGTCAAAATCCCTTTTAAAAAACTCAAAAGACATTGAGCCTATCACCTCGCTGTAATAGCGAGAATCTCTAGCTAAGCATCGAGCTTTAGAAAACCCCACGGTTTCAAATCACCATTAGGATTTTGATTCCTTTTTTTTATTAAATCGATGAATTTTATTTTGGAATCACTGGAAAAAGAAATAAAGGGAATGACTCAAGTTGTTTAGTGGATTTTAAAATGGCAAAACGAAGGCAAGGCGTTAAATTTATAGACGAACGAAGGAACCAAAAGTGCACGACCATTAAATTTCTCTAATTTCTTTAGTGTGAAGGTAGGAGACCATTTATGCAGCTCGAAGGAGGATATGTCTGCATATTTCGGTCGGCTCCCCCTTTTTATTGTTTTGAATTTATTTAATTTAAAATGCATGTTGATTTTGAGCTCTATTTTTGTAACACCCCACGTCCATTAATGTCACTCACAAAGGGAATGCATTAACTTCCATGGAGGTAATAAGTGAATATGGAACAGAAAAATTACAACAAGACAGATAATAAATAGTACTTGGAAATCTAAAACTTCATTTTATTGCAGCGGAAATTAAACATGTTTGTTACATCATAAAACCATAGATCATAACCAAGTACAATATCCATCTTCATAAAAACAAAATACATAATCCCATTACATAAATAGCCATTAAAAAGATAACAAGCTGGACTTTACTTCAACGGTCCAAGCTTTCCAAAGAGAGATGAAGCAATTCAATCAAACTCCACTAGAGCTGGGCCCAACCTGAGGACCTGGAGGGGGAAAAAGGATAGAAATAGAGGGGGTCAGACATAAAGTCTGGCTAGTATGATAATTCTAACAATACTATTATCAAAATAACTAGACTAAGGCATAAGCTGGAAGACAAGTAAATGTCTATGAACTCTTAAGAAGATAAAGATAGCGTTTAAGATAACGTTAAAGATAACGGTAAAGGCACACATAATTACTAACGAATGATTACTACACTGCACCACACATTACTACACTGCACCACACCAGTCACCCTATTGTTTGATTGTAACAACCCGAAAATCTGGGCCAGTTTAAATTTTTTATTTTGGCGATTTTAGCGAAGTTTGAACATTTAAAATAGATTATTTTAAATAATATCGACCAGAAATTTATTTTGAATATAATTTGAACGTATATATTATATACGTCGTCGTTAGAAAATAAATAATTATATATAATTATAAATAGAATTGAAAATGGCGCGGTAGTTCGATAATTCGATTTCAAACTTCAATTGGATGTACCGGGTGCAAAACAATCCGGATTTTAATGAAACCAAAAACATTAGGATCTAATTGATGATATCTTTCCAACGAATCCGAAAAATTGAAATTTCATAGCGGGAATCAAAAGATATGTCCAATTGAAAATTCTGAATAGTCGCTATGGAATTCAGGCCCTTAAAAATGGAAATTTTGCAAACGACCTTGTATTTCGACGAAACCAGTTTTGTTGGGTCCGTGATGTCAAATCATTGCTAGGTTTTAAATTTCATAATTTTTAGAATGAATATGTGAGCGTGGCAAAGGAAAACGCGTTTGACCAGTTTCAGTTGATTTTAATCGACTGAAAAATGGCCATTTTTCTAACGGTCTCAGAATTCGACGAAACTAGTTTTGTTAGGACCGTATCGTCAATACGAAGCTAGAAAATATTTTTCTGGAATTTTTCTAGTTAGTATGTGACCCTGGTAAATTGAAATGTATGTTTAAAATAGAATATATAGATTTAAATGTAAATTCAACGGAAACTGATTGTAACTATCGAATCAGCTTGCGATACATATCCCATTGTGTTCGGAATGGGGGTATTTAGCTATGGACGACAGACGGTGGGCCTCGTTTCGAGGTCAAAATAAAAAGTTGCTTTTTGAAAATAAAATGAATTAAATATAAAATATATATATTTTCAGAAACCCCCCATCTTTCTTGTTTTCACGAATCAGAAAAAAAAAAGAGAAAGAAGGGCGACCGGGGGGGGAGGGGATGAGCCGCCGCCGCCACATCGCGCCTCCCCCAGCGACGCTGCCGCCGCCGCTGCTTCGTCTTCTTCCTCCTTCCTTCTTCCCTTCCTCCGTTTCCATCTCCTCCGTCGAACCCCCCCCCCCCCCACCCAGGCGCCGCGCGATGCAAGCAGCCCTCCCAAGCCCGCGTCCAACCACCTCCGCCCCGTTTTCTCCACCTGCGACCCTCCCCCACCCCCTTCTCGCTCCGTTCGACACCCAGAAACCCACGAGCACGAGATTGAGGGCACGCTCAACTCCATCCACCCCTTGCTGCCACCGTACCATCCCATTCCGACCAGCTACCCTTCCCCCTCCTCCGTGAATCGAAACACAGTAAGTTTTTACTTTTATTTAATTTAAATAATTAGTTAACATTTATAAAATCAGTTTTTATATAAGTAGAAAAATCCGATTTTTACTTAGAAAAAAAACTGATTTTTATTTATTTAAAAGTTAGGATTTTTAAGCATGAAAGCGATGACCTTTATGTTCGAAGGATGCGATTTTTCCATATTGAATAGCGAAGTGAAAAGAGAATTTTTCCATATTGAATAGCGAAGTGAAAATAGAATTTTTATCTATATAGTAACGAAGTAAAAATATGATTTTTATATATTGAACATCGAAGTAAAAATATGATTTTTATATATTGAACATCGTAGTAAAAATATGATTTTTATATATTGAACATCGAAGTAAAAATATGATTTTTATATATTGAACATCGTAGTAAAAATATGATTTTTATATATTGAACATCGAAGTAAAAATATGATTTTTATATATTGAACATCGAAGTAAAAATATGATTTTTATATATTGAACATCGTAGTAAAAATATGATTTTTATATATTGAACATCGAAGTAAAAATATGATTTTTATATATTGAACATCGAAGTAAAAATATGATTTTTATATATTGAACATCGTAGTAAAAATATGATTTTTATATATTGAACATCGAAGTAAAAATATGATTTTTATATATAAAGTAGCGAAGTAAAAATATGATTTTTATATATTGAACATCGAAGTAAAAATATGATTTTTATATATTGAATAGTAAAAATGTGATTTTTATATATGTAGTGGCTACGGGCAACGAAGATGACAAAGATGCGATAACGGTGAAGATTTCTATAAATGAAGTGTCGTGAAGTTGGGATAGCTATCGGTGAGAATTTCTCACCTTTTAATTTCTTTTTCTAGTTATATATATATATATACTAGGATGCAGACGGTGCTTAGTAGCACCCGACACAATCGTCCACAGACCATGGACTTGTTTGTTTGGTTGCATAAATTAGTTAGATGATTTGATTTGAAATTGAATTGTTTGGTGAAATGGAATGGATTGATTGATGTGTGAATGGCGTGGGCCTTCACTAGACCGGGGATAAGGCTAGGCCTCGTCCCGTTTCTAGTATCGTGCCGTTATGCCGCCGAAATTTTCTAAAATAAATTAGAAAAATAAAAATATCATTTTATTGAATAAATGAACTGGATAAAATATTTTATCGTTAAAAAAATATAATTTTTAACGTGAATGAGAATGAATAAATATTCATTTACAAACCGGACGGTTTGTTTATGTACACCTATTTGAAGGACATTTATTGGAACGATAAATTTTACACATCGCCCAACTGCACAAATAAAATCTGTATTTGATTGTTTGAAACCCCACACGGGTATTGGGATGATATTTGACGTACACTAATCCCAATAATTAGTTGTATGTCGATCGATTGATTGACAGGCTGCTATAAGCGTTGAATATTTAGATTCGATGCTTATACAGTGTAGAATGCACTTTGGATGATGGTTGATTATTCATCGTTGTTATTGTATACATGTGTTGTAGAAAATCCATATAATCAACATTATATGGTAATTGATTGGGCCTCATTCCAGTTTCGAAATAGAAATATTTGAATTAGAAATATTTGAAATAGAATATTTGAAAATCGAAATATATGAAGCCGCGTTGATAGATTGACGCCATTTTGACGTGAACGATATTTATATCGATTTTATTCATTTTATAATGAATATCGAAAGTGATTTCAAAATCTAATACTTTGAAAAGAATTGAAATTCGAATTATATTTAAAGAGAATTGAAATTCTAATTAAACTGAATTGATTTGAAAGTTGAAATACACCGAAATGATTTGAAATTCGAATAGGAACGAATTCGAATTGAATTAGAATAGAAATGAATTCGAATTGAAATTTAATATAAATGGATTCGAATTGAAATTGAATTGAATAGAAAACGAACTGAAAGTGAATTCAAAATCGATTTGAATTGAAATCAATTTGAAATGAATTTAAAACGAATTTATATTGGAATATTCAATTTTGATTTGAAATTGAACATGAAGTTGAAACCGTTTTGAAAATGAATTTAAAACGATTTATAAAGCACGTTTTAAAAGGAAATCGACGAAGTATATATTATATATATTATATATATAATATAATGGCCTGAATAGAACGCGCCGCGCCGCGGCAGTTCGTGAATTTCGACCATTGACTTCGAACGGACATTACGGGAGATCCGACCGTCGGATTCTCCTAAAACCGGAACCGTTGGGTTCGTATCGAAAAGAGCTTTCTAACGAATATTATAAATTCGAAATCTAACGGTTGGATTTGGAATTATGTCCAAATCAAATTTGAAAAAGGTCGTTGTAAGTGCAGTTCGATGGCCGTTGATGGAAATCGACTGTACGGGCCTTGATAAAATTATTAAAAATAGTAATAATTTGTGTAAAATCATAAGAAATGATTTGGGAAGAATTGGGATGAAAAACTCCATATTTGAAAAGATAAAAATAGATTTTTATCGAAATGAACTAGTTTTGAACTAGAATTATAATTCTATTTATTTTTAAATAAATAAATTGAATTTGAAAAGGGTTTTAAAAATAACCAGAATTTCCAATGATTGCATTAGAGTGGATTTGAATCGAAATTTTCTTCGGAATATTTCGATGTTGGAATTCGGGATTATACAGATGTTGTTATGGAAATTTGAAAGATATATATATTTATATCGTTATTTCCAATACGACATTTGTTAATCGTAGAATTCGATATTGAATATAAGCCGATATATTTTCTATTCAGAGCCTTGTATTGAAAATCCAATGTGATTTGGGTTTGTCGTGAATGGTGTCTTCACTAACACTTTTCTTGAACCCAGCTGAGAAAAGATTAAATCTTTTTATTTACATTTAATGAAGTATGCCAATTAAATAATATTTAATTGGAATTGAATTGATATTGATTTTTGGGTTTATCGTGGACAGTGTTTTAAATAACACTCGTTCTTTAACCCGATAAATAATGGAATGTGATTTTGGGTTTATCGTGAACTGTGTTTTAAACGACACTGATTCTTTAAACCAGTTAGCGATTAAAACTAAGTGGAGTTTTAATGAATCTTTAATTAGATTGAAATGATCGAGAATGGAGTATCACCAGTTTTTCTCCAGGCGATAGTTAAATCTTTAATTAGATTTGAACGTGAAATGGTAATTGAATTTACCGATAACACCGAGGTGTTAGATATGAAGTATTACCAGTTTTACTTCATGGGATGAATAGGTTGGGATTGGGAAATTAAAACAAATGATTACTTCGGTAAGGTTCGTTAATCCCGACTAGTTGAATCAAAATTCAAAAGAAGATTAAAGAATAAATTCAAGGAATTTATCTTGGATAAAATTAATGGGAACCTTTCCCTATGAATGTGAAATTTAGAAACTAACTGTCGGTTAGCCAAGCAGAATGGTTTTCTGGATATTGATCTGATGTTGGTTTCGGCCTTCGGGGTTAATATTTGGGGAATTATTCTCTTGATTAATTTACGGTTAGTGACTGATGAATTGGAATGAGACGTATGTTGTGTTTGTGTAACACTTATTTAAAATATACGCGAGTTATTCGGAAAGACCGGGTTTATCCCATTCTGAATAACTGGTACGACGATAAGTCGAAGATGAAGACGATGGTCGAAGACCGGAGGTCTTCACGTCGTTTGGATAATTACTGATGATCTTGATTGGGCTGTACACCCAAGAAGATGGAAACAGTTGATGATCGTCCAGACATACTTGGAGATCGATGGATATGCGGGGTACTATGTGCCTCCGGTTTCATTCAGACCCAGAACGGACTTGTAAATGGACTGTGTGTCTGACATTGGATTTTAGTCCGTGTGATTGATATATATCTGTTTGGCGGTGGAGAATTTATTCTCTTGCTTAACGCCCTTCTCTGAGATGTACGAGCTCAGCGGTTATATATTGATGGATATCAAAGCATGGAGTGAATTGCCTGTGTGGCATGCCTAAGTGGCAATTGATCGAGGCTTCTGTTGAAAAGCAAAGTCTTGTGGTGATGATCGAAGCACGGCCTTTGTGGCGTAGCTTTGTGTAACGTTTACTTCGCGAGTTTCGCACCCTGGTTGTGAACCAAAAACGGGAGAGGATCTCAGGGAGGGTATGCGTTTCTTTCTAGCTAGGGTGGTGTCAGTGACCTACCAGCCCTGACATTTATATACTTTTCACCTGTGTGGTTGTTGCTGTTGCGAGGCGCCTCGGTTTGATCGGACGATCCGGGTCTGATGGAGTCATTCGTTGGCTCATTTACGCCCCAAAGGGCGGGGAAACGTATTGTTCAGGCACTATAATCCACATCGGTGGACCGGCCATGTCGCTCCATATGGCAGTTGCGGCTGTTCCTGAGGCTCGGGCTAGAGAGCCTCGAATCGGTAGAGGACGATACCTGGCCTCGGTTCATAGATGGAAAACCAATTTCCAAATACGTGACATTTGCGGTTTTATTTGTAAACCTATATATGGCGACATAGTGGGATGGGGCGCTTATGCCGTCTATGATTGATACTTATGATTTGAAGTTGTTTTATACACTATGCACTTATTATAGTATCAAATGATTTGTTTTAAACGTATCAAGCATTCTTGGCTATTATAAGGTAAAAACCCTATCCTCCGGCTTGCGATTTCATTGTGTGATGGGAACTGGGTCTTATAATAGCTTCATTTTTCTTTAGTTAGCACTGCTTTGTTTGTTTTATGCACTGGTATTCTTGGGAGGAAACCCGTTCCGTGTTATACGGCGTGGTCCCTTGATTTACCTAACTTTAAAAATAAAGATTAACTGTTTTAGTTCTCACACCAGTCCCATGACTGACCTGGGGTTTATTGTTTTAACCTAAACTCTGGGTGCCCTTATTTTGACACGGGCAGCTAGTAGTTTTGGTTTTACAGATTTATATTCACAGGATCCTGGTTTACAGCTGGAACGATATCCGGAAAGCTTTGTATCCGTATATCTCTTCTAGTTGTGTATTGTATTATTTCCGCTGCTATGTATTTAAATGTAATTTAAATCTCTGATATTTCTATGTAATATTTATTCGTTTATACTCTGTATATTCTTGTAATCTGATGCATTGTTGTAATAGCAATGAAATGTTCTTCCGTCTGTGTTCTGTTGTGGCTTGTTCTCGAACTATCCGCGCTTTCCTCACCGGGGAAGTTGCGGGTTTTTACATTGATCCCACTTGCTTCACACAGAAACTTTATAAATAGCCTTACGTACCCCTAGCTGACTACATAGGTGTCGTCTGCCCCTATCTCCACTAGGTGTACCCCACTACCCACTTTCGATCGGCTCCCTACTCGTAGATACCCGTGTTGGCCCCACAGTGGGGTGTATCACTCCCCTAAAGTGGCAACCCGATACAACTTGAGAATGCACGGCTTATACCTACACGATGCAACAACGTCTTACCTACCAGCCCGGGTCCACACACGCATACGAAACCCGTTGGACTTGCGTTGCCACCGCTCCCCGTTTTGGCCTCTTACAGTCGAACCCAGCATGCGTGTCCCGTCCTCGACTTGGGTCGAGCCCACAAAGATACGTTTGGGATACTGGTCGAAATGGGCCCCCATAAGCTACCCACCTAAGCTTGTCACTAGTATATCCCACTTAACCCTCTTAGTCATGTTCATTTACATGTGTGTTTGGTTAAGTCTTACTAATCGTATTTCACATGCCACTAAGGACACCCCCTAGATTCCTCATGCCACCCAAGGCACCTACTTAACCCCCATGTCCCACTTTACATGTTTATCTGGTTAAGTATTTCTTAATTTATTCAGGCCATAACCTCATAAAGACCTCTCACATTAGACTGGCATTTATGGCAGCTGGATTTGCCGGGCGGGTCCGGGCAGTCTTACACCATAAAAGAGTCTAACCTCGTGTCTTTACAACCGTTATGCTTTAGTTTAGGCCTAGGACCTCTCACATTGGGCTGACATTTGTGACCACTGGATTTGTCGGGCGGGTCCGGGCAGGTTTACGTCACAAACGAGTCCAACCTCGTGTCCTAAGCATTGATTAACACTTAAAATCTTTTACCCCAGTTTTAATAATTCCCTATTCAAATTATTAATTAAGTCAACTTTTAATGATGTCTATAATTGACTCAATTATGGCCATCCACTTGTGGCATGCAAAATCATATCAATTGCACCCCAACTTTTTAATATTAAATCCTTAATATTACCCCTACCCCACATTTATACGTTCACTTATTCAACGCATAATATAGGCTAGACTTGTATAGTCTAACACCTAGCACAAAGATAAATTATCACAACATATAGACAATTAAAATAAATCTAATCATAATAGGGGTGAAACTTGCATAAACTACACATGTTAAGGATCAAAAGGTGTCAACTTGTTAAATGTCTCAATTTACATGATATGATCATAGCCCAAATCTATACATAAACTTGCATATGGGGTTTTTAGGCAACATAATGATGGTGTGAACTAGCATAGGATATCACATATGTCATAGCATAATTCTAGATGTCATAATTGATGTCTTGGCATATGTTCATAACTTTTCTAATCAATCTAACTTGCATATGTGACTTGTCATATAGATCAACATAACTCAAACATGATGATTTAATTAATATGAACTAACTAGCATAGATGGTAACATCATGGCCTTTTTAACATGTATGATTCATCACAACTTAGCATAGAAACTTTCAACATACATAACATCATCATAGCATGATTTACAACATATAAGATATCATCATCACATAACATTGGATTTACAATATACATGATAGCAAAAGGGGTTTACAACAACATATATGATAATTCACATCATCTACTCATAATCCATTCATAACTCAACCTAATTAAAATGATAATAATCTTGTTAAGATCATCATACTCACAATTTAGAGAAGAAAAGAGAGAGTTTTGCTTTGCTTTAGGGTTGAGAGAATTAGAATTGAATTTGCTTTTCTTCTTTCTTAGTTGGCGGCGGCTCCATTGATTTCCATGGCGATGGTATGACGGTAACTATTCTATTTTAATTTGGTTTAGGGTTAGCATTAGGATGTATTTATAGGTGTAGGAAGTTATTTAGGACCATTAGATTAACCCTGAACCATGAGAACCAATCAAATACAAAATCTGCATTTGAGCGAATCGACCCACGGGTTGACAGCCAAACACCCTGGATTAACCCCTAGTCGATCCAGCGGGGCTCGGGTCGACCTCAAAAATGGGCCGGTTTGGTTATTTCCCCTCCCAATTCGCTGTTTTGAACTTTTTCGCATATTTATTTATTTAATTTTTAATATATATACATATATATATATATTTCTCTGCGCAACCCATTTCACTTAATTCTTTTCTAAAAATTAAGTATACTTTAATTTGTGAATTTTAATGTTATAAAATTACGGGGTGTTACATTCTCCCCTCCTAAAAGGATTTCGTCCCCGAAATCTCCAAGTCAAGAAGAATGTATATCCTACCATCTAATCATCCATCTGCTCAACCATCAAACACCAGCATCCATTGTCCTTAAAAGACTTCTAATGCTTTAATGTTTATATGCACAATGTGTGTATATGTCCATATCTAATGCAAAATTAGGCGGTCTACTGATTCAGTCGACCTCCTTAGTGCAATTCATGATAGTGCCATGCGTCCAATATGTATGCAAAAGATTCCTAATGATACATATTAATTCTATATGCGTGCACAACCATCCACCCGAATGCAGCAACTATATGATAATACAACCATTATACATCCATTTTACTAAATACATCCATATATATGCAATATGCAATATGAAGTGGCTGAGCCGATCTGGTGCCTAATAGTGTGTGTGTGTGTATGCATCCACGAGCAACCACTAGCAAACACTTGCATCCACTTTGCATCCACCATACATAACATGTCTCAAGCACATGTTTCAACCATAGGATTATCCTGACTAAAGGTCAAAGATACTAGCGAGAGGATATACTAAAGATAAGATAAGTACAAGCTAAGCGATAAAGGAGAAATTAAAGGACATACCCTCAAAAAGAAAAGGGTATCGTGAACGCATCTTCTCTTCTGTCTCCCAAGTAGCGTTGCTCTCATCATCTCCCCATTGCACTTTGACTAGTCTGACCTCTAGATTCCTCAACCTCTTGATCTCCGACCAAAGAATGCGCGTAGGCGCTCGTCGAATTGTCGCATCACGCTCTATCTCCACCTCTCTAAGCAAGCTCGGCTCTACCACTTCCGCGGTCTCGTGCAAGCACTTCCTCAAATGTGACACATGGAATACGTCATGTACACCACTAAGTCTCTCGGGCAACTCCACTCTATACGCCATCCGTCCAATCCTCTCCTTAATAGGAAACGGCCCTACAAACCTTGGTGCTAATTTCCCAACGGACCCAAAGCGAACAACGTTTCGTAATGGAGACACTTTGACAAAGACCATGTCCCCAACTTCAAACTCGTGATATGTCCTCCTCTTATCCGCATAAGATTTCTGCCTATCTTGCGCTGCTTTCATCCTCCTTCGAATCAAGTTGATCTTCTCCGAAGTCTCCCTAATCATATCGGGCCCAAGTAAGATCTTATCCGTAGATTCCCACCAACATGTAGGTGAACGACAAGGTCGTCCATAAAGAGCTTACAATGGTGCCATACCAATGCTGGACAGAAAGCTGTTATTATATACGAACTCCACCAATGGAAGATGCTCTTCCCACGTACCCCCAAAGTCTAGGATACATAGCCTCAACAGATCCTCTAGAATGCGATTCACCCTCTCGGTCTGGCCGTCCGTCTGAGGATGATATGCGGTGCCCAAACATAACTGAGTCCCTACCGCCTCTTGTAAGCTTCTCCAAAATTCGCTAGTGAAAATAGGATCGCGGTCGCTCACTATGCTAGAAGGAACACCGTGCAAACGAACTATTTCTCGAACGTATACGGAGGCTAACCATGGAGCAGTCCTTTTACTCTTTACGGGAATGAAATGGGAGCTTTTAGTAAGTCTATCTACTATAACCCAAATTCCCGTATTACCCTTCCTTGATCGCGGTAACCCATCCACAAAATCCATCGAGACACTTTCCCACTTCCATAGTGGAACCTCCAATGGGTGAAGCAACCCACCGGGTTTCTTTTGCTCCGCTTTTACTTGTTAGCACACCAAGCATCTAGCGACATACTCGGCCACATCTTTCTTCATGCCGGCCCAAAAGTAAACTCTCTTCATGTCTTTGTACATCTTGTCCCCGCCGGGATGAATGGTCATCTTCGAACGATGTGCTTCGTCAAGAATAGTCTTCCTTAGGTCATCGTCTTTTGGTATACAAAGTCTACTGTCCCTACGTAACCAACCCTTATCGTCTAGGGTATACCTACGGAGATAGCTTGATGACTCCCCTCCTTTGAGCTTTTCTACTAACTCAACTAACTGTGGGTCGTCTCGCTGTGCCTCGCCAATCCGTCCCAAAAGCGTAGGTCTGACCTCCAAGGATGCTAGCAAACCGGGTACGAAGTCAACGGAAGGTCTAAATTTAAACATCGAAATGAATTCTAAACTTTGCCGCTCAACAAACAAAGGACTTAAGGATAATCTTTTTCTACTTAAGGCATCGACCACCACGTTACCCTTGCCAGGGATATATGCTATCTCAAAGTCATAGGATGCTAAGAACTCCATCCACCTTTGCTGCCTTAAGTTCAAGTCCTTTTGAGAGAATAGGTATTTTAAAGATTTGTGGTCAGTGAATAGTTCGAATTTCTCGCCAAGAAGATAATGATGCCAAGACTTAAGCGCGAAAACAATAGCGGCCAACTCTTGGTCATGTGTGGGGTAATTCTTCTCATGCGCTCTCAACTGCCTTCCACCATAGGGTATTACCCTGCCCTCTTGCATTAAGACTGCGCCTAGTCCTGTCCCACAAGCGTCAGTATAAACGGTAAACGGCTTACTCCCGTCTGGCAATACTAAGACTGGGGCTGAAGTCAAAGCTCTCTTCAAACGTTGGAACACATCATCACAATCTACGTCCCATGTGAAAACTAGGTTCTTCTTCGTCAAGCATGTCAATGGGGCTGATATCTTTGCGAAGTCTTTGATAAACTTCCTATAGTAGCCAGCCAAACCCAAGAAACTTCTCACTTCGGTAGCATTTTTAGGAACCTTCCTATCTTGGATGGCCACCACCTTCGCGGGATCTACAGCTATCCCTTCTTTGGAAACCACGTGTCCTAAGAACCGTACTTCCTTCCTCCAAAAGTGACACTTAGAAAATTTAGCTTTAAGCTTATGCGCTCGAAGAGTCTCTAACACTTCCCTAAGATGTAGGGCATGCTCTTCTTCATCCTTAGAAAAGATCAAGATGTCATCTACAAAGACTACCACAAATTTGTTAAGGTACTCCCTAAACACCCTACTCATCAAATCAACAAAATATGCTGGGGCGTTTGTCAAACCGAAGGGCATCACTAGCCATTCATAGAAACCGTCTGGAGTCCTAAAGGCAGTCTTGTCTATGCTATCCTCAGCCACTCTCAACTGATAGAAACCAGTGGCTAAGTCCAACTGCGAAAACACTGAGGCGCCAACTAACTGATCGAAGAGATCGTCAATCCTCGGCAGTGGGTGTCTGTTCTTCTTAGTAAGCTTATTAAGTTCTCTATAGTCCACACAAAGTCTAAGGGACCCATCCTCCTTCGTGGCAAATACTACTAGAGCACCCCACTCCGATATACTTCGTCTTATGAACCCCTTCTCAAGAAACTCCTTCACTTGCTTATCGAGTTCCCTCCTTTCACGTGGAGCCATGTGGCGTACTGGCAAAGATACTGGTTTCCCATTATCCATCAGATATATTCGAAAATCTATCTCCCGCTTCGGAGGCAAGCCCTTCACCTCCTCAAACACATCCGAATATTCTCGGACCACTCTAACAGATCGTAGATTTTCCTCAGACGCATCAAGCGATTCTAGATAACTTAGCATAACCGAATTTATGGGATTACAAAAGATTTCGAGAGTGTTGCCAAGGCGAGTCACGAGCCTAACTACTCTCCTTTCACAATCAAGAACGGCCCCATTTCTGGATAACCAATCCATTCCTAAAATTAGCCCATAGCCCGTGAAGCCCAACACATAAGCATCACATCTAAATTCAACGCTAAGTATGGAAATTTTCAAATCCAAACACATCATGGACAAATAAGCTGAGCCCCCTATTGGATTCGAAACAACTAAGGGATCCTCCACTAAACTGGTGTTTAAGTGCAGTGATTCAACTAATGATGTAGAGATAAATGAATGTGATGCGCCCGAGTCGAATAAGGTACGGACAGGATGATCAAACAGAAAAACTAAGCTTTCAACAGAAATAGTTCTACCTCGTTCTTGCAGCGGTGGGACCGCGAGAGCCTGAACTTTCCCCTAGCCTGCCCTGCTGCCATAAGAGCCTGCACCTGTCCTCCCGAGGTAGCTCCTGCCCTCTGCCCCTTCTTTGGGCAGTCCTTCACTAAATGTCCCGCATCGCCACAATGAAAACAGTCTGTCTTCTTTTTCTTTCGGCAGTCCTTGCTGAGATGGCGTGGGGTTCCACAGTTAAAGCACTTCTTCTTTCCCTTGCCATTATTGTCTTTTCCACCCTTCTTGTTTTGCTGTTGTGGTTTCTTCTGATCCGCCTTCTTCTCGGGTGCCTTATCAGCTTTAGCGCTTTTCTCCTCATGCATGAGCGCCATTTCTACTAACTTCTCAAAGGTGGCCCCCATCGGGATGTGGGTCATAGCCAACCCTTGCAATGGTTCATTCAAGCCATTCACGAACCTTAGAGCCTTCTTCTCCGGCGTGTTTACTAAGTCCAAGCCAAACCTTGCTAATTGATTAAATTTATTGACATATTCTTTCACTGATGAGCTTGCTTCAATGTCAAGAACCTTTCCATATATAGATTTTCTTCCATCCTTGAGAGAAACTTCGCCTCGAACCTACGTCTGAAATCCGCCCAAGAGTCAACAGGACGCTCCCCATTAGTGACCTCCCACCAAAACGAGGCCTCTCCCTTCATCAACCAAGCTGCTAATCGAACTCTCCTCCCTTCTTCTACTTCAAAGATTTCTAGCAATTCTTCCACCTCCTTAAGCCAATCTCTAGCTTCCACAAACGTTTCTGACCCATGAAATGGTTTTCCACCCATAGCCTTGAATTCCTTGCAAGTCTTTGCAAAAGTATCTACGCGAGGAGGAGGAGGAGGAACGGGTGCAACTGGTGGTGGAGGAACATTGGCTGGACCTGCAGCGGCCCTAGCCTCTAATAACCTCCTATACCATCCTGGTATCATTACACCGTCGAGTAGATTAAGATCTTCAGCCATGCTGAAACAAAAAAGGAAAGATTCAAAATGGAGAATTTGAAAGATAAAGATATGGGCTATTGGGGATTATGTTTTTTTCTTAAAAACCTTTCTTTTTAAATTTATACTTTTCTCTTTAAATTTCTCATTAAAACATGTTTTTGAAAGCACTTCTTCCAAAAATAACTATTTTTCTAAAGTATTTTTATCTGTTATGGTAACCTTAAGCTCTGATACCACGTGTAACACCCCATGTCGATTAATGTCACTCACAAAGGGAATGCATTAACTTCCATGGAGGCTATAAGTATAGAACAGAAAAATTACAACAAGACAGATAATAAATAATACTTGGAAATCTAAAACTTCATTTTATTGCAGCGGAAATTAAACATGTTTGTTACATCATAAAACCATAGATCATAACCAAGTACAATATCCATCTTCATAAAAACAAAATACATAATCCCATTACATAAATAGCCATTAAAAAGATAACAAGCTGGACTTTACTTTAACGGTCCAAGCTTTCCAAAGAGAGATGAAGCAATTCAATCAAACTCCACTAGAGCTGGGCCCAACCTGAGGACCTGGAGGGGGAAAAAGGATAGAAATAGAGGGGGTCAGACATAAAGTCTGGCGAGTATGATAATTCTAACAATACTATTATCAAAATAACTAGACTAAGGCATAAGCTGGAAGACAAGTAAATGTCTATGAACTCTTAAGAAGATAAAGATAGCGTTTAAGATAACGTTAAAGATAACGGTAAAGGCACACCTAATTACTAACGAATGATTACTACACTGCACCGCACATTACTACACTGCACCACCCCAGTCACCCTATTGTTTGATCCCACTTGCTTCACACAGAAACTTTATAAATAGCCTTACGTACCCCTAGCTGACTACATAGGTGCCGTATGCCCCTATCTCCACTAGGTGTACCCCACTACCCACTTTCGATCGGCTCCCTACTCGTAGATACCCGTGCTGGCCCCATAGTGGGGTGTATCACTCCCCTAAAGTGGCAACCCGATACAACTTGAGAATGCACGGCTTATACCTACACGATGCAACAACGTCTTACCTACCAGCCCGGGTCCACACACGCATACGAAACCCGTTGGACTTGCGTTGCCACCGCTCCCCGTTTTGGCCTCTTACAGTCGAACCCAGCATGCGTGTCCCGTCCTCGACTTGGGTTGAGCCCACAAAGATACGTTTGGGATACTGGTCGAAATGGGCCCCCACAAGCTACCGACCTAAGCTTGTCACTAGTATATCCCACTTAACCCTCTTAGTCATGTTCATTTACATGTGTGTTTGGTTAAGTCTTACTAATCGTATTTCACATGCCACTAAGGGCACCCCTTAGATTCCTCATGCCACCCAAGGCACCTACTTAACCCCCATGTCCCACTTTACATGTTTATCTGGTTAAGTATTTCTTAATTTATTCAGGCCATAACCTCATAAAGACCTCTCACATTAGACTGGCATTTATGGCAGCTGCATTTGCCGGGCGGGTCCGGGCAGTCTTACACCATAAAAGAGTCTAACCTCATGTCTTTACAACCATTATGCTTTAGTTTAGGCCTAGGACCTCTCACATTGGGCTGACATTTGTGACCACTGGATTTGCCGGGCGGGTCCGGGCAGGTTTACGTCACAAACGAGTCCAACCTCGTGTCCTAAGCATTGATTAACACTTAAAATCTTTTACCCCAGTTTTAATAATTACCTATTCAAATTATTAATTAAGTCAACTTTTAATGATGTCCATAATTGACTCAATTATGGCCATCCACTTATGGCATGCAAAATCATATCAATTGCACCCCAACTTTTTAATATTAAATCCTAAATATTACCCCTACCCCACGTTTATACGTTCGCTTATTCAACGCATAATATAGGCTAGACTTGTATAGTCTAACACCTAGCACAAAGATAAATTATCACAACATATAGACAATTAAAATAAATCTAATCATAATAGGGATGAAACTTGCATAAACTACACATGTTAAGGATCAAAAGGTGTCAACTTGTTAAATGTCTCAATTTACATGATATGATCATAGCCCAAATCTATACGTAAACTTGCATATGGGGTTTTTAGGCAACATAATGATGGTGTGAACTAGCATAGGATATCACATATGTCATAGCATAATTCTAGATGTCATAATAGATGTCTTGGCATATGTTCATAACTTTTCTAATCAATCTAACTTGCATATGTGACTTGTCATATAGATCAACATAACCCAAACATGATGATTTAATTAATATGAACTAACTAGCATAGATGGTAACATCATGGCCTTTTTAACATGTTTGATTCATCACAACTTAGCATAGAAACTTTCAACATACATAACATCATCATATCATGATTTACAACATATAAGATATCATCATCACATAACATTGGATTTACAATATACATGATAGCAAAAGGGGTTTACAACAACATATATGATAATTCACATCATCTACTCATAATCCATTCATAACTCAACCTAATTAAAATGATAATCATCTTGTTAAGATCATCATACTCACAATTTAGAGAAGAAAAGAGAGAGTTTTTCTTTGCTTTAGGGTTGAGAGAATTAGAATTGAATTTGCTTTTCTTCTTTCTTAGTTGGCGGCAGCTCCATTGATTTCCATGGCGATGGTATGACAGTAACTATTCTATTTTAATTAGGTTAAGGGTTAGCATTAGGATGTATTTATAGGTGTAGGAAGTTATTTAGGATCATTAGATTAACCTTGAACCATGAGAACCAATCAAATGCAAAATCTGCATTTGAGTGAATCGGCCCACGGGTTGACAACCAAACACCCTGGATTAACCCCTTGTCGACCCAGCGGAGCTCGACCCCTTGTCGACCCAGCGGAGCTCGGGTCGACCTCAAAAATGGGCCGGTTCGGTTATTTCCCCTCCCAATTCGCTGTTTTGAACTTTTTCGCATATTTGTTTATTTAATTTTTAATTTATATATATATATATATATATCAATATATATATATATTTCTCTGCGCAACCCATTTCACTTAATTCTTTTCTAAAAATTAAGTATACTTTAATTTGTGAATTTTAATGTTATAAAATTACGGGGTGTTACAATTTTTAGCATAGCGACAGGCACTCCTAAGGTTATACCACTATTATGATCACACTGGAACAGATTTCGAAGCGTAATTCGATCGTATGGTGAAGATATCAATTTAAATCAATGATTTAAATTAAATTATTACTAAGAGTTTTCTAACCGTACGATCAAACTAAAAATCCAAACGTTACGAAATTTTAAATCCAATAATAATACACTATTACAGATCTGATAGAACTTGTTTTATTGAATTCTGAGATTATTTGAAACATTTCTATTTCTAAGGCTTAAATTAAATCGATTGAAATATAAATTGATTTCAAACAATTAAACTCATCGACAATAAATAATTATTATCGTTCTAAATCAAATAAAATTCATATTAATCGACTGAATCATTTCGATTCAGTTTTAACTCTGAATTCAATTATTTGTTGATAATGCGATATATTCGAAAT
Source organism: Allium sativum (assembly GCA_030737875.1). Taxonomy (NCBI): domain Eukaryota; kingdom Viridiplantae; phylum Streptophyta; class Magnoliopsida; order Asparagales; family Amaryllidaceae; genus Allium; species Allium sativum. Next base: position 777,052,917 of record CM060924.1, on the reverse strand, counting down.
TAGATCGTACATCGATCAATAAATTCCATATTAAAATCCATTTATTATTCTAATTCGACATTAAAACTAATTTAAATGTTCAATTTTAAAAAGCTAAAAATCTGGGACGTTATAGCTGTATAAGTGTAACACCCCACATCCGTTAAGGTCACTCACAAAGGGAATGCCTTAACTTCAATGGAGCATTATGGGTACTGGAACAGAAATATTACAAGACAGACATATATAAAACAGCAGAAGGTAGAGTAGAAGTACTTCAAATCATTTATTAAATATAATTGTTTACAATAAAAGCCCATCAACTTCCAAAATACCCAATTATATAACTAAAATATCTGTCTTGCTCAAAAACAAAGAAGCATGAAAATAAATTGTAGTATTCCCCAATAAAGCAAAGAAAGTCATAGCCATGAGAGATCCAAGCAGCACATGAAAGAGCCTTGGAGCTTGGTAAGATCCGAACTAAGCTGTATTTCCACCCTGCGAACATGGGGGGGGGGGGAGGGGAATGGAAGAAAAAGAGACGAAACAAACCGGGTCAGTCATAAAGACTGAGTAAGTCCTAGTGGCTTTCAGCATAAAAACAGGTGAAGATAATATGGCATGAATAAAATGAAAGTAAACATAAGCATGATGACAAGGTAAGCTACAGGCACGATGAATCAAGTATAACATCCCATGCTTCCTATCAAGAGTATCATCACAAGGTTCCTACCAAGTATCACATTGCAAGGTTTCTATTAAGTATAACATCGCAAGATTTCTAAGCTTCGCCATTTTACTATTTTCCTTGATTTCCTATATTCTCTGCACCACCTAACTAGCGTTTCAATTAGTTTACTAAGTTTTAATTACAAGATAAGTGATCCCCCATAACCCAAATGATAGTTTTATAGGTACATATCCCACGATGAGGGTCCCACCTCATATTGACAGTTTCATGTCCCCACCGCACCTATCTTAATTGATCGGCTCTTACTTACAATGTTTCATATGTGTTATATACTATGGTTATCCCAACCCCGTAGTTGTGGTAGCCTTCATGACTACATCTAATATGAGGATTTTCACCTCAACCAGCCCAACTGCCATAGATGTATCCTTACTACCCTAATCGATCGGCTCCTACTCGACCTAGTTCTTGCGGCCCCTTACTTGAAGATACCTGTGCTGGTCCCACCCTAGGGTGTATCAATCCCTAGGATGGCAACCCCGACACCCTTTTTGATTCACAGCTTTATATCTACTGATGCCCAGTGGCTAAATTTTCCACTCTGGAATATGTGCACGCCCGTAATCCGTCGGAACCTGCACCACTGCATCCCCTGCCGCCGTTTTGACCGCTTACAATCAGCCCAGTAATCGTGCCCCACCCTGCCTAGCTCAGGGTACCGTTGATACCTAATGTGGGTTACTGCTGAAATGGGTCCCGCTACTAGGGTTTTCCTAGGGTCTATTCATATACCCCACAGGTTGGTTAAGTGTTATCTATTTAACTTAACCCTACCCCCCATCATGATACCGTGGTTAAGCGTTCTCTCTTGTGTTACTTAACCCTACCGCATGTCTTGTTATATCGGTTAAGCATTCTTTCCTGTGTTAACTTAACCCTTACCACACCTCACGTTAGATTGGTTAAGTGTATGTTAACTCAACCTCATCCACCAGCCATTTTATAATGGTTAAGTGTTACCCTGGTGTATTTACTTAACCCTGCCACACATCAGGTTATATTGGTTGGGTGTTATCAACCCATTCAAGTTAAACCAACCCATTTAACCTAACCCATTCATCAGATTGCATTGGTTAAGTATTTCAAGTAATTCATGGCTTAACCCGCCCACGTATCATGCTAAGTTGGTTAAGTATTATCTATATGTTCAAGTTGACTTAACCCTATCACGTATCATGTTATATTGGTTAAGTTTCATTAGTCTAGTCATATTACTTAACCCACCCATTCATGTCATATCGGTTAAGTGTCATTAGTCTAGTCATATTACTTAACCCACCCATTGGTATGATTAACAGTTATGTTGGTTAAGCCCACATTTATAAGTTTTACATGTTCTTAACTCATACCGGTTAGGTCCACATTTACATGTCAAATTTCCATGTCATCCCACCTAACCCTCTAACCATACCCACATCTTATTATGGTTAATATTCCTTAATTCATTCATTATGACAAACGAATCATGACCTCTCACATTAGACCGTGCACTTTGGGGCCACTGGATTTGTCGGGCGGTTCCGGGCAGATTTACACCACAAACTGAGTCTAACCTCATGTCATAAATCGTTACGCCTACAATTCGACCTTTGACCTCTCACATTAGACTGACACTTTGTGGCTACTGGATTTGCCGGGTGGTTCCGGGCAGATTTACACCACAAATTGAGTCTAACCTCGTGTCAAAGGTTCATTAATGGTCGTATTCCCCCCAAAACCCCAATATCAGTTCATATGTTTAACATATAGAAATGTTCATGTTCATGTTCAAGTCAATTATCCAATACACAGTCATTTTCATGCTTCAAATACCCAACTTTACATATTAATAAACATATGCGCAAGTTCCAAAATTACATGCTAATATATATATATATATATATATATATATATATATATATATATACACACACACACCCAATTCTAGTCAGTTTACATACGTGCAATTCTTGCCTATTTACATGTATGCCAGGTTTATGCCATTTTACCCATATCAAGTTCTAGCCAAGATTACATGTATCAAGTTTCATGTCCAAATAAACCCAAATCAAGATTCATGATGTAGTTATCCCAAACTATAATCCTTTTTATTTCAATACACGTCGGTTACCCAAATTCATATTTATGCCAATTATCAAGTTTACAATTGCTTTTACGTTCAAAATCCCAATTCTACTTATGCCCAATCATAAACTTAATCTTTTGATTTAATTTACATAGGCCCGAACTCGTGATTTGATTTACATGCTAATTCATTATGCCCACTTCATGCCAATTTAATTATGCCAATGGCCAAACTTGCAATTTCAATCATATTGACAATACCCCAAATTTCCAATTTCATGTTATGCCATCAATTTTACCAAACATATATATCCAATATAGACAACATTCCCATATTTCCCCTTATTCAATCGTACGCAAATCGCGGTTTAGGCCAAGGTCCGAAATTGACCTAGGTTCATCGAAAGAAAATAAATAGGGGAAGGTAGAATTTGTACAACAATCAACATAGAGAGAAAACTGGCATAAAAACATCATCTCTGGCATAAAAGATAGATCTTGATAACAATATCAATATGAATCAAGAAAAACTGATTTACAACAGGCTGAATAGATCATAAGCTTGACATGAGAACGAACATAGAAAAGTCCCAAAACTCAAGATTCAAGAAGCAATTGAAATAGATCTGAATCAATAAACATACATAAATCCAATTCCACTTTATTTCATGGCCATATTGTAATTTAAATGTTTAAATCTAAAAACAACTAGAACTTACAGAGCATAGCAAATGAATTAAGAACTGAATTTGTTGTAAAAATGTCGCGGCGTTGTTGATTTATTGTCTTGAATCATTGTAGAAGCCTTGTTCTTTGAATTGATTTGAGTTTGAATGTTTGTACTTTGATTTGGAGACGGCGGCCATGGTTCAAGAGGTATTTTAGTAGCATGACGGCTTTAGTATTATATTATTTGTGTGTGTTTAGGGTTAGACTTGAGTTGTATTTATAGAATTTTAATCTGATTAGAGCCGTCGATGAAGCTAGAGTGAATCCAGACCATCCATCTCAAGAGAAGACAATCGGAAAGTGACATGTAAGCCCTAGTGACTCAGCCAAGCCTCATAAATCGACCAGAACCTGACCAGGCCAGCCAGGGCCTGACCAAGCAGGTTTTCTGGCCTGGGCGCACTTGGCAGGTGCGCTAGTGCTAAAATTGTACTGGTGGACTTCCCAAGTGCGCCAGTGCAATTTTGTTCTGGCGCACTTCCCAAGTGCGCCAGTGCATTCTGACCCGTTTATGGTTTTTCTGCCTAACTTCGTTCGTCCATATCTTCTTCATATGGTATCTGTTTTACGCAAACTCGGACTCTATCTCAAGCAGAATTCCGAGACGAACGCAATGGCGTAACCCGTTTCCCATGATTCTTATTTTAAAATTTAATCATACCCTGATTTCTAGTTTCAACATGTTATTAAAATTCGGGTTGTTACATTCTTCCCTCCTTAAAGGATTTCGTCCTCGAAATCTTCAATTTAAGAAGAATGTGTCCTACCATCCAATCATCCATCTACTCAATCATCAATCACAGGCATCTATTGTCCTTAAGAGATTTCTAATGCTATATGAACATATGCAGAAAGTGTGTGTATATGTTCCTTATCTAATGCAAATGATCAGGCCTGATTGATCTTCTTAATGCAAAATATGTTTAGTGCCATGAGTCCAACATGTATGAAAATAGTCCTAGTCACTCTAACACTATATGTGTGCGCAAATATCCATCCGTATGCAACATCCACATGATAACATATTCAAATTCATCCATAAACAAGTATAAACACTCATGCATATGCAATATGAAAGGTGACGGAGCCGATCTAGTGTCTAATGTGCGTGTATATGTATCCACGAGCAACCACTAGCAACCGCTTGCAACCACTTGCAAACATCAATCATAACATGTCTCAAACACATGTTTACACCCAATTGTTCCTACCTAAAGATATAGTCGAACGATAGAAGCAAGTAAAAACTTTGTGCCCATTAGGTAGTGTCAAAATTGGAAATCTATGTCACATATATACTGATTAGGAGAAGAACTCCTTAAGCACCATCCCGAAGACCGAAATCAACATCAGGATGACGCCCAAAGAATTGCTCAACCCAACGGACACCCTCAAGCCCCAACATGTATTACTAACAGATGATCCCTATGGGGTTCTGCAACAGAAATAGGATTGAGAATAGGACCGAGAGGTTATACTTAAAAGATAACATACAAGTAAGCTCTACAGGAAAAGAGGGATCAAGGATATACTCTTAAAAAGAGATATGATGCGCGTGTCTAGTCTTCAATCTTCTAAGTCGCATTTCCTTGAGCTTAACTCCATTGTGCTTTGACCGTCTTTAGCTTCACAATTTCATAGCTTCTTAATTCCTATTTCCAAAAAATGGGTTGGAACTCATTTCACTGTCGCCTCTTGTTCCACTTTCACTTATTCTTTTTCTAGTATACCCAGCTTAAACATAACTGCGTACTCAAGGTTTCATGCAAGCTCTCGAAAATTCACTAGTGAATCTTGGATTTCATTCACTTACTAGAAGGTATTCCACATAAATGAATTATCTCTTGAAAATAAATAAATGCCAACCATGTTGCCAAGTGAACTTACTAAGGTGATTTTCTATAACTCATGCATAAGCGAAATGAACCATTCGCCTTTGTGGCGAACACTACTCGAGCGAATTGATAAATGTATCAAGAGATTCTAGGTAACTAAGCATGGTAGAACCCTAAGGGTTACACTAGACTTCGAGGGTATTACCGAGGCAAGTCAAGAGTCTAACTACCCTCTTTTCATACTCGAGAGTGGTATCATTTCTGGATAACCACTCCATCCCTAGAAACAACCCATAGCCCAAAAACATAAGCATTACTTCTAAACTCAACACTTAGCAAAGACATTCTCAAATCCAAACAAGTCATGAATAAATGAGTCGATTCCCCAATAGGATTTGAGAAAAAAATGGGATCCTCTACTACGCTAGTACTAAGGTGTAGAGACTCAACTATCGAAGCAGAATTAAAAAGGATGCGATGTACAAAAACAAAGTTCCCATGGTATGATAGAAAATAAAAGCTAAACTTTTAACAGAAACGTTACCACCTCTTCTTAGGTACGCTAGTAGTGAGAGCATACAATTGCCCTCTCGATGATCTTGTCCTTTTCCCTTGTCCTTGTCCTTGTCCTTGTCCTCTAATACTTAACTACATGTCCCTTTTTACCATACTAAAGATACTCTCTCTTGTCATGGGTTTTATTATTCTTTCACTTTGGCTACTTTCCATTCACCTTTTCCTCCTTCGTGGATTAAGCCATATCAACAAGTTTCTCATCCTTAGGCTTGTGTTCTTTATCCTCGTTCTTGCTATCCTTGTATAGCTTGTTGACAAGTTTCTCGAAAGCTACCTCCATCGCATGGCAACCCTACAAAGCTTGAAATAAGATTAGACGCAGATGGAACTACTGCGGCTACAGATGGAAGTTGGGCACTTTTTTGCCCTCCTACATGTGTCGTACACCTACAAAACTATGGTGAAAAAGAAAGAGAGAAGAAACTCAAGGAGAAAATCAAAAGATAGTGCATATGGCTTTGGGGATTATTCCTTTCAAATAAAACAAGATTTTTCTTAGAAAATGCTTCTTTGTCAACATTTTGAAAATAATTTCAGAAGGTTTTTAAAAGCTTTTGCCCAGTCTGGTAACCTTCTGCTCTGATACCAAATGTAACACCCCACATCCGTTAAAGTCACTCACAAAGGGAATGCATTAACTTCAATGGAGCATTATGTGTACTGGAACAGAAATATTACAAGACAGACATATATAAAACAGCGGAAGGTAGAGTAGAAGTACTTCAAATCATTTATTAAATATAATTGTTTACAATAAAATCCCATCAACTTCCAAAATACCCAATTATATAACTAAAATATCTGTCTTGCTCAAAAATAAAGAAGCATGAAAATAAATTGTAGTATTCCCTAATAAAGCAAAGCAAGCCATAGCCAAGAGAGATCCAAGCAGCACATGAAAGAGCCTTGGAGCTTGGTAAGATCCGAACTAAGCTGTATTTCCACCCTGCGAACCTGGGGAGGGGGGAATGGAAGAAAAAGAGGCGAAACAGACCGGGTCAGTCATAAAAACTGAGTAAGTCCTAGTGGCTTTCAGCATAAAAACAGGTGAAGATAATATGGCATGAATAAACTGAAAGTAAACATAAGCATGATGACAAGGTAAGCTACAGGCACGATGAATCAAGTATAACATCCCATGCTTCCTATCAAGAGTATCATCACAAGGTTCCTACCAAGTACCACATTGCAAGGTTTCTATTAAGTATAACATCGCAAGATTTCTAAGCTTCACCATTTTACTATTTTCCTTGATTTCCTATATTCTCTGCACCACCTAACTAGCGTTTCAATTAGTTTACTAAGTTTTAATTACAAGATAAGTGATCCCCCATAACCTACATGATAGTTTTATAGGTACATATCCCACGATGAGGGTCCCACCTCATATTGACAGTTTCATGTCCCCACCGCACCTATCTTAATTGATCGGCTCTTACTTACAATGTTTCATATGTGTTATATACTAAGGTTATCCCAACCCCGTATTTGTTGTAGCCTTCAGGACTACATCTAATATGAGGATTTTCACCTCAACTAGCCCAATTGCCATAGATGTGTTAGATGTATCCTTACTACCCTAATCGGTCGGCTCCTACTCGACCTAGTTCTTGCGGCCCCTACTTGTAGATACCTGTGCTGGTCCCACCCTAGGGTGTGTCAATCCCTAGGATGGCAACCCTGACACCCTTTTTGATGCACAACTTTATATCTACTAATGCCCAGTGGCTAAATTTTTCACTCCGGAATACGTGCACGCCCGTAATCCGTCGGAACCTGCACCGCTGCATCCCCTGCCGCCGTTTTGACCGCTTACAATCAGCCCAGTAATCGTGCCCCACCCTGCCTAGCTCAGGGTACCGTTGATACCTAATGTGGGTTACTGCTGAAATGGGTCCCGCTACTAGGGTTTTCCTAGGGTCTATTCGTATACCCCACAGGTTGGTTAAGTGTTATCTATTTAACTTAACCCCACCCCCCATCATGATACCGTGGTTAAGTGTTCTCTCTTGTGTTACTTAACCCTACCACATGTCTTGTTATATCGGTTAAGCGTTCTTTCCGGTGTTAACTTAACCCTTACTACACCTCACGTTAGATTGGTTAAGTGTATGTTAACTTAACCTCATCCACCAGCCATTTTATAATGGTTAAGTGTTACCCTCGTGTATTTACTTAACCCTACCACACATCAGGTTATATTGGTTGGGTGTTATCAACCCATTCAAGTTAAACCAACCCATTTAAATTAACCCTCCCATTCGTCTGATTGCATTGGTTAAGTATTTCAAGTAATTCATGGCTTAACCTGCCCACGCATCATGCTAAGTTGGATAAGTATTATCTATATGTTCAAGTTGACTTAACCTTGTCACGTGTCATGTTATATTGGTTAAGTGTCATTAGTCTAGTCATATTACTTAACCCACCCATTCATGTCATATCGGTTAAGTGTCATTAGTCTAGTCATATTACTTAACCCACCCATTGGTCTGATTAACAGTTATGCTGGTTAAGCCCACATTTATAAGTTTTACATGTTCTTAACTCATACCGGTTAGGTCCACATTTACATGTCAAATTTCCATGTCATCCCACCTAACCCTCTAACCATACCTACGTCTTATTATGGTTAATATTCCTTAATTCATTCATTATGATGAATGAATCATGACCTCTCACATTAGACCGTGCACTTTGTGGCCACTGGATTTGTCAGGCGGTTCCGGGCAGATTTACACCACAAACTGAGTCTAACCTCGTGTCATAAATCGTTACGCCTACAATTCGACCTTTGACCTCTCACATTAGGCTGACACTTTGTGGCTACTGGATTTGCCGGGCGGTTCTGAGCAGATTTACACCACAAACTGAGTCTAACCTCGTGTCAAAGGTTCATTAATGGCCGTATTCCCCCCAAAACCCCAATATCAGTTCATATGTTTAACATATAGAAATGTTCATGTTCGTGTTCAAGTCAATTATCCAATACACAGTCATTTTCATGTTTCAAATTCCCAACTTTACATATTAATAAACATATGCCCAAGTTCCAAAATTACATGCCAAATTATATATATATACCCAATTCTAATCAGTTTACATACGTCCAATTCTTGCCTATTTACATGTGTGCCAGGTTTGTGCTATTTTACCCATATCAAGTTCTAGCCAAGATTACATGTATCAAGTTTCATGTCTAAATAAACCCAAATTAAGATTCACGATGTAGTTATCCCAAACTATAATCCTTTTTATTTCAATACACGTCAGTTACCCTAATTCATATTTATGCCAATTATCAAGTTTACAATTGCTTTTACGTTCAAAGTCCCAATTCTACTTATGCCCAATCATAAACTTAATCTTTTGATTTAATTTACATAGGCCCGAACTCGTTATTTGATTTACATGCTAATTCATTATGCCCACTTCATGCCAATTTAGTTATGCCAATGGCCATACTTGCAATTTCAATTATATTGACAATACCCCAAATTTCTAATTTCATGTTATGCCATTAATTTTACCAAACATATATATCCAATATAGACAACATTCCCATATTTCCCCGTATTCAATCGTACGCAAATCGCGGTTTAGGCTTAGGTCCGAAATTGACCCAGGTTCATCGAAAGAAAATAAATAGGGGAAGGTAGAATTTGTATAACAATCAGCATAGGGAGAAAACTGGCATAAAAACATCATCTCTGGCATAGAAGATAGATCTTGATAATAATATCAATATGAATCAAGAAAAACTGATTTACAACAGGCTGAATAGATCATAAGCTTGACATGAGAACGAACATAGAAAAGTCCCAAAACTCAAGATTCAAGAAGCAATTGAAATAGATCTGAATCAATAAACATACTTAAATCCAATTCCACTTTATTCCATGGCCATATTGTAATTTAAATGTTTAAATCTAAATACAACTAGAACTTACAGAGCATGGCAAATGAATTAAGAACTGAATTTGTTGTAAAAATGTCGTGGTGTTATTGATTTATTGTCTTGAATCATTGTAGAAGCCTTGTTCTTTGAATTGATTTGAGTTTGAATGTTTGTACTTTGATTTGGAGACGGTGGCCATGGTTCAAGAGGTATTTTAGCAGCATGACGGCTTTAGTATTATATTATTTGTGTGTACTTAGGGTTATAATTGAGTTGTATTTATAGAATTTTAATCTAATTAGAGCCGTCGATGAAGCTAGAGTGAATCCAGACCATCCATATCAAGAGAAGCCAATCAGAAAGTGAAATGTAAGCCCTAGTGACTCACCCAAGCCTCAGAAATCGACCAGAACCTGACCAGGCCAGCCAGGGCCTGACCAAGCAGGTTTTCTGGCCTGGGCGCACTTGGCAGGTGCGCCAGTGCTAAAATTGTACTGGCGCACTTCCCAAGTGCGCCAGTGCAATTTTGTTCTGGCGCACTTCCCAAGTGTGCCAGTGCATTCTGACCCGTTTCTGGTTTTTCTGCCTAACTTCGTTCGTCCATATCTTCTTCATACGGTATCCGATTTATGCAAACTCGGACTCTATCTCAAGCAGAATTCCAAGACGAATGCAATGGCATAACCCATTTCCAATGATTCTCAATTTAGAATTTAATCATACCCTGATTTCTAGTTTCAACATGTTATTAAAATTTGGGTTGTTACAATAAGTCACCAACCTTCGTATATTTATCAATAATATTCAGATAGGATAAATACTTATGTTTATTTGATTTCATATGTTCTATACTATAATAGTTCTCTAACATGGTTAACAGGTTCTGTACTTTATGGTTATTTTTGATCCATACATCTCTACACGTGCTTATCATCCATTTCATGTTATTTTATGTTATTATATTTTGTGTCTCAATGTTGTCGAACAATTTCATCCTAACAGATTGCTTGGCCAATTGAGAAGAGTTCAAAACATTTCCATTGCTCCTATCTAAAGTCTTTTGATGCCACCGAAAGTAGCCAAATTCTTTCGGTTTGCTAAACAGAAATGTTGTATATAAAAATATGATATTTGTTTGATGATGACAAATATATATATATATATATATATATATATATATATATTAAATGTGTTTGTAATTGTGCTATTCTTCCACATCACATACAAAAATATATATTTATACTTGAATAAAATAATACTACACAAGAATTTAACTATTTAAATAGTATTTTATTTAAATATAATATTTTCAACATTTCAATAGTACAAATTTCCCAACTCCACTATTATACATCCAAGTGATAGAATACATTCAATTTCATTAATTACAATGGTTCCTCACTACAACACTCAATCACTCAGAATCAGTTACATTCACTCTCTCATATATGGACACATACAATTTCATTCACTCATTAATACTCACTTGTCTTCAGTCTGCTTCATTTTCGGTCTAGCACCTGCATACCTGCCACAGAAACACATACAATGAACTGGAACCAAAATAGATTTAAAATTCTAGAAAATGTAAATTTATTTTAAATTTTATTTGCCTCAGTATTTTGGTGTGTTTCTCATCATATTTCTTGACTTGGTCTGATATGTATATGCATCCGTTTGTGTCTATACTGCTTGTGATATTCACAGTGATTCACTGTAAATACCACAAAATAGACAATATCTCTAGTGCTCACATATATAAACTACACATGCACGATACATGAATACACATACATGCGCATGTATATACACATATATATTAATGTGCAAGCGAATAGGTTCAAAATTCAATAGCCCAACAATGTCATGAAGTAACAAAGAATGCACATGAATATGGACCAACCAACAATTAAAGCCTAATTTCAAGTGCAAGACCATGTATACACAGGAATTCATGCAAGTGTTAGAAAATGGAGTTTTGATGACAACAACCTTATTTCAATGGAGTTTTGATGACAAAACCTTAGTTTAATTATCATTATTGATTGATTATAAAATATATACTAACATCTTTATCTAGAATATATATATATATATGCAGGGTTTGTATACAGGATTTAAAACTGAAAACTGTACAATTTTAGAGTTCCAAGAGATTCAGGATTCAAAGGAGATTCAAGACTCATGAGTATCAAGATGTCAAGATTTCAAAGCGCTCAAAAAAATATAGAGAATGAGTCTATTTTTTATGTAAGACTCTAAATAGTACTCCATTTTCAAATTCTGTTTTTCAAACTTCAAAATTTATTTTCAAATTTCAAATTCTGATTTCAAGTTATTTTAAACTACTTTTCTAAATGATTTCAAATATATATTTATAGTTTAATAAAGTTTTATAATAATATGTTTATATTATATATATAGTTTTATAGTTTTAAATCATATAACTTTATAAATATGTTTATAAAATATATTACTATATTTTTATATGTTTTTACACTTTAGAAAATCTATTTTAAATACTAGTTTTATTTCAGGAATTCCCAGAATATATATATTAGTTTAAACACTTGAAAAATGGTTTAAAATACAAAATCAACATACATATTCGACATACATTATTGAGCATGTCGAGATATAACCGTTATATTTTTAATTTTCAATGGAAGTGTCTTTTCAGTATTTGAAAAGTTTCATAAACGTTGCAACCTTTGGGACAATATAAATAGGGGTCAATTTCAAATTTTTAATCACTTTTTCTTCACATTCTTCACCTCATTACTTACCACCAATAAAATACATAAATCTCTTAATTTCTATACTTATACTCTGCCAATTTCTACAAAATTTACACCATTCTCTTTCTCTTCTCAATCTTTATCAACTACTAACTATTTGGAATTGCTATTGAAGAGTTCTAGGACTATTGTAATCATTTGGGAATTGTTTGGGAAAGGGTGCGTTCCTTGTAACCCTGAAATCAAGGAAAGGGAGTGGTGTTATCCTTGTAGCTATGAAATCAAGGGTGGTGGAATCGGTCTTAACCTTGTAGATGTGAAATCAAGGGTGTTGTACTTGGATATTGATAATAATAAAAATCACATGGGACTGGACGTAGGAGTAATCCAAACTACTATAAAATCTGGTGCGTTCTTTCCTTTTATGCATTTTATATTTACTTATATTTGTGTATGTGATTGTTTCTGTGTTTATGATCATTTCTGGTGTGATATAAATTGTGTGATTCATATAGTAATTCAAATTAGTTTGTGATTTCTATCAATTCCTCATAAACATTATTCACTCCCCCTCCCTCTAGTGTCAATTCTGCCTTAAGATCGTAAAGAACTCAAATTTTCGACCCAAAAAATCAACATAAAACCCATGTCAATTATTTCAGCATCGAACATTCCAAATCATTAATAGAAAGAAGTTAGAGGGTGAGAATAGATAAGATAGAAAATTAGAATAGGAGAAGGAGAAGAACATAACAACACGGAATCAGAGTAACATGAATCTCACAGCGGAATGAATAAATATATTATATAACATAAATTTGAAATAAAACTGGTATCTGTAAACAACACCATTATGGGAGGACAAAACTTACAACACAGTGGAAGAAAACAATAGCTATATAATCCTGAAGCCTCCTGCTCCAGTTCTTCAAGTATATCAGTAAAATCCCGACTACTTGACTGCCCATACAAAATTGGGCACCCAAGAGTTTAGGGAAAACAAAACAAAATAAAGTATGGGTCAGTCATGTGACTGGTGTGAGCAAACTCCAACCATTTGTTTAACTTTTAAAATCCTTTTAAGAGAAAGAATAATCGTAAGACCGATCCGCATATCAACACGGATGGTTTTTATCTTACGATAATCCAAAACATCCCTTTAAAATCCATACTCTTCTGATATTATAATAATGCCTAAATCAAAAAATAGCAATCTAATGGAACGCTTTCATCTCACGTTCCACATATATAATATATAATCAAAAATAGCAGATGCTTATTTGGTAATGGATTTCAACTGGCAAGGTATGGGACCACCTTCCGACAGTGTATCTCTAGAGACGAACACACCGGGTTCAACAAGAACATCTTGTAACCCAAGCTAAACATGACCGGTCACTCATTTCACTTGAGTGTATCAAATGTATTATCACCTACGGTTGGGATCAACAACTGTTTCCCGAAAGGGACAACATCGAAATAGTTTAAACAAGTAAATGAAATTTCTCTAAATCAGGTGACAATACACCCTAATTGGGAGCTACCCATTTAGCCATGCGACCTACCCGATTTTCACCATTTCCTGGTTGTGAGGCTTGCGGCCACGCTTATCTTTGATAGATCACACATTTATTCACATTGAATGTCACATTGTCATACCTGCCAAATTACAAATTGATTTCTTCAAAAATATCATGGGTATACAACTAAGAGAAACGAATTCCTCCGCCACCAAACGTATATACATTTGAAGAGATCAACTTACGCGATCTATTAGATATAATCCGTCATACATTCTTCCATGCATGTTGTCCGAGGACTGGAAAAGCTGAAGGCACTGTTTTGTAAACCCATCTTAGGCAATTTCTACCTAGTATTTTCCAGAACAACCCTTGTATAAACTCCGTCTTCAATTATCTTCATCATATTTAATTCGCAACGCTAATGCCCATACGAAGTGGTTTTCAGATAATAAATTTGATTCCGGACTCTCCTTATTGACGACGGAAAAATGGTCAAAACTTTGATAGTTGGATATTTAACTATCAAAGGAAAACATCCATACACACAACAATCTTATTTCCAAATGGAAATTTTATCGATCAATCATCAATAAGCATTTTACCTTTTTTAAATAAATTTATCATTTATTTATTCATTTCCCCATTTCCCATTTCCATATATTCATAAACTCTTATTTTCTAATTTTAAAAAATATACGTTATTAACTTTGGAAAACGTTTCCATTTCTGATTCACGACATCACTATCTTCCTACATCTATCAATCTCTAATTGTAAACTAGTAAGAGAATAACTTCAAAAGTATAAACCCCGAAGGCCGAAACAAACATCAAATCGGTACCCAGAAAGTTGTTCAATATAACTAATCTCCAGTCAGTTTCTAATTTCCTTAACTCCATTTTAAATCCTACTTCAAAACCCAATTTCATTTATAAATATTTTTATTTGCAAAAATATTTACTTTAATCTATTTTCACATCGAATGTGAATAATATTTCTGTATATAATCAAAATAGTTTGATTTCGTACTTAAAAACAATATCTCAAACCCAAATTCTATTTATTTTTTTATTTGCAAAATTATTCATATAAATCTTATTTTTCCTTCTAACATTTAATATCTCGTTCAAATTCCTTTTTTAAATACTAAGTTCAAATTCCATTTCAAATAATGGTGTTGAAACCGATTTTACTTCTCTATATAAATTCAGATTTTATATATCCAATTTATCCAATGATAAATATTTTACTTAAATTATAAAACATTATTTTTAAATTAATCTTCCCAATTTATATGTTAAAATAGATTTCTATTTACAATCTACTTTAAATCCATCTTCTCGTAGTTCTTTTATATCTCGCCAATTTCTTTTTATAATTCTATTTATTTCCCAAATAATTCCTTTTATAATTTTATTTATTTTATATAAATATTTTATTTTTAGTATACACTTTGAAAATTTCCTTTTTACATTCCTGTATTTCTTATGGTATTAAAATACCAAATAACAAGACCAGTGTCATCTTAATCAAACACAGATTATATATCACATCGTATATCACTATATATGAAAAAAAAAACAGTATTATAAATATTGAGGAATCCAGTTGGATCCCTCCAACCTGTTTTCCTACATCCACAGATGTTAAACTATATAAATAACATCAACTTCATTTCAATATCGTTGTCTATATTTTCAACCAATTGATCAGCAATCCATACAATCAACCATCACACAGAAATCAATCATCATTTATCAATACTGAATTACGTTTATAAAATAATAAATTGGACAGAGTTAGTGAGATTTACTCACAATGCTAGTTTATCATTAAATAACGATAATCGTCGTTGATTTAGATCAGGAAATTTATTTTGCTATAAATTGTAATGAGCACCAATACACTCCGAATCAGTTCCATTGTGTAGTCGCCGTCCATACGATCCCAACGTGACTTGTTTTGTGAGATTCTGAAATCGTATGGTTAAGATATTAATTATACAACATATATACTGTAACACCCCACACCCGCTATAGTCACTCACTAAGGGAATGCCATAGCATCGGTGGAGTATTTTTAGTGAGTATAGAACAGTAAAATTACAACAAGACAGATATAATGTAATACTTGAAAATTTAAAACATCATCTCATAGCAGCGGAAAGTAAAACATGTTTGGTTACATCATAAAACCATAACAAGAGTCAAGTACAAAATATCCATCCTGAATAAAATAAGTACATAATCCCACTACTCATAACAAATAGCCATAACAGAAAAGATAAGATAAGCTGAGCTCTACATCTACGGTCCAAGCTCCAAGAGATAGATAAAGCAAACTGATCAAAGCCCACTAGCACTAGGCCCAACCTGAGGACCTGAAGGAAAAAGATAAAAACAACGGGGGTCAGACATAAGCCTGAGTGAACCCTATCTCCTTAATAATACAATTATTAAAGTAATTAGGGTATGATATGAACTCGGTATGGTATCTTTGGGGATAATGACTACACTAAGTTGCCCATGAACACAGGACGAACTAAGATAACCGTAAAGACGCATCTACCCACCCAATGATAATTACTAACTGCACCACACCAGTCACTCCTACTCAAAGGTTGATCCCACCCAAGGATATCAAAGATAGATATAACCAGTAGTTTCCTGTACCCTAGTTGACTACATAGGTGCCGTCTGCCCCTATCTCTACTAGGTGTACCCCACTACCCCAAGCGATCGGCTCCCTAACGTAGATACCCGTGCTGGTCCCACAGTGGGGTGTATCACTCCCCTAAAGTGGCTACCCAATACTATCAACGGTGCACGGCATTATATCTACACGATGCAACAACGGCTTATCTACCAGCCCGGGCCCACACACGCATATGAAACCCGTTGGACTTACGTTGCCACCGCTACCCCGTTTTGGCCTCTTATAATCAAGCCCAATATGCGTGACCCGTCACTCGACATGGGTCGAGCCCACAAAGATACGTTTGGGATATTGGTTGAAACGGGCCCCCACAAGCTACTACTTAAGCTTATCATTTTATCTAGTGCATTCCACTTAACCCCTTTTTATAATCATGCCCCCTTACATGTTAAGGTTTGGTTAAGTCATCCAATTATATTACAATTGCCACTTAAGGCACCCACTAGATTTCCGCATGCCACCCAAGGCACTTACTTGATTCCCCCATGCCACCCAAGGCACTTACTTAACCCTTTAATCATGTTTAGTTACATGTTCCACTCTGGTTAAGTATTCTAATCGTATTTTCTATTGCCACCCAAGGCAACCCACTAGTTTTCTCATGCCACCCAAGGCACTTACTTGATTCCCCCATGCCACCCAAGGCACTTACTTAACCCTTTAATCATGTTTAGTTACATGTTCCACTCTGGTTAAGTATTCTAATCGTATTTTCTATTGCCACCCAAGGCAACCCACTAGTTTTCTCATGCCACCCAAGGCACCCCCACTAGTTACTACATGCCACCCAAGGCACCCACTTAACCCCTCATGTCCCACTACATGCTAATATGGTTAAGTGTTTCTTAATTAATTAAGACCGTGATCTCCCATAAAGACCTCCCACATTAGACTGGCTGTTATGACCGCCTGGTTAAGCCGGTAGGGTCCGGGCAGTCTTACGTCATAACAGAGTCTAACCTCGTGTCTTTACTTTAATCACGTATTTAATTTGTGCCTAAGACCTCTCACATTAGACTGGCTGTTATGACCGCCTGGTTAAGCCGGTAGGGTCCGGGCAGTCTTACGTCATAACAGAGCCTAACCTCGTGTCTTAGTCGATTAATTACACCTAATTAATCACCCCCATATTAATTATCCCTAATTAATATCAATTTATTCATAACATGGGTAGACCTAACTCAATAGGTAAATTCCCATGGGGTAGACCTAACTCAATAGGTAAATTCCCACTTATGTTAATTAATTTTTTATGGTATGCTTAATCATACCCATTTCAACATACTTTTAATTAACATATTAATTAACCCCATCGTTCCCCACGTAAATCGTCATTATGACATAACATAATAAAGGGAAGATTTACCACACATAACATGGGTTTAGCATATAACTTTATCATGGGTTAAGAGGATGTCAACTTGCATATATGAGCATGTATTAACCCAACTATATTCAACCCAAACTTGCATATTATCAAACATGTGTCTTACATAACATGTTGCATATGAACTTACATATCATCAAACATGTGATTTGCATAACATGTTGCATATGAACTTACATATCATCAAACATGTGATTTGCATAACATGTTGCATATGAACTTACATATCATCATACATGCGATTTGCATAACATGTAGAACTTGCATTTTAGCATATACTTAACTTGCATAAGCACTCACATACTTGCATAAGCATTCATATACTTGCATAAGCTTGCATATCATGTTAAACTTGCATTTCAACATATACATAACTTGCATAAACATTCACATACTTGCATAGGCTTGCATATTATGTTAAACTTGCATTTCAACATATACATAACTTGCATAAACATTCACATACTTGCATAGGCTTGCATATTATGTTAAACTTGCATTTCAACATATACATAACTTGCATAAACATTCACATACTTGCATAGGCTTGCATATTATGTTAAACTTGCATTTCAACATATACATAACTTGCATAAACATTCATATACTTGCATAAGCTTGCATATTATGTTAAACTTGCATTTCAACATATACATAACTTGCATAAACATTCATATACTTGCATAAGCTTGCATACTATGTTAAACTTGCATTTCAACATATACATAACTTGCATAAACATTCATATACTTGCATAGCTTGCATATTATGTTAAACTTGCATTTCAACATATACATAACTTGCATAAACATTCATATACTTGCATAAGCTTGCATATTATGTTAAACTTGCATTTCAACATATACATAACTTGCATAAACATTCATATACTTGCATAAGATGTTAAACATGCATATAAGCATATACATGACTTGCATAAGTACTCACATACTTGCATAACATGTTTGCATAATGGATCCATATTCACTTAGTGTTTTGCATCATAAACATCATGAAACAACTTGCGTAAAAATATCATGATTACATATTATGAAACTTGCATGACATAAGGCATATAACTTGCAAAACACATAATATTCACTACATCAAGCTTGCATAAATATATGGATCCACAAACATAGCCATACTTTATCACATCTTATCATAATCAATTCAATAATTGATTATTAAGGGGATAGAAGCTCACCAAAACAAGATTAGCAAGTTAAATGAAGCAAATCCCAATGATTAAGTAGAAGAAGATGTAGATTAGCTTGCAAACCCTCTTAGGATTTTTAGTGGAGGCTCTCCAATTTTCTAAGTGGTGGCATAATGGCCTTAGATCTATTTTTGGTAAGGATAAGGGGGGTATTAGGGTGTATATATAGATTAGTTAGATGTTTTAGGACCATAGGATATACCCTAGAACCAATCCTAGCCTTTAAAGCATGTCTTGGGGAAGAAGTCAAGTGTAGGAACCATTTAGGGCCCAAAAAAAACAGCCCAAAACTCATCCCGGGCCTCAAAACATGAGCAGTTTTCGTTTTTGATTTTTCGTGAAACTTTGACGGGCCATAACTTGGTCATACGGACTCCGATTTACGAAAACTCGGACTCTATTTCGCGTATTTTTCCGAGACGAACGCAATGGCACAGCTCG
The DNA here is from genome assembly GCA_030737875.1 of Allium sativum. Classification (NCBI taxonomy): domain Eukaryota; kingdom Viridiplantae; phylum Streptophyta; class Magnoliopsida; order Asparagales; family Amaryllidaceae; genus Allium; species Allium sativum. The sequence goes on along the minus strand of CM060924.1, from coordinate 777,033,060 downwards.
TTTCCCCTGATTCAGAATATTAAATTTAATTCTGCTCTGATTTATGTTATAACAAGTTATTTAACATACGGGGTGTTACATTCTCCCCTACTTAAAGGATTTCGTCCCCGAAATCTCTAAGTCAAGAAGAACGTATCCTACCAACCAAACAACCATCTACTCAACCATCAAACACTGGCATCCATTGTCCTTAAAACAATTTCTAATGATGTATGAGCATATGCAAAAAGTGTGTGTATATGTTCCCTATCTAATGTATGAACATATGCAAACCATGATAGTGCCATGCATCCATTATGTATGCGAGGGAACCCTATCGACACATACAATATCTACATGAGTGCACAATCATTCACCAAAATGCATCATCCATATGATAACACAATCATTATACATCCATAAATATAGCTTCCTACACACAATTTTATGCAATATGCAATATGAAGTGATTGAGCCGATCTAGTGCCTAGAGTGTGTGTATATGCATCCACGAGCAACCACTAGCAAACACTTGCATCCACTTGCATCCATCATACATAACATGTCTCAAACACATGTTTCAACCATAGGACTATCCTATCTGAAGGTCAAAGGTACTAACGAGAGGACATACTAAGGATAAGATAAGTACCAGTCAAACGATAAAGGAGAAGTTAAAAGACATACTCTCAAAAAGAAATGGATACAAAGAACGCATCTTCGCTTCCGTCTCCCAAGTTGCGTTGCTCTCCTCTTCTCCCCATTGCACTTTGACTAGCTGAACCTCTCGATTCCTCAATTTCCTAGTCTCTGACCCAAGGATGCGAGTAGGAGCTCGTCGAATAGTCGCATCACGCTCTGCTTCCACTTCTCTAAGCAAACTTGGCTCTACCACCTCTGCGGTCTTATGTAGGCACTTCCTCCCATGGAATACATCATGTACACCACTAAGTCTGTCGGGCAACTCCACCAATGGAAGATGCTCCTCCCATGTACCTCCAAAATCCAAGATACATAGCCTCAAAAGGTCTTCTAAAATATGATTCACCCTCTCGGTCTGGCCGTCCGTCTGAGGATGATATGCGGTACTCAAACGCAACTGAGTCCCTACCGCCTTTTGCAAACTCTTCCAAAACTCTCTAGTGAAGATAGGATCTCGATCACTCACTATACTGGAGGGTACCCGATGCAATCGAACCATCTCTCGAAGATATACAAAAGCTAGCCATGGAGCAGTCCACTTACTCTTCACAGGTATGAAATGGGTGTTCTTAGTAAGTCTGTCTACCACCACCCAAATTCCTGTATTACTCTTTCTCGATCTGGGTAACCTGTCAATAAAATCCAACGAGACGCTGTCCCACTTTCATTGCGGAACCTCCAATGGGTGAAGCAACCCACCTGGTTTCTTTCGCTCCGTCTTCACTCGTTGGCACACCAAGCATCGAGCGACATGCTCGGCCACATCTTTCTTCATACCGGCCCAGAAGAAAGCCCTCTTCATGTCTTGGTACATCTTACCCCCACCGGGATGAATGGTCATCCTAAAACGGTGTGCGTCATCAAAAATAGCCTTCCTCAAACCCTCGTTCTGCGGTACACAAAGTCTACTGTCTCTACGCAAGCACCCTCTATCATCTAGGGTGTACCTACTCAAATGGCTGGACGACTCCCCCCTTATGAGCTTCTCTACTAACTCAACCAACTGTGGGTCGCCCCTCTGTGCTTCTCCAATCCGCCCCAAAAGAGTAGGTCTAACTTCCAAAGAAGCTAGCAAACCGGGTACAAAGTCAACGGAAGGTCTAAAGTCAAACTTAGAAATAAACTCTAAGCTCCGTCGTTCAACGAACAATGAACTCAAGGACAACCTTTTTCTACTTAAGGTGTCCGTTACCATGTTACCCTTACTCATGGGATGCTAAGGATCCCATCCACTTTTGCTGTCCTAAGACTATGCGCTCGAAGAGTCTCCAACACTTCCCTAAGATGTAGGGCATGCTCTTCTCCACCAGAATATCATCCAAAATCATCACAACTGTCTCCCACGCAGACCACCCTAGTCGAATTCGGCATCCCCCAAATGCAAGCCCCAAAGGCCTAAACCAATATCAGACAAACACCCAAGGGATACCTCCTTCGAATTCAGACGACCTACGTGAGACGATACTAGTAAAAATGGCTAAATAATTAAGCCCTTGACCAATTCTGGATGTTCTCGCCAGTCTCGCTCCAAAACCGTCGTTTATCCTATACTGGCCCTGCTCAGCCTATTGAGCACATACGAAAACTTATTTCGCTCTTAGAAAAGACCCAGATGTCATCTACAAAGACCATCACGAACTTATTTAGGTACTCCCTGAACACCCTTCTCAACAAAGTATGCGGGGGCGTTCGTCAAACCCAATGGCATCACCAGCCACTCATAAAAGAAATCATCCGGAGTCCCAAAGGCAGTCTCCTCTATACTATTCTCAGCCACTCTCAACTGATGAAATCCCGTGGCTAAGTCCTACTACAAAAATACTGAGGCGCCAGCCAACTGATCAAGGAGATCATTAATCCTCGGCAATGGGTATCTATTCTTCTTTGTGAGTTTCTTTAGTTCCCTTTAGCCTACACAAAGTCTGAGGGACCCATCCGCCTTCATAACAAAAACTACTGGAGCGCCCCACTCCGATATACTTCGTCTTATGAACCCCTTCTCAAGCAAATCGCCTACTTACTTATGGAGTTCCCTCCTCTCACTAGGAGCCATGTGGCACACTGACCAAGATACTGGTTTGGCATTATCCACCAGATATATTCGGAAGTCAATCTCCCGCTTCGGAGGTAAGCCCTTCACCTCCTCAAACACATCCGGGTATTCCCGGACCGCTCTAACAGATCGCAGACTCTAGACCAACGTGTCAAGCGATTCTAGATACCTTAGCATAACAGATTCTATGGGATTACAAGAGATCTCGAGAGTGTTACTTAGGCGGCCCATAAGCCTAACAACTCTCCCTTCAAAATGAAGAACAGCACTCCTACTGGATAACCAGTCCATGCCCAAAATTAACCCATAGCCCGTGAAGCCCAACAAGCATCACATCTAAACTCAACGCTAAGTATAGAAACTTTCAAACCCAAACATATCATGGAGCCCCAACTGGGTTTGAAACAACTAAGGGATCATCTACCAAACTGGTGTCTAAGTGCAGTGACTCAACTAACAATGGTGGGATAAACGAACTCAATATATCAGAATCAAATAGAGCTTGAATCGGATGATAAAGAAATCCAAATTCCAACCTAGATGGTCATATCCCCATCTGGTACCCTAGTCGTGAGGGAATACAACTACCCTCCAGAAGATTCCATACCTTGCCCTTGCTTCTTTGAACAATCCTAATAAGGTGTCCTATTCCTCTTAAAAGGATAACCACTTGCCTTCTTCTTCCCTATTCTCCACTCGTAACCTCCCACCAATGAGGTTTCATCTTTCATTAACCAAACAACTATTTGAGCCTTCCTCCCATCGTTTATCCAATAGATACCTACCAGTCCTCCTCCTTCTTGAACCAACTTCTAATCCGACTAACGTCTAAGTCCCTTGAAGTGGTTTTCCATCCTTATCTATCTTAGAAAGATCATCTATACGCGGAGGGGAAACTCAAAACGAGAGAAAGGAAGAGATTCAAAATGGAGAATTCGAAAGATATAGATATGGCTATTGGGGATTATGCTTTCCTTTCAAAAACTTTTCTCTTAAAAGACATGTTTTTGAAAATACTCCTTTCCAAAAGTATTCTTAGAAAATAGTTTTTCTAAAAATTTTATCTGTTCCGGTAACCTTAAGCTCTGATACCACGTGTAACACCCCACACCCGCTATAGTCACTCACTAAGGGAATGCCATAGCATCGGTGGAGTATTTTTAGTGAGTATAGAACAGTAAAATTACAACAAGACAGATATAATGTAATACTTGAAAATTTAAAACATCATCTCATAGCAGCGGAAAGTAAAACATGTTTGGTTACATCATAAAACCATAACAAGAGTCAAGTACAAAATATCCATCCTGAATAAAATAAGTACATAATCCCACTACTCATAACAAATAGCCATAACAGAAAAGATAAGATAAGCTGAGCTCTACATCTACGGTCCAAGCTCCAAGAGATAGATAAAGCAAACTGATCAAAGCCCACTAGCACTAGGCCCAACCTGAGGACCTGAAGGAAAAAGATAAAAACAACGGGGGTCAGACATAAGCCTGAGTGAACCCTATCTCCTTAATAATACAATTATTAAAGTAATTAGGGTATGATATGAACTCGGTATGGTATCTTTGGGGATAATGACTACACTAAGTTGCCCATGAACACAGGACGAACTAAGATAACCGTAAAGACGCATCTACCCACCCAATGATAATTACTAACTGCACCACACCAGTCACTCCTACTCAAAGGTTGATCCCACCCAAGGATATCAAAGATAGATATAACCAGTAGTTTCCTGTACCCTAGTTGACTACATAGGTGCCGTCTGCCCCTATCTCTACTAGGTGTACCCCACTACCCCAAGCGATCGGCTCCCTAACGTAGATACCCGTGCTGGTCCCACAGTGGGGTGTATCACTCCCCTAAAGTGGCTACCCAATACTATCAACGGTGCACGGCATTATATCTACACGATGCAACAACGGCTTATCTACCAGCCCGGGCCCACACACGCATATGAAACCCGTTGGACTTACGTTGCCACCGCTACCCCGTTTTGGCCTCTTATAATCAAGCCCAATATGCGTGACCCGTCACTCGACATGGGTCGAGCCCACAAAGATACGTTTGGGATATTGGTTGAAACGGGCCCCCACAAGCTACTACTTAAGCTTGTCATTTTATCTAGTGCATTCCACTTAACCCCTTTTTATAATCATGCCCCCTTACATGTTAAGGTTTGGTTAAGTCATCCAATTATATTACAATTGCCACTTAAGGCACCCACTAGATTTCCGCATGCCACCCAAGGCACTTACTTGATTCCCCCATGCCACCCAAGGCACTTACTTAACCCTTTAATCATGTTTAGTTACATGTTCCACTCTGGTTAAGTATTCTAATCGTATTTTCTATTGCCACCCAAGGCAACCCACTAGTTTTCTCATGCCACCCAAGGCACTTACTTGATTCCCCCATGCCACCCAAGGCACTTACTTAACCCTTTAATCATGTTTAGTTACATGTTCCACTCTAGTTAAGTATTCTAATCGTATTTTCTATTGCCACCCAAGGCAACCCACTAGTTTTCTCATGCCACCCAAGGCACCCCCACTAGTTACTACATGCCACCCAAGGCACCCACTTAACCCCTCATGTCCCACTACATGCTAATATGGTTAAGTGTTTCTTAATTAATTAAGACCGTGATCTCCCATAAAGACCTCCCACATTAGACTGGCTGTTATGACCGCCTGGTTAAGCCGGTAGGGTCCGGGCAGTCTTACGTCATAACAGAGTCTAACCTCGTGTCTTTACTTTAATCACGTATTTAATTTGTGCCTAAGACCTCTCACATTAGACTGGCTGTTATGACCGCCTGGTTAAGCCGGTAGGGTCCGGGCAGTCTTACGTCATAACAGAGCCTAACCTCGTGTCTTAGTCGATTAATTACACCTAATTAATCACCCCCATATTAATTATCCCTAATTAATATCAATTTATTCATAACATGGGTAGACCTAACTCAATAGGTAAATTCCCATGGGGTAGACCTAACTCAATAGGTAAATTCCCACTTATGTTAATTAATTTTTTATGGTATGCTTAATCATACCCATTTCAACATACTTTTAATTAACATATTAATTAACCCCATCGTTCCCCACGTAAATCGTCATTATGACATAACATAATAAAGGGAAGATTTACCACACATAACATGGGTTTAGCATATAACTTTATCATGGGTTAAGAGGATGTCAACTTGCATATATGAGCATGTATTAACCCAACTATATTCAACCCAAACTTGCATATTATCAAACATGTGTCTTACATAACATGTTGCATATGAACTTACATATCATCAAACATGTGATTTGCATAACATGTTGCATATGAACTTACATATCATCAAACATGTGATTTGCATAACATGTTGCATATGAACTTACATATCATCATACATGTGATTTGCATAACATGTAGAACTTGCATTTTAGCATATACTTAACTTGCATAAGCACTCACATACTTGCATAAGCATTCATATACTTGCATAAGCTTGCATATCATGTTAAACTTGCATTTCAACATATACATAACTTGCATAAACATTCACATACTTGCATAGGCTTGCATATTATGTTAAACTTGCATTTCAACATATACATAACTTGCATAAACATTCACATACTTGCATAGGCTTGCATATTATGTTAAACTTGCATTTCAACATATACATAACTTGCATAAACATTCACATACTTGCATAGGCTTGCATATTATGTTAAACTTGCATTTCAACATATACATAACTTGCATAAACATTCATATACTTGCATAAGCTTGCATATTATGTTAAACTTGCATTTCAACATATACATAACTTGCATAAACATTCATATACTTGCATAAGCTTGCATACTATGTTAAACTTGCATTTCAACATATACATAACTTGCATAAACATTCATATACTTGCATAGCTTGCATATTATGTTAAACTTGCATTTCAACATATACATAACTTGCATAAACATTCATATACTTGCATAAGCTTGCATATTATGTTAAACTTGCATTTCAACATATACATAACTTGCATAAACATTCATATACTTGCATAAGATGTTAAACATGCATATAAGCATATACATGACTTGCATAAGTACTCACATACTTGCATAACATGTTTGCATAATGGATCCATATTCACTTAGTGTTTTGCATCATAAACATCATGAAACAACTTGCGTAAAAATATCATGATTACATATTATGAAACTTGCATGACATAAGGCATATAACTTGCAAAACACATAATATTCACTACATCAAGCTTGCATAAATATATGGATCCACAAACATAGCCATACTTTATCACATCTTATCATAATCAATTCAATAATTGATTATTAAGGGGATAGAAGCTCACCAAAACAAGATTAGCAAGTTAAATGAAGCAAATCCCAATGATTAAGTAGAAGAAGATGTAGATTAGCTTGCAAACCCTCTTAGGATTTTTAGTGGAGGCTCTCCAATTTTCTAAGTGGTGGCATAATGGCCTTAGATCTATTTTTGGTAAGGATAAGGGGGGTATTAGGGTGTATATATAGATTAGTTAGATGTTTTAGGACCATAGGATATACCCTAGAACCAATCCTAGCCTTTAAAGCATGTCTTGGGGAAGAAGTCAAGTGTAGGAACCATTTAGGGCCCAAAAAAAACAGCCCAAAACTCATCCCGGGCCTCAAAACATGAGCAGTTTTCGTTTTTGATTTTTCGTGAAACTTTGACGGGCCATAACTTGGTCATACGGACTCCGATTTACGAAAACTCGGACTCTATTTCGCGTATTTTTCCGAGACGAACGCAATGGCACAGCTCGTTTCCCCTGATTCAGAATATTAAATTTAATTCTGCTCTGATTTATGTTATAACAAGTTATTTAACATACGGGGTGTTACATATACTATTTTGTAATGGCGCATTTTGTAAGGTATAATAATTAAGTTATTTAATTATTTAAATAACGAATATATTAAAAAAACGATAGTTGAACGTATAAATTATAATAATAATTATAATCGAGCCCGTAACGACGCGGCAGTTCGTTCTTTGGCGAGTTGAACTTCAACTGAATATACAAGATTCGTTATAAGTCGGATTTCTGTGAAACAAGAAACGTTTGAATCTGTTAAGCTATATTTTTCTAGTGGAAGAGAAAAATCGGGATTTCGTCGTGTAGATTTTGAGATATGTCCAAATCAAATTTTAAAATAGTCGCTATAGAATCGTTTATCGACCGTAACGGTTTATTCGATATAACTAGAGATCGGGTTTGAATTTAGACAAGGTTCTTTTGGGAAGTAGTGATAATTTAATTTTTAGGATTTTACTGTAATTTTTAATTAATTAAATACGCGACTTTTTATTTGAAGTATTTCGCACCCTGAAATCAACATTTTGAAGTTTCACAATATGAGTTAATCTACCGGTATTATTATATTTTTGGGACCGTGACACATCGCTTGTCACAACGGTATTTTCATATCTGTCGATAGGGGTCCGTTGATGAACAAAATCATTTTTAACAAAACAATACTTACTTTGATCTATCTTTGAAAATGGCATGATTGTACTGAGATATATAACTAATTTTCGTCTAAGAACAAATACATATATTCAACTTAAGGAAAACCATATGCATGTCCCAATTCTTGTCAACGTACCCTCTAGAACTTGAACACCTATCATGCTTTCACTCCATTCATGTCTGTGTACACCATTTTCTTCCACGTCTTAAAATTTTTAACCTTATAAGTACACTAAGCTTTCTAAACCCAATGACTTTTTCCAGCAACATCAAACTTCTCATTTCACAGCAAAATCTTTTCCACCGCATCCCTCTTTCACATTTCAGAAAAATTGATCCTTTTTAAAAATCAAAAGAAAACAAACGAAATTTCTATAAATCATAATATGTATATACTCGAGTTTCTTACAGGATCTCTTCATTTTCGTATGCTGTATTCAGTGTTCGACGCTCGATAGGGTGGTTGGATTTTTACACAGTAAACCTAGGGTTTGGATTCATAAAGGATTTGAGTATCAATTCGATGTTCAGAGATTTGCATTGAGTTTGGGGTTGGAATTACCACGTGTGTGGCGAGTTTGGGTTGATTCGATGATGAACAATGTCGTTGTTCTTCACTGGAGCGTGGGCGTCACGGTATGAAGGGGGGGTCGAACCGCAAGTGACGGTGACGGTGGTGAAGCATTCGCGAAAGGGATGCAAACCGTTGTCTTGGTGGTTGATTCAGTAGTGTTGGATGAAGGGAAGATTCGGTGATAGCTGAAATGGGTTCCTGGAACTTGCGTTTGGATTGTGAAGGGAGATGAAGTGAATACGGTCTGGTAACATGAAGGAGTAATGGGCCGGGTTAGAATTTGGGGTGAGGCCCGGTATTATATTGTTTAAGTTTAACTTAATTTAAAATTTGTATAAACTTGTATTTATCATAACTTGACCATACGGTATCGAAATCGAACAAAACAGGATCCGATAGGATCGTATGGACGGGAGCAACACAATGAGACTGACCGAGAGTGAATCCGAGCTCGTTACAATTTATGGCAAAATAAATTGTCCGTCGCAGTCAAATAACGCAAACCGGTTATTTAACGGTTAACGCGCAAATGTGAGTAAATCTCACAAACTCTAAACAGTTTTATTTTCACGTTGTATTCTTAGAACTGTTAAAATATTGTCTGTTTGACTGTGTGTTGATTGTTTGCTTGAACTGCTAGTCAGTTAGTAGAGATTATATATATGTATATATATATAAACCGTCAAATAGTTATATGTTGATTCTGTTCTAACAGAATATTATACTGGTGTTGTCTAACATCTATGGTGCAGGGAAACAGGTTGGAGGAATCCAACAGGATTCCTCAACAGTTATTTTACTGTGATTTTTATATTGTGATATATAATGTGATGTATATAATCTATGTGATTTTGTGTGGTGGGACGATAGTTATCGTTGTTATATGGCGTGTTAAATACCATGAGAAATACCAGAATATAGGAGAGGGGTTTTCAAAGTATATTTTGAAAATAGTTTATTTATATAAAATCAAGGGATTATATATATATATATATAAGAAAAAGGATTCTGAATATAAAGGAATATAGTTGGTAAAAACAAATATAAAAGAATTATATTTGTAAATCAAATACAAGGGAATATATATGTTAATCGAATATAAGGGGATATATTTGTTAATCAAAATATAAAGGAATTATACTCGTTAAAAGAAATATAAAGGATATTCATTTAGAGATTAAATAAATAGAATTAAACTAAAGGAGATATTTATTTGTTAAATAAATAGGAGTTAACCAAGTGAATTGGTCGAGTTAACCAAGTGAATTGGTCGAGTTAATCGAAGTGAATTTGTTAAGATAAACTAAGTGAATCGGTTAGAGTAAATCAAAGTGAATTAGTTAAGTTAAACTAAGTGGTTAATCGAAGTGAATTAGTTAAGTTAAACTAAGTGGTTAATCGAAGTGAATTAGTTAAGTTAACTAAGTGGTTAATCGAAGTGAATTAGTTGATTTAAACTAAGTGAATCGGTTAGAGTTAATCAACGTGAATTAGCTAAGTTAAACTAAGTGGATTAGTTCAGTTAATCGAGACAAGTAAATCAAGTTAGGTTAAACCATTTGAGTTAACCAGTTAGGTTAAACCATTTGAGTTAACCAGTTAAAGTTTACCAGTTAAAGATAAACAGTTAGAGTTGACCAGTTAGAGTTGACCAGTTAAAGTTGACCAGTTAAAGTTGACCAGTTAGAGTTGATCAGTTAGAGTTACTCAGTTAGAGTTGACCAGTTAAAAGTTGACCAGTTAAAGTTGACCAGTTAGAGTTGATCAGTTAGAGTTACTCAGTTAGAGTTGACCAGTTGGAGTTGACCAGTTAGAGTTATCCAAGTGGAGTTAATCGAGTAGAGTTGCCGAATATCACTTATTCGAAGTAGAGTTATCGAATATAGTATATTCGAGGGAAGAGTAATCGAATATAGTTTATTCGAGTGGAGAAATCAAATGTTATTCATTTGAGAAAAGTTACCGAATATTATTTATTCGAAGAGTAGTTATCGAATATTGGTTATTCGAAGTTAGTAAATCCAAAGGAGTTATTCGAAGTTAGTTAATCCAAAGGAGTTATTCGAAGTTAGTTAATCCAAAGGAGTTATTCGAAGTTAGTTAATCCAAAGGAGTTATTCGAAGTTAGCTAATCCAAAGGAGTTATTCGAAGTTAGCTAATCAAAAGGAGTTATTCGAAGTTAGTTAATCCAAAGGAGCTAGTCGAAGAGTTAATCGAATATAGTTATTCGAAAGAAGGTGTTAATCGAATATAGTTATTCGAGTAAAGTTAAAAGAGTTAATCGAATTTAGTTATTCGAAATGAGTTATTCGAATTAGATATTTGAATAGAGTTAAACACATTAGAGTGATTCGAATTACTTATTCAAATAGAGTTAAACACGTAAGAGTTAATTGAATATTAGTTATTCAATTAGAGTTAAATCGAATTTAGTTATTCGAAAGGAGTTAATCAATTTGAGTTAAGTTAATCGATTTGAATTTAAGTTGAATCGAAATGGAGTAAATCGATTAAAATTAAGTTAATCGAGTTAGAATAAATCGAATATTGGTTATTCGAAGGTAAGTTATTCGAATTAGTTATTCGAAGGTAAGTTATTCGAATTAGTGGATCCAAAGGAGTTAGTCGAATATTAGTTATTCAAATAGAGTTAAAGGAGTTATCGATTTTAGTTTGATCGAAAGGAGTTATCGATTAGTAAATCGAAAGGAGATTTTCGAATATAGCATATTCGAAAGAAAGAGATCGAATATTGTTTATTCGAAAGAGAGAGATTTCGAATATGAGTTATTCAAAGAGGGATAATCGAATATAGGTTATTCGAAGAAGAGTTAATCAAATAAAGATTACTCGAAAGAGAGTTATACGTCGAATTCGATTATAGCGAATTCGGGAAAGAACTATTTACTTTCCAGGGTTTAAATCAAGGTTTAGTTATTGATTTAGAAATTAGGTGTCTGTTAAATTATTTGAGTTAGGAAATAAAATATATAGGGGTAGGAATTATAATGTTATAGTTATAATCAAACACTGTCATATAAGAAGTGGATTCGTAACCTGAATCTGAGAATTTGCATAAACAGATGATTGGAAAAAGTGAGTGAATAACTTCATCTATTTCACAGTAAAGGACGTTGTTCAATTAAGGTCTGCGAGGTAATTATACCCCAACTTGATTGACTTCAGAATTGACAAAGGAATAGTTGTGGTTCGATCTAAAAGGTTGATTTGGAATAAAGTTAAGGAATAAGCGATAAATGGATTAAGCGAAACGATGTTTTATACAACGTTCATTGGAAATCCGTAAATGAGTTTTGGAAACGTTTTCCAAATATAGTCAGATATGTTTCCTAAACATAGAAAATGAAATGTTTTCATGATAAGAATTTAAGAAATAGAGTTAAGCAAATTCAGAAACTGACTGGAGAGGGTAAGTTGAACGGTTTTCTAAGTGACGATCTGATGTTGGGTTCGACCTTCCGAATTGATACTTAGAGAATTGTCCTCATACTAGTTACAGTTAGGGACTGATAGTTGCGAAATAATAGTGATGTGAAAATAAGCTATGGAAATGTTTTCCAATGATTAATAACATATATTTTCTAAATATATGAAATAAGGAAATATGAACATATGATGATTGATCGATCGAATTCCCATTTGGAAATAAGATCGTTGTTTGTACACCGACATGTTTTCATTTGATAGTTGAATCACAGACTATCAAAGTTTTTACCATTTTAACGTTGTTAATATGGAGAGACCGGTTGGATTATTATCCAAAGAACCACTCTGTATCGGCATAAGCGTTGCGAGCAATATATGCCAAAGATAAATTGAAGACGGAGTAAAGTGCATGGGTTGTTGTATAAGTCTTAGATAACAGTGACTAAGATGGATATACTGAATAGTGCCTTCGGTTTGTCCAGTCCCAGGACAACGTATATGGAAGAAGGTCTGACAGAGTATATCCAATGGATCGCGTAAGTTGATCTGTTCAAACGTATTCACGTTTGGTGGCAGAGGAATTCGTTTCTCTTAGCTGTATACTCGTGTTATTTTTGAATAAGTCAATTTGTGATTTGGCGGGTAGGACGATGTGACATTCAAAGTGAATGGTGATCAGATGTTCTGAAGATAGACGTAGCTTCTAGCCTCACACCAGGAAGTAACAAAAGTTGGGCTAGGCAGCATGGCTAGTTGGGTCATTCCCAAGCAGGGTGTATTGTCACTGATCTAGGGAATATCCACATTTATACTTCTTTTAGATTCTGTATCTTCGGATGACGGTTTGATGGCCTATAACCGTGGTGGAAATATATTCGCGACACTCAAGCTAAATGAGCGAGAGGTCATGTGTGGCCGGGTTGCAAGACGTTCTTGTTGAACCCTGAGTGTATCACCTCTAGAGTACACTATTCAGAAGATGCTCCCATACCTTGTCTGTTGGAATAAAATCTTCAATAAGCGCCCTGCGGTGTATGATTTTATACTATGTATGTAGAACGTGAGATGCAAGCGTTTCTGCTATATTGATATCTATTTGTACTTAGACATTATTATAATATCACAATGATATTGCTTGTCAAAGTTGTTCAGATACTCATAAGGAAAAACCCGTTCCGTATTCACGGCGTGGTCTTATGACATACCCTATACTTGTTTTAAACTGTTTTACTCATACCAGTCCCATGACTGACCCGGAGTTTACTTTGTTGTTTTCCCTAAACTCTTGGGTGCCTAAATTTGTACGGGCAGTCAAGTAGTCGGGATTTACAGATATACTTGGAGAGCTTGGAGCAGGAGGCTGCAAGATTTGATTGCTATAGTTATTTCCGCTGTGTTGTAAGTGTTGTACTCTGATAAGTGCTATTGTATATATATAACTGTGTACTTCAAAGTTATGTTATATATTATATGTTATTCGTTCCGCTGTGAGATTCGTGTTACTCTGATGATTCTGATGTTCTTCTTCTTCTTCTATTCTATTAGTTCTATCTTTTCTTTCTCACCTTCTAAATTCTTTCACTAACGTCGCGGAATTTCCGACTCTCGAGGAGTCGGAAATTTCCAGCCGTTACAGTTGGTATCAGAGCTTAAGTTAAGTGATTACCTTGGCTCTGTGGCATAACTCGATAGAGATAGGATTAGTAATATCCTAGATTGAGTTTGAGTGTATATATATGAGCGCGTAATTGTTATTCAATATAAAATGGTTTTATATTGTGGAGACTCATTGGTTGAGTGGCTTATGAATTCTGGTCGATCAGTTGATCCACTGTATCGATAAGGGTTACTAAACACTTGAATACGATGGATCGTCACGATATGTTTTGAAAGAGGGTAAGTGAATTTAACTTTACCCAAAGTATATTTTGATATAGAGGTATATATATGTATATCAAAATTATAATATATTAGATATATTGGTTGTAATCATAATCGAGCAAGATTATATAGTGAAATGGTTATACATAACCAACTAGAATTCATATGAGTGAAATCAGATGAGTAAATCTGAATTTAAATCAAAATTTGGAATTAAAATAAGGAAATTTTAAGTTCCTGGGAGATTTTGAAAATGTTTTTCAAATTGAAAATGATATAGTACTGAACTCACTTCGATAGCTGGAAAATAGATTCTGATGATGAATCTAGACATCATCAGTGTTCATTTCCGAGTTCTAAGTGACGGATTACTACCAAAGGTTTTGTTTTTGAATTGTTTTGAGAAAACAAGTTGTTTAGAAATTCAAAGGTTTTGAATTGGCATTATGATTTCAAATTGATTTGAAAGAAACCCAGGAACTTAAGTTCTGGAATTAAAATTTAACTAATGAAGTTAAATAAAATGAGATGGTAAAAATAAATTGAAATTTAACTTGAACCGAGTTAAATAAAATTGAATTGGATTAGAGATAATCTAGAATGGAACCAAATTGATAAGTCAATAATTTGGAATTTGATATTAGAGTTCGAATGAAATTCGATTTGGATTTGAGAATATAAACTGAGTGGAATGACCATGATATATGCAGAAGTGATAACAGATCAAAAGGATACAATGATACGACCGACAAAAAGGTACAAGTTTATATTATATACAAGTTTGGATTTTATGTGCCGAATTGGAAAGCCGCTTGGCTACTTTGATTTTCTTTTTGGATTGGAGGAGGCCTAGAGAGGCGAGTTGTGGTTTGTCATATTGACCAATACAAAGGAGGTTATGGCGAAATTTTTCGAGAATTCTAGGCGTTAGAACATTCTCTTGATTTATGGAAATTCAGTTAGCCAGAATGAATTAATAATTTAATTGAATGGTTCAGTTGAAACAGGAATTGAGAAGTAAACTAAAAGGGATTTTTAAATCTAGTTAGTAGAGTTAGTAGCATTTTTCTAACTTGGCAATTTCGAGGACGAAATTATTTTAAGGGGGGAAGTCTGTAATGGCGCGTTTTGTAAGGTATAATAATTAAGTTATTTAATTATTTAAATAACGAATATATTAAATAAACGATAGTTGAACGTATAAATTATAATAATAATTATAATCGAGCCCGTAACGACGCGGCAGTTCGTTCTTTGGCGAGTTGAACTTCAACTGAATATACAAGATTCGTTATAAGTCGGATTTCTGTGAAACAAGAAACGTTTGAATCTGTTAAGCTATATTTTTCTAGTGGAAGAGAAAAATCGGGATTTCGTCGTGTAAATTTTGAGATATGTCCAAATCAAATTTTAAAATAGTCGCTATAGAATCGTTTATCGACCGTAACGGTTTATTCGATATAACTAGAGATCGGGTTTGAATTTAGACAAGGTTCTTTTGGGAAGCAGTGATAATTTAATTTTTAGGATTTTACTGTAATTTTTAATTAATTAAATACGCGACTTTTTATTTGAAGTATTTCGCACCCTGAAATCAACATTTTGAAGTTTCACAATATGAGTTAATCTACCGGTATTATTGTAACGACCCGCATTTTTTCTGGTAATTATTTAATTTATTTTATTATTTAAAATATGGGTTTGATTTAAATAATTGAATTTAACGATTTATTTAAGAATATATTATTTAAATAAATAATAAAATAATATTTTAAGTTTCCAAACCGTCAGAAAATGTTGAGTTGGCAATATAATGTGAACTGGCAGTTTGGAATAGTTGAATATTAGTCTATATTAAATTATATTGATGATTTCGGCTAAATGACGACGATGAATATATATATAGTTTATAATTTAATTAAATAACGAGCTGTAGCGGCGCGGTAGTTCGTGTTTTGGCGTTTCGAACTTTAATTGGCTGTACAGGGCCCAAATTAAGTCGGATTTTCTCGAAACAAGAAACATTGAAATCTGTTGAACTATATATACCTAACAGAAGTGAAAAATCAAGATTCCGCGTTATATATTGCGAGTTATGTCCAAATTAAATATTCAAGAAAGCAGCGGTGTAATCGTTTATCGACCGTAACAGTTTATTTGAAATAACTACATACCGGATTCGAATTTGGACAAGGTTCTTTTGAGACATAGTGTTAATTTAATTTTTAGAATTTTACTGTAATTTTTAATTAATTTAATATACAACTTTTTATTTGGAGTATTTTGCACCCTTAACAACATTTTGGGTTTTCACAATATAAGTCAATCTACCGGTATTATTACATTTTCGCGATCGCGACACCTCGCTGATCACGACTGTATTTTTATTTCAGTCCGCAACGCTCATATAACCGTACCTAATGGTGTGGGTAACTTTATTTGAATGGTTAACTGGTCAAACGGACTCAAAATTCAACGAAACAAGTTTCATACGAAACCTTAGGAAGAGGTCTAGTGAAACGTCAAGACCTCATATTTTTAGGATTTTTTATGTAATTTTAAGGAATTATTGCTCGATGTTTTTCATCGATATTTTCTAAAGGATTTTCACAAACGACCTCGGAATTCGACGAAACTTGTCCCATTGGATCCGGAACATGTTTTTATGTTAGGAATAAGTGTCTTTATCTCAACCGAAGCTCGTATGAAGTGTTTTTTTTCACGATTTCTCACAACGAAGTTTAGCGCATTAAAATATTATTAAATCTATCCCGTTAAAGGTCACCTTTCTTTTTGCCTTCTCTTTTAGTTACGTAAGTGGCCTCTTGGTCCAAACTTTTCTTTTACTTGCATACCCATACTTTGTGACTTTGCACCAAACTTTTCATTTTCTTGTTCTGAAGCCTGCGCCCCAAATTTTACTATTGCCTTGGGTACCAAACAATTGTTTTACGTGCGCACCAATCCATCCCAACACCTTGATGCCCAAGTTTTTGAAAACCACACCCACGCAACAGCTAGCTGTACCCTATTGCAAACCTATCTAAGAACCTTGACGCTCACGGCTCTTTCTATTATAAATATTGTTGCTCCATCATTTTTGTCCCTTGCTCCAGTAACAGTGAACGAACCCATCCTCCTCAGTGAAAACAAATGAACGAAAACCAAAAAAAAAAAAAGAAACGAAACAATGGAATGAAGAGGGAGCAAATGGATCATGCAGGAGGTGCACGAGCGTGCGGATTTGTGTTGTGGAATGTTGGCAGGAGACGTGAGGGGTGATAGCATGGAAGAAATGCATGGCATGAAGTGCAAACATTTGCTGCAGTAGTTCCCAAAAAAAAAGTAGAATATACAAAAAAAAAAGAAAGAAGGGAAAAAGAAAGAGGAAAAGAGAAAGGAGCCGAGTTTTGTTGGACGTGAGGTTCAGGCGGAGGGATGCGGACTGGAAATGTGCGTGCGATGACAACAAAAGTAGCAGGTTAAGGTTTGGGAGAATGACATGTCACGTAGAAGAAGAAGGATGCGCCGACCGAAACAAGGTGAGTTAATTCTCACACTTTTCTGGACTACTATGATGTGATAAATCCATTTAAAAATAAATACTGTTTGATTGGCTGCATTGGTTGCTTATGGTCGATTAACTGGTTGCTATTTGTTAGATTATTGCCGTTAATTTATTTATTTACTTAAATTATAATGTTATAACCATCTGTGATGCAGAGAAGGACAGGTTGGAGGGATCCGACCGGATTCCTCAAAATAACTTGTGTGTGTTGTTTATTTTTATACTGGTTGCACATAACTGTTTGAACCCCAATTGACATCAAAACCTGTTGATTGTTGAATTGATGTGACCGTTGATGTGATTTTTAGTCGGTCGACAGTGGTTGGCAGTGAGGGTTTAAATCTATAGTTTTCAAAACATCGTTTTGCCATCAGGCGAACAAACGCAGTTTCAAGTTATAAAATTTATTTTATAACTGAATTAAATCTTTGGGGTTTATTTTATTTTATTTTTAATGAATAAGAAGTTTTATAAAAATATTTATAATTAGAATCATGTTTTACAAACATGATTATTTATAAGTTATACAATGAATTTTTACGCTGTTTACGAATAGAAAAGTAAGGAGCTAGTATATGAATCAGTAAACTAAATAAATGTTTATACAATAAGCAAAGTGATGTTTTTAAATAAATTAAAGTATTTATTTATGTTATATGGAAAAATGTTTATAATTTTCCTTATATGTTTATAATCAGTTTCAATAGAGATTTTTAATACTGCAGTCGAAGCTAACATACAGTTAGTGAAAAGAAATATTTGTTTTTACAAAACAATTAACCGATGTTTTAAATTAATTAAGTTATTTAATTAATTTAAGAAGAGAAATTGAATAGAAGTCAGTTAGCCGCTTAACTGAGGGTTATGGTTGGCAGGAACCAACTGTTTATCCTGTTATGTATGAAATGCGGTCATTCATGAACTGCATTCAGGAACTAACCTACGGGTTAGTGAAATGAAATAATTGTTCTTATAATCAAATAACTGATGTTTTAAATTTATTAAGTTATTTAATAAAGAAATGATAATGTAAATCAGTTAATGGTTAACTGATATGTACGGTTGGCGAAAATCAACCGTTTAAAGTTGAAATTTGACGATTGTGTCAATTTGTTTTAAATTGATCAAATCAAAGGGATTGACATTTAAAAGACTTGAAATTTCCTTTAAAATAAATATAAGTTATGGATAGATTAGTATGAAAGGGATTTGAATTTATTTCAAATCGTATAAACAAGATTTGTAAATATAGGTGCAACCTAAGGCGTACATTCCAATCAGAGTTTTGCTCAATTAAGAAAAAGAAATTAATATGAAAAGTGGGTTTTCAAATGAAAGAAAATGGTTTATAAAACCAAGATAAATGGAAATGGGAATAACATATTGGATTATTGAGATGGTTTGACATTGGTTTTAAATTATAAGCTTTTATCTATCTTGAGATAAGAACGTTGTCGGTCAAGGTCTGAGAGGTAATTGGAATACCCCAACTTGAACGGCTCCGCTATTATCGAGAGATGATATTTGTTTGTAATGTATAGAGAAGTGATTATCGAGATGTTTTGCGATAAATGGAATTTATCATTTATTTAAAACAAACCTTTAAAAATGGATTAGCAATCGAAAGGAATTGAATCTAATTCAAATCGTATAAACGAGTATGAAAAAGGGGTTTTACCCAAAACAAGGATTTTAAAACAAGCGTTCACCTGGGAACGAAATTAAGCGAAGTGGTTTAATCGTAATAAGAAAGAGATTTTGGTAATTAAATATTTGTCGTTGATTAAATAAGGATATAACGATATGGAAATAATAAAGGAAAAGGGAAAGTGGATTTATTGAACTATAACCATGATTTCAAATCAAATAGAAAGTAAAAAGGGTTTTGAGGTAATTATACGATGTTAACGACCAAAGAAGAAATAAAAACTAATTTATAAAATATGGCAATATTTCCAAACAAAGGAAATGGAAAAAAGAGCTTGGTAAATATGTTGTTCTAAAGCGAGTAGCGAGTAATGTTTTCAAGTAACGAAACCCATAAGAGTTTTGTTAAGATAAAGTTATGAAGTCGATTATAAGAAATCGATAAATTGGTTTTATGAGATATTTCATATAAAGGACCTGAGCTGCCAGTCCACTGAGATACACTGTTATGATTTGATAGTTAAATCACCGACTATCAAAGTTTGGCCTTTTATCGATTGTTGGTACGGAAAGACCGGGATCGAATTTATATTCGAAAACCATTCCGACCAGCAAATACGTAACGTCGAAGATATCAGAAGATGGTCGAGATGGAGCATTGAAGACCGTTGACCTTCATGAGCGGAAGAACTACTCGTTAGATTTCTAAGGGTCGCTCCCGAAGATATTTTGACTTGTGATTCTGTCGTGATTGGATTCTTCGGATTGCAAGGACTTCTCGCTACTGATCTATAGGGTGATACCTAGGATGCAGTAGGAGAGTGCCTTCGGTTCATCCTGATCCTGGATGACTTGTATGGATGGATGTCTGACAGAGTATTTCCAGAAAGGTCATGTACATTGATTTCTCCAGCCGTACCAAGAGTGAAGCAGAGAAGGAAACTTCTTTAGCTGACACGTAATGTATTGTTGTAGACGTCAATTAAGTGATTTCGATGGATCTGACAATATGGCATTCGAAGTGAACCTGATGTGATGGTAAAGCGTAGCCTCAAGCCTCATCAACCGGGAAATGACAAAAATCGGGCAGGCAGCATGGCTATGTGGGTCGCTCCCATTAGGATGTATAGTCACCTATCTAGAGAAATTCCTTTTGCTTCTTGTATCTATCGATGCTGTCCCTTTTCGGGAGACGGTGGTTTGAGCCCAACCGTCGGTGATATACACTCAAGCGAAATGAGTGGTCGGTCATGTGTGGGCCGGGTTGCAAGACGTTCTTGTTGAACCCAGTGTATTCGCCTCTAGAGATACACGTTCGGAAGGTGGACCCATACCTTGTCAAGTTGGAATCCAATATCCAATAAGCACCCGCGGTTTTGGTTTGTATACTATATATATGGGGAGCGTGAGATGCAAGCGTTCCTCTAAATTGATATTTACTTGTATTTAGACACTATGATAATATCAGAAAAAGATATTGATTTCAAAAACGTTTTGGGTTATAGTAAGGTAAAAACCGTCCGTCTTTATGTGTGGGCTGGTCTTACTATTATCCTTTTATTTCAGAAAGGATTTTCAAAAGTTAAACAAGTTGTGTGTGCTGTGAATTTATTACTGAAAGTATTCCAGACTGACCCGGTGTGTTTTTGTTTTAAATCAAATGTGCTCGGGTCAGACCAAGCATATTTACAGGTTAGGTTCCGCTACAAGTTTCAGAGTTGGAAGCAGGAGGGTTCACCGTTAGTTATACAAGTATTTCCGCTGTGATTGATGTATGTTTACTCTGATAAATGGTATGTATATATACAGTCTTCTTTTCAAAGAGATTTGTTATATTATATTTACTCGTTCCGCTGTGAGATTCTGATGTGTTCTTCTTCTTTCTTCTATTCTAAAATTTCTTTCTTCCTATTCCTCATCCTCTAACTTCTTTCTATTAACAGTTTGGGGTTCGATACTTGGATTTTTGACAAGTAATACGGGATTTAGTATTGTTTTTGAAAATTCGAGCGTCGAATTTTCCCGGGCCGTTACAGTTGGTATCAGAGCTATTGGTTTAGTGATAACCTTGGCTCTGTGGCGTAACTCGATAGAGATGGGGTTAGTAATACCCTAGATTGGGTTTGAATATAAATATGAGAGCGCGTATTTGTAATTTATTGTTTTTATATAGTTTTGCCGGATTATATTTTTATTTAAGTATATTTTCTCATATGATTATAAAATGGATTTGTTTGAATAACTTGAATAAGAATTCAAATTTGCATATTGAACTGAAACAGAGATTCCACTTGTGAAATCGAGTAAATGATAATTGGATGAAGATAAAATCCAATATAACTTATTTAACGTGAAACCAAAGTAAAAGCAAACGAGAAATATTTATGTGAATCAAAATGGTTTTGTTGAATTAAATGCCTTGGTTGTTGTTTGATATTGGATGGAGTGTATAAAATTCACCAACTGTTGGTTGAAACCAATCTGAACTGATCAAGTAAAGGAATTAAACCAAGATTAATTTGAATGGATGCTTAAAATAAATGGATTGCTAAGTCGTCGTTATAATTAAATCCATCAGAGTTGAATAAAGTGATGTGGTTATTTCCAATTGTTGGAATTGGATGATGTGGATGATATTTGGATCAAATTGACTTTGGTTTGAATACTAATGGATTTTATTGGAGTTGAGTACAGGTACAAAGTTAATCCAAGAAAAACTCTGGAGAAATTTGAATCTAGTTTGGTATGCTAATCGAGTAAGCAAACATATATATTGCTAATAGCGTAATAGCGCTCGCAAAAAGGTACGTCTACGCCAAATATAAGATTTTGCTTTTATTTGGGCTTTGAGTTGTTTTTTTGGATTTTTCCGACCCTGTTGGTCGATGTATACATATTTCTTGATCCTGCGATATTGCAGATGTCCCTCCGTACATGGGAGACTCTGCCGAAATTTTTCCAGAATTTAAAGTGTTAGAAATTTGTTGGAATTTTTGGGAAAATTTGTTATTTGAAATAATTTGGTTTTAAAAACCAGTTGGATTAGATTTGAAAATAAAAACGGAGTTTAATTAAATATATTTTCGAAAAGATAACGAGATTGCCACTTTCTTCTACCTTAGCAATTTCGAGGACGAAATTATTTTAAGGGGGAAGGAATGTAACGACCCGCATTTTTTCTGGTAATTATTTAATTTATTTTATTATTTAAAATATGGGTTTGATTTAAATAATTGAATTTAACGATTTATTTAGGAATATATTATTTAAATAAATAATAAAATAATATTTTAAGTTTCCAAACCGTCAGAAAATGTTGAGTTGGCAATATAATGTGAACTGACAGTTTGGAATAGTTGAATATTAGTCTATATTAAATTATATTGATGATTTCGGCTAAATGACGACGATGAATATATATATAGTTTATAATTTAATTAAATAACGAGCTGTAGCGGCGCGGCAGTTCGTGTTTTGGCGTTTTGAACTTTAATTGGCTGTACAGGGCCCAAATTAAGTCGGATTTTCTCGAAACAAGAAACATTGAAATCTGTTGAACTATTTCTACCTAACAGAAGTGAAAAATCAAGATTCCGCGTTATATATTGCGAGTTATGTCCAAATTAAATATTCAAGAAAGCAGCGGCGTAATCGTTTATCGACCGTAACGGTTTATTTGAAATAACTACATACCGGATTCGAATTTGGACAAGGTTCTTTTGAGACATAGTGTTAATTTAATTTTTAGAATTTTACTGTAATTTTTAATTAATTTAATATGCAACTTTTTATTTGGAGTATTTTGCACCCTTAACAGCATT
Source organism: Allium sativum (assembly GCA_030737875.1). Classification (NCBI taxonomy): domain Eukaryota; kingdom Viridiplantae; phylum Streptophyta; class Magnoliopsida; order Asparagales; family Amaryllidaceae; genus Allium; species Allium sativum. The sequence goes on along the minus strand of CM060924.1, from coordinate 777,009,836 downwards.
TTGGGTTTTCACAATATAAGTCAATCTACCGGTATTATTACATTTTCGGGATCGCGACACCTCGCTGATCACGACTGTATTTTTATTTCAGTCCGCAACGCTCATATAACCGTACCTAATGGTGTAGGTAACTTTATTTGAATGGTTAACTGGTCAAACGGACTCAAAATTCAACGAAACAAGTTTCACACGAAACCTTAGGAAGAGGTCTAGTGAAACATCAAGACCTCATATTTTTAGGATTTTTTCTGTAATTTTAAGGAATTATTGCTCGGTGTTTTTCATCGATATTTTCTAAAGGATTTTCACAAACGACCTCGGAATTCGACGAAACTTGTCCCATTGGATCCGGAACATGTTTTTATGTTAGGAATAAGTGTCTTTATCTCAACCGAAGCTCGTATGAAGTGTTTTTTTTCACGATTTCTCACAACGAAGTTTAGCGCATTAAAATATTATTAAATCTATCCCGTTAAAGGTCACCTTTCTTTTTGCCTTCTCTTTTAGTTACGTAAGTGACCTCTTGGTCCAAACTTTTCTTTTACTTGCGTACCCATACTTTGTGACTTTGCACCAAACTTTTCATTTTTCTTGTTCTGAAGCCTGCGCCCCAAATTTTACTATTGCCTTGGGTACCAAACAATTGTTTTACGTGAGCACCAATCCATCCCAACGCCTTGATGCCCAAGCTTTTGAAAACCACACCCACGCAACAGCTAGCTGTACCCTATTGCAAACCTATCTAAGAACCTTGACGCTCACGGCTCTTTCTATTATAAATATTGTTGCTCCATCATTTTTGTCCCTTGCTCCAGTAACAGTGAACGAACCCATCCTCCTCAGTGAAAACAAATGAACGAAAACCAAAAAAAAAAAAGAAACGAAACAATGGAATGAAGAGGGAGCAAATGGATCATGCAGGAGGTATACGAGCGTGCGGATTTGTGTTGTGGAATGTTGGCAGGAGACGTGAGGGGTGATAGCATGGAAGAAATGCATGGCATGAAGTGCAAACATTTGCTGCAGTAGTTCCCAAAAAAAAAAAAGTAGAATATACAAAAAAAAAAGAAAGAAGGGAAAAAGAAAGAGGAAAAGAGAAAGGAGCCGAGTTTTGTTGGACGTGAGGTTCAGGCGGAGGGATGCGGACTGGAAATGTGCGTGCGATGACAACAAAAGTAGCAGGTTAAGGTTTGGGAGAATGACATGTCACGTAGAAGAAGAAGGATGCGCCGACCGAAACAAGGTGAGTTAATTCTCACACTTTTCTGGACTACTATGATGTGATAAATCCATTTAAAAATAAATACTGTTTGATTGGCTGCATTGGTTGCTTATGGTCGATTAACTGGTTGCTATTTGTTAGATTATTGCCGTTAATTTATTTATTTACTTAAATTATAATGTTATAACCATCTGTGATGCAGAGAAGGACAGGTTGGAGGGATCCGACCGGATTCCTCAAAATAACTTGTGTGTGTTGTTTATTTTTATACTGGTTGCACATAACTGTTTGAACCCCAATTGACATCAAAACCTGTTGATTGTTGAATTGATGTGACCGTTGATGTGATTTTTAGTCGGTCGACAGTGGTTGGCAGTGAGGGTTTAAATCTATAGTTTTCAAAACATCGTTTTGCCATCAGGCGAACAAACGCAGTTTCAAGTTATAAAATTTATTTTATAACTGAATTAAATCTTTGGGGTTTATTTTATTTTATTTTTAATGAATAAGAAGTTTTATAAAAATATTTATAATTAGAATCATGTTTTACAAACATGATTATTTATAAGTTATACAATGAATTTTTACGCTGTTTACGAATAGAAAAGTAAGGAGCTAGTATATGAATCAGTAAACTAAATAAATGTTTATACAATAAGCAAAGTGATGTTTTTAAATAAATTAAAGTATTTATTTATGTTATATGGAAAAATGTTTATAATTTTCCTTATATGTTTATAATCAGTTTCAATAGAGATTTTTAATACTGCAGTCGAAGCTAACATACAGTTAGTGAAAAGAAATATTTGTTTTTACAAAACAATTAACCGATGTTTTAAATTAATTAAGTTATTTAATTAATTTAAGAAGAGAAATTGAATAGAAGTCAGTTAGCCGCTTAACTGAGGGTTATGGTTGGCAGGAACCAACTGTTTATCCTGTTATGTATGAACTGCGGTCATTCATGAACTGCATTCAGGAACTAACCTATGGGTTAGTGAAATGAAATAATTGTTCTTATAATCAAATAACTGATGTTTTAAATTTATTAAGTTATTTAATAAAGAAATGATAACGTAAATCAGTTAATGGTTAACTGATATGTACGGTTGGCGAAAATCAACCGTTTAAAGTTGAAATTTGACGATTGTGTCAATTTGTTTTAAATTGATCAAATCAAAGGGATTGACATTTAAAAGACTTGAAATTTCCTTTAAAATAAATATAAGTTATGGATAGATTAGTATGAAAGGGATTTGAATTTATTTCAAATCGTATAAACAAGATTTGTAAATATGGGTGCAACCTAAGGCGTACATTCCAATCAGAGTTTTGCTCAATTAAGAAAAAGAAATTAATATGAAAAGTGGGTTTTCAAATGAAAGAAAATGGTTTATAAAACCAAGATAAATGGAAATGGGAATAACATATTGGATTATTGAGATGGTTTGACATTGGTTTTAAATTATAAGCTTTTATCTATCTTGAGATAAGAACGTTGTCGGTCAAGGTCTGAGAGGTAATTGGAATACCCCAACTTGAACGGCTCCGCTATTATCGAGAGATGATATTTGTTTGTAATGTATAGAGAAGTGATTATCGAGATGTTTTGCGATAAATGGAATTTATCATTTATTTAAAACAAACCTTTAAAAATGGATTAGCAATCGAAAGGAATTGAATCTAATTCAAATCGTATAAACGAGTATGAAAAAGGGGTTTTACCCAAAACAAGGATTTTAAAACAAGCGTTCACCTGGGAACGAAATTAAGCGAAGTGGTTTAATCGTAATAAGAAAGAGATTTTGGTAATTAAATATTTGTCGTTGATTAAATAAGGATATAACGATATGGAAATAATAAAGGAAAAGGGAAAGTGGATTTATTGAACTATAACCATGATTTCAAATCAAAGAGAAAGTAAAAAGGGTTTTGAGGTAATTATACGATGTTAACGACCAAAGAAGAAATAAAAACTAATTTATAAAATATGGCAATATTTCCAAACAAAGGAAATGGAAAAAAGAGCTTGGTAAATATGTTGTTCTAAAGCGAGTAGCGAGTAATGTTTTCAAGTAACGAAACCCATAAGAGTTTTGTTAAGATAAAGTTATGAAGTCGATTATAAGAAATCGATAAATTGGTTTTATGAGATATTTCATATAAAGGACCTGAGCTGCCAGTCCACTGAGATACACTGTTATGATTTGATAGTTAAATCACCGACTATCAAAGTTTGGCCTTTTATCGATTGTTGGTACGGAAAGACCGGGATCGAATTTATATTCGAAAACCATTCCGACCAGCAAATACGTAACGTCGAAGATATCAGAAGATGGTCGAGATGGAGCATTGAAGACCGTTGACCTTCATGAGCGGAAGAACTACTCGTTAGATTTCTAAGGGTCGCTCCCGAAGATATTTTGACTTGTGATTCTGTCGTGATTGGATTCTTCGGATTGCAAGGACTTCTCGCTACTGATCTATAGGGTGATACCTAGGATGCAGTAGGAGAGTGCCTTCGGTTCATCCTGATCCTGGATGACTTGTATGGATGGATGTCTGACAGAGTATTTCCAGAAAGGTCATGTACATTGATTTCTCCAGCCGTACCAAGAGTGAAGCAGAGAAGGAAACTTCTTTAGCTGACACGTAATGTATTGTTGTAGACGTCAATTAAGTGATTTCGATGGATCTGACAATATGGCATTCGAAGTGAACCTGATGTGATGGTAAAGCGTAGCCTCAAGCCTCATCAACCGGGAAATGACAAAAATCGGGCAGGCAGCATGGCTATGTGGGTCGCTCCCATTAGGATGTATAATCACCTATCTAGAGAAATTCCTTTTGCTTCTTGTATCTATCGATGCTGTCCCTTTTCGGGAGACGGTGGTTTGAGCCCAACCGTCAGTGATATACATTCGATACACTCAAGCGAAATGAGTGGTCGGTCATGTGTGGGCCGGGTTGCAAGACGTTCTTGTTGAACCCAGTGTATTCGCCTCTAGAGATACACGTTCGGAAGGTGGACCCATACCTTGTCAAGTTGGAATCCAATATCCAATAAGCGCCCGCGGTTTTGGTTTGTATACTATATATATGGGGAGCGTGCGATGCAAGCGTTCCTCTAAATTGATATTTACTTGTATTTAGACACTATGATAATATCAGAAAAAGATATTGATTTCAAAAACGTTTTGGGTTATAGTAAGGTAAAAACCGTCCGTCTTTATGTGTGGGCTGGTCTTACTATTATCCTTTTATTTCAGAAAGGATTTTCAAAAGTTAAACAAGTTGTGTGTGCTGTGAATTTATTACTGAAAGTATTCCAGACTGACCCGGTGTGTTTTTGTTTTAAATCAAATGTGCTCGGGTCAGACCAAGCATATTTACAGGTTAGGTTCCGCTACAAGTTTCAGAGTTGGAAGCAGGAGGGTTCACCGTTAGTTATACAAGTATTTCCGCTGTGATTGATGTATGTTTACTCTGATAAATGGTATGTATATATACAGTCTTCTTTTCAAAGAGATTTGTTATACTATATTTACTCGTTCGCTGTGAGATTCTGATGTGTTCTTCTTCTTTCTTCTATTCTAAAATTTCTTTCTTCCTATTCCTCATCCTCTAACTTCTTTCTATTAACAGTTTGGGGTTCGATACTTGGATTTTTGACAAGTAATACGGGATTTAGTATTGTTTTTGAAAATTCGAGCGTCGAATTTTCCCGGGCCGTTACAGTTGGTATCAGAGCTATTGGTTTAGTGATAACCTTGGCTCTGTGGCGTAACTCGATAGAGATGGGGTTAGTAATACCCTAGATTGAGTTTGAATATAAATATGAGAGCGCGTATTTGTAATTTATTGTTTTTATATAGTTTTGCCGGATTATATTTTTATTTAAGTATATTTTCTCATATGATATAAAATGGATTTGTTTGAATAACTTGAATAAGAATTCAAATTTGCATATTGAACTGAAACAGAGATTCCACTTGTGAAATCGAGTAAATGATAATTGGATGAAGATAAAATCCAATATAACTTATTTAACGTGAAACCAAAGTAAAAGCAAACGAGAAATATTTATGTGAATCAAAATGGTTTTGTTGAATTGAATGCCTTGGTTGTTGTTTGATATTGGATGGAGTGTATAAAATTCACCAACTGTTGGTTGAAACCAATCTGAACTGATCAAGTAAAGGAATTAAACCAAGATTAATTTGAATGGATGCTTAAAATAAATGGATTGCTAAGTCGTCGTTATAATTAAATCCATCAGAGTTGAATAAAGTGATGTGGTTATTTCCAATTGTTGGAATTGGATGATGTGGATGATATTTGGATCAAATTGACTTTGGTTTGAATACTAATGGATTTTATTGGAGTTGAGTATAGGTACAAAGTTAATCCAAGAAAAACTCTGGAGAAATTTGAATCTAGTTTGGTATGCTAATCGAGTAAGCAAACATATATATTGCTAATAGCGTAATAGCGTAATAGCGCTCGCAAAAAGGTACGTCTACGCCAAATATAAGATTTTGCTTTTATTTGGGCTTTGAGTTGTTTTTTTGGATTTTTCCGACCCTGTTGGTCGATGTATACATATTTCTTGATCCTGCGATATTGCAGATGTCCCTCCGTACATGGGAGACTCTGCCGAAATTTTTCCAGAATTTAAAGTGTTAGAAATTTGTTGGAATTTTTGGGAAAATTTGTTATTTGAAATAATTTGGTTTTAAAAACCAGTTGGATTAGATTTGAAAATAAAAACGGAGTTTAATTAAATATATTTTCGAAAAGATAACGAGATTGCCACTTTCTTCTACCTTAGCAATTTCGAGGACGAAATTATTTTAAGGGGGAAGGAATGTAACGACCCGCATTTTTTCTAGTAATTATTTAATTTATTTTATTATTTAAATTATGGGTTTGATTTAAATAATTGAATTTAACGATTTATTTAAGAATATATTATTTAAATAAATAATAAAATAATATTTTAAGTTTCAAAACCGTCAGAAAATGTTGAGTTGGCAATATAATGTGAACTGGCAGTTTGGAATGGTTGAATATTAGTCTATATTAAATTATATTGATGATTTCGGCTAAATGACGACGATGAATATATATATATATAGTTTATAATTTAATTAAATAACGAGCTGTAGCGGCGCGGCAGTTCGTGTTTTGGCGTTTTGAACTTTAATTGGCTGTACAGGGCCCAAATTAAGTCGGATTTTCTCGAAACAAGAAACATTGAAATCTGTTGAACTATATCTACCTAACAGAAGTGAAAAATCAAGATTCCGCGTTATATATTGCGAGTTATGTCCAAATTAAATATTCAAGAAAGCAGCGGCGTAATCGTTTATCGACCGTAACGGTTTATTTGAAATAACTACATACCGGATTCGAATTTGGACAAGGTTCTTTTGAGACATAGTGTTAATTTAATTTTTAGAATTTTACTGTAATTTTTAATTAATTTAATATGCAACTTTTTATTTGGAGTATTTTGCACCCTTAACAGCATTTTGGGTTTTCACAATATAAGTCAATCTACCGGTGTTATTAGATTTTCGGGATCGCGACACCTCGCTGATCACGACTGTATTTTTATTTCAGTCCGCAACGCTCATATAACCATACCTAATGGTGTGGGTAACTTTATTTGAATGGTTAACTGGTCAAACGGACTCAAAATTCAACGAAACAAGTTTCATACGAAACCTTAGGAAGAGGTCTAGTGAAACGTCAAGACCTCATATTTTTAGGATTTTTTCTGTAATTTTAAGGAATTATTGCTCGGTGTTTTTCATCGATATTTTCTAAAGGATTTTCACAAACGACCTCGGAATTCGACGAAACTTGTCCCATTGGATCCGGAACATGTTTTTAAGTTAGGAATAAGTGTCTTTATCTCAACCGAAGCTCGTATGAAGTGTTTTTTTTCACGATTTCTCACAACGAAGTTTAGCGCATTAAAATATTATTAAATCTATCCCGTTAAAGGTCACCTTTCTTTTTGCCTTCTCTTTTAGTTACGTAAGTGGCCTCTTGGTCCAAACTTTTCTTTTACTTGCGTACCCATACTTTGTGACTTTGCACCAAACTTTTCATTTTTCTTGTTCTGAAGCCTGCGCCCCAAATTTTACTATTGCCTTGGGTACCAAACAATTGTTTTACGTGCGTACCAATCCATCCCAACGCCTTGATGCCCAAGTTTTTGAAAACCACACCCACGCAACAGCTAGCTGTACCCTATTGCAAACCTATCTAAGAACCTTGACGCTCACGGCTCTTTCTATTATAAATATTGTTGCTCCATCATTTTTGTCCCTTGCTCCAGTAACAGTGAACGAACCCATCCTCCTCAGTGAAAACAAATGAACGAAAACCAAAAAAAGAAAAAAAAGAAACGAAACAATGGAATGAAGAGGGAGCAAATGGATCATGCAGGAGGTATACGAGCGTGCGGATTTGTGTTGTGGAATGTTGGCAGGAGACGTGAGGGGTGATAGCATGGAAGAAATGCATGGCATGAAGTGCAAACATTTGCTGCAGTAGTTCCCAAAAAAAAAAAAGTAGAATATACAAAAAAAAAACAAAAAAAAAGAAGAAAGAAGGGAAAAAGAAAGAGGAAAAGAGAAAGGAGCCGAGTTTTGTTGGACGTGAGGTTCAGGCGGAGGGATGCGGACTGGAAATGTGCGTGCGATGACAACAAAAGTAGCAGGTTAAGGTTTGGGAGAATGACATGTCACGTAGAAGAAGAAGGATGCGCCGACCGAAACAAGGTGAGTTAATTCTCACTATTTTCTGGACTACTATGATGTGATAAATCCATTTAAAAATAAATACTGTTTGATTGGCTGCATTGGTTGCTTATGGTCGATTAACTGGTTGCTATTTGTTAGATTATTGCCGTTAATTTATTTATTTACTTAAATTATAATGTTATAACCATCTGTGATGCAGAGAAGGACAGGTTGGAGGGATCCGACCGGATTCCTCAAAATAACTTGTGTGTGTTGTTTATTTTTATACTGGTTGCACATAACTGTTTGAACCCCAATTGACATCAAAACCTGTTGATTGTTGAATTGATGTGACCGTTGATGTGATTTTTAGTCGGTCGACAGTGGTTGGCAGTGAGGGTTTAAATCTATAGTTTTCAAAACATCGTTTTGCCATCAGGCGAACAAACGCAATTTCAAGTTATAAAATTTATTTTATAACTGAATTAAATCTTTGGGGTTTATTTTATTTTATTTTAATGAATAAGAAGTTTTATAAAAATATTTATAATTAGAATCATGTTTTACAAACATGATTATTTATAAGTTATACAATGAATTTTTACGCTGTTTACGAATAGAAAAGTAAGGAGCTAGTATATGAATCAGTAAACTAAATAAATGTTTATACAATAAGCAAAGTGATGTTTTTAAATAAATTAAAGTATTTATTTATGTTATATGGAAAAATGTTTATAATTTTCCTTATATGTTTATAATCAGTTTCAATAGAGATTTTTAATACTGCAGTCGAAGCTAACATACAGTTAGTGAAAAGAAATATTTGTTTTTACAAAACAATTAACCGATGTTTTAAATTAATTAAGTTATTTAATTAATTTAAGAAGAGAAATTGAATAGAAGTCAGTTAGCCGCTTAACTGAGGGTTATGGTTGGCAGGAACCAATTGTTTATCCTGTTATGTATGAACTGCGGTCATTCATGAACTGCATTCAGGAACTAACCTACGGGTTAGTGAAATGAAATAATTGTTCTTATAATCAAATAACTGATGTTTTAAATTTATTAAGTTATTTAATAAAGAAATGATAACGTAAATCAGTTAATGGTTAACTGATATGTACGGTTGGCGAAAATCAACCGTTTAAAGTTGAAATTTGACGATTGTGTCAATTTGTTTTAAATTGATCAAATCAAAGGGATTGACATTTAAAAGACTTGAAATTTCCTTTAAAATAAATATAAGTTATGGATAGATTAGTATGAAAGGGATTTGAATTTATTTCAAATCGTATAACCAAGATTTGTAAATATGGGTGCAACCTAAGGCGTACATTCCAATCAGAGTTTTGCTCAATTAAGAAAAAGAAATTAATATGAAAAGTGGGTTTTCAAATGAAAGAAAATGGTTTATAAAACCAAGATAAATGGAAATGGGAATAACATATTGGATTATTGAGATGGTTTGACATTGGTTTTAAATTATAAGCTTTTATCTATCTTGAGATAAGAACGTTGTCGGTCAAGGTCTGAGAGGTAATTGGAATACCCCAACTTGAACGGCTCCGCTATTATCGAGAGATGATATTTGTTTGTAATGTATAGAGAAGTGATTATCGAGATGTTTTGCGATAAATGGAATTTATCATTTATTTAAAACAAACCTTTAAAAATGGATTAGCAATCGAAAGGAATTGAATCTAATTCAAATCGTATAAACGAGTATGAAAAAGGGGTTTTACCCAAAACAAGGATTTTAAAACAAGCGTTCACCTGGGAACGAAATTAAGCGAAGTAGTTTAATCGTAATAAGAAAGAGATTTTGGTAATTAAATATTTGTCGTTGATTAAATAAGGATATAACGATATGGAAATAATAAAGGAAAAGGGAAAGTGGATTTATTGAACTATAACCATGATTTCAAATCAAAGAGAAAGTAAAAAGGGTTTTGAGGTAATTATGCGATGTTAACGACCAAAGAAGAAATAAAAACTAATTTATAAAATATGGCAATATTTCCAAACAAAGGAAATGGAAAAAAGAGCTTGGTAAATATGTTGTTCTAAAGCGAGTAGCGAGTAATGTTTTCAAGTAACGAAACCCATAAGAGTTTTGTTAAGATAAAGTTATGAAGTCGATTATAAGAAATCGATAAATTGGTTTTATGAGATATTTCATATAAAGGACCTGAGCTGCCAGTCCACTGAGATACACTGTTATGATTTGATAGTTAAATCACCGACTATCAAAGTTTGGCCTTTTATCGATTGTTGGTACGGAAAGACCGGGATCGAATTTATATTCGAAAACCATTCCGACCAGCAAATACGTAACGTCGAAGATATCAGAAGATGGTCGAGATGGAGCATTGAAGACCGTTGACCTTCATGAGCGGAAGAACTACTCGTTAGATTTCTAAGGGTCGCTCCCGAAGATATTTTGACTTGTGATTCTGTCGTGATTGGATTCTTCGGATTGCAAGGACTTCTCGCTACTGATCTATAGGGTGATACCTAGGATGCAGTAGGAGAGTGCCTTCGGTTCATCCTGATCCTGGATGACTTGTATGGATGGATGTCTGACAGAGTATTTCCAGAAAGGTCATGTACATTGATTTCTCCAGCCGTACCAAGAGTGAAGCAGAGAAGGAAACTTCTTTAGCTGACACGTAATGCATTGTTGTAGACGTCAATTAAGTAATTTCGATGGATCTGACAATATGGCATTCGAAGTGAACCTGATGTGATGGTAAAGCGTAGCCTCAAGCCTCATCAACCGGGAAATGACAAAAATCGGGCAGGCAGCATGGCTATGTGGGTCGCTCCCATTAGGATGTATAATCACCTATCTAGAGAAATTCCTTTTGCTTCTTATATCTATCGATGCTGTCCCTTTTCGGGAGACAGTGGTTTGAGCCCAACCGTTGGTGATATACATTCAATACACTCAAGCGAAATGAGTGGTCGGTCATGTGTGGGCCGGGTTGCAAGACGTTCTTGTTGAACCCAGTGTATTCGCCTCTAGAGATACACGTTCGGAAGGTGGACCCATACCTTGTCAAGTTGGAATCCAATATCCAATAAGCGCCCGCGGTTTTGGTTTGTATACTATATATATGGGGAGCGTGAGATGCAAGCGTTCCTCTAAATTGATATTTACTTGTATTTAGACACTATGATAATATCAGAAAAAGATATTGATTTCAAAAACGTTTTGGGTTATAGTAAGGTAAAAACCGTCCGTCTTTATGTGTGGGCTGGTCTTACTATTATCCTTTTATTTCAGAAAGGATTTTCAAAAGTTAAACAAGTTGTGTGTGCTGTGAATTTATTACTGAAAGTATTCCAGACTGACCCGGTGTGTTTTTGTTTTAAATCAAATGTGCTCGGGTCAGACCAAGCATATTTACAGGTTAGGTTCCGCTACAAGTTTCAGAGTTGGAAGCAGGAGGGTTCACCGTTAGTTATACAAGTATTTCCGCTGTGATTGATGTATGTTTACTCTGATAAATGGTATGTATATATACAGTCTTCTTTTCAAAGAGATTTGTTATATTATATTTACTCGTTCCGCTGTGAGATTCTGATGTGTTCTTCTTCTTTCTTCTATTCTAAAATTTCTTTCTTCCTATTCCTCATCCTCTAATTTCTTTCTATTAACAGTTTGGGGTTCGATACTTGGATTTTTGACAAGTAATACGGGATTTAGTATTGTTGTTGAAAATTCGAGCGTCGAATTTTCCCGGGTCGTTACAATTATTATATTTTTGGGACCGTGACACATCGCTTGTCACAACGGTATTTTCATATCTGTCGATAGGGGTCCGTTGATGAACAAAATCATTTTTAACAAAACAATACTTACTTTGATCTATCTTTGAAAATGGCATGATTGTACTGAGATATATAACTAATTTTCGTCTAAGAACAAATACATATATTCAACTTAAGGAAAACCATATGCATGTCCCAATTCTTGTCCACGTACCTTCTAGAACTTGAACACCTATCATGCTTTCACTCCACTCATGTCTGTGTACACCATTTTCTTCCACGTCTTAAAAATTTTAACCTTATAAGTACACTAAGCTTTCTAAACCCAATGACTTTTTCCAGCAACATCAAACTTCTCATTTCACAGCAAAATCTTTTCCGCCGCATCCCTCTTTCACATTTCAGAAAAATCGATCCTTTTTAAAAATCAAAAGAAAACAAACGAAATTTCTATAAATCATAATATGTATATACTCGAGTTTCTTACAGGATCTCTTCATTTTCGTATGCTGTATTCAGTGTTCGACGCTCGATAGGGTGGTTGGGTTTTTACACAGTAAACCTAGGGTTTGGATTCATAAAGGATTTGAGTATCAATTCGATGTTCAGAGATTTGCATTGAGTTTGGGGTTGGAATTACCACGTGTGTGGCGAGTTTGGGTTGATTCAATGATGAACAATGTCGTTGTACTTCACTGGAGCGTGGGCGTCACGGTATGAAGGGGGGGGGGTGGTCGAACCGCAAGTGATGGTGACGGTGGTGAAGTATTCGCGAAAGGGATGCAAACCGTTGTCTTGGTGGTTGATTCAGTAGTGTTGGCTGAAGGGAAGATTCGGTGATAGCTGAAATGGGTTCCTGGAACTTGCGTTTGGATTGTGAAGGGAGATGAAGTGAATACGGTCTGGTAACATGAAGGAGTAATGGGCCGGGTTAGAATTTGGGGTGAGGCCCGGTATTATATTGTTTAAGTTTAACTTAATTTAAAATTTGTATAAACTTGTATTTATCATAACTTGACCATACGGTATCGAAATCGAACAAAACAGGATCCGATAGGATCGTATGGACGGGAGCAACACAATGAGACTGACAGAGAGTGAATCCGAGCTCGTTACAATTTATGGCAAAATAAATTGTCCGTCGCAGTCAAATAACGCAAACCAGTTATTTAACGGTTAACGCGCAAATGTGAGTAAATCTCACAAACTCTAAACAGTTTTATTTTCACGTTGTATTCTTAGAACTGTTAAAATATTGTCTGTTTGACTGTGTGTTGATTGTTTGCTTGAACTGCTAGTCAGTTAGTAGAGATTATATATATGTATATATATATATATAAACCGTCAAATAGTTATATGTTGATTCTGTTCTAACAGAATATTATACTGGTGTTGTCTAACATCTGTTGTGCAGGGAAACAGGTTGGAGGAATCCAACAGGATTCCTCAACAGTTATTTTACTGTGATTTTTATATTGTGATATATAATGTGATGTATATAATCTGTGTGATTTTGTGTGGTGGGACGATAGTTATCGTTGTTATATGGCGTGTTAAATACCATGAGAAATACCAGAATATAGGAGAGGGGTTTTCAAAGTATATTTTGAAAATAGTTTATTTATATAAAATCAAGGGATTTTATATATATATATATATATATATATATATATATATATAAGAAAAAGGATTCTGAATATAAAGGAATATAGTTGGTAAAAACAAATATAAAAGAATTATATTTGTAAATCAAATACAAGGGAATATATATGTTAATCGAATATAAGGGGATATATTTGTTAATCAAAATATAAAGGAATTATACTCGTTAAAAGAAATATAAAGGATATTCATTTAGAGATTAAATAAATAGAATTAAACTAAAGGAGATATTTATTTGTTAAATAAATAGGAGTTAACCAAGTGAATTGGTCGAGTTAACCAAGTGAATTGGTCGAGTTAATCGAAGTGAATTTGTTAAGATAAACTAAGTGAATCGGTTAGAGTAAATCAAAGTGAATTAGTTAAGTTAAACTAAGTGGTTAATCGAAGTGAATTAGTTAAGTTAAACTAAGTGGTTAATCGAAGTGAATTAGTTAAGTTAACTAAGTGGTTAATCGAAGTGAATTAGTTGATTTAAACTAAGTGAATCGGTTAGAGTTAATCAACGTGAATTAGCTAAGTTAAACTAAGTGGATTAGTTCAGTTAATCGAGACAAGTAAATCAAGTTAGGTTAAACCATTTGAGTTAACCGGTTAGGTTAAACCATTTGAGTTAACCAGTTAAAGTTTACCAGTTAAAGATAAACAGTTAGAGTTGACCAGTTAGAGTTGACCAGTTAAAGTTGACCAGTTAAAGTTGACCAGTTAGAGTTGATCAGTTAGAGTTACTCAGTTAGAGTTGACCAGTTAAAAGTTGACCAGTTAAAGTTGACCAGTTAGAGTTGATCAGTTAGAGTTACTCAGTTAGAGTTGACCAGTTGGAGTTGACCAGTTAGAGTTATCCAAGTGGAGTTAATCGAGTAGAGTTGCCGAATATCACTTATTCGAAGTAGAGTTATCGAATATAGTATATTCGAGGGAAGAGTAATCGAATATAGTTTATTCGAGTGGAGAAATCAAATGTTATTCATTTGAGAAAAGTTACCGAATATTATTTATTCGAAGAGTAGTTATCGAATATTGGTTATTCGAAGTTAGTAAATCCAAAGGAGTTATTCGAAGTTAGTTAATCCAAAGGAGTTATTCGAAGTTAGTTAATCCAAAGGAGTTATTCGAAGTTAGTTAATCCAAAGGAGTTATTCGAAGTTAGCTAATCCAAAGGAGTTATTCGAAGTTAGCTAATCAAAAGGAGTTATTCGAAGTTAGTTAATCCAAAGGAGCTAGTCGAAGAGTTAATCGAATATAGTTATTCGAAAGAAGGTGTTAATCGAATATAGTTATTCGAGTAAAGTTAAAAGAGTTAATCGAATTTAGTTATTCGAAATGAGTTATTCGAATTAGATATTTGAATAGAGTTAAACACATTAGAGTGATTCGAATTACTTATTCAAATAGAGTTAAACACGTAAGAGTTAATTGAATATTAGTTATTCAATTAGAGTTAAATGGAATTTAGTTATTCGAAAGGAGTTAATCAATTTGAGTTAAGTTAATCGATTTGAATTTAAGTTGAATCGAAATGGAGTAAATCGATTAAAATTAAGTTAATCGAGTTAGAGTAAATCGAATATTGGTTATTCGAAGGTAAGTTATTCGAATTAGTTATTCGAAGGTAAGTTATTCGAATTAGTGGATCCAAAGGAGTTAGTCGAATATTAGTTATTCAAATAGAGTTAAAGGAGTTATCGATTTTAGTTTGATCGAAAGGAGTTATCGATTAGTAAATCGAAAGGAGATTTTCGAATATAGCATATTCGAAAGAAAGAGATCGAATATTGTTTATTCGAAAGAGAGAGATTTCGAATATGAGTTATTCAAAGAGGGATAATCGAATATAGGTTATTCGAAGAAGAGTTAATCAAATAAAGATTACTCGAAAGAGAGTTATACGTCGAATTCGATTATAGCGAATTCGGGAAAGAACTATTTACTTTCCAGGGTTTAAATCAAGGTTTAGTTATTGATTTAGAAATTAGGTGTCTGTTAAATTATTCGAGTTAGGAAATAAAATATATAGGGGTAGGAATTATAACGTTATAGTTATAATCAAACACTGTCATATAAGAAGTGGATTCGTAACCTGAATCTGAGAATTTGCATAAACAGATGATTGGAAAAAGTGAGTGATGAACTTCATCTATTTCACAGTAAAGGACGTTGTTCAATTAAGGTCTGCGAGGTAATTATACCCCAACTTGATTGACTTCAGAATTGACAAAGGAATAGTTGTGGTTCGATCTAAAAGGTTGATTTGGAATAAAGTTAAGGAATAAGCGATAAATGGATTAAGCGAAACGATGTTTTATACAACGTTCATTGGAAATCCGTAAATGAGTTTTGGAAACGTTTTCCAAATATAGTCAGATATGTTTCCTAAACATAGAAAATGAAATGTTTTCATGATAAGAATTTAAGAAATAGAGTTAAGCAAATTCAGAAACTGACTGGAGAGGGTAAGTTGAACGGTTTTCTAAGTGACGATCTGATGTTGGGTTCGACCTTCCGAATTGATACTTAGAGAATTGTCCTCATACTAGTTACAGTTAGGGACTGATAGTTGCGAAATAATAGTGATGTGAAAATAAGCTATGGAAATGTTTTCCAATGATTAATAACATATATTTTCTAAATATATGAAATAAGGAAATATGAACATATGATGATTGATCGATCGAATTCCCATTTGGAAATAAGATCGTTGTTTGTACACCGACATGTTTTCATTTGATAGTTGAATCACAGACTATCAAAGTTTTTACCATTTTAACGTTGTTAATATGGAGAGACCGGTTGGATTATTATCCAAAGAACCACTCTGTATCGGCATAAGTGTTGCGAGCAATATATGCCAAAGATAAATTGAAGACGGAGTAAAGTGCATGGGTTGTTGTATAAGTCTTAGATAACAGTGACTAAGATGGATATACTGAATAGTGCCTTCGGTTTGTCCAGTCCCAGGACAACGTATATGGAAGAAGGTCTGACAGAGTATATCCAATGGATCGCGTAAGTTGATCTGTTCAAACGTATTCACGTTTGGTGGCAGAGGAATTCGTTTCTCTTAGCTGTATACTCGTGTTATTTTTGAATAAGTCAATTTGTGATTTGGCGGGTAGGACGATGTGGCATTCAAAGTGAATGGTGATCAGATGTTCTGAAGATAGACGTAGCTTCTAGCCTCACACCAGGAAGTAACAAAAGTTGGGCTAGGCAGCATGGCTAGTTGGGTCATTCCCAAGCAGGGTGTATTGTCACTGATCTAGGGAATATCCACATTTATACTTCTTTTAGATTCTGTATCTTCGGATGACGGTTTGATGGCCTATAACCGTGGTGGCAATATATTCGCGACACTCAAGCTAAATGAGCGAGCGGTCATGTGTGGCCGGGTTGCAAGACGTTCTTGTTGAACCCTGAGTGTATCACCTCTAGAGTACACTATTCAGAAGGTGCTCCCATACCTTGTCTGTTGGAATAAAATCTTCAATAAGCGCCCTGCGGTGTATGATTTTATACTATGTATGTAGAACGTGAGATGCAAGCGTTTCTGCTAGATTGATATCTATTTGTACTTAGACATTATTATAATATCACAATGATATTGCTTGTCAAAGTTGTTCAGATACTCATAAGGAAAAACCCGTTCCGTATTCACGGCGTGGTCTTATGACATACCCTATACTTGTTTTAAACTATTTTACTCATACCAGTCCCATGACTGACCCGGAGTTTACTTTGTTGTTTTCCCTAAACTCTTGGGTGCCTAAATTTGTACGGGCAGTCAAGTAGTCGGGATTTACAGATATACTTGGAGAGCTTGGAGCAGGAGGCTGCAAGATTTGATAGCTATAGTTATTTCCGCTGTGTTGTAAGTGTTGTACTCTGATAAGTGCTATTGTATATATATAACTGTGTACTTCAAAGTTATGTTATATATTATATGTTATTCGTTCCGCTGTGAGATTCGTGTTACTCTGATGATTCTGATGTTCTTCTTCTTCTTCTATTCTATTAGTTCTATCTTTTCTTTCTCACCTTCTAAATTCTTTCACTAACGTCGCGGAATTTCCGACTCTCGAGGAGTCGGAAATTTCCAGCCGTTACAGTTGGTATCAGAGCTTAAGTTAAGTGATTACCTTGGCTCTGTGGCATAACTCGATAGAGATGGGATTAGTAATATCCTAGATTGAGTTTGAGTGTATATATATGAGCGCGTAATTGTTATTCAATATAAAATGGTTTTATATTGTGGAGACTCATTGGTTGAGTGGCTTATGAATTCTGGTCGATCAGTTGATCCACTGTATCGATAAGGGTTACTAAACACTTGAATACGATGGATCGTCACGATATGTTTTGAAAGAGGGTAAGTGAATTTAACTTTACCCAAAGTATATTTTGATATAGAGGTATATATATGTATATCAAAATTATAATATATTAGATATATTGGTTGTAATCATAATCGAGCAAGATTATATAGTGAAATGGTTATACATAACCAACTAGAATTCATATGAGTGAAATCAGATGAGTAAATCTGAATTTAAATCAAAATTTGGAATTAAAATAAGGAAATTTTAAGTTCCTGGGAGATTTTGAAAATGTTTTTCAAATTGAAAATGATATAGTACTGAACTCACTTCGATAGCTGGAAAATAGATTCTGATGATGAATCTAGACATCATCAGTGTTCATTTCCGAGTTCTAAGTGACGGATTACTACCAAAGGTTTTGTTTTTGAATTGTTTTGAGAAAACAAGTTGTTTAGAAATTCAAAGGTTTTGAATTGGCATTATGATTTCAAATTGATTTGAAAGAAACCCAGGAACTTAAGTTCTGGAATTAAAATTTAACTAATGAAGTTAAATAAAATGAGATGGTAAAAATAAATTGAAATTTAACTTGAACCGAGTTAAATAAAATTGAATTGGATTAGAGATAATCTAGAATGGAACCAAATTGATAAGTCAATAATTTGGAATTTGATATTAGAGTTCGAATGAAATTCGATTTGGATTTGAGAATATAAACTGAGTGGAATGACCATGATATATGCAGAAGTGATAACAGATCAAAAGGATACAATGATACGACCGACAAAAAGGTACAAGTTTATATTATATACGAGTTTGGATTTTATGTGCCGAATTGGAAAGCCGCTTGGCTACTTTGATTTTCTTTTTGGATTGGAGGAGGCCTAGAGAGGCGAGTTGTGGTTTGTCATATTGACCAATACAAAGGAGGTTATGGCGAAATTTTTCGAGAATTCTAGGCGTTAGAACATTCTCTTGATTTATGGAAATTCAGTTAGCCAGAATGAATTAATAATTTAATTGAAAATTTAATGGTTCAGTTGAAACAGGAATTGAGAAGTAAACTAAAAGGGATTTTTAAATCTAGTTAGTAGAGTTAGTAGCATTTTTCTAACTTGGCAATTTCGAGGACGAAATTATTTTAAGGGGGGAAGTCTGTAATGGCGCGTTTTGTAAGGTATAATAATTAAGTTATTTAATTATTTAAATAAAGAATATATTAAATAAACGATAGTTGAATGTATAAATTATAATAATAATTATAATCGAGCCCGTAACGACGCGGCAGTTCGTTCTTTGGCGAGTTGAACTTCAACTGAATATACAAGATTCGTTATAAGTCGGATTTCTGTGAAACAAGAAACGTTTGAATCTGTTAAGCTATATTTTTCTAGTGGAAGAGAAAAATCGGGATTTCGTCGTGTAAATTTTGAGATATGTCCAAATCAAATTTTAAAATAGTCGCTATAGAATCGTTTATCGACCGTAACGGTTTATTCGATATAACTAGAGATCGGGTTTGAATTTAGACAAGGTTCTTTTGGGAAGTAGTGATAATTTAATTTTTAGGATTTTACTGTAATTTTTAATTAATTAAATACGCGACTTTTTATTTGAAGTATTTCGCACCCTGAAATCAACATTTTGAAGTTTCACAATATGAGTTAATCTACCGGTATTATTGTAACGACCCGCATTTTTTCTGGTAATTATTTAATTTATTTTATTATTTAAAATATGGGTTTGATTTAAATAATTGAATTTAACGATTTATTTAAGAATATATTATTTAAATAAATAATAAAATAATATTTTAAGTTTCCAAACCGTCAGAAAATGTTGAGTTGGCAATATAATGTGAACTGGCAGTTTGGAATAGTTGAATATTAGTCTATATTAAATTATATTTATGATTTCGGCTAAATGACGACGATGAATATATATATAGTTTATAATTTAATTAAATAACGAGCTGTAGCGGCGCGGTAGTTCGTGTTTTGGCGTTTCGAACTTTAATTGGCTGTACAGGGCCCAAATTAAGTCGGATTTTCTCGAAACAAGAAACATTGAAATCTGTTGAACTATATATACCTAACAGAAGTGAAAAATCAAGATTCCGCGTTATATATTGCGAGTTATGTCCAAATTAAATATTCAAGAAAGCAGCGGTGTAATCGTTTATCGACCGTAACGGTTTATTTGAAATAACTACATACCGGATTCGAATTTGGACAAGGTTCTTTTGAGACATAGTGTTAATTTAATTTTTAGAATTTTACTGTAATTTTTAATTAATTTAATATACAACTTTTTATTTGGAGTATTTTGCACCCTTAACAACATTTTGGGTTTTCACAATATAAGTCAATCTACCGGTATTATTACATTTTCGCGATCGCGACACCTCGCTGATCACGACTGTATTTTTATTTCAGTCCGCAACGCTCATATAACCGTACCTAATGGTGTGGGTAACTTTATTTGAATGGTTAACTGGTCAAACGGACTCAAAATTCAACGAAACAAGTTTCATACGAAACCTTAGGAAGAGGTCTAGTGAAACGTCAAGACCTCATATTTTTAGGATTTTTTATGTAATTTTAAGGAATTATTGCTCGATGTTTTTCATCGATATTTTCTAAAGGATTTTCACAAACGACCTCGGAATTCGACGAAACTTGTCCCATTGGATCCGGAACATGTTTTTATGTTAGGAATAAGTGTCTTTATCTCAACCGAAGCTCGTATGAAGTGTTTATTTTCACGATTTCTCACAACGAAGTTTAGCGCATTAAAATATTATTAAATCTATCCCGTTAAAGGTCACCTTTCTTTTTGCCTTCTCTTTTAGTTACGTAAGTGGCCTCTTGGTCCAAACTTTTCTTTTACTTGCATACCCATACTTTGTGACTTTGCACCAAACTTTTCATTTTCTTGTTCTGTAGCCTGCGCCCCAAATTTTACTATAGCCTTGGGTACCAAACAATTGTTTTACGTGCGCACCAATCCATCCCAACGCCTTGATGCCCAAGTTTTTGAAAACCACACCCACGCAACAGCTAGCTGTACCCTATTGCAAACCTATCTAAGAACCTTGACGCTCACGGCTCTTTCTATTATAAATATTGTTGCTCCATCATTTTTGTCCCTTGCTCCAGTAACAGTGAACGAACCCATCCTCCTCAGTGAAAACAAATGAACGAAAACCAAAAAAAAAAAAAGAAACAAAACAATGGAATGAAGAGGGAGCAAATGGATCATGCAGGAGGTATACGAGCGTGCGGATTTGTGTTGTGGAATGTTGGCAGGAGACGTGAGGGGTGATAGCATGGAAGAAATGCATGGCATGAAGTGCAAACATTTGCTGCAGTAGTTCCCAAAAAAAAAAGTAGAATATACAAAAAAAAACAAAAAAAAAAGAAGAAAGAAGGGAAAAAGAAAGAGGAAAAGAGAAAGGAGCCGAGTTTTGTTGGACGTGAGGTTCAGGCGGAGGGATGCGGACTGGAAATGTGCGTGCGATGACAACAAAAGTAGCAGGTTAAGGTTTGGGAGAATGACATGTCACGTAGAAGAAGAAGGATGCGCCGACCGAAACAAGGTGAGTTAATTCTCACACTTTTCTGGACTACTATGATGTGATAAATCCATTTAAAAATAAATACTGTTTGATTGGCTGCATTGGTTGCTTATGGTCGATTAACTGGTTGCTATTTGTTAGATTATTGCCGTTAATTTATTTATTTACTTAAATTATAATGTTATAACCATCTGTGATGCAGAGAAGGACAGGTTGGAGGGATCCGACCGGATTCCTCAAAATAACTTGTGTGTGTTGTTTATTTTTATACTGGTTGCACATAACTGTTTGAACCCCAATTGACATCAAAACCTGTTGATTGTTGAATTGATGTGACCATTGATGTGATTTTTAGTCGGTCGACAGTGGTTGGCAGTGAGGGTTTAAATCTATAGTTTTCAAAACATCGTTTTGCCATCAGGCGAACAAACGCAGTTTCAAGTTATAAAATTTATTTTATAACTGAATTAAATCTTTGGGGTTTATTTTATTTTATTTTTAATGAATAAGAAGTTTTATAAAAATATTTATAATTAGAATCATGTTTTACAAACATGATTATTTATAAGTTATACAATGAATTTTTACGCTGTTTACGAATAGAAAAGTAAGGAGCTAGTATATGAATCAGTAAACTAAATAAATGTTTATACAATAAGCAAAGTGATGTTTTTAAATAAATTAAAGTATTTATTTATGTTATATGGAAAAATGTTTATAATTTTCCTTATATGTTTATAATCAGTTTCAATAGAGATTTTTAATACTGCAGTCGAAGCTAACATACAGTTAGTGAAAAGAAATATTTGTTTTTACAAAACAATTAACCGATGTTTTAAATTAATTAAGTTATTTAATTAATTTAAGAAGAGAAATTGAATAGAAGTCAGTTAGCCGCTTAACTGAGGGTTATGGTTGGCAGGAACCAACTGTTTATCCTGTTATGTATGAAATGCGGTCATTCATGAACTGCATTCAGGAACTAACCTACGGGTTAGTGAAATGAAATAATTGTTCTTATAATCAAATAACTGATGTTTTAAATTTATTAAGTTATTTAATAAAGAAATGATAATGTAAATCAGTTAATGGTTAACTGATATGTACGGTTGGCGAAAATCAACCGTTTAAAGTTGAAATTTGACGATTGTGTCAATTTGTTTTAAATTGATCAAATCAAAGGGATTGACATTTAAAAGACTTGAAATTTCCTTTAAAATAAATATAAGTTATGGATAGATTAGTATGAAAGGGATTTGAATTTATTTCAAATCGTATAAACAAGATTTGTAAATATAGGTGCAACCTAAGGCGTACATTCCAATCAGAGTTTTGCTCAATTAAGAAAAAGAAATTAATATGAAAAGTGGGTTTTCAAATGAAAGAAAATGGTTTATAAAACCAAGATAAATGGAAATGGGAATAACATATTGGATTATTGAGATGGTTTGACATTGGTTTTAAATTATAAGCTTTTATCTATCTTGAGATAAGAACGTTGTCGGTCAAGGTCTGAGAGGTAATTGGAATACCCCAACTTGAACGGCTCCGCTATTATCGAGAGATGATATTTGTTTGTAATGTATAGAGAAGTGATTATCGAGATGTTTTGCGATAAATGGAATTTATCATTTATTTAAAACAAACCTTTAAAAATGGATTAGCAATCGAAAGGAATTGAATCTAATTCAAATCGTATAAACGAGTATGAAAAAGGGGTTTTACCCAAAACAAGGATTTTAAAACAAGCGTTCACCTGGGAACGAAATTAAGCGAAGTGGTTTAATCGTAATAAGAAAGAGATTTTGGTAATTAAATATTTGTCGTTGATTAAATAAGGATATAACGATATGGAAATAATAAAGGAAAAGGGAAAGTGGATTTATTGAACTATAACCATGATTTCAAATCAAAGAGAAAGTAAAAAGGGTTTTGAGGTAATTATACGATGTTAACGACCAAAGAAGAAATAAAAACTAATTTATAAAATATGGCAATATTTCCAAACAAAGGAAATGGAAAAAAGAGCTTGGTAAATATGTTGTTCTAAAGCGAGTAGCGAGTAATGTTTTCAAGTAACGAAACCCATAAGAGTTTTGTTAAGATAAAGTTATGAAGTCGATTATAAGAAATCGATAAATTGGTTTTATGAGATATTTCATATAAAGGACCTGAGCTGCCAGTCCACTGAGATACACTGTTATGATTTGATAGTTAAATCACCGACTATCAAAGTTTGGCCTTTTATCGATTGTTGGTACGGAAAGACCGGGATTGAATTTATATTCGAAAACCATTCCGACCAGCAAATACGTAACGTCGAAGATATCAGAAGATGGTCGAGATGGAGCATTGAAGACCGTTGACCTTCATGAGCGGAAGAACTACTCGTTAGATTTCTAAGGGTCGCTCCCGAAGATATTTTGACTTGTGATTCTGTCGTGATTGGATTCTTCGGATTGCAAGGACTTCTCGCTACTGATCTATAGGGTGATACCTAGGATGCAGTAGGAGAGTGCCTTCGGTTCATCCTGATCCTGGATGACTTGTATGGATGGATGTCTGACAGAGTATTTCCAGAAAGGTCATGTACATTGATTTCTCCAGCCGTACCAAGAGTGAAGCAGAGAAGGAAACTTCTTTAGCTGACACGTAATGTATTGTTGTAGACGTCAATTAAGTGATTTCGATGGATCTGACAATATGGCATTCGAAGTGAACCTGATGTGATGGTAAAGCGTAGCCTCAAGCCTCATCAACCGGGAAATGACAAAAATCGGGCAGGCAGCATGGCTATGTGGGTCGCTCCCATTAGGATGTATAGTCACCTATCTAGAGAAATTCCTTTTGCTTCTTGTATCTATCGATGCTGTCCCTTTTCGGGAGACGGTGGTTTGAGCCCAACCGTCGGTGATATACACTCAAGCGAAATGAGTGGTCGGTCATGTGTGGGCCGGGTTGCAAGACGTTCTTGTTGAACCCAGTGTATTCGCCTCTAGAGATACACGTTCGGAAGGTGGACCCATACCTTGTCAAGTTGGAATCCAATATCCAATAAGCGCCCGCGGTTTTGGTTTGTATACTATATATATGGGGAGCGTGAGATGCAAGCGTTCCTCTAAATTGATATTTACTTGTATTTAGACACTATGATAATATCAGAAAAAGATATTGATTTCAAAAACGTTTTGGGTTATAGTAAGGTAAAAACCGTCCGTCTTTATGTGTGGGCTGGTCTTACTATTATCCTTTTATTTCAGAAAGGATTTTCAAAAGTTAAACAAGTTGTGTGTGCTGTGAATTTATTACTGAAAGTATTCCAGACTGACCCGGTGTGTTTTTGTTTTAAATCAAATGTGCTCGGGTCAGACCAAGCATATTTACAGGTTAGGTTCCGCTACAAGTTTCAGAGTTGGAAGCAGGAGGGTTCACCGTTAGTTATACAAGTATTTCCGCTGTGATTGATGTATGTTTACTCTGATAAATGGTATGTATATATACAGTCTTCTTTTCAAAGAGATTTGTTATATTATATTTACTCGTTCCGCTGTGAGATTCTGATGTGTTCTTCTTCTTTCTTCTATTCTAAAATTTCTTTCTTCCTATTCCTCATCCTCTAACTTCTTTCTATTAACAGTTTAGGGTTCGATACTTGGATTTTTGACAAGTAATACGGGATTTAGTATTGTTTTTGAAAATTCGAGCGTCGAATTTTCCCGGGCCGTTACAGTTGGTATCAGAGCTATTGGTTTAGTGATAACCTTGGCTCTATGGCGTAACTCGATAGAGATGGGGTTAGTAATACCCTAGATTGAGTTTGAATATAAATATGAGAGCGCGTATTTGTAATTTATTGTTTTTATATAGTTTTGCCGGATTATATTTTTATTTAAGTATATTTTCTCATATGATTATAAAATGGATTTGTTTGAATAACTTGAATAAGAATTCAAATTTGCATATTGAACTGAAACAGAGATTCCACTTGTGAAATCGAGTAAATGATAATTGGATGAAGATAAAATCCAATATAACTTATTTAACGTGAAACCAAAGTAAAAGCAAACAAGAAATATTTATGTGAATCAAAATGGTTTTGTTGAATTGAATGCCTTGGTTGTTGTTTGATATTGGATGGAGTGTATAAAATTCACCAACTGTTGGTTGAAACCAATCTGAACTGATCAAGTAAAGGAATTAAACCAAGATTAATTTGAATGGATGCTTAAAATAAATGGATTGCTAAGTCGTCGTTATAATTAAATCCATCAGAGTTGAATAAAGTGATGTGGTTATTTCCAATTGTTGGAATTGGATGATGTGGATGATATTTGGATCAAATTGACTTTGGTTTGAATACTAATGGATTTTATTGGAGTTGAGTACAGGTACAAAGTTAATCCAAGAAAAACTCTGGAGAAATTTGAATCTAGTTTGGTATGCTAATCGAGTAAGCAAACATATATATTGCTAATAGCGTAATAGCGCTCGCAAAAAGGTACGTCTACGCCAAATATAAGATTTTGCTTTTATTTGGGCTTTGAGTTGTTTTTTTGGATTTTTCCGACCCTGTTGGTCGATGTATACATATTTCTTGATCTTGCGATATTGCAGATGTCCCTCCATACATGGGAGACTCTGCCGAAATTTTTCCAGAATTTAAAGTGTTAGAAATTTGTTGGAATTTTTGGGAAAATTTGTTATTTGAAATAATTTGGTTTTAAAAACCAGTTGGATTAGATTTGAAAATAAAAACGGAGTTTAATTAAATATATTTTCGAAAAGATAACGAGATTGCCACTTTCTTCTACCTTAGCAATTTCGAGGACGAAATTATTTTAAGGGGGAAGGAATGTAACGACCCGCATTTTTTCTGGTAATTATTTAATTTATTTTATTATTTAAAATATGGGTTTGATTTAAATAATTGAATTTAACGATTTATTTAAGAATATATTATTTAAATAAATAATAAAATAATATTTTAAGTTTCCAAACCGTCAGAAAATGTTGAGTTGGCAATATAATGTGAACTGGCAGTTTGGAATAGTTGAATATTAGTCTATATTAAATTATATTGATGATTTCGGCTAAATGACGACGATGAATATATATATAGTTTATAATTTAATTAAATAACGAGCTGTAGCGGCGCGGCAGTTCGTGTTTTGGCGTTTTGAACTTTAATTGGCTGTACAGGGCCCAAATTAAGTCGGATTTTCTCGAAACAAGAAACATTGAAATCTGTTGAACTATATCTACCTAACAGAAGTGAAAAATCAAGATTCCGCGTTATATATTGCGAGTTATGTCCAAATTAAATATTCAAGAAAGCAGCGGCGTAATCGTTTATCGACCGTAACGGTTTATTTGAAATAACTACATACCGGATTCGAATTTGGACAAGGTTCTTTTGAGACATAGTGTTAATTTAATTTTTAGAATTTTACTGTAATTTTTAATTAATTTAATATGCAACTTTTTATTTGGAGTATTTTGCACCCTTAACAGCATTTTGGGTTTTCACAATATAAGTCAATCTACCGGTATTATTACATTTTCGGGATCGCGACACCTCGCTGATCACGACTGTATTTTTATTTCAGTCCGCAACGCTCATATAACCGTACCTAATGGTGTGGGTAACTTTATTTGAATGGTTAACTGGTCAAACGGACTCAAAATTCAACGAAACAAGTTTCACACGAAACCTTAGGAAGAGGTCTAGTGAAACGTCAAGACCTCATATTTTTAGGATTTTTTCTGTAATTTTAAGGAATTTTTGCTCGGTGTTTTTCATCGATATTTTCTAAAGGATTTTCACAAACTACCTCGGAATTCGACGAAACTTGTCCCATTGGATCCGGAACATGTTTTTATGTTAGGAATAAGTGTCTTTATCTCAACCGAAGCTCGTATGAAGTGTTTTTTTTCACGATTTCTCACAACGAAGTTTAGCGCATTAAAATATTATTAAATCTATCCCGTTAAAGGTCACCTTTCTTTTTGCCTTCTCTTTTAGTTACGTAAGTGACCTCTTGGTCCAAACTTTTCTTTTACTTGCGTACCCATACTTTGTGACTTTGCACCAAACTTTTCATTTTTCTTGTTCTGAAGCCTGCGCCCCAAATTTTACTATTGCCTTGGGTACCAAACAATTGTTTTACGTGCGCACCAATCCATCCCAACGCCTTGATGCCCAAGCTTTTGAAAACCACACCCACGCAACAGCTAGCTGTACCCTATTGCAAACCTATCTAAGAACCTTGACGCTCACGGCTCTTTCTATTATAAATATTGTTGCTCCATCATTTTTGTCCCTTGCTCCAGTAACAGTGAACGAACCCATCCTCCTCAGTGAAAACAAATGAACGAAAACCAAAAAAAAAAAAGAAACGAAACAATGGAATGAAGAGGGAGCAAATGGATCATGCAGGAGGTATACGAGCGTGCGGATTTGTGTTGTGGAATGTTGGCAGGAGACGTGAGGGGTGATAGCATGGAAGAAATGCATGGCATGAAGTGCAAACATTTGCTGCAGTAGTTCCCAAAAAAAAAAAGTAGAATATACAAAAAAAAAAAGAAGGGAAAAAGAAAGAGGAAAAGAGAAAGGAGCCGAGTTTTGTTGGACGTGAGGTTCAGGCGGAGGGATGCGGACTGGAAATGTGCGTGCGATGACAACAAAAGTAGCAGGTTAAGGTTTGGGAGAATGACATGTCACGTAGAAGAAGATGGATGCGCCGACCGAAACAAGGTGAGTTAATTCTCACACTTTTCTGGACTACTATGATGTGATAAATCCATTTAAAAATAAATACTGTTTGATTGGCTGCATTGGTTGCTTATGGTCGATTAACTGGTTGCTATTTGTTAGATTATTGCCGTTAATTTATTTATTTACTTAAATTATAATGTTATAACCATCTGTGATGCAGAGAAGGACAGGTTGGAGGGATCCGACCGGATTCCTCAAAATAACTTGTGTGTGTTGTTTATTTTTATACTGGTTGCACATAACTGTTTGAACCCCAATTGACATCAAAACCTGTTGATTGTTGAATTGATGTGACCGTTGATGTGATTTTTAGTCGGTCGACAGTGGTTGGCAGTGAGGGTTTAAATCTATAGTTTTCAAAACATCGTTTTGCCATCAGGCGAACAAACGCAGTTTCAAGTTATAAAATTTATTTTATAACTGAATTAAATCTTTGGGGTTTATTTTATTTTATTTTTAATGAATAAGAAGTTTTATAAAAATATTTATAATTAGAATCATGTTTTACAAACATGATTATTTATAAGTTATACAATGAATTTTTACGCTGTTTACGAATAGAAAAGTAAGGAGCTAGTATATGAATCAGTAAACTAAATAAATGTTTATACAATAAGCAAAGTGATGTTTTTAAATAAATTAAAGTATTTATTTATGTTATATGGAAAAATGTTTATAATTTTCCTTATATGTTTATAATCAGTTTCAATAGAGATTTTTAATACTGCAGTCGAAGCTAACATACAGTTAGTGAAAAGAAATATTTGTTTTTACAAAACAATTAACCAATGTTTTAAATTAATTAAGTTATTTAATTAATTTAAGAAGAGAAATTGAATAGAAGTCAGTTAGCCGCTTAACTGAGGGTTATGGTTGGCAGGAACCAACTGTTTATCCTGTTATGTATGAACTGCGGTCATTCATGAACTGCATTCAGGAACTAACCTATGGGTTAGTGAAATGAAATAATTGTTCTTATAATCAAATAACTGATGTTTTAAATTTATTAAGTTATTTAATAAAGAAATGATAACGTAAATCAGTTAATGGTTAACTGATATGTACGGTTGGCGAAAATCAACCGTTTAAAGTTGAAATTTGACGATTGTGTCAATTTGTTTTAAATTGATCAAATCAAAGGGATTGACATTTAAAAGACTTGAAATTTCCTTTAAAATAAATATAAGTTATGGATAGATTAGTATGAAAGGGATTTGAATTTATTTCAAATCGTATAAACAAGATTTGTAAATATGGGTGCAACCTAAGGCGTACATTCCAATCAGAGTTTTGCTCAATTAAGAAAAAGAAATTAATATGAAAAGTGGGTTTTCAAATGAAAGAAAATGGTTTATAAAACCAAGATAAATGGAAATGGGAATAACATATTGGATTATTGAGATGGTTTGACATTGGTTTTAAATTATAAGCTTTTATCTATCTTGAGATAAGAACGTTGTCGGTCAAGGTCTGAGAGGTAATTGGAATACCCCAACTTGAACGGCTCCGCTATTATCGAGAGATGATATTTGTTTGTAATGTATAGAGAAGTGATTATCGAGATGTTTTGCGATAAATGGAATTTATCATTTATTTAAAACAAACCTTTAAAAATGGATTAGCAATCGAAAGGAATTGAATCTAATTCAAATCGTATAAACGAGTATGAAAAGGGGGTTTTACCCAAAACAAGGATTTTAAAACAAGCGTTCACTTGGGAACGAAATTAAGCGAAGTGGTTTAATCGTAATAAGAAAGAGATTTTGGTAATTAAATATTTGTCGTTGATTAAATAAGGATATAACGATATGGAAATAATAAAGGAAAAGGGAAAGTGGATTTATTGAACTATAACCATGATTTCAAATCAAAGAGAAAGTAAAAAGGGTTTTGAGGTAATTATACGATGTTAACGACCAAAGAAGAAATAAAAACTAATTTATAAAATATGGCAATATTTCCAAACAAAGGAAATGGAAAAAAGAGCTTGGTAAATATGTTGTTCTAAAGCGAGTAGCGAGTAATGTTTTCAAGTAACGAAACCCATAAGAGTTTTGTTAAGATAAAGTTATGAAGTCGATTATAAGAAATCGATAAATTGGTTTTATGAGATATTTCATATAAAGGACCTGAGCTGCCAGTCCACTGAGATACACTGTTATGATTTGATAGTTAAATCACCGACTATCAAAGTTTGGCCTTTTATCGATTGTTGGTACGGAAAGACCGGGATTGAATTTATATTCGAAAACCATTCCGACCAGCAAATACGTAACGTCGAAGATATCAGAAGATGGTCGAGATGGAGCATTGAAGACCGTTGACCTTCATGAGCGGAAGAACTACTCGTTAGATTTCTAAGGGTCGCTCCCGAAGATATTTTGACTTGTGATTCTGTCGTGATTGGATTCTTCGGATTGCAAGGACTTCTCGCTACTGATCTATAGGGTGATACCTAGGATGCAGTAGGAGAGTGCCTTCGGTTCATCCTGATCCTGGATGACTTGTATGGATGGATGTCTGACAGAGTATTTCCAGAAAGGTCATGTACATTGATTTCTCCAGCCGTACCAAGAGTGAAGCAGAGAAGGAAACTTCTTTAGCTGACACGTAATGTATTGTTGTAGACGTCAATTAAGTGATTTCGATGGATCTGACAATATGGCATTCGAAGTGAACCTGATGTGATGGTAAAGCGTAGCCTCAAGCCTCATCAACCGGGAAATGACAAAAATCGGGCAGGCAGCATGGCTATGTGGGTCGCTCCCATTAGGATGTATAATCACCTATCTAGAGAAATTCCTTTTGCTTCTTGTATCTATCGATGCTGTCCCTTTTCGGGAGACGGTGGTTTGAGCCCAACCGTCAGTGATATACATTCGATACACTCAAGCGAAATGAGTGGTCGGTCATGTGTGGGCCGGGTTGCAAGACGTTCTTGTTGAACCCAGTGTATTCGCCTCTAGAGATACACGTTCGGAAGGTGGACCCATACCTTGTCAAGTTGGAATCCAATATCCAATAAGCGCCCGCGGTTTTGGTTTGTATACTATATATATGGGGAGCGTGCGATGCAAGCGTTCCTCTAAATTGATATTTACTTGTATTTAGACACTATGATAATATCAGAAAAAGATATTGATTTCAAAAACGTTTTGGGTTATAGTAAGGTAAAAACCTTCCGTCTTTATGTGTGGGCTGGTCTTACTATTATCCTTTTATTTCAGAAAGGATTTTCAAAAGTTAAACAAGTTGTGTGTGCTGTGAATTTATTACTGAAAGTATTCCAGACTGACCCGGTGTGTTTTTGTTTTAAATCAAATGTGCTCGGGTCAGACCAAGCATATTTACAGGTTAGGTTCCGCTACAAGTTTCAGAGTTGGAAGCAGGAGGGTTCACCGTTAGTTATACAAGTATTTCCGCTGTGATTGATGTATGTTTACTCTGATAAATGGTATGTATATATACAGTCTTCTTTTCAAAGAGATTTGTTATATTATATTTACTCGTTCCGCTGTGAGATTCTGATGTGTTCTTCTTCTTTCTTCTATTCTAAAATTTCTTTCTTCCTATTCCTCATCCTCTAACTTCTTTCTATTAACAGTTTGGGGTTCGATACTTGGATTTTTGACAAGTAATACGGGATTTAGTATTGTTTTTGAAAATTCGAGCGTCGAATTTTCCCGGGCCGTTACAGTTGGTATCAGAGCTATTGGTTTAGTGATAACCTTGGCTCTGTGGCGTAACTCGATAGAGATGGGGTTAGTAATACCCTAGATTGAGTTTGAATATAAATATGAGAGCGCGTATTTGTAATTTATTGTTTTTATATAGTTTTGCCGGATTATATTTTTATTTAAGTATATTTTCTCATATGATATAAAATGGATTTGTTTGAATAACTTGAATAAGAATTCAAATTTGCATATTGAACTGAAACAGAGATTCCACTTGTGAAATCGAGCAAATGATAATTGGATGAAGATAAAATCCAATATAACTTATTTAACGTGAAACCAAAGTAAAAGCAAACGAGAAATATTTATGTGAATCAAAATGGTTTTGTTGAATTGAATGCCTTGGTTGTTGTTTGATATTGGATGGAGTGTATAAAATTCACCAACTATTGGTTGAAACCAATCTGAACTGATCAAGTAAAGGAATTAAACCAAGATTAATTTGAATGGATGCTTAAAATAAATGGATTGCTAAGTCGTCGTTATAATTAAATCCATCAGAGTTGAATAAAGTGATGTGGTTATTTCCAATTGTTGGAATTGGATGATGTGGATGATATTTGGATCAAATTGACTTTGGTTTGAATACTAATGGATTTTATTGGAGTTGAGTACAGGTACAAAGTTAATCCAAGAAAAACTCTGGAGAAATTTGAATCTAGTTTGGTATGCTAATCGAGTAAGCAAACATATATATTGCTAATAGCGTAATAGCGCTCGCAAAAAGGTACGTCTACGCCAAATATAAGATTTTGCTTTTATTTGGGCTTTGAGTTGTTTTTTTGGATTTTTCCGACCCTGTTGGTCGATGTATACATATTTCTTGATCCTGCGATATTGCAGATGTCCCTCCGTACATGGGAGACTCTGCCGAAATTTTTCCAGAATTTAAAGTGTTAGAAATTTGTTGGAATTTTTGGGAAAATTTGTTATTTGAAATAATTTAGTTTTAAAAACCAGTTGGATTAGATTTGAAAATAAAAACGGAGTTTAATTAAATATATTTTCGAAAAGATAACGAGATTGCCACTTTCTTCTACCTTAGCAATTTCGAGGACGAAATTATTTTAAGGGGGAAGGAATGTAACGACCCGCATTTTTTCTAGTAATTATTTAATTTATTTTATTATTTAAAATATGGGTTTGATTTAAATAATTGAATTTAACGATTTATTTAAGAATATATTATTTAAATAAATAATAAAATAATATTTTAAGTTTCCAAACCGTCAGAAAATGTTGAGTTGGCAATATAATGTGAACTGGCAGTTTG
This sequence comes from Allium sativum, assembly GCA_030737875.1. Taxonomy (NCBI): domain Eukaryota; kingdom Viridiplantae; phylum Streptophyta; class Magnoliopsida; order Asparagales; family Amaryllidaceae; genus Allium; species Allium sativum. The sequence goes on along the minus strand of CM060924.1, from coordinate 776,976,745 downwards.
GAATGGTTGAATATTAGTCTATTTTAAATTATATTGATGATTTCGGCTAAATGACGACGATGAATATATATATAGTTTATAATTTAATTAAATAACGAGCTGTAGCGGCGCGGCAGTTCGTGTTTTGGCGTTTTGAACTTTAATTGGCTGTACAGGGCCCAAATTAAGTCGGATTTTCTCGAAACAAGAAACATTGAAATCTGTTGAACTATATCTACCTAACAGAAGTGAAAAATCAAGATTCTGCGTTATATATTGCGAGTTATGTCCAAATTAAATATTCAAGAAAGCAGCGGCGTAATCGTTTATCGACCGTAACGGTTTATTTGAAATAACTACATACCGGATTCGAATTTGGACAAGGTTCTTTTGAGACATAGTGTTAATTTAATTTTTAGAATTTTACTGTAATTTTTAATTAATTTAATATGCAACTTTTTATTTGGAGTATTTTGCACCCTTAACAGCATTTTGGGTTTTCACAATATAAGTCAATCTACCGGTGTTATTACATTTTAGGGATCGCGACACCTCGCTGATCACGACTGTATTTTTATTTCAGTCCGCAACGCTCATATAACCATACCTAATGGTGTGGGTAACTTTATTTGAATGGTTAACTGGTCAAACGGACTCAAAATTCAACGAAACAAGTTTCATACGAAACCTTAGGAAGAGGTCTAGTGAAACGTCAAGACCTCATATTTTTAGGATTTTTTCTGTAATTTTAAGGAATTATTGCTCGGTGTTTTTCATCGATATTTTCTAAAGGATTTTCACAAACGACCTCGGAATTCGACGAAACTTGTCCCATTGGATCCGGAACATGTTTTTAAGTTAGGAATAAGTGTCTTTATCTCAACCGAAGCTCGTATGAAGTGTTTTTTTTTCACGATTTCTCACAACGAAGTTTAGCGCATTAAAATATTATTAAATCTATCCCGTTAAAGGTCACCTTTCTTTTTGCCTTCTCTTTTAGTTACGTAAGTGGCCTCTTGGTCCAAACTTTTCTTTTACTTGCGTACCCATACTTTGTGACTTTGCACCAAACTTTTCATTTTTCTTGTTCTGAAGCCTGCGCCCCAAATTTTACTATTGCCTTGGGTACCAAACAATTGTTTTACGTGCGTACCAATCCATCCCAACGCCTTGATGCCCAAGTTTTTGAAAACCACACCCACGCAACAGCTAGCTGTACCCTATTGCAAACCTATCTAAGAACCTTGACGCTCACGGCTCTTTCTATTATAAATATTGTTGCTCCATCATTTTTGTCCCTTGCTCCAGTAACAGTGAACGAACCCATCCTCCTCAGTGAAAACAAATGAACGAAAACCAAAAAAAGAAAAAAAAGAAACGAAACAATGGAATGAAGAGGGAGCAAATGGATCATGCAGGAGGTATACGAGCGTGCGGATTTGTGTTGTGGAATGTTGGCAGGAGACGTGAGGGGTGATAGCATGGAAGAAATGCATGGCATGAAGTGCAAACATTTGCTGCAGTAGTTCCCAAAAAAAAAAAAAGTAGAATATACAAAAAAAAAAACAAAAAAAAAGAAGAAAGAAGGGAAAAAGAAAGAGGAAAAGAGAAAGAAGCCGAGTTTTGTTGGACGTGAGGTTCAGGCGGAGGGATGCGGACTGGAAATGTGCGTGCGATGACAACAAAAGTAGCAGGTTAAGGTTTGGGAGAATGACATGTCACGTAGAAGAAGAAGGATGCGCCGACCGAAACAAGGTGAGTTAATTCTCACTATTTTCTGGACTACTATGATGTGATAAATCCATTTAAAAATAAATACTGTTTGATTGGCTGCATTGGTTGCTTATGGTCGATTAACTGGTTGCTATTTGTTAGATTATTGCCGTTAATTTATTTATTTACTTAAATTATAATGTTATAACCATCTGTGATGCAGAGAAGGACAGGTTGAAGGGATCCGACCGGATTCCTCAAAATAACTTGTGTGTGTTGTTTATTTTTATACTGGTTGCACATAACTGTTTGAACCCCAATTGACATCAAAACCTGTTGATTGTTGAATTGATGTGACCGTTGATGTGATTTTTAGTCGGTCGACAGTGGTTGGCAGTGAGGGTTTAAATCTATAGTTTTCAAAACATCGTTTTGCCATCAGGCGAACAAACGCAATTTCAAGTTATAAAATTTATTTTATAACTGAATTAAATCTTTGGGGTTTATTTTATTTTATTTTAATGAATAAGAAGTTTTATAAAAATATTTATAATTAGAATCATGTTTTACAAACATGATTATTTATAAGTTATACAATGAATTTTTACGCTGTTTACGAATAGAAAAGTAAGGAGCTAGTATATGAATCAGTAAACTAAATAAATGTTTATACAATAAGCAAAGTGATGTTTTTAAATAAATTAAAGTATTTATTTATGTTATATGGAAAAATGTTTATAATTTTCCTTATATGTTTATAATCAGTTTCAATAGAGATTTTTAATACTGCAGTCGAAGCTAACATACAGTTAGTGAAAAGAAATATTTGTTTTTACAAAACAATTAACCGATGTTTTAAATTAATTAAGTTATTTAATTAATTTAAGAAGAGAAATTGAATAGAAGTCAGTTAGCCGCTTAACTGAGGGTTATGGTTGGCAGGAACCAATTGTTTATCCTGTTATGTATGAACTGCGGTCATTCATGAACTGCATTCAGGAACTAACCTACGGGTTAGTCAAATGAAATAATTGTTCTTATAATCAAATAACTGATGTTTTAAATTTATTAAGTTATTTAATAAAGAAATGATAACGTAAATCAGTTAATGGTTAACTGATATGTACGGTTGGCGAAAATCAACCGTTTAAAGTTGAAATTTGACGATTGTGTCAATTTGTTTTAAATTGATCAAATCAAAGGGATTGACATTTAAAAGACTTGAAATTTCCTTTAAAATAAATATAAGTTATGGATAGATTAGTATGAAAGGGATTTGAATTTATTTCAAATCGTATAACCAAGATTTGTAAATATGGGTGCAACCTAAGGCGTACATTCCAATCAGAGTTTTGCTCAATTAAGAAAAAGAAATTAATATGAAAAGTGGGTTTTCAAATGAAAGAAAATGGTTTATAAAACCAAGATAAATGGAAATGGGAATAACAAATTGGATTATTGAGATGGTTTGACATTGGTTTTAAATTATAAGCTTTTATCTATCTTGAGATAAGAACGTTGTCAGTCAAGGTCTGAGAGGTAATTGGAATACCCCAACTTGAACGGCTCCGCTATTATCGAGAGATGATATTTGTTTGTAATGTATAGAGAAGTGATTATCGAGATGTTTTGCGATAAATGGAATTTATCATTTATTTAAAACAAACCTTTAAAAATGGATTAGCAATCGAAAGGAATTGAATCTAATTCAAATCGTATAAACGAGTATGAAAAAGGGGTTTTACCCAAAACAAGGATTTTAAAACAAGCGTTCACTTGGGAACGAAATTAAGCGAAGTGGTTTAATCGTAATAAGAAAGAGATTTTGGTAATTAAATATTTGTCGTTGATTAAATAAGGATATAACGATATGGAAATAATAAAGGAAAAGGGAAAGTGGATTTATTGAACTATAACCATAATTTCAAATCAAAGAGAAAGTAAAAAGGGTTTTGAGGTAATTATACGATGTTAACGACCAAAGAAGAAATAAAAACTAATTTATAAAATATGGCAATATTTCCAAACAAAGGAAATGGAAAAAAGAGCTTGGTAAATATGTTGTTCTAAAGCGAGTAGCGAGTAATGTTTTCAAGTAACGAAACCCATAAGAGTTTTGTTAAGATAAAGTTATGAAGTCGATTATAAGAAATCGATAAATTGGTTTTATGAGATATTTCATATAAAGGACCTGAGCTGCCAGTCCACTGAGATACACTGTTATGATTTGATAGTTAAATCACCGACTATCAAAGTTTGGCCTTTTATCGATTGTTGGTACGGAAAGACCGGGATCGAATTTATATTCGAAAACCATTCCGACCAGCAAATACGTAACGTCGAAGATATCAGAAGATGGTCGAGATGGAGCATTGAAGACCGTTGACCTTCATGAGCGGAAGAACTACTCGTTAGATTTCTAAGGGTCGCTCCCGAAGATATTTTGACTTGTGATTCTGTCGTGATTGGATTCTTCGGATTGCAAGGACTTCTCGCTACTGATCTATAGGGTGATACCTAGGATGCAGTAGGAGAGTGCCTTCGGTTCATCCTGATCCTGGATGACTTGTATGGATGGATGTCTGACAGAGTATTTCCAGAAAGGTCATGTACATTGATTTCTCCAGCCGTACCAAGAGTGAAGCAGAGAAGGAAACTTCTTTAGCTGACACGTAATGTATTGTTGTAGACGTCAATTAAGTGATTTCGATGGATCTGACAATATGGCATTCGAAGTGAACCTGATGTGATGGTAAAGCGTAGCCTCAAGCCTCATCAACCGGGAAATGACAAAAATCGGACAGGCAGCATGGCTATGTGGGTCGCTCCCATTAGGATGTATAATCACCTATCTAGAGAAATTCCTTTTGCTTCTTATATCTATCGATGCTGTCCCTTTTCGGGTGACAGTGGTTTGAGCCCAACCGTTGGTGATATACATTCGATACACTCAAGCGAAATGAGTGGTCGGTCATGTGTGGGCCGGGTTGCAAGACGTTCTTGTTGAACCCAGTGTATTCGCCTCTAGAGATACACGTTCGGAAGGTGGACCCATACCTTGTCAAGTTGGAATCCAATATCCAATAAGCGCCCGCGGTTTTGGTTTGTATACTATATATATGGGGAGCGTGAGATGCAAGCGTTCCTCTAAATTGATATTTACTTGTATTTAGACACTATGATAATATCAGAAAAAGATATTGATTTCAAAAACGTTTTGGGTTATAGTAAGGTAAAAACCGTCCGTCTTTATGTGTGGGCTGGTCTTACTATTATCCTTTTATTTCAGAAAGGATTTTCAAAAGTTAAACAAGTTGTGTGTGCTGTGAATTTATTACTGAAAGTATTCCAGACTGACCCGGTGTGTTTTTGTTTTAAATCAAATGTGCTCGGGTCAGACCAAGCATATTTACAGGTTAGGTTCCGCTACAAGTTTCAGAGTTGGAAGCAGGAGGGTTCACCGTTAGTTATACAAGTATTTCCGCTGTGATTGATGTATGTTTACTCTGATAAATGGTATGTATATATACAGTCTTCTTTTCAAAGAGATTTGTTATATTATATTTACTCGTTCCGCTGTGAGATTCTGATGTGTTCTTCTTCTTTCTTCTATTCTAAAATTTCTTTCTTCCTATTCCTCATCCTCTAATTTCTTTCTATTAACAGTTTGGGGTTCGATACTTGGATTTTTGACAAGTAATACGGGATTTAGTATTGTTGTTGAAAATTCGAGCGTCGAATTTTCCCGGGTCGTTACAATTATTATATTTTTGGGACCGTGACACATCGCTTGTCACAACGGTATTTTCATATCTGTCGATAGGGGTCCGTTGATGAACAAAATCATTTTTAACAAAACAATACTTACTTTGATCTATCTTTGAAAATGGCATGATTGTACTGAGATATATAACTAATTTTCGTCTAAGAACAAATACATATATTCAACTTAAGGAAAACCATATGCATGTCCCAATTCTTGTCCACGTACCCTCTAGAACTTGAACACCTATCATGCTTTCACTCCACTCATGTCTGTGTACACCATTTTCTTCCACGTCTTAAAATTTTTAACCTTATAAGTACACTAAGCTTTCTAAACCCAATGACTTTTTCCAGCAACATCAAACTTCTCATTTCACAGCAAAATCTTTTCCGCTGCATCCCTCTTTCACATTTCAGAAAAATCGATCCTTTTTAAAAATCAAAAGAAAACAAACGAAATTTCTATAAATCATAATATGTATATACTCGAGTTTCTTACAGGATCTCTTCATTTTCGTATGCTGTATTCAGTGTTCGACGCTCGATAGGGTGGTTGGGTTTTTACACAGTAAACCTAGGGTTTGGATTCATAAAGGATTTGAGTATCAATTCGATGTTCAGAGATTTGCATTGAGTTTGGGGTTGGAATTACCACGTGTGTGGCGAGTTTGGGTTGATTCGATGATGAACAATGTCGTTGTACTTCACTGGAGCGTGGGCGTCACGGTATGAAGGGGGGGGGGTGGTCGAACCGCAAGTGATGGTGACGGTGGTGAAGTATTCGCGAAAGGGATGCAAACCGTTGTCTTGGTGGTTGATTCAGTAGTGTTGGCTGAAGGGAAGATTCGGTGATAGCTGAAATGGGTTCCTGGAACTTGCGTTTGGATTGTGAAGGGAGATGAAGTGAATACGGTCTGGTAACATGAAGGAGTAATGGGCCGGGTTAGAATTTGGGGTGAGGCCCGGTATTATATTGTTTAAGTTTAACTTAATTTAAAATTTGTATAAACTTGTATTTATCATAACTTGACCATACGGTATCGAAATCGAACAAAACAGGATCCGATAGGATCGTATGGACGGGAGCAACACAATGAGACTGACAGAGAGTGAATCCGAGCTCGTTACAATTTATGGCAAAATAAATTGTCCGTCGCAGTCAAATAACGCAAACCAGTTATTTAACGGTTAACGCGCAAATGTGAGTAAATCTCACAAACTCTAAACAGTTTTATTTTCATGTTGTATTCTTAGAACTGTTAAAATATTGTCTGTTTGACTGTGTGTTGATTGTTTGCTTGAACTGCTAGTCAGTTAGTAGAGATTATATATATGTATATATATATATATAAACCGTCAAATAGTTATATGTTGATTCTGTTCTAACAGAATATTATACTGGTGTTGTCTAACATCTGTGGTGCAGGGAAACAGGTTGGAGGAATCCAACAGGATTCCTCAACAGTTATTTTACTGTGATTTTTATATTGTGATATATAATGTGATGTATATAATCTGTGTGATTTTGTGTGGTGGGACGATAGTTATCGTTGTTATATGGCGTGTTAAATACCATGAGAAATACCAGAATATAGGAGAGGGGTTTTCAAAGTATATTTTGAAAATAGTTTATTTATATAAAATCAAGGGATTTTATATATATATATATATATATATATATATATATATATATATATAAGAAAAAGGATTCTGAATATAAAGGAATATAGTTGGTAAAAACAAATATAAAAGAATTATATTTGTAAATCAAATACAAGGGAATATATATGTTAATCGAATATAAGGGGATATATTTGTTAATCAAAATATAAAGGAATTATACTCGTTAAAAGAAATATAAAGGATATTCATTTAGAGATTAAATAAATAGAATTAAACTAAAGGAGATATTTATTTGTTAAATAAATAGGAGTTAACCAAGTGAATTGGTCGAGTTAACCAAGTGAATTGGTCGAGTTAATCGAAGTGAATTTGTTAAGATAAACTAAGTGAATCGGTTAGAGTAAATCAAAGTGAATTAGTTAAGTTAAACTAAGTGGTTAATCGAAGTGAATTAGTTAAGTTAAACTAAGTGGTTAATCGAAGTGAATTAGTTAAGTTAACTAAGTGGTTAATCGAAGTGAATTAGTTGATTTAAACTAAGTGAATCGGTTAGAGTTAATCAACGTGAATTAGCTAAGTTAAACTAAGTGGATTAGTTCAGTTAATCGAGACAAGTAAATCAAGTTAGGTTAAACCATTTGAGTTAACCGGTTAGGTTAAACCATTTGAGTTAACCAGTTAAAGTTTACCAGTTAAAGATAAACAGTTAGAGTTGACCAGTTAGAGTTGACCAGTTAAAGTTGACCAGTTAAAGTTGACCAGTTAGAGTTGATCAGTTAGAGTTACTCAGTTAGAGTTGACCAGTTAAAAGTTGACCAGTTAAAGTTGACCAGTTAGAGTTGATCAGTTAGAGTTACTCAGTTAGAGTTGACCAGTTGGAGTTGACCAGTTAGAGTTATCCAAGTGGAGTTAATCGAGTAGAGTTGCCGAATATCACTTATTCGAAGTAGAGTTATCGAATATAGTATATTCGAGGGAAGAGTAATCGAATATAGTTTATTCGAGTGGAGAAATCAAATGTTATTCATTTGAAAAAAGTTACCGAATATTATTTATTCGAAGAGTAGTTATCGAATATTGGTTATTCGAAGTTAGTAAATCCAAAGGAGTTATTCGAAGTTAGTTAATCCAAAGGAGTTATTCGAAGTTAGTTAATCCAAAGGAGTTATTCGAAGTTAGTTAATCCAAAGGAGTTATTCGAAGTTAGCTAATCCAAAGGAGTTATTCGAAGTTAGCTAATCAAAAGGAGTTATTCGAAGTTAGTTAATCCAAAGGAGCTAGTCGAAGAGTTAATCGAATATAGTTATTCGAAAGAAGGTGTTAATCGAATATAGTTATTCGAGTAAAGTTAAAAGAATTAATCGAATTTAGTTATTCGAAATGAGTTATTCGAATTAGATATTTGAATAGAGTTAAACACATTAGAGTGATTCGAATTACTTATTCAAATAGAGTTAAACATGTAAGAGTTAATTGAATATTAGTTATTCAATTAGAGTTAAATCGAATTTAGTTATTCGAAAGGAGTTAATCAATTTGAGTTAAGTTAATCGATTTGAATTTAAGTTGAATCGAAATGGAGTAAATCGATTAAAATTAAGTTAATCGAGTTAGAGTAAATCGAATATTGGTTATTCGAAGGTAAGTTATTCGAATTAGTTATTCGAAGGTAAGTTATTCGAATTAGTGGATCCAAAGGAGTTAGTCGAATATTAGTTATTCAAATAGAGTTAAAGGAGTTATCAATTTTAGTTTGATCGAAAGGAGTTATCGATTAGTAAATCGAAAGGAGATTTTCGAATATAGCATATTCGAAAGAAAGAGATCGAATATTGTTTATTCGAAAGAGAGAGATTTCGAATATGAGTTATTCAAAGAGGGATAATCGAATATAGGTTATTCGAAGAAGAGTTAATCAAATAAAGATTACTCGAAAGAGAGTTATACGTCGAATTCGATTATAGCGAATTCGGGAAAGAACTATTTACTTTCCAGGGTTTAAATCAAGGTTTAGTTATTGATTTAGAAATTAGGTGTCTGTTAAATTATCCGAGTTAGGAAATAAAATATATAGGGGTAGGAATTATAACGTTATAGTTATAATCAAACACTGTCATATAAGAAGTGGATTCGTAACCTGAATCCGAGAATTTGCATAAACAGATGATTGGAAAAAGTGAGTGATGAACTTCATCTATTTCACAGTAAAGGACGTTGTTCAATTAAGGTCTACGAGGTAATTATACCCCAACTTGATTGACTTCAGAATTGACAAAGGAATAGTTGTGGTTCGATCTAAAAGGTTGATTTGGAATAAAGTTAAGGAATAAGTGATAAATGGATTAAGCGAAACGATGTTTTATACAACGTTCATTGGAAATCCGTAAATGAGTTTTGGAAACGTTTTCCAAATATAGTCAGATATGTTTCCTAAACATAGAAAATGAAATGTTTTCATGATAAGAATTTAAGAAATAGAGTTAAGCAAATTCAGAAACTGACTGGAGAGGGTAAGTTGAACGGTTTTCTAAGTGACGATCTGATGTTGGGTTCGACCTTCCGAATTGATACTTAGAGAATTGTCCTCATACTAGTTACAGTTAGGGACTGATAGTTGCGAAATAATAGTGATGTGAAAATAAGCTATGGAAATGTTTTCCAATGATTAATAACATATATTTTCTAAATATATGAAATAAGGAAATATGAACATATGATGATTGATCGATCGAATTCCCATTTGGAAATAAGATCGTTGTTTGTACACCGACATGTTTTCATTTGATAGTTGAATCACAGACTATCAAAGTTTTTACCATTTTAACGTTGTTAATATGGAGAGACCGATTGGATTATTATCCAAAGAACCGCTCTGTATCGGCATAAGCGTTGCGAGCAATATATGCCAAAGATAAATTGAAGACGAAGTAAAGTGCAAGGGCTGTTGTATAAGTCTTAGATAACAGTGACTAAGATGGATATACTGAATAGTGCCTTCGGTTTGTCCAGTCCCAGGACAACGTATATGGAAGAAGGTCTGACAGAGTATATCCAATGGATCGCGTAAGTTGATCTGTTCAAACGTATTCACGTTTGGTGGCGGAGGAATTCGTTTCTCTTAGCTGTATACCCGTGTTATTTTTGAATAAGTCAATTTGTGATTTGGCGGGTAGGACGATGTGGCATTCAAAGTGAATGGTGATCAGATGTTCTGAAGATAGACGTAGCTTCTAGCCTCACACCAGGAAGTAACAAAAGTTGGGCTAGGCAGCATGGCTAGTTGGGTCATTCCCAAGCAGGGTGTATTGTCACCGATCTAGGGAATATCCACATTTATACTTCTTTTTGATTCTGTATCTTCGGATGACGGTTTGATGGCCTATAACCGTGGTGGCAATATATTCGCGACACTCAAGCTAAATGAGCGAGCGGTCATGTGTGGCCGGGTTGCAAGACGTTCTTGTTGAACCCTGAGTGTATCACCTCTAGAGTACACTATTCAGAAGGTGCTCCCATACCTTGTCTGTTGGAATCAAATCTTCAATAAGCGCCCTGCGGTTTATGATTTTATACTATGTATGTAGAACGTGAGATGCAAGCGTTTCTGCTAGATTGATATCTATTTGTACTTAGACATTATTATAATATCACAATGATATTGCTTGTCAAAGTTGTTCAGATACTCATAAGGAAAAACCCGTTCCGTATTCACGGCGTGGTCTTATGACATACCCTATACTTGTTTTAAACTGTTTTACTCATACTAGTCCCATGACTGACCCGGAGTTTACTTTGTTGTTTTCCCTAAACTCTTGGGTGCCTAAATTTGTACGGGCATTCAAGTAGTCGGGATTTACAGATATACTTGGAGAGCTGGGAGCAGGAGGCTGCAAGATTTGATAGCTATAGTTATTTCCGCTGTGTTATAAGTGCTGTACTCTGATAAGTGCTATTGTATATATATAACTGTGTACTTCAAAGTTATGTTATATATTATATGTTATTCGTTCCGCTGTGAGATTCGTGTTACTCTGATGATTCTGATGTTCTTCTTCTTCTATTCTATTAGTTCTATCTTTTCTTTCTCACCTTCTAAATTCTTTCACTAACATCGCGGAATTTCCGACTCTCGAGGAGTCGGAAATTTCCAACCGTTACAGTTGGTATCAGAGCTTAAGTTCAGTGATTACCTTGGCTCTGTGGCATAACTCGATAGAGATGGGATTAGTAATATCCTAGATTGAGTTTGAGTGTATATATATGAGCGCGTAATTGTTATTCAATATAAAATGGTTTTATATTGTGGAGACTCATTGGTTGAGTGGCTTATGAATTCTGGTCGATCAGTCGATCCACTGTATCGATAAGGGTTACTAAACACTTGAATATGATGGATCGTCACGATATGTTTTGAAAGAGGGTAAGTGAATTTTACTTTACCCAAAGTATATTTTGATATAGAGGTATATATATGTATATCAAAATTATAATATATTAGATATATTGGTTGTAATCATAATCGAGCAAGATTATATAGTGAAATGGTTATACATAACCAACTAGAATTCATATGAGTGAAATCAGATGAGTAAATCTGAATTTAAATCAAAATTTGGAATTAAAATAAGGAAAATTTAAGTTCCTGGGAGATTTTGAAAATGTTTTTCAAATTGAAAATGATATAGTATTGAACTCACTTCGATAGCTGGAAAATAGATTCTGATGATGAATCTAGACATCATCAGTGTTCATTTTCGAGTTCTAAGTGATGGATTACTACCAAAGGTTTTATTTTTGAATTGTTTTGAGAAATGTGACGAAAACGAATTTCGCTCGGTCCGAACCAGTCGCTAAACCGATCCAGGCCGTTCGAAACGCCCTATCGTTTGAGAACACGACAAAATAGAACGCATACAGAAGAACATTTCATTGTATATTACAACAATGCACCAGATTACAAGAATATACAGAGTATAAATGAATATTACACAGAAATATCAGAGATTTAAATTACATTTAAATATATAGCAGCAGAAAATAATACAATACACAACTAGAAGAGATATACGGATACAAAGCTTTCCGGATATCGTTCCAGCTGTAAACCAGGATCCTGCGAATATAAATCTGCAAAACCAAAACTACTAGCTGCCCGTGTCAAAATAAGGGGCACCCAGAGTTTAGGTTAAAACAATAAACTCCAGGTCAGTCATGGGACTGGTGTGAGAACTAAAGCAGTTAATCTTTATTTTAAAGTTAGGTAAATCAAGGGACCACGCCGTATAACACGGAACGGGTTTCCTCCCAAGAATACCAGTGCATAAAACAAACAGCGCAATGCTAAATAAAGAAAAATGAAGCTATTATAAGACCCAGTTCCCATCACACAATGCAACGCAAGCCGGAGGATAGGGTTTTTACCTTATAATAGCCAAGAATGCTTGATACGTTTAAAACAAATCATTTGATACTATTGTAAGTGCATAGTGTATACAACAACTTCAAATCATAAGTATCAATCATAGGCGGCATGAATGCCCCATCCCACTATGTCGCCATATTAGGCTCTACAAATAAAACCGCAAATGTCACGTATTTGGAAATTGGATTTCCGTCTATGAACCGAGGCAAAAGATAGTCCTCAACCGATTCGAGACAATCTAGCCCATGTCTCAGGAACAGCCGCAACTGCCCCATGGAGCGACAGGGCCGGTCCACCGATGTGGATTATTATGCCTGAACACTACGTTTCCCCGCCCTTTGGGGCGTAAATGAGCCAACAAATGACTCCATCGGACCCGGATCGTCCGATCAAACCGAGGCGCCTCGCAACAGCAACAACCACATAAGTCAAACTCGTCAGGGCGTGTAAAACCACTGACGCCACTTTTAGCTAGAAGGAAACGCATGCCCTCCCTGAGGTCCGTCTCCCGTTTCTGGTTCATACCGGGTGTGAAACTCGCGAATTAACGTTACACAAAGTTGTGCCACACAGGCTGTGCTTTGATCATCACCACAAGACTTTGCTTTTCAACAGAAGCCTCGATCTATTGCCACTTAGGCATGCCACACAGGCAATTCACTCTATGTGTTTGATATCCATCAGTATATAACCCCTGAGCTCGTATGTCTCAGAGAAGGGCGTTAAGCAAGAGAATAAATCCTCCGCCGCCAAACAGATATATATTTAATAGAAATCAATCACACAGACTAAAATCCAATGTCAGACACACAGTCCATTTACAAGTCCGTTCTGGGTCTGAACGAAACCGGAGGCACCTAGTACCCCGCACATCCATCGATCTCCAAGTACGTCTGGACGATCACCAACTGTTTCCATCTTCTTGGGTGTACAGCCCAATCAAGATCATCAGTTATCACCCAAACGACGTGAAGACTTCCGGTCTTCGACCACCGTCTTCATCTTCGACACCACGTCGAATCAGTTATTCAGAATGGGATAAACCCGGTCTTTCTGAATAACTCGTGTATATATTATAAAAGTGTTACACAAACACAACATACGCCTCATTCCAATTCAGAATATTCTTTTATTCAAATATTCCTATACTTTGGGAAAAGTTCCCATTAATTTTATCCAAGATAAATTCTTTAAATTTATTCTTTAATCTCCTTTGAATATCAATTCAAACTAGTCGGGATTAGCGAACCACACCGAAGTAATTATTTATTTTATTTCTCAATCCCAACCTACTCATCCCATGAAATAAAACTGGTAATACTTCATATCTAACACCACAGTGTTATCGGTAAATTCAATTACCATTTCACGTTCAAATCTAATTAAAGATTTAACCATCGCCTGGAGCAAAACTGGTGATACTCCATTTTCGATCATTTCAATCTAATTAAAGATTCATTAAAACTCCCCTTAGTTTTAATCTTTAACTGGGTTAAAGAATCAGTGTCATTTAAAACACGGTTCACGATAAACCCAAAATCACATTCATTAATTATCGGGTTAAAGAACGAGTGGTGTTTAAAACACTGTTCACGACAAACCCAAAAATCAATATCCATTCAATTCCAATTAAATATTATTTAATTGGTACACTTCATTAAATCTAAATAAAAAGATTTAATCTTTTCTCAACTGGGTTCAAGAACAGTGTTAGTGAAGACACCATTCACGACAAACCCAAATCACATTCGATATTCAAAACAAGGCTCTGAATAGAAAATATATTGGCTTATATTCAACATCGAATTCTACGACTAACAAATGTCGTATTGGAAATAACGATATAAATATATATCTTTCAAATTTCCATAACCACACCTGTATAATCACGAATTCCAACATTGAAATATTCCGAAGACAATTTCGATTCAAATCCACTCCAATGCAATCATTGGAAATTTTGGTTATTTTCAAAACCATTTCAAATTCAATTTATTTATTTAAAAATAAATAGAATTATAATTCTAGTTCAAAACTAGTTCATTTCGATAAAAATCTATTTTTATCTTTTCAAATATGGAGTTTTTCATCCCAATTCTTCTCAAATCATTTCTTATGATTTTACACAAATTATTACTATTTTTAATAATTTTATCAAGGCCCGTACAGTCGATTTCCAACAACGGCCATCGAACTGCACTTACAGCGACCTTTTTCAAATTTGATTTGGACGTATCCCCAAATCCAACCGTTAGATTTCAAATTTCTAACATTCGTTAGAAAGCTCTTTTCGATACGAACCCAACGGTTCCGGTTTTAGGAGAATCCGACAGTCGGATCTCCCGTAATGTCCGTTTGAAATAAATGGTCGAAATTCACGAATGCCGCGGCGCGGCACGTTCTATTCAGGCCATTATATTATATATATAATATATATATCGTCGATTTCCATTTAAAACGAATTATATAAATAGTTTTAAATTCGTTTCAAAAGCAATTTCAACTTCCATTTCAATTCAAATCGAAATTGAATTCTTCTTTATAAGTTCGTTTCAAAATTCATTTCTATTCAATTCAAATTTCAATTCAATTTGAATTCATTTCAATTCGCTTTCAATTCAATTTGAATTCGTTTTCAATTCATTTCGAAATCGTTTTCAATTCAATTTATTTCGAAATCGTTCTCAATTCATTTCATTTCGAAATCGTTTTCAATTCAATTCATTTCGAAATCGTTTTCAATTCAATTCATTTCGAAATCGTTTTCAATTCAATTCATTTCGAAATCGTTTTCAATTCAATTCATTTCGAAATCGTTTTCAATTCAATTCATTTCGAAATCGTCGATTTCCATTTCACTTTTCAATATTCATTTTTAAAATGAATAAAGTCGATAAAAATATCGTTCACGTCAAAATGGCGTCAATCTAATCAACACGGCTTCATAAATTTCTATTTTCAAATTTTCTTTATTTTTCAAATTGGAATGAGGCCCAATCAATTACCATATAAAATTAATTATATGGATTTCCATACAACACATGTATATAATAGCATTGAAAAATAATCAACAATCAACCAAAGTGCACTACACTGTATAAGCATCAAATATAGATATTCAACGCTTATAACAGCCTGTCAATCAATCAATCGACATATTTAATCAATCAGGATGAGTGAAATTCATATTTCATCCCAACACCCGTGTGGGGTTTCAAATCAACAAACACACATTTTTGTTTGTGCAGTTGGGCGATGTGTAAAATTTATCAACCCAATCAATATCCGTCAAATCAGTGTAAATAAACAAATCGGCCGATTTGTTTATAAATATTTATTTATTCACTTTCACGTTAAAAATTATATTTTTAACGTCAAAAATATTTATTTCAACACTTGAATTTGTATTCAGTTCACTTACACAATAAAAATGATATTTTTTTATTTTTCTAACATATTTTAGAAAATTTCGGCGGCATAACGGCACGATACTAGAAACGGGACGAGGCCTAGCCTTATCCCCGGTCTAGTGAAGGCCCACGCCATTCACACATCAATCATATTAATTTCAATTTCACCAAAACAATCAAATCCAAATCAAATAATCTAACCAACTACACAACCAATCAAACAAGTCCATGGTCTGTGGACGGGTGTCGGGTGCTTCTAATAAGCACCGTCTGCATCCTAGTATATATATATATAACTAGAAAAGTAGAATTTGAGTGAGAAGTTCTCACCTATAGCTATCCAACTTCACGACACTCCTATTGTAGAGATCTTCGTCGTTCTCGCCCTTTTTGACCGCTTCGTTGTCGTAGCCACTACATATGTAAAAATCGAATTTTTACTTCGCTATTCAATATATAAAAATCGAAGTTTTACTTTGCTATTCAATATATAAAAATCGAAGTTTTTTCTTCTATGTTATATAGATAAAAATTATATTTTTATCACGCTATTTTCTATATAAAGATTTCGCCTTCTTTAAATTTAAAGATTTCACCTTTTTAAATTTAAAGATTTCACCTTTTTAAATTTAAAGATTTCACCTTTTTAAATTTAAAGATTTCACCTTTTTAAATTTAAAGATTTCACCTTATTAAATTTAAAGATTTCACCTTTTTAAATTTAAAGATTTCACCTTTTTAAATTTAAAGATTTCACCTTTTTAAATTTAAAGATTTCACCTTTTTAAATTTCTCATCTTTTTAAATTTCTCATCTTTTTCCATTTAAAATTCAAATCTTTTTCTATTTAAAATCTTAAAATAAAATCAGTTTTTAAACAAAAAAAAAACAATTTTTAATCTCTTTTAAAAAAATCAGTTTTTAAACAAACAAAAAAAACAGTTTTTAATCTCTTTTAAAAAAAAACAGTTTTTAAACAAACAAATAAAAAAAATCAGAATTGAAAATAAAAATAAAATAATAAAAAAAACACTTACAGTAAAAATCGAAGGCGGAGGAGGGGGGGTTTCGCTGTCTCGAGGGTGCGGCGAGAGGGGGGGGTCTGGGGTTGGCGGAGGGCGTTCGTCGGCGCGGTGGGGTGGCGCGGCACACGCCTGGAGGCGCGGTGAAGTCTGATGGGGTTGTGGGTGTCGCGGTTTTTTACAGAGGAGCGAGGAGAGAGAGGATCGCGGGAGAGAGAAGCAGGAAGAGGGGCGGAGGATCGGAGGGGGGCGGCGCCAGGGCGCGGCGGCGGTGCTCCGCCTAGGGCTGCGATCGGCTTTTTTTTTTCTTTTTTTCTTTTGAAATGAAATTGGACGGGGGGCCAGAACGGTTAAAGGGGGGAGAGGGTTTTTCTTTTTTTATTATTTTATTATTTTTAAAAGTTGACTTTTACATACGTCATCAAAACGAGGCCCACCACCTGTCGTCCATAGTGTTTAACCCCCATTCCGAACACAATGGGATATGTATCGTCAGCTGATTCGGCTGTTACAATCAGTTTCCGTTAAATTTACATTTAGATCACTATTTTGAATTTTAAACGTACATTTCGAATTACCGGGGTCACATACTAACTCTAAAAATTCTAGAAAAATATTTTCTAGCTTCGTATTGACGATACGGTCCTAACAAAACTAGTTTCGTCGAATTCTGAGACCGTTGGAAAAATGGCCAATTTCCAGTCGATTAAAATCAACTGAAATGGTCAAAACACGTTTTCCTTTGCCACGCTCACATATTGATTCGAAAAATTATGAAATTTGAAATCTAGTAATAACTTTACACTGCGGATCCAACAAAAGTGGTTTCGTCGAAATCCGAGGTCGTTTGCAAAATGTCCATTTTTAAGGGCCTGAATTCCATAGCGACTATTCAGAATTTTCAACTGCACATATCTTTTGATTCTCGCTACGAAATTTCAATTTGTCGGATTCGTTAGAAAGATATTCACAATTAGATCCTAATATTTTTGGTTTCACTAAAATCCAGATTGTTTTGCACCCGGTACATTCAATTGAAGTTTGAAATCGAATTATCGAACAACCGCGCCATTTTCAATTCTATTTATAATTATATATAAATATTTATATTCTAACGACGACGCGTATATAATATATACGATCGAATTCTATTCAAAATAAATTTTTCGTCGATATTATTTAAAATAATTCATTTTAAATATTCAAAATTCGCTAAAATTGCAAAATTAAAAATTTTAAACTGGCCCAGATTTTCCGGGTTATTACAATCTCCCCCACTTAAAACTTTTCGTCCCCGAAAAGGAACAAAGTCGAAAGTGGTTTGATTAATCAGCCCTACGTTCGATCTGGCTTCTATTCTCTAACTTTTTAGTTTCTGAGAATTTTCCAATTCTTCAAAAATTTGGCTAACACCCTAAATTTTCAAAAAATTTCGCCATAACCTCCCCTGCACCGGGAGCATCGGGGAATTTCAAATAGCTTCCCCGGTCCTTCAGATCTCAAAAAGAAAAAGAAAAAGCCAAGCGGCTAGCCAATAGGCTCATAAAATCATCATCACCCAAACAAAACAGGAAATTATGTAGTAAACATGTACCTATTTGTCGGGCAAACAAATTTTATTCTCTGCTCTAGCCTCCTTGCTATGACCTGTTCAATGATATACATGTATATGCAAGCAAATGCGACCAATTTCAATAAAATTCAATATTTGATGCTATTAGGCTAAATGGCTAAAAATTAGCAAACAAATAAACAAACAACATAAACATCAATCAATTAGTGAATTAGAGTTTCAAATTCATAATTTTGATACATATACAAAAATCGTGTTTTTGATGCCAATTCACAACAATGTATTCTAGCTATAAATAAGTTTTGGTTCTCACACCAGCTTAATGGAAACACACCTTCGAAACACGAACATAAATACTGATGATGTCATGACAATCATCAGTACCATCTCCGGGCGACTAGAATGTGATTCCATATCTATCCAGTATATTAAAACTTTGAATATACGTTTGCAAGGCGTATATGCAAATTCTTTATATACTGAATTGTCCAAAATCAATATAAATAAATAATCAAATACGAATAATTGATTTAAATTTTCAAAACAAAACTTGTTTTTATTTGAAAATAAACTCTTCACACTCGTTCTAGGATACTACTGATCCTATCTCTAACGAGTCATTCCCATTGGATATTACTAATCCAATTTCTGATGAATTCTTTCGTACGGTTCTAATGTGTCTTGTTCTCTGCTTTGTAAACCAAAGCTCTGATACCAACTGTGACGAAAACGAATTTCGCTCGGTCTGAACCAGTCGCTAAACCGATCCAGGCCGTTCGAAACGCCCTATCGTTTGAGAACACGACAAAATAGAACGCATACAGAAGAACATTTCATTGTATATTACAACAATGCACCAGATTACAAGAATATACAGAGTATAAATGAATATTACACAGAAATATCAGAGATTTAAATTACATTTAAATATATAGCAGCGGAAAATAATACAATACACAACTAGAAGAGATATACGGATACAAAGCTTTCCGGATATCGTTCCAGCTGTAAACCAGGATCCTGCGAATATAAATCTGCAAAACCAAAACTACTAGCTGCCCGTGTCAAAATAAGGGGCACCCAGAGTTTAGGTTAAAACAATAAACTCCAGGTCAGTCATGGGACTGGTGTGAGAACTAAAGCAGTTAATCTTTATTTTAAAGTTAGGTAAATCAAGGGACCACGCCGTATAACACGGAACGGGTTTCCTCCCAAGAATACCAGTGCATAAAACAAACAGCGCAATGCTAAATAAAGAAAAATGAAGCTATTATAAGACCCAGTTCCCATCACACAATGCAACGCAAGCCGGAGGATAGGGTTTTTACCTTATAATAGCCAAGAATGCTTGATACGTTTAAAACAAATCATTTGATACTATTGTAAGTGCATAGTGTATACAACAACTTCAAATCATAAGTATCAATCATAGGCGGCATGAATGCCCCATCCCACTATGTCGCCATACTAGGCTCTACAAATAAAACCGCAAATGTCACGTATTTGGAAATTGGATTTCCGTCTATGAACCGAGGCAAAAGATAGTCCTCAACCGATTCGAGACAATCTAGCCCATGTCTCAGGAACAGCCGCAACTGCCCCATGGAGCGACAGGGCCGGTCCACCGATGTGGATTATTATGCCTGAACACTACGTTTCCCCGCCCTTTGGGGCGTAAATGAGCCAACAAATGACTCCATCGGACCCGGATCGTCCGATCAAACCGAGGCGCCTCGCAACAGCAACAACCACATAAGTCAAACTCGTCAGGGCGTGTAAAACCACTGACGCCACTTTTAGCTAGAAGGAAACGCATGCCCTCCCTGAGGTCCGTCTCCCGTTTCTGGTTCATACCGGGTGTAAAACTCGCGAATTCACGTTACACAAAGCTGTGCCACACAGGCTGTGCTTTGATCATCACCACAAGACTTTGCTTTTCAACAGAAGCCTCGATCTATTGCCACTTAGGCATGCCACACAGGCAATTCACTCTATGTGTTTGATATCCATCAGTATATAACCCCTGAGCTCGTATGTCTCAGAGAAGGGCGTTAAGCAAGAGAATAAATTCTCCGCCGCCAAACAGATATATATTTAATAGAAATCAATCACACAGACTAAAATCCAATGTCAGACACACAGTCCATTTACAAGTCCGTTCTAGGTCTGAACGAAACCGGAGGCACCTAGTACCCCGCACATCCATCGATCTCCAAGTACGTCTGGACGATCACCAACTGTTTCCATCTTCTTGGGTGTACAGCCCAATCAAGATCATCAGTTATCACCCAAACGACGTGAAGACTTCCGGTCTTCGACCACCGTCTTCATCTTCGACACCACGTCGAATCAGTTATTCAGAATGGGATAAACCCGGTCTTTCTGAATAACTCGCGTATATATTATAAAAGTGTTACACAAACACAACATACGCCTCATTCCAATTCAGAATATTCTTTTATTCAAATATTCCTATACTTTGGGAAAAGTTCCCATTAATTTTATCCAAGATAAATTCTTTAAATTTATTCTTTAATCTCCTTTGAATATCAATTCAAACTAGTCGGGATTAGCGAACCACACCGAAGTAATTATTTATTTTATTTCCCAATCCCAACCTATTCATCCCATGAAGTAAAACTGGTAATACTTCATATCTAACACCACAGTGTTATCGGTAAATTCAATTACCATTTCACGTTCAAATCTAATTAAAGATTTAACCATCGCCTGGAGAAAAACTGGTGATACTCCATTTTCGATCATTTCAATCTAATTAAAGATTCATTAAAACTCCCCTTAGTTTTAATCTTTAACTGGGTTAAAGAATCAGTGTCATTTAAAACACGGTTCACGATAAACCAAAAATCACATTCATTAATTATCGGGTTAAAGAACGAGTGTTGTTTAAAACACTGTTCACGACAAACCCAAAAATCAATATCCATTCAATTCCAATTAAATATTATTTAATTGGTACACTTCATTAAATCTAAATAAAAAGATTTAATCTTTTCTCAACTGGGTTCAAGAACAGTGTTAGTGAAGACACCACTCACGACAAACCCAAATCACATTCGATATTCAATACAAGGCTCTGAATAGAAAATATATCGGCTTATATTCAACATCGAATTCTACGACTAACAAATGTCGTATTGGAAATAACGATATAAATATATATCTTTCAAATTTCCATAACCACACCTGTATAATCACGAATTCCAACATCGAAATATTCCGAAGACAATTTCGATTCAAATCCACTCCAATGCAATCATTGGAAATTTTGGTTATTTTCAAAACCATTTCAAATTCAATTTATTTATTTAAAAATAAATAGAATAATAATTCTAGTCCAAAACTAGTTCATTTTGATAAAAATCTATTTTTATCTTTTCAAATATGGAGTTTTTCATCCCAATTCTTCTCAAATCATTTCTTATGGTTTTACACAAATTATTACTATTTTTAATAATTTTATCAAGGCCCGTACAGTCGATTTCCAACAACGGCCATCGAACTGCACTTACAGCGACCTTTTTCAAATTTGATTTGGACGTATCCCCAAATCCAACCGTTAGATTTCAAATTTCTAACATTCGTTAGAAAGCGCTTTTCGATACGAACCCAACGGTTCCGGTTTTAGGAGAATCCGACGGTCGGATCTCCCGTAATGTCCGTTTGAAATAAATGGTCGAAATTCACGAACTGCCGCGGCGCGGCACGTTCTATTCAGGCCATTATATTATATATATAATATATATAATATATATATCATCGATTTCCATTTAAAACGAATTATATAAATAGTTTTAAATTCGTTTCAAAAGCAATTTCAACTTCCATTTCAATTCAAATCGAAATTGAATTCTTCTTTATAAATTCGTTTCAAAATTCATTTCTATTCAATTCAAATTTCAATTCAATTTGAATTCATTTCAATTCGCTTTCAATTCAATTTGAATTCGTTTTCAATTCATTTCGAAATCGTTTTCAATTCAATTTATTTCGAAATCGTTCTCAATTCATTTCATTTCGAAATCGTTTTCAATTCAATTCATTTCGAAATCGTTTTCAATTCAATTCATTTCGAAATCGTTTTCAATTCAATTCATTTCGAAATCGTTTTCAATTCAATTCATTTCGAAATCGTCGATTTCCATTTCACTTTTCAATATTCATTTTTAAAATGAATAAAGTCGATAAAAATATCGTTCACGTCAAAATGGCGTCAATCTAATCAACACGGCTTCATAAATTTCTATTTTCAAATTTTCTTTATTTTTCAAATTGGAATGAGGCCCAATCAATTACCATATAAAATTAATTATATGGATTTCCATACAACACATGTATATAATAGCATTGAAAAATAATCAACCATCAACCAAAGTGCACTACACTGTATAAGCATCAAATATAGATATTCAACGCTTATAACAGCCTGTCAATCAATCGATCGACATATTTAATCAATCAGGATGAGTGAAATTCATATTTCATCCCAACACCCGTGTGGGGTTTCAAATCAACAAACACACATTTTTGTTTGTGCAGTTGGGCGATGTGTAAAATTTATCAACCCAATCAATATCCGTCAAATCAGTGTAAATAAACAAATCGGCCGATTTGTTTATAAATATTTATTTATTCACTTTCACGTTAAAAATTATATTTTTAACGTCAAAAATATTTATTTCAACACTTGAATTTGTATTCAGTTCACTTACACAATAAAAATGATATTTTTTTATTTTTCTAACATATTTTAGAAAATTTAGGCGGCATAACGGCACGATACTAGAAACGGGACGAGGCCTAGCCTTATCCCCGGTCTAGTGAAGGCCCACGCCATTCACACATCAATCATATCAATTTCAATTTCACCAAAACAATCAAATCCAAATCAAATAATCTAACCAACTACACAACCAATCAAACAAGTCCATGGTCTGTGGACGGGTGTCGGGTGCTTCTAATAAGCACCGTCTGCATCCTAGTATATATATATATATATATATATATAACTAGAAAAGTAGAATTTGAGTGAGAAGTTCTCACCTATAGCTATCCAACTTCACGACACTCCTATTGTAGAGATCTTCGTCGTTCTCGCCCTTTTTGACCGCTTCGTTGTCGTAGCCACTACATATGTAAAAATCGAATTTTTACTTCGCTATTCAATATATAAAAATCGAAGTTTTACTTTGCTATTCAATATATAAAAATCGAAGTTTTTTCTACTATGTTATATAGATAAAAATTATATTTTTATCACGCTATTTTCTATATAAAGATTTCGCCTTTTTTAAATTTAAAGATTTCACCTTTTTAAATTTAAAGATTTCACCTTTTTAAATTTAAAGATTTCACCTTTTTAAATTTAAAGATTTCACCTTTTTAAATTTAAAGATTTCACCTTTTTAAATTTAAAGATTTCACCTTTTTAAATTTCTCATCTTTTTCCATTTAAAATTCAAATCTTTTTCTATTTAAAATCTTAAAATAAAATCAGTTTTTAAACAAACAAAAAAAAACAGTTTTTAATCTCTTTTAAAAAAATCAGTTTTTAAACAAACAAAAAAAAAACAGTTTTTAATCTCTTTTTAAGAAAATCAGTTTTTAAACAAACAAATAAAAAAAATCAGAATTGAAAATAAAAATAAAATAATAAAAAAAAACACTTACAGTAAAAATCGAAGGCGGAGGAGGGGGGGTTTCGCTGTCTCGAGGGTGCGGCGAGAGGGGGGGTCTGGGGTTGGCGGAGGGCGTTCGTCGGAGCGGTGGGGTGGCGCGGCACACGCCTGGAGGCGCGGTGAAGTCTGATGGGGTTGTGGGTGTCGCGGTTTTTTACAGAGGAGCGAGGAGAGAGAGAGAGGATCGCGGGAGAGAGAAGCAGGAAGAGGGGCGGAGGATCGGAGGGGGGCGGCGCCAGGGCGCGGCGGCGGTGCTCCGCCTAGGGCTGCGATCGGCTTTTTTTTTTTCTTTTGAAATGAAATTGGACGGGGGGCCAGAACGGTTAAAGGGGGGAGAGGGTTTTTCTTTTTTTTTATTTTTTTATTATTTTTAAAAGTTGACTTTTACATACGTCATCAAAACGAGGCCCACCACCTGTCGTCCATAGCGTTTAACCCCCATTCCGAACACAATGGGATATGTATCGTCAGCTGATTTGGCTGTTACAATCAGTTTCCGTTAAATTTACATTTAGATCACTATTTTGAATTTTAAACGTACATTTCGAATTACCGGGGTCACATACTAACTCTAAAAATTCTAGAAAAATATTTTCTAGCTTCGTATTGACGATACGGTCCTAACAAAACTAGTTTCGTCGAATTCTGAGACCGTTGGAAAAATGGCCAATTTCCAGTCGATTAAAATCAACTGAAATGGTCAAAACACGTTTTCCTTTGCCACACTCACATATTGATTCGAAAAATTATGAAATTTGAAATCTAGTAATAACTTTACACTGCGGATCCAACAAAAGTGGTTTCGTCGAAATCCGAGGTCATTTGCAAAATGTCCATTTTTAAGGGCCTGAATTCCATAGCGACTATTCAGAATTTTCAACTGGACATATCTTTTGATTCTCGCTACGAAATTTCAATTTGTCGGATTCGTTAGAAAGATATTCACAATTAGATCCTAATGTTTTTGGTTTCACTAAAATCCGGATTGTTTTGCACCCGGTACATTCAATTGAAGTTTGAAATCGAATTATCGAACTACCGTGCCATTTTCAATTCTATTTATAATTATATATAAATATTTATATTCTAACGACGACGCGTATATAATATATACGATCGAATTCTATTCAAAATAAATTTTTCGTCGATATTATTTAAAATAATTCATTTTAAATATTCAAAATTCGCTAAAATTGCAAAATTAAAAATTTTAAACTGGCCCAGATTTTCCGGGTTATTACAAGAAAACAAGTTGTTTAGAAATTCAAAGGTTTTGAATTGGCATTATGATTTCAAATTGATTTGAAAGAAACCCAGGAACTTAAGTTCTGGAATTAAAATTTAACTAATGAAGTTAAATAAAATGAGATGGTAAAAATAAATTGAAATTTAACTTGAACCGAGTTAAATAAAATTGAATTGGATTAGAGATAATCTAGAATGGAACCAAATTTATAAGTCAATAATTTGGAATTTGATATTAGAGTTCGAATGAAATTCGATTTGGATTTGAGAATATAAACTGAGTGGAATGACCATGATATATGCAAAAGTGATAACAGATCAAAAGGATACAATGATACGACCGACAAAAAGGTACAAGTTTATATTATATATGAGTTTGGATTTTATGAGCCGAATTGGAAAGCCGCTTGGCTACTTTGATTTTCTTTTTGGATTGGAGGAGGCCTAGAGAGGCGAGTTGTGGTTTGTCATATTGACCAATACAAAGGAGGTTATTGCAAAATTTTTCGAGAATTCCAGGCGTTAGAACATTCTCTTGATTTATGGAAATTCAGTTAGCCATAATGAATTAATAATTTAATTGAAAATTTAATGGTTCAGTTGAAACAGGAATTGAGAAGTAAACTAAAAGGAATTTTTAAATCTAGTTAGTAGAGTTAGTAGCATTTTTCTAACTTGGCAATTTCGAGGACGAAATTATTTTAAGGGGGGAAGTCTGTAATGGCGCGTTTTGTAAGGTATAATAATTAAGTTATTTAATTATTTAAATAACGAATATATTAAATAAACGATGGTTGAACGTATAAATTATAATAATAATTATAATCGAGCCCGTAACGACGCGGCAGTTCGTTCTTTGGCGAGTTGAACTTCAACTGAATATACAAGATTCGTTATAAGTCGGATTTCTGTGAAACAAGAAACGTTTGAATCTGTTAAGCTATATTTTTCTAGTGGAAGAGAAAAATCGGGATTTTGTCGTGTAGATTTTGAGATATGTCCAAATCAAATTTTAAAATAGTCGCTATAGAATCGTTTATCGACCGTAACAGTTTATTCGATATAACTAGAGATCGGGTTTGAATTTAGACAAGGTTCTGTTGGGAAGTAGTGATAATTTAATTTTTAGGATTTTACTGTAATTTTTAATTAATTAAATACGCGACTTTTTATTTGAAGTATTTCGCACCCTGAAATCAACATTTTGAAGTTTCACAATATGAGTTAATCTACCGGTATTATTATATTTTTGGGACCGTGACACATCGCTTGTCACAACGGTATTTTCATATCTGTCGATAGGGGTCCGTTGATGAACAAAATCATTTTTAACAAAACAATACTTACTTTGATCTATCTTTGAAAATGGCATGATTGTACTGAGATATATAACTAATTTTCGTCTAAGAACAAATACATATATTCAACTTAAGGAAAACCATATGCATGTCCCAATTCTTGTCCACGTACCCTCTAGAACTTGAACACCTATCATGCTTTCACTCCACTCATGTCTGTGTACACCATTTTCTTCCACGTCTTAAAAATTTTAACCTTATAAGTACACTAAGCTTTCTAAACCCAATGACTTTTTCCAGCAACATCAAACTTCTCATTTCACAGCAAAATCTTTTCCGCCGCATCCCTCTTTCACATTTCAGAAAAATCGATCCTTTTTAAAAATCAAAAGAAAACAAACGAAATTTCTATAAATCATAATATGTATATACTCGAGTTTCTTACAGGATCTCTTCATTTTCGTATGCTGTATTCAGTGTTCGACGCTCGATAGGGTGGTTGGATTTTTACACAGTAAACCTAGGGTTTGGATTCATAAAGGATTTGAGTATCAATTCGATGTTCAGAGATTTGCATTGAGTTTGGGGTTGGAATTACCATGTGTGTGGCGAGTTTGGGTTGATTCGATGATGAACAATGTCGTTGTTCTTCACTGGAGCGTGGGCGTCACGGTATGAAGGGGGGTGGTCGAACCGCAAGTGACGGTGACGGTGGTGAAGTATTCGCGAAAGGGATGCAAACCATTGTCTTGGTGGTTGATTCAGTTTAAGAACTCATAAAAATGTTTGTTGAGAAGTATTAGAGGCGGCGGATTGTTCTGACCAGAGAAATGAGTTTTAGGTTTTAGGGCAAGGATAGGATGGTATTTATATGGTATGATAGCTTATAGGGTAAGTTTCACATATTATGTAATTAATTTATATAATAATGCGGTTTGTATTTGTCTTCTAAAAATCCATATGACTACATACAATGCCCAAATCTGATAAAAATGGACATACCCCTGTAGTTCGACAGTAAGGACCCAACGAAACTTTTTTCGCTGATTTCCGAATCCGTTTGCTCATACAACATATTTTTAAAGTCAAATTATTGACCGTTTTTCATGTTAAAATTCTGCACGGCCACATACTGACTCCAAAAATTACGAAAATTGAAATCTAGCAATAATTTAATATTCCGGATCGGACAAAATTAATTTCATCGAAAACGGAGATCGTTTGCAAATTTGGTAAGTTATATTTGCAAATATATCTCTGCACAATGATACAAATTCACAGTGTCAAAAACGTGATCAATGTTATTTTTTTGGCAGTGAATCTTTCTCCAAAAATCAACATGCAGTTGTTCTCAAATTTACAGTGGAAAAACACATGGCCAGATACATTAAAGAATATCACATTTGAATCAATGTAACCAAGATGGAAGTTTTTAGCCAGCAAAATCATCAATTGTTTCCAGAAATCAATAAGGCATACACAACATTTTAATCATGCAAAAATCATGCAAGCATAAGATAAAATCATAGCAAAGAAATCAGAAAACAGTAAGGGTTTTTAAACCCTATAAATCACATATGATTCGTCACTGGTAAATTAGTCGAAGCCAAAGCAACAAATTCAAGAGCAAAAGAAAAATCAATTCAGAGTACTCACAAGATATCAGGGTTTCGATCGCAAACTAAATCAAAGGACCAAGAGATAATAAACTTTCAAAGTATCAAAGAACCAAACAACATCACTTTCGAAGTCGCGATTTGGGGTTTTCGCAAAACCCTATTTTCGACTCACCGGCCATCAAAGAGCAAAGAGGGAAATCGAATATTAAGTGTTAAAGAAATAAAAGAGGGCTGGTTATTTTAATAAAGGAAGGCATTTTGTTTATTTTGTTTTTATTTTTTTCTTTTATAATCAATCCACTAGTTTTTTAGTTTTTCTGTAAAACTAGAGTATACTAGCTATAGGATTTATAGTTAGGGTTTATGAGTTACGGATTTGTAATTTGGGAAAAAATCGATCTTGGGGATAAAGATCAGTCCATGGTGTTGAGCATAGGATTAGAGCACTAGCAGGGTTAGCGAGTTTACATGGTTTTGTAAGCGTAATCTGTTTTATTAACTAGTAGAAGTCTTGGGAATGCAGCAGTTGGGAGAGGTTTGCCAAAGTTGGGTAAAATTTTTATCATTTACTTTCTGCATTTATTTTCTCTACTGAAATCTGTGCTGTGATATATTTAATATCTCGTAAAGCTCCGATAAACCCTATTCACCCCCCTTAGCGTTAATATAGATCCTACAAGTGGTATCAGAGCAGGTATTTACCATTAACTCTAGAGTCATGTTTTCCCCTAGTCGTTAGTCCAACGAGAGCCAGTTTTGTAATATTCCAACTATTTTCAAAGGAGTAAAAATTTTGAATTGGAAATTCAAAATGGAATTCTATTTAAAAATTATTCATATTAATATTGGGATATTATTATGAATGGAGATGATAATGCAGATGAGGTCGGTATTGCAATGGATATTATTTATTCTTACATTAATATTGATCAGTTTAGCCTTATTTCTCATTTCTCAACTGCACAGGATGTTTGGAATAATCTCAATGCGAAGTATGGAAGAAATGACGACAACAACATCTCAAAACCCCGGAATCTCAACTCAGAGTCAGATTTGTGCTTAACAGGTCTTACGGATAAAAATTCAAATGGATTAGACGATGGAGACTCAACAAACGATGAGATAGAATATTTCTCATATGAAGATATAGTTTATATGTGAACTGATTTAACTAAAACTGCTGATAATCTCCAACAGAAAAGCAAATCTCTGAAATCTAAAAACCTTGAGTTGACCTGCAAAAATAATTGTTTGGAATTAAAACTTGAAAACATCAAGAAATTTTCAAACTCCGATTGCAAGAATCGTTTCAATTTGAAAAATAATTTATCTCATCTCAATGAAAATTTTCAAAAACTTAAAAAACAAATTATAAGGAAAATTTTCAAAAACTTGAAAAACAAATTATGAGTTCAAAACCAAAAGAGGATAAGCTAATTTGTAAAAACATTGCTTTGCAAAAGGAGTTGGAAAATTTTATGACTATTAAAAATTCAAATAGGAAATTCTTGAAAAGAAAGTTTGCTAAAAGCTGAATCAATTTTCAATAAGCTTGAAAAAGAAATTGAGAAATTCAAAGAAGTTGAAAACTTGAGTCTGAAAAGCAAAATAAATTTGAATTTGAGGTTGTTGAGTATAAAGCCAAAATTGAGATACTTAAAAATGAAATTTTGATCTTAAAATGAAAAGATGCTTAGAAGAGAGAAATTTTGATCAACCATTTTTCTAAGTTAATAAAAGAGAATGATTTTTTGAAATCCAAAATAACCGGTCTTAAGTTAAGTTTAAAACGCTTTTCAATCGGAGAAAAATCTTTGAATATGTTATTGAAAAATCAATTTTCTTGTGGAAATAAGAATGGCTCAGTTTTGGAAAAATTGATGGCTTTGAAAAGCCGAATTCAAATGTTTTTAAAAATCCTTCAAATTGTTTTGAAAAGAATCGACTTGGAAACCTTGGCTCTAAAATCTTCAATGGATTTTTAATCATAAACAAAATGAAAACTTGTTTTGTAATAATATATTTAAACAATTATGGGTCCCAAAAGGAATTAAAACAAGCTTGGTTAAATTCAAACAAATTTGGTACCTAAAGGCACAATGGTAAATTCTGATGTGTTGTTATATAAATGTGTTTGGGTACTGGAAGTCGTGAATACAGTTAAGAGCGGTTTTACAAATTTTGTTAGACCAATCGACCCTCTAAACACTTAGGGTGTGTTTGGTTAAAAATGAGTTTTGGGTTTTTAGTTTTCAAAATTAATTACAAAACTTTAAAGGTGTAGAAGGAGGAATGGTAGAATGAAAGCAAGATGGAGGGGACCGCGGAGGGGATGTAGCAATCATGAAATGAGGATTTGGTCTCCATATTTCTCTCATTTCTCAAAACATGAAAAATGGATAAAAGTTGTTTTTTATTTTGTGTGTTAACTTTGTTTTCTAAAATTATTGTTTTCCATGACTTACATGCGTTGTGCACATTTTTGTATGGACGAAAACCCAAAACTTAAAATGGTAAACCAAACACTACCTTAGATACCAGAGGCTGGCCGAGGACCAATTTTTTATAAGAATCAAAGACTGTCCATATTTGAATTAAAGGAATTCGTTATATGTTCCTTAGCCAAGATGGATGAGTTAGAGATCCACAACGTCTATAGTAAATCAGATATGATCTCAAGATTCACATTTTTTTATTCTATGTTTTTATTCTTCCTTCCTATTCCTCCTTCTATTTTTTTCTTTTTTTCTTTCTTCTACTAATACTGAATTGCTTTGAAACTGCCATATTTTTTTCTATGCTTTCTTAACTTCAAATTACAATATTCTTAATTTTTGGAAATTAAATTCAATTATACAAACCTTCTATGCCTTGATGATTTTCCGATCATGAAATTCAAATTGTAAATATTTTGTAATTCTGTTGAAGTTTAATTCATTGTCAATTTCCTGAACTTCTAACAATGTTGTAGTATCTTATATATACCTTGAAAACTATTTCTAGAAATTCTAAAATTCTTGAAGTTTTGAAAAGCTAATGAATTTTCACACAATTTTGCTATTTTTTAGATTGTTCTAATTCATTTTGGACAAACTTGAAAAATTACACTCATTACAGTAGACTACTATTTTCAGTTGTGATAATTTCATTGATCTTTTAATGGGCTTGACTGTTTTTGAATTAAAAATCATTTGGCATATTGTTGCATCTTGAAACTCATTTTTAAATCATTATCATTTGGCTTGGATATTTGATTGTTTGAAATCATTTCTAATTGTAGATATCCTGAATCCACACACTTCTTGGATTTGAAATTGATAATCTTGTGTGATCGATTAATTATATCTTAAAATTTACACATCTTTTCAAGTGATTTCAAATGAACTGTTTTTAATCTTGGATCATGAATCATCTCCTAGGCTTGATGCAAATATTCTGAATTTTTTTAAAATCTTGTTATGAAAGTGAATGATTGTTTCTCTGATAAAAAGAACTAAATTATTAAATTTGTATGATTGGGCTTGGTGATTGGATGATTTGTTTGAGATATATTTTAAATGACAATTAGGAGCTCAAGTGGTATCTTCTTAGAAGTCTTGTAATATATCTCATTTAACTGTTTGATTTTTGAAACTGATTCTCATCTTGTATAGTTCCTTCAGAATCCCTCTTGTAGTTGATATATTCAATTTTCAAATCATTTTTTGATTATTTATTCAGAAATTGAAATTATTGACCAAATTGAACTATATTTGGAACTCATCAAAATTATTATTGGATTTTTGAAATTATGATGAGTTGTTACTATAGAATATTTCAACACAAGAGGAGATTTTTATTTAAATTCTCATGATGTTTGAATATTTTTTATAATATCTTCAAATCGATGCTTATTTCACGAACACCCTCTTTTCCTTTCATCCTTCCGCCATCCATCATGGTTTTATTTTAATGTGGAATGCAATATTTTTTTAATAATCGTTAACGAATATATAGTTTCAAAATTTATGATGGAAATTGATTATATTATTTTTAAGAAAAAGAGATAATTGAAAATTTTCAAAAATCTCGGTACAGTTGAGCATATTTCATAATATAATTAATTTAGAAATTTATTTCACAACCATCTTTGTTCCTACCATAATTCTATCATTCATTTTGGTTTTATATATTGAGGAGATTTTTTATATAATAAGTGTTTCTCTAATCTCATTTAAAAAACATAGATATGGTCATGTATGGTTAGAGAATACTTATAATTTAAGTTGCGACCGATCCCATTTAAAAGTCCTAACAAGCAATGCGTGGTTAGTGTGCTCTTAAAAAGAGAAGAAAAGAAAATAAGTGAACATATATATATATATATATATACATATATATATGAGGAGGATTCCGCTACACCTCTTATATTGCACATGAACTCTCCCCCTTAATCTCCATCACCCATTTTCCCATTTCAATATTATTTCTTAGTGGGAAGAGAGAGAATGAGTGGGGAAATGGGTGGTGGGCATTAAGGGCGAGAGTTCACGTGCAATATAAGAGGTGTAGTGGAACCCTCATATATGTATATGTATATATATATATATATATATATATATATATATATGAAATTCTCCTTGTTTTTGTAAAAACCAATCTATCAACATTTTCTAATTTATGAAATGTGTCTCTATTTTATGATTTATTATGATTTTTTGCTTGAAAGTTACTGTCAAACACATTTATTATGACTGTCACCCATATGCACATATTCTTCACTCATATGCACATAGTTACTGTCAAACACATTTCTTGTATTCAAAATCTTATTATATGTTTGTCATCATCAAAAGGGCGAGATCGTTGTCTTAAACAATATGACTTTTGTTTGATGATAACAAACTTATATATATTATAATAAATGT
The DNA here is from genome assembly GCA_030737875.1 of Allium sativum. Lineage (NCBI taxonomy): Eukaryota > Viridiplantae > Streptophyta > Magnoliopsida > Asparagales > Amaryllidaceae > Allium > Allium sativum. The sequence goes on along the minus strand of CM060924.1, from coordinate 776,943,470 downwards.
GTTTGTATTTGTACTATTCTACTACATCACATACAGAAATAAGTAAATATTTATATTTGAGTAGAATAATACTGCACAAGAATTTAAATATTCAGACAGTATCACTACAAGCAAAATACCCTATTGCAACTAGCTATTTGCAACATGCGACAAAAGACAGTTGCAGTAAATGATATTTAGCAACAGACCCATTATAGCAGTTGCAATGAATATAATTTAGCAACAGGCCTTTTCGTTCTATTGCGAAAAAACATATTTTTAGCAACTGCGCTTCCCTTCCTGTTGAAAAAATGTACTTTTAGCAACTGTGCTTCCATAACAGTTGCAACAAACATATTATTTGCAACTGCGCTTCAAAGCCAGTTGCGAATAAATATCTTTAATAACTGTTTTCGCCAGTAGCAATAACTGTATATTTTACATCTGGTAAAGCCAGTTGCGAAAAACATATTAAAATAAGTATAAGCTTTTAATGATTAACTTTTAATAATTAATTTTAAATAGTTACTGTTAAATGATTAACTATTAGTAATTATATAATAATTAAGATCGATATTTAATAATTATTAATTAATAATAAAATTTAAGTATCATAAAGTGATATTTATAACTGATAATTATATAATAATAATAATTAATAATTAACAAATAATAATATATAGCATTTAAAAAATAATAAATTAAATAATTAATTATTAAATAATAATAAATTAATAATAAAATACTAATGGATAATAATTAATTTTGAATACGAATATGTTTAAATATTAAATAAGTAATAAATAATTAATAAATTCATAATAAATAAATAAACGATAATTGATTAATATTAATATTAAGGAGTAATTAATAGTTAATAATAATTTCTTGTATGAATTAATTTATAATTTTTGTTTGATAGAGGTATTTTTATGAATTTTAATATTTTCTGGTTATCAAATGATCTTCAACGACTGATTTTTCCTGACACTTGCAATAGATGGTCTTTAGCAACTAACTAATAGTCATAATAAGTAATTTGCAGCAAGTGACATTTCCCGATAGCTACAATAAATGAATTTCTAGCAACTGTGCTCTCTTGCCAGTTGCAATAAATATACTTTTAATAACTATTTTTTATCCCAGTTGCTACAAAAATATTTTTAATTAAATAATTATAATTAAAGATTATATATATAATCATTTTTTGGTATTTAAAAAGGTAATAATTCATAATTACTAGATATAATCTATAATGTATAACTATTGATTATTAATAAATAAATCATAATTACTAGATGTGATCTATAATTAATTATTATTTTTATATGTGATAATTTTATATAATTAATTATGGATAATTATAAGATATTATTTATATTTATTTATTATATTTAACAATTAATTAATAAATGTGATTTATATACCGTTATGCGATTATACTAGTGCAAAAGTTGTCTAAATGGGTAAATGATTTGATCCGTGCGAAAAGTATAAATTATTAATGAGAAAATGTGAACTAAAGTTTGCAATAGTCTAACTCTCCTTAGTCCTCATCTCAAAATATCCGCCCAATCCTGATGATAATAAAATATAAGCGATCAGTAATCTCCGCCTTTCTCTTGAAGTTTCTATCCCCGCATCTCTTACCGAATTTTATCCCAACCGGAAACCCTAAAAAATTTGTTTTCGTGATGGCAGCTACCTCCGCCGTTATCTCCAACTCCTCGAAGCTTCTATCTCCCACCTTCCTCTCCTCCTCCTGCCTCTCCCCTTCCTCTTCTCTCCTTTTCTGATTCCTCTTTAATCGCATCAACAAACCACTTCATCTCATTCAATCTCGCAACGTTACCCCAATCCGTTCCTGTCGGTATTATCGTGAAAGCCACTGCCGCCAAGATCTGAAAGTTGAAGGTATGTCGATAAATCATACAGTTTGTTCTCTGTTGGTATTATCGTGAAACCGGCCTCTTGATTTGCTAGAACAGGGTTCCTCTCTAATTTATGCAATTCGAATGCGATTGCAGATTTAGCATGCAAGATCTGGTTGGGTAAGATTCTTACAAACAAAAATCGGTTTTTATGATTTGGTCATTTATTTGGTTTAAAGATACACAGTGATTCAAGATTATCTTTTGGGGGAAACCACAAATAAATTTTGATATTTGGCATGTGGTTCATTACTGATAATCTAATACCCTGAAATCATATGGGGTGATTCGTAGCATAGGGGTGTAGTATGTGTTATCATATGGGTTAGGCATTGAAAGAAAACTGTACCCCAAAACATTCTAAGACCATTTGGACAACTATAAGAGCATAGCTTATAAAGGTTGTTATGACGCAAGCCAATTTCAAATATCTCCAACCAGTTATATTTAAGACTAAATTATCGCATCATTTAAATTCACATTGTGGTAACATTACTAGTGATTCAAGGTTGTCTCCAACCAGTTATATGGTCGGTCTTATATGACCACAATTTGTTCACAATGATTCAAGGTTATCTTTTGGTGGAAACCGCAATCTGTTCTAGTTTGTATTTCACTAATTTGATTGGGTCTGTCAATATACATATATTTTAATTTATTTATTTTGGGTTTGATTGATGCTAATAAGATTAAATGTCAAGGCATTAACATTAAGATAATCTCGATGTAGTATACACAAAATTTCTTTTGTTGTGTTTGTTATTCAATGATTTTTTTCACTCTATATCTTAAAAATCTTCAAATTTTTATTTTTATTTACTAGCTACTCATCTATTTCTCAGACTATGAAGTGCAATGAAATGATGAACTAACTGCAGAAGAAGAAACCAAGCATCAACTACTGGCAAACCTATGCATCAAAAAGAAAAAGGTAAAAATACAATTGCATGATCAAAATTTTACATTATTCTCATCCATACTCGATAATATGTTAACATGATCTGTCTCTAGTGCACATGATTGGTCTATAAATGATGTACTCTACTGCTTTTATGCTTATGTGATGAAATGTAAAATAATTAATAAGTCATAGAAGCAAATTTGGTTATTACTTATATGATAAAAGTTTGGTGATGCTAAGGTGTTTTTGCATTTTATCACTTGTTTCGGTTGGTTCTTTAGTAAAGCAAATATTGAAAGGTTCAGACATTTATTTACTTATTTATGCGCATTAGCTGATTTCATATGCAAGTACCAAGGAAAATGTTTTAGGTTGAACCAAATTTCCATTTTTTTTTGTTCCTTTTAGAGTTATTAGTTGGGAGCAGATGTATAAATATCCTATATCCATCTGCTATTCAATTATATGGATGAACATAACTTGGAAAATGAACTCATGACTCTGTCTTTACTATTTTCAAATTCAGAGATATGTAATTTGGTCAGTGGATGTGTTAGGCGAACCATTTATAGTAGTAATTTATAGTAATAATTCAACATTCAGTACTTAGTATATCTTACAAAATTCGATTTGCATGAGGTTTCAATTTAACTTGAATATTTTTATATGCCTACATAAATGCAGACCGTTCGTGTTTGGCAGGCAGACAAAGATGGGAGCTATGACAAGCATTTGCCCGTTCATGAGCGACAACAAACTTGGAGTATGAACTGCAGATTTGTTCCATCATAAGTAATTATTAGAAAATATTCTATTTGAAAAAATGTGTTGTGTGAGAGAAGAAATTGTTATACTGAGTGGTGTATGAAAATTATAGAAATTTTTGTTGTAATTGTTTGTACTATTAAAATTTTGTTAAAATAAAATTTTTATTTTTTATTTTATTTTGTGATATACATTATTACTAAAACGATATATTTAATATGTAATATCTATAAGCTATAATATATTTTTTTAATAGATTTATGGATCTTTTGCAACAGGCATATACTGTTGCAAAATGATTTTTTGCAACAGCAAAAGCCTGTTGCAAAAAAGTATACCGCAACATCTTATTGCAACAGGAAAAAAATGTTGCAGACTTTTTGCAACTTCGGCTATACCAACAGGCGCAGGCCTGTTGCAATAGGTCTACTGCAACAGATTTCGCCTGTTGCGAAAAGTGTTTTTTGTTGTAGTGTATTTTATTTAAATATAATATTTTATTTCCACATTTCAATAGTACAAATTTCACAACTCCACTTTGTACATCTCAGTGATAGAATACATTCAATTTCATTCATTATAATGGTTCCTCACTACAATACTCATCACCCAGAATCAATTACATTCACTCTCCCATATGCAGATACATACAATTTCGTTCACTCACTAGCACTCGTCTTTAGTCTGCTTCATAGTCAGTCCAGTCACTTGCATACCTGTCGTAGATACACACACAATAAACTGGAACAAAAATAGATTCAAAATTCTAGCAGATATAACTTTATTTTAAATTTTATTTGCTTTATAATTTTGGTATGTTTCTCATCATATTTCTAGACCTGGTCTGATATGTATATACATCCATTTGTTTCTAGACTGCTTGTAATATTCACAGTGATTTACTGTAAATACCACAACGTAGACAATATCTCTAGTGCTCACATATATAAACTGCACATGCACGATACATGTTACATGTGTATGTATATACACATATATATATTAATGTGTAGGAGAATAGGTTCAACATGCAACAACCCATCAATGCCGTGAAGTAACAAACTTTCATGTATGCACATGATTATGGCCAGCTAACAATTAAAGCCCAATTTTCAAGTGCATGAAATGTGCAAGACCATGTATACACAGGAATTCATGCAAGAACACAAAGCTGGAATGTCAAAGTCAAGTCAAAGGGCCACAATAACAAGCCAGAGCTTATTTAAGCTAAAAACACACACACACACATACATAAATACGTGTGTGTGTGTATATATATATATATGCATGTATATATATTGTAGTATCAAAAGCCAGAGAGAGACAAACAAATGCACAAGAAATGCAGCAAGGGGCAGCGGCAAGACCAGGTGTGTGCAAGCACAGTTCAAATGGTTACAACAAGTCAAGCTCAAGTGAAGAATGAATTGTATACACTGCATACATATACACACACAATTGTGTGCATATGCATTCATGCATATACAATTATGAACAAGGCTATGTATGCAAGGTACATCAACAACTCAAGCTCAAACGCATGGTTCAGGAGGAAAAGTCACAGGCACAATGCAATAGTTAGTGAAGACACACTCATGCAAGTGGACTACATGCACAAGACAGTGTGCAACAAAAATGACAGTGAACAAAAGTCATCCACAACACATAACAAGTACAGTGATCAAATGCAAGCATCTGTTCTTTTCAGCGATGAAAAATCCAAAGTGGCAGTACATGAATACAATTGCAATAATGGCCAGTAGTACATAAGAATGGGTGTACACTGCACAGTTTCAACATGACCATGCACTACGCCATAGATGACCTACTGCAATGAAAATCTAAGGTGTTGCCAGCTAAAATGTTGCCACAGCTATGTTTATTTTTGTCAATTGCAACACATGCTTTAATGTGTTAGCATGGATATCAACCATGTATTGCAGTCGCGTGAATAAAAATATCAATCCGCATCAAAATGATCCAACGGTCCATGTTATTGATCCGTGTCATTCTGATTTTCCTTCATCACCTCAGCTTCTTTTCCCCAAATTTTCATTCTCATGTTGGAACATTATTCACGCTATTTTCACTTGAGAAAAAATACAGTCGGCTTCCACTTTAATGGCTGATCGAAAACTAAGATTTTGCCCTCTTCAACAAATCGCGATTTAAGCTTTTTTAATTCGAGATGATCCTCTGATTGCTTTGAATTACAACTGCTACTCTCATCATCGACTTCTTGAAAGCTACTGGTGCTCCGATAATCTTCGATCTTAGTCTTGTTGAGATGAACATAAAGATGTGAAACTAGTCGTGAATCGGTAAAAGGCAATTATATTTTTGTTTGTGCTTATATGGTTATTAGATTATTTTTCATTCACTTAATCTGTTGTAATCCATACATCATGTTGTTTTCAGAAGACATAGCTCATCTCGGTATGTTATGCAATCTAACAAAATTATACTACTATGACATAATACAATTTATAATGCAGTTTAGTGATCATATGATCTCAACACTTGTTTATCTTCGTGTTCAACTCTAATGGAGAGGTTTGATATAGTGAAAATTAGTCACGCATCCTTAAAAACTTTGGAAATTAGAATGGCATCCTCCCCATGTTTCAAATTCAAAGCAAGTCCCTATTTTGAGAGTTACGTGTTTTTCAAAGGAAATTATGCACTGTTATATAAAAAATTCCAAAAATTGCAAATTTTCCCAGAAGAATTCGAAAAAAACAAAAAAAAATGCATATATTTATGCAAATATTCAGGATAGTTGCATACATGAATGCAAGTATTCATACAGCGTTTGCATGAATGCTTGCATACTTGTATGCGACTATTCTAATTTATTGCATACATGTATGCAACAATTCATGCATATTTTATGTTGAAAAACATGCATTAATATTTTCATACAAGTATGAAACTATTCTGTTTTATTGCATACATGTATGCCAATAAACATAAGCTAATATGCATGCACTACTACAAAACAGATCATTTGCATCAGTTGTTAAACACCTATTGCATCAGTTGTTAAACTGATACAAATAAAGATGATGCAACAGACAAATTTCTGTTGCATCAGTTAAAGAATTGATGCAAATGACAATCACTTGCATCAGTTGTTTAAAACAACTGATGCTATAGAGCACATGCAAATGTCTGCATTTGCTTTCGAAGTCTTGGTCTATTGCATCAATTTTTTTGATGCTAATGAACAGATGCAAAAATGACATTTGTTATGACCTTCAATGTATTACATCGGTTGGCTATGCTATTAAAACTGATGCAAATTAAGTGAATTGAAAAAAATCCACTATTTTCAAATTTTAAACCTGAAGAAATATTAAATCGAATTTAAAATTCTACAGGTGCATTAATAACACCGACTTGATGAAACAGAAAATATACTTGTATTATCAATCAACATAGTTCATGTGTACAACTAAAAAAAAAATACATACTATTATCATAAAACTAAAGTCAAAGTGCATAACAAAAGACTAACATAATGCATCCAATTATGCATGATATAAGTTGCTAAGCAATCCTGAACTTCGTCTATCTCTTGTCAGTCATAAGAACCACATTGTGCAAAGTCCTACAATTTATAAGAGTAGTACTATTTTAAAACGTCGTAAATAACATATAATAGTTATGCAAATGAAATAAATTAAAGTATACCTTTTGTAAATCGATGCTTTGATTGTGGTGTTTTTCTTTGGTTATTTGAACTGTTATGAACGACATCAATTTAATCCACACATGACTCAATAAATTCTTGCATACATGACTCAATACAATCAGTGGTTTGTTAAACCCCAATTATACTAACTAAGAAGAAATCCAAAGACATGAATATATAGTATTTTTCCCCCTCTTATATCAAAGAACACTAGCTGTGTAATAGCGCAGTTTACATGCAAAGAATGTGTAAAAAAAGATAAAAACTTACAAAAAAGCAACACTATTCCAGGCCTCTCCATGTTCAGGATCAAGCTGTACAACATGGGTAAATCCTTCCAATGCTTTATCAAAATCATGAGCCTGTGCGCATTGCAATCACAGAAGAATATTACAAAATCGTTACTTTTCCAGATAAATTTATAACATAAAAACTTGTCTTGGAACCCACTGAGGAAAATGCTGTTATCCAGAAACCATTGCATTTATAAGTCGTTACCACAACCAACCCGTATCAATCTTAAATGAAGTTTTAAAAAAAAAAGCAGAATACAATAGGTCTATCATATTTAAATTTAATGGTAGAAAAGTCTACCCGATCTTCCCTGTTTATATACCGAAGCATGAAACATAAACCATTATCGACCCAACACCAAAAATAAAGCACTGAAAAAGATAAAGTAGATTGACCTATATAAGCACATAACACCATTTCACCTTCAATGCAGCAGCAGCAATTGCAAATCAACCATCCGGAAACAAAGAATTGATTGACAATGCAGATTCCCTGGCAAGTGAAATTTACAAAGAGAATGGTACTATTACCCTTATGAAAACAATCATATGTAAAAATACTGCAATGTAAAATCCTCATCCAAATGGAAGAATTATATACCAAGGAAATGAGGTTCTGGTGAATTTTAAGTTGACAAAAGAAATGATTAGTTTACACCCTTTAGATCTGAAATACTCACCTTGGCATGGGCAGATTTATTGTTTGCAGGAAATTAAAAGCAAACACGGTTGAGGTGCTTGAAAGTAACCTTTAGCCATCTCTTGAATCAAGTAACCATAAAGAAACATTATATTCTTGGGATAATAGGCTGGCAAATGAAATTATACATCAGCTATATACCAAAAGCCATTCTCTAACTTTTGACAATACTGAACAAAGCAATATTCGCGAGTCGGAGCGAAAGGAGAAGGGATTCCAATTTCACCATGCGCCTGCATTAAAAGTTCACTTAAATCTAAAAAAACAATGAATGTCCGGGTCAACTGAAATGATAATCATTTTCTTTTTTAAATCCTACGAAAGTTATGAAGATCAAGAACATCGTTGTCTTCATATATATGGGCTTAAACCAAAGCTCTGCGCTTGATTGGACTAGCCATGTAAGTTCGGTCATGGCATTACTTGCTTGCTTGGTCAGTAATGCTTTATCCCTATCTGAAATTGTAGCGTTGAAAGGATGCAGTGGTTGTGGCACATTCATAGAAGAGTTGTTTGATGGAACTATTTCTGAAGATTGGTCATAGCTTCTGTTTGTGTTGTCTGCAGTTAATGCAGGATCAAGCGAACATGGCATCAAACTCATTTCAGCAAATGGCCTTCCCAAATTATTGGTTATAATTCTCACTCATTCATCAATCTGCAATTTTTGTTAAGTAGAATTGTAGGTATAGCGTATATACACCGAAAATTAATGAAAAATGAGCCACTTAACTGTTTAATACACAAACCGAAACAGAACATGCTATCTCTCCCTATTCACTACATAGTCTACTTCTCTCCTTCTGTATTAAAAATGTCAAACAAACCAAAATTTTGTAATTACCTTATACTTGCTACAAAGATCATGAAACACCCCACCTCCGTTAGGGTCACTCTCAAAGGGAATGCCCTAATTTTGGTAGAGGTTTATAAGTACAAGTCACAGATATACAAGACAGATATAAGAACACATATTTGTAAACAGCGGAAGAACAACAAACTTTATTTCATAAAGTCAAATACGTGTTACAACAACATCCTTTCCCAAAAACATAACATAACACTTTCATAATCTGTCTTGAGTACATTTTTAAAGAAGCATAAATAAAACATAGATAAACTGCAAAAGCCCCATAGTGGATTGTCCAAAGCCATAGTTCAAAACAGGAAAGTCCAAGCAATACATTTCTCTTCTTCAAGCTGGATGTTGAGGTTGGTCAAGCTGCTGTGTTCCCTCCCTGAGGACCTGGGGGGGGAACGGAAGAAAGAAGACGAAAGAAAAGTAGAGTCAGACATAAAGCCTGAGTAAGTCTAGTACTATTTTGTCTATGAATAAAGAACTGGGTGTGATAAGTATAAACAAGAAGTGGGCAAGCACTATAAACTTGGTTAAGTTGTATAGGGTCGAATATACTATCGTACCCCATGTTAATCTCTGAACCCATACAAACTAGTTTCCAACTGGCACCCCATAATCAGGGTGATGTGATCCATTCTATGATGATCGGCTCCTACTCGCATAGTTACATGTGTCTTACGGCCCCCGATGTTGTAGTTACCTATGCTGGTCCCACCATGGGGTGTATCAAGTCCCATAGTGGCAACCCGACACAACCTTAGAGTGCACAGGTATGCTACTGGTGTCCAGTGCCTTATTTTTCTGCGCCGGAGTGTGTGCACGCCCGCACTCCGTTAGAACCTACACTGCTACACCACCGCCGTCGCTTTGACCTCTTACAATCAGCCCAGTAATCGTGCCCCACCCTGCCTAGTTTCAGGGTATCCTGATACACCTTCTAGGGTTACTGCTGAAAAGGGTCCCCCGTTACTAGGTTTTCTATCTCTAGCCAACATGCTAAGTTGGTTAAGTGTTTCCTAACCTAACCCCCACCAGTCCGTTTTGTTTAGCATGTTCCATTTTGATTAAGTCTTTAGTTCACTTAATCCTATCAATCCTGACTCAGCCTTAATTGTCTTATTAAGGCCCTGACCTCTCACATTAGACAGGTATTGTTGTGGCTGCCTGTTGCCGGTTGGTTCCGGGCAGTCTTACGCCACAACTCAGTCTAACCTCGGGTCCTTGCTGGGCTCCATGTTTAACCTCCCACATTGGATAGGTATTGTTGTGACTACTGGATAGCCGGGCGGTTCCGGGCAGGTTTACATCACAACTCAATCCAACCTCGGGTTAAACACATCGTATGTTCTACATTTACATATTTTGTCATTCCTCTTTATTTCTTATATGTAAATATTTGCGGCCCATTATTAAGTTAATGGTGTAAAGGTTACACCAATCATGGGCCCAACCCATACTTGAACTTGGGCCCTTCTATTTTATATTTTCATTCATTAGTAATTTTAACCCAACGTTATTTTCCCCCGTTTAACACGTCCGTTTATATATATTTTGGGCTTAGCCTTTTAAAGCCCAAATTAGCCATGCGAAAAGGGGAGGCTTAAAGCGTAATTACATACACAAAGAGGGGAATGTGAGCGCATGAACTTGCAATACGACGTTGGAAATACAAAATAGAAACTGGTGTACTTGCATAGTGGTAACATAGGTGACATGAATCAAAGCATGTGAACTTGTAATTGAGATATCATTATTGTCACATGAACCTATATTTTTATTTAGGCATAATGTCAAACATAAGCATGGCATAAATATTTCTAGCATAAGCATGGCATAATGTCAAACATAAGCATGGCATAATATCAAACATAAGCATGGCATAAGTATAGTTAAATTTGTTCACATAACCATGGCATAAATATTTCTAACATGAAATCATGATTCTTACTTTAGCCATGTAAACTTACAAAAAGGGACCTTTTGAACCTAACCTAGCCATGTACCTCATATGTCATCATATAATTCCTGTAAACAAGATAGACCTAATCATGGTTGCCCAATATCAATCATAGCCTAGCCATATTCATAAGTTTGCAAATAGGTTTTCTAGTACAAAAGCATGGCTTAATACATAATGCCAAATTCTCAACATAATTTCATATGGATAATAACCAAACTTGTTCCAATTACTTACAAAATGATTTATGCACAAAAATATACATCATGGTGGCATAGAAGCAAACCCCAAACTTGCATGAATTTAAATCAACTACATACATGTAGCTTCAACATGGATTACATAATTTGCGAAATATTCCAAACGTATACTTGCATAGAACTACCGCATGTAGTTCTTTATAATGAATAACATAATTCATAAATATCCAAACGTATATAATATTTCAAATTGATAAGAACGCACAAATATGAATTACTTTATTGCCACAATTCAAGCATACAAACCAACACAATTGTTTATTCATACCAAAGTAATACTCTACTTACAATGGTGTGATGAATTCTCTAGTTTAGGGATTGAAGACGCAAATTCCTTTGTTGAATTGATTTGTTTAGGTTGCTTTAAGCTTTAGAATCTTCCTCCTAATCCTCTCTCCAATTTGGTGGCTACTCCTAGTCGTTCCTCAGCAACATGGCGGCTATGTTCTTATTTTTGAATGAATAGATTAGGGTTTAGTCTAGGGTTGTTTATATAGAGGTTAGGAACTGATTAGGACCATTGATGTTGCTTGGATTGATCGTAGCCATTCATTCTAAGGAGAGACCAATTAAAACTTGCCACCTAGCCCTAGTGACAAAGCATACCACAGAAAATCGACCACATAGAGAATAGGCCAGCCGGGTTAGACTGGGCTCGACCTGGGTCTGGACCAGGTCGACACCCCTGTCGATAGCCCTGTCGATAGGCCTGTCGACCTGGTTAGACCAGGTCGACAGCCCAGTCGACTTGGTGGGTCAGGCGGGTGTTTTTCCGCCCTGGCCCATTGGGCCCCATTTTCGAATTTAAACCTGATTTATTTTGTTTGAATTTAAACTTGATTCTCAAACTTCCGAGGGCCATATCTTCTTCATACGGACTCCGTTTTTCGAAAACTCGGACTCTATTTCGCGTATTTTTCCGAGACGAACGCAATGGCGTATCCCGTTTCCCTTAGTTCTTTGATTTCAGATTAATTATACTTTAATTTGTTAATTTCACAGTTATAGAATTTGCGGGGTGTTACATTCTCCCCCACTTAAAAGGATTTCGTCCCCGAAATCTTCAAGTTAGGAGGAATGTATATCCTAACATCCAATCATCCATCTACTCATCCATCAAACACGAGCATCCATTGTCCTTAAAAGACTTCTAATGCTTCATGATCATATGCGAAGTGTGTGTGTACATGTACTTATCTAATGCAAAATCAGGCGGTCTACTGATTCAGTTGACCTCCTTAATGCGAATTATGTAAGTGCCATGAATCCATTATGTATGCAAATTTTCCTATTTTTGATTTTACATGAGTGCACAATCATTAAATACAAATGCAACATTCATATGACAACACATTAAAGTTCAACCATATACGAATACAAACATATATGCATATGCAATATGAAGTGACTGAGCCGATCTAAAATCTAGATTGTGTGTGTATATGCAACCACGAGCAACCACTAGCAATCACTTGCAACCACTTGCAACCATCATCCATAACATGTTTCAACTACATGTTTCCATCCAAAGGGTTTCTACCTAAAAGATACGGTCGAGGAAATATACCTAAAAAGATAGATAAAAGCGCAACTTAAGGAAAAAGAAAGATCAAAGATGTACCCTCGAACAGAAAAGGGTAGGCAGTACGTATTCTAGCTTCAGTTTCCCAAGTCGCGTCTCCCTCGGCGTCGCTCCACTGAACTTTGACGAGCTTGACTTCGCGGTTGCGTAGCTTCTTCACTTCCGTTCCTAAGATGCAGGTTGGAACTTTTCTTATGGTTGCTTCGCGTTCCACTTCGGCCTCTTCGAGTATATTTGGCTCTACCACTTCAGCAGACTCATGTAGACATTTTCGGAGATGTGAAACGTGAAAAACGTTGTGGACTCCAGCCAACTTCTCGGGTAGCTCTAATCTATAGGCCATTTTCCCAATTGTTCCTATCTAAAGGTATAGTCGAATGATAGAAGCAAGTAAAAACTTTGTACCCATTAGGCAATGTCAAAACTGAAAACCTATGCCACATATATACTGATTAGGAGAAGAACTCTCTAAGCATCAGCCCCGAAGACCGAAATCAACATCAGACTGACACCCAAAGAGTTACTCAACCCAACCACCATATATGATTCTAGGAAACTAAGCATGATGGACTCCTTTTTAGGTCACAAGGGAGTCCCTTCCTAAGACCAATATGTATCCTATAAAACCCAAAAACTTTAGTCAAACCAATGAACACCCTCGAGCCCCAACATGTGTTACTAACAGATGAGTCATACTCCCTATGTGGTTTGCAACAGAAATTGGATTGAGAATGGGACCGAGAGGATATACAGAAAAGATACTATGCAAGTAAGCTCTACAGGAAGAGAGGAATCAAGGATATACTCTTAAGAAGAGATATTATGCACGAATCTAGTCTTCAATCTTCTAAGTCGCATTTCTTGAGCTTAACTCCATTATGCTTTGTCCGTCTTTAACTTCACAATTTCGTAGCTTCTTAATTCTTGTTTCCAAAATATGAGTTGGAACCTATTTCTCGTTCCTCTTTCACTTATTCTCCTTCTAGTATACTTGGCTCAAGCCTAACTGCGTACTCATGGTTCCATGCAAGCTCTCCAAAATTCACAAGTGAATCTTGGATCTTGTTCACTTACTAGAAGGTATCCCACATAGATGAATTATCTCTTGAAAATAAACAATTGTCAACTTCGTGAGCGGAGCTGAGATTTTCGCAAAATCCCTTATAAACTTTCGATAGAAACCCGCTAGTCCTAGAAAGCTTCGGACCTCAGTTGCATTCCTTGGTGTCTTCCAATCCTGTACCGCTACTACCTTAGCAGGGTCCACCGCTAACCCTTGTTTGGATACTATGTGCCCAAGGAACCTCACCTCTTCTCTCCAAAAATGGCATTTGGAGAATTTGGCTTTTAGTTGATGGACTCGCAAAGTTTCCATGATTGCCTTTAAGTGCTGAGCATGTTCCTCTTCACTCTTTGAGAAGATAAGGATATCATATACGAAGACTACTACGAATTTGTTGAGGAAATCTCTAAATACCCTACTCATCAGGTCCACGAAGTAAGCAGGTGCATTTGTCAAGCCGAAAGACATGACAAGCCATTCAAAGAAGCCGTCTGGGGTTCTGAACGCCGTTTTATCGATGCTATCTTCAGCCACCCTTAGCTGATGAAAACCGGTTGCTAAATCGAGTTGGGAGAAAACAGACGCTCCTACAAGCTGGTCAAACAAATCGTCAATTCTAGGGAGAGGGTGCCTATTCCTTTTCGTTAGCTTGTTGAGCTCCCTATAGTCAACACATAGACGGAGTGAACCATCCGCCTTTGTAGCGAACACCACTGGAGCGCCCCATTCTGAAATGCTCCTCCTAATGAACCCCTTTTCTAGAAGCTCTTTAATCTGTTTACTGAGCTCTTTCCTTTCTCGTGGAGCCATATGTCTAACGGGCAACGCAACGGGCTTTGCATTATTTACAAGATATATGCGGAAGTCTATTTCCCGCTTCGGAGGCAAGCCCTTCACATCTTCAAAGACATCCGGATATTCCCGGACCACTCTAACTGATTGCAAATTTTCAACGGAGGCATCTAGCGATTCAAGATAACTAAGCATAACCGCATACGAGGGATTACAAGAAATTTCCAAAGTATTACCGAGCTGGGTTAGGAGCCTAACAACCCTTTTCTCACAATCAAGGATGGCCCTATTACTGGATAGCCAATCCATACCCAAAATCAAACTATAACCCGAAAAGCCCAAAACAAAGGCACTACATTGAAATTCTACGCTTAGAATGGAAATTTTCAATCCCAAACAGATCATAGACAAATGAGCTGGGCCCCCAATTGAGTTTTGAAACAATTAAGGGGTCCTCTACCATACTAGTTTCTAGGTGCAGAGATTCTACTAAAGCAGACGAGATAAAGGAGTGTGATGCGCCAGAATCAAATAAAGTGCGAACGGGGTGATCATAAAGATAAACTACACTTTCTACAGAAGTATTTATACCTCGCTGTTGCAGAGGTGGCGCTTCTAGCACATGGACCTGTGCCCCTGGGGTGGATCCAGCCCTCTGCCCCTGTCCTCGTTTCTTTGGGCAGTCCTTAGCCCTATGGCCTGTCTCACTGCAAGAAAAGCACCCACCATTCTCCTTGGCCTTCTTTTTCCGGCAGTCCTTTACTAAGTGCCCCACTTTGCCACAGAAATTGCACTTCCTCTTCTCTTTGTTGCCTTTCCCGCCCTTCTTAAAGTCTGTCTTCTTGGGCTGCAAACCCTCTTTCTTCTTGCCCTTATCCTCTTCATTCAGCAATGCCATTTGCACCAATCTTTCATACGTGGCTCCCATGGGTATATGGGTCATGGCCAAACTGTGTAATGGCTCATTTAACCCTTTGACGAAACGGAGAGCCTTCTTGTGCGGGGTGTTGACTAGGTCAAGCCCAAACCTAGCCAGCTCATCGAACTGATTCACATACTCTCTGACCGTCTTGTCCCCTTGCTTAAGAAATAAGAATTTTTCCAACTGCAAACTTCTTTCCGCATCTGAGAGAAAATTAGTCTCAAACCTTGCCCTAAAGTCCTCCCATGTCTCCACTGGTCTTTCAGCATTAGTGACTTCCCACCAGTAGGAAGCCTCGCCCTTCAATAGCCACACTGCCAACTGTACTTTTTGTCTATCTTCAACCTCAAAGATGATGAATAGGTCCTCAGTTTCTTTCAGCCAATTTCTAGCTGCTACGAAGGACTTAGTTCCATGGAAATCCCTTCCTCCCATAGCTTTAAAATCTTTACATATCTTAGCAAACGTGTTTCCCCGAGGAGGAGGTGGAGGAAAAGGTGCCGCTGCGGCTGGATGATTTCCTTCAGCTGGGGGAGGAGGAATGGTAGGACTTGGCTGAGTGGCCCTTGCTTCTAAGAACCGTCTAAACCAACCAGGTATTGGCACCCCTTCCGGCAAGTTAAGTTCTTGGGACATGCTGAAACAAAAAGGATAGATTCAAAACGAAGGATAAGAGATAGTTCCTATGGCTTTGGGGGGTGGACTTTGCCTTTTTAAAATAAAATAATATTTTTCTTTTAAAAATGCTTCTTTAAATTTCCTTTTTGAAAATAATTTTTCAAAACTTTTTATCTTATCTGGTAAACCTATGCTCTGATACCAAGTGAAACACCCCACCTCCGTTAGGGTCACTCTCAAAGGGAATGCCCTAATTTTGGTGGAGGTTTATAAGTACAAGTCACAGATATACAAGACAGATATAAGAACACATATTTGTAAACAGCAGAAGAACAACAAACTTTATTTCATAAAGTCAAATACGTGTTACAACAACATCCTTTCCCAAAAACATAACATAACACTTTCATAATCTTTCTTGAGTACATTTTTAAAGAAGCATAAATAAAACATAGATAAACTGCAAAAGCCCCATAGTGGATTGTCCAAAGCCATAGTTCAAAACAGGAAAGTCCAAGCAATACATTTCTCTTCTTCAAGCTGGATGTTGAGGTTGGTCAAGCTGCTGTGTTCCCTCCCTGAGGACCTGGGGGGGGGGGGGAACGGAAGAAAGAAGACGAAAGAAAAGTAGAGTCAGACATAAAGCCTGAGTAAGTCTAGTACTATTTTGTCTATGAATAAAGAACTGGGTGTGATAAGTATAAACAAGAAGTGGGCAAGCACTATAAACTTGGTTAAGTTGTCTAGGGTCGAATATACTATCGTACCCCATGTTAATCTCTGAACCCATACAAACTAGTTTCCAACTGGCACCCCATAATCAGGGTGATGTGATCCATTCTATGATGATCGGCTCCTACTCGCATAGTTACATGTGTCTTACGGCCCCCGATGTTGTAGTTACCAATGCTGGTCCCACCATGGGGTGTATCAAGTCCCATAGTGGCAACCCGACACAACCTTAGAGTGCACAGGTATGCTACTGGTGTCCAGTGCCTTATTTTTCTGCGCCGGAGTGTGTGCACGCCCGCACTCCGTTAGAACCTACACTGCTACACCACCGCCGTCGCTTTGACCTCTTACAATCAGCCCAGTAATCGTGCCCCACCCTGCCTAGTTTCAGGGTATCCTGATACACCTTCTAGGGTTACTGCTGAAAAGGGTCCCCCGTTACTAGGTTTTCTATCTCTAGCCAACATGCTAAGTTGGTTAAGTGTTTCCTAACCTAACCCCCACCAGTCCGTTTTGTTTAGCATGTTCCATTTTGATTAAGTCTTTAGTTCACTTAATCCTATCAATCCTGACTCAGCCTTAATTGTCTTATTAAGGCCCTGACCTCTCACATTAGACAGGTATTGTTGTGGCTGCCTGTTGCCGGTTGGTTCCGGGCAGTCTTACGCCACAACTCAGTCTAACCTCGGGTCCTTGCTGGGCTCCATGTTTAACCTCCCACATTGGATAGGTATTGTTGTGACTACTGGACAGCCGGGCGGTTCCGGGCAGGTTTACATCACAACTCAATCCAACCTCGGGTTAAACACATCGTATGTTCTACATTTACATATTTTGTCATTCCTCTTTATTTCTTAAATGTAAATATTTGCGGCCCATTATTAAGTTAATGGTGTAAAGGTTACACCAATCATGGGCCCAACCCATACTTGAACTTGGGCCCTTCTATTTTATATTTTCATTCATTAGTAATTTTAACCCAACGTTATTTTCCCCCGTTTAACACGTCCGTTTATATATATTTTGGGCTTAGCCTTTTAAAGCCCAAATTAGCCATGCGAAAAGGGGAGGCTTAAAGCGTAATTACATACACAAAGAGGGGAATGTGAGCGCATGAACTTGCAATACGACGTTGGAAATACAAAATAGAAACTGGTGTACTTGCATAGTGGTAACATAGGTGACATGAATCAAAGCATGTGAACTTGTAATTGAGATATCATTATTGTCACATGAACCTATATTTTTATTTAGGCATAATGTCAAACATAAGCATGGCATAAATATTTCTAGCATAAGCATGGCATAATGTCAAACATAAGCATGGCATAATATCAAACATAAGCATGGCATAAGTATAGTTAAATTTGTTCACATAACCATGGCATAAATATTTCTAACATGAAATCATGATTCTTACTTTAGCCATGTAAACTTACAAAAAGGGACCTTTTGAACCTAACCTAGCCATGTACCTCATATGTCATCATATAATTCCTGTAAACAAGATAGACCTAATCATGGTTGCCCAATATCAATCATAGCCTAGCCATATTCATAAGTTTGCAAATAGGTTTTCTAGTACAAAAGCATGGCTTAATACATAATGCCAAATTCTCAACATAATTTCATATGGATAATAACCAAACTTGTTCCAATTACTTACAAAATGATTTATGCACAAAAATATACATCATGGTGGCATAGAAGCAAACCCCAAACTTGCATGAATTTAAATCAACTACATACATGTAGCTTCAACATGGATTACATAATTTGCGAAATATTCCAAACGTATACTTGCATAGAACTACCGCATGTAGTTCTTTATAATGAATAACATAATTCATAAATATCCAAACGTATATAATATTTCAAATTGATAAGAACGCACAAATATGAATTACTTTATTTCCACAATTCAAGCATACAAACCAACACAATTGTTTATTCATACCAAAGTAATACTCTACTTACAATGGTGTGATGAATTCTCTAGTTTAGGGATTGAAGACGCAATTTCCTTTGTTGAATTGATTTGTTTAGGTTGCTTTAAGCTTTAGAATCTTCCTCCTAATCCTCTCTCCAATTTGGTGGCTACTCCTAGTCGTTCCTCAGCAACATGGCGGCTATGTTCTTATTTTTGAATGAATAGATTAGGGTTTAGTCTAGGGTTGTTTATATAGAGGTTAGGAACTGATTAGGACCATTGATGTTGCTTGGATTGATCGTAGCCATTCATTCTAAGGAGAGACCAATTAAAACTTGCCACCTAGCCCTAGTGACAAAGCAGACCACAGAAAATCGACCACATAGAGAATAGGCCAGCCGGGTTAGACTGGGCTCGACCTGGGTCTGGACCAGGTCGACACCCCTGTCGACAGCCCTGTCGACAGGCCTGTCGACCTGGTTAGACCAGGTCGACAGCCCAGTCGACTTGGTGGGTCAGGCGGGTGTTTTTCCGCCCTTGCCCATTGGGCCCCATTTTCGAATTTAAACCTGATTTATTCTGTTTGAATTTAAACTTGATTCTCAAACTTCCGAAGGCCATATCTTCTTCATACGGACTCCGTTTTTCGAAAACTCGGACTCTATTTCGCGTATTTTTCCGAGACGAATGCAATGGCGTATCCCGTTTCCCTTAGTTCTTTGATTTCAGATTAATTATACTTTAATTTGTTAATTTCACAGTTATAGAATTTGCGGGGTGTTACAGATCATCTATACAAAAAATAAAGATATGAATCATTTAACATGTATGAATATTAACAGCCGACAAGAAATGTAATTTTTTAACCTAGACAAAAGTTTTGAAATTGTATAACCTATTACATGATCATCTCCATGGTATATAAAAAAACATCTACAAAATTTTGCTTCGTTTACAAACTTTTTTACACCAAAAAGAATTTAGCTAGTATATCACAAAGCGAATTCTTATGAAAAATGTGGTTTGTTCGAACTCCTTTTATCAGTAAATAGTTTTGCTTGTATATCTCTAATGGATAAAGAGGTGCAATAAATTAGAGATATCATGAATGGTAATGCTTGTCGGTCTATATCATATTTTAGAGATAATACAATACTTACCATGAATAAAGAGGTATAATTGTTACTTATCATGATCCTTAACAATACTCGTCATTGTAGCTAGCATATCATGATAAATATTATCTCTAACTAGTAAGTTTTGAGTTTTTTGGCATAAAATGGAGAAATATAGGCTGCAAAGAGACGATATGGAAAGAAGAGAGAATGACAGCTGTGGAATTTGTTGGAATATTTCGTTAATTGGGTCACATATGTAAAATAAACCGTGTTGTGTTATTTTGGTGTAAAGCCTAACTAAAGTGATCTAATTTTGGATTAGAATTAATAGGCTTAAAGTTTAAGTTATCATGGGCCTAATGTGTAGATACCGGGGCATTTTATAATTTGTTGAAGGGCCGAATTACAAAATGCCAACTCTATAAATAAAGAGTTATGGTCCCCGAATTACACAAGCCTTAGCAACTCTCTAACCTCTTCTACGGAGAGCTGAATCTAATCTAGGGTTTGTGTCAATTTGGAAGACCGAACCAAATTGGCCATCGATTATGGAATTCAGGCAGTGCAATAATTAACTACGGATTCAGGTACGCTTCCGCTAATCAATCTAATCTATTTCTGATTTGTTCTCAATTAAATCAATATGGGTTACATATTTGAATCTAGGGTTTCACGATTGGATATTGTTAACGTATACTGAAATCCTAACAAGTGGTATCAGAGCCAACCATTATTGATTCTATTGGGAAAATTTTGTTTTTTTTCTTTTTCTTTTTATACATGTTGTTTTGCCATTTCAGAACAAAGGTTGAATTGTGTTTTCAATTCATACGGTTTATATGTTATGTTTTCATTTCACAACAGGTTGAGTTTATTAACAGCGGCTAATGATTTAAAAAAATAAGTTTTTTTTATTTGGGTTAAGTTTCAGATCTATATGGATTAAGATCTATTATCCCCTTCACGTTCTTTTATTGGTTCTGTGGATCTAGCATGAATAATGTTAATATAATATAGTTTGTTAATATGTTAATTCAACGGGTTCTGGTTTTTTGTTTAAAAATATATCAAAAACATATGTTTATTACGTTTAGTTGTAAGCTGCATTCTACAGCCGTCGGTCTATTGTTACTTCTAAAGTAATATATTAAACTATATTATTTGTTTTGACCAAGTTTTGAACCCGTTTTATGCATAAAGTTTCGGAAGCTCTACTGAGCGAATCTCATGCTATCCTTACGGGCTTTAAAAAAAAATAGTTTTTTTTAATATACCATGTGTACTGTTTGGAACAATTATTGCTTATTGTATGGATGTAGAACATGCCACATTAACTTATTTGTCATATGCAAATAATGTTTCATGGCATGTGTATGATGTTTCGGTAACCTGTCATGATGCTTTTATTTTATGCCTTTTGGGTTTGGTATATAATATTTTGCATTTGTGTTGCTTAATCTAATTAGCTATCATGTTTGAATCTTTGACCATTTCACCTACGTTTTAGGATGATGATCAGTAGGTTACTTTATTATGGTCAAACTACAGTAACTTCTACGGATTAAAAAAAAGTTTTTTTTTTGGTTTGGTTCGGTTGACAGTTGAGAGTATAAAAAAGCACATGTTATATTATGCTTCGGATATAGATCATGGTTACTTCAGTCATTCAAGTTATTCAGTATGATATTTATTTTGTCGTTTACACATAATTTTATGTGGTAATTGATCATGACATTCATCTATGATATCGTGATTTATTTATGATGTCTTGTATCATATTTATTAAGGAAATGTCATGAATGTAACTACATACCTAAAGCAACAGATTATGACAACTATGACTTAAACTCGTTATGTCATTATTATATTTTGAGTTTTTCAGATGTCATATAGACATAAAGCATTGAGAGTGTTTTATAACACTCAATATATTGTACATATATTAAGGATAAACTCAAATATAATTTTGGCGTCTCTTTATAACCGTAAATATCCTACATACATAGTGAATTGACTGAAATAATATGTCACCAAAGTGACCTCTATATTTTGGTGGTTCATGAAAATGTTTGATATTTGTGTGTAGTTGTTCATGCGAGTATTAGCCGGCCCAAAGGAAGAATAATATTTGACCGAATCGCTTACACATGTGTGATGATAAATACGTGACAATTATAAGGTTTTTCGAGTGAATAATTAATCGGCCCAAAGGAATGTTGTTATTTGACTTGAATTTATTGTCAGTGTTTGATCATTACAACAAGAGTACCACTTACAGTTAATATTACTGTCCAAAGACTTGATATTAATGTGTACTAGGTATCTTGAGAAGAGACTTACTAATTATTTGAATTTACTATGGTTGATATTTGGCTATGAGCATATACGGTCAATCTTCATTTTATTTTTGTTCATTTTCAGCTAATTTAACTGAATTATCTGTCAATTTAAAGAATATTTCCATCTTGTTTTGGGATAAATATAAGGATTTGTACGAGAGCATGTTATTTGTTCTTGACTTTATAGATTTAACTCTTGTAACTAAGAGGCTTACAGCCAACCCTACTACGATTAAATATTCTTATAATGTTATGAAGAATATTGAAAGGTGATATAATTCAAAGGCAAGAGTTAAATGATCATTAAGTAAATACTTCAGAAGTTTTCAAGGATGTGCTATAGGTAACGATAACTAATTTTGTATAAGTTATCCACTGAGAATGAAAATGGTTTTTGTGAAAACAATAAGGGAAATCAAGCACTCTTTGTGGTGCTTGATTACATAAAGTCAAAGTAAAAGAAATATAAATGAGTATTATATGGAAAAAGATATTGCTTCAAAAGCTAAAGACGCTCAAGTTATTGTTATTATTGGTGCTATCTTCAGTATATTCATTAAAAGATTAAAATTATTTTAAGAATAATATGTTATCTTATTGGGCTAATTTAGCGCTTTGGTGATTAAAATAGAGATTGAAGTTTTTATGATTGAAAAGTACTTATTTGATATACATTGTAAATAAATGTATGAATAAGGATTAAGAAGTCGCTAAGGATCTCAAAGAAAAGAAATAACATACAGATATTTTTATAGTTATTTCTTTAATGGGATATACAGACATATAAAGTTATTATTGAGATTTAAGTCAAACTGTTTGAATTTATTTGATATATTTTTTATGTTGTCATTTACACAAATTTCGGTTTTATATTTCTAATGTGAACATATTAGGTTATTATTGTTCATCAAGAAATAGTAATGTTAATTTATGAATAAATTCAAAATCTTATGTAATTGAAGATCATATAAGTTATGGCTACTTATGCTAAATAACTTATGTAATGATATCTCAAATTTTGTTTTGTGACTAATATAATTTTTGTTTAAGTTTACTGAGGAATTATATATTGAGATATCATAAAGAAAGAAAATGCTTTATTGATATTCTAAGGGATTTAAAGTTTATAATTTTTTATGAACCCACACTAAGGAAAAGTTTTAAAGTGGGAATTGCAATAGTTATTTTGAGGATGTTGAGTTTGGGGGGAGAAATAAAGTAATATCATTGTCTTTAAAGAGAATCATTATCTTTGATTCAACTGCGGTTGCTTCTTCGCTTAAAATTTAAAATTTATTTTCTTTTATTTGGAAGAAGTAAATTAAGAATCATAATAAGACGATGTTGAAGATAACTTTTTCTATAAGCTAAGGTTACTGTTTCAAGAAATCAAACTCAACAACCTCAAAATGCAAGATCACTATGGAAATCCACCTAAATGGGAAGAAATGCTATTTCAGATTATTGTGTACTATTTCTTCATAAAGATAAATAATGGATTGATAAAGATGATGCTATGGACTTACATCAATCCATGTAAGGTACTAATTTAAAATGTGGATTTAAGAAATGAACATATAGCATAAATCTATATGGACAATAAAGTTTGAAATCTCCCTCTAACTTAAGTAATAAGATCATTGGTTATGAATAACTATTCAAAACCAAAAGGGATCAAGTGGGTAATATTGAATTTTGTAAGGCACTTTTATTGAAATCACTATTATTAAAAGAAAATTTTATTTTTTTAAAGAATGTTTCATTTTGGACTTAGTAAACGATTCTTTAGAATCGATCGCTTTGGAGCTTACTACATTTTGTACTTTTGAGCATTATCTGATAGAGATTAAAGTTATGTTTCTCAATGGAGACATTGGTGAAACTACTTAAGAAACTCATTTATGAATTAGTCTTTTGTATTTGGGATTCAAATACACCATTATTGTTCATGGGGTGATATTTGGATTATTACAAAAGAATTAGGAAGATAAATGCTTAAAAGATTTGGTATGTAAACTGCGATTCAGTTGTTTTTCTTTTACCAAACAGATAAATGCTACCATCCTTGAAATTAAAGAAATGCAAAAGATTTCTCATCCATTTGAAGTGCGAATTCTAATGCATACTAATGTATATACACATATGGATATGCGTGTATTATTTGGCAGATACTTTACTGATATTAAAAGTGGATCAATGATTTAGTAGCCAAAATGGTTATGATATATATGATATATCTTTAAAAGACAAAATAAAAGATTATATGCTCATAGATAAAATATCGAATCGGGTGGATATCATAAAGAATTGCGATCCGGATATTTTGGATGTCATTACTGTAAAAGATCTACTTCTAGCAATGATAATATATTTTATGGGTGAAACTATATAAGGGAAAAGTGTCATTTAGGCACTTATAGTTTTCGCCATTTTGAAAATATCGTCTTTGGTTAATTATTAGACATCCAAATATGGAAAATAATAATGAAATTTTGTCACAAGACTCCAGTTATAGATAAGGAATTGAAAGACCAAGTAATATTGTGACAGTAAAGAATATATTATTTTCCAATAAGGGAAGAGTGCAAAATATATTGTAATTCATAGAGCACACTTAGACAAACTCCATTATGGAGGATCCGCTTACCAAAAGGTTATCACGTAATGTCTTTCATGAGCATGTAGCTCAATTGGTGTAACTTTTATATAAGGATATTTCGGTTCAGGGGGAGTTTGTATTTGGTATTGTCATATGACTCATTGCTCTATACTTCAGTTACGGATATATGCATATCAAGTTCTTTTTCTGATCAAAAATAAAGTAATGAATTTTTATTTGCACTCAGGTTGTTTAAATATTAAACATTTGATCTCACTAAAGAATGACCAGTTGGAAATAGACATGTATAGATCACATTTCATGTAATTTCCATGCTACGCATCCATGATTGATCTATGTCGTTTGATTGTATTGATATATGTGACCATTGATCGGTTTAGTTACGATAAAAGTAACGAATGCCGCTTTGATCCTTTGTCAACCCAATTAATGGACGAGATTGTTTCAGATACACCATATGTTATAAATAGCAAATTTTGGAGCTCATAAAGTTAAACACATTTTAAGGTTATTTCATATGTGACCAGGGGTAGATTGTTGGAATATTTCGTCAATTGGGTCACATTTGTAAAATAAAATGTGTTGTGCTATTTTGTTGTAAAGCTTAATTAAAGTGATCTAATTTTGGATTAGAATTAATAGGCTTAAAGTTTAAGTTATCATGGGCCTAATGTGTAGATACCGGGGCATTTTATAATTTGTTGAAGGGCCGAATTACAAAATGCCAACTCTATAAATAAAGGGTTATGGTCCCCGAATTACACAAGCCTTAGCAACTCTCTAACCTCTTCTACGGAGAGCAAAATCTAATCTAGGGTTTGTGTCAATTTGGAAGACCGAACCAAATTGGCCATCGATTATGGAATTCAGGTAGTGCAATAATTAACTACGGATTCAGGTACGCTTCCGCTAATCAAGCTAATATATTTTTGATTTGTTCTCAATTAAATCAATATGGGTTACATATTTGAATCTAGGGTTTCACGATTGGATATTGTTAAAGTATACTGAAATCCTAACAGAATTCGCCTGGGATAATATCGCATTTTATCCAGCATTCATAATGCAGGACAAATATACAGTTTTGATTACATTGCACGCTTCACATGAATCACCATCTGAACAGTCACAAACAAATGCACAAAGAGTCATACGACAAACATTTTGTTAGCTCCACTGACTTGGGCATAATTGGGAATTGTGGGTGAATCTGCCGACCCGTGTTAGTAGTTATGCTCTAACATCTTTAAATTGATATTTTACCTTCATGTAACCCAACAGCCTAAACACTGAGTTCGGTAGGATTACAAATTTACAATCCCAAAATTCATGAACTGTATTATAAAAGAAAATGAGCTGTAAGGAGGAGGAAGATTCAAAAAATACGTTTTTTCATGCAGCATTCCAAAAATTTATATGACTAGAATAACACCCCTGCATATATTCTGCAAGAACCCATCCTCAAACAAGTTACCAATGAACTTTTGTTCCTCTATTCTAGAGAATAACCTTTCTTTATATTTCTTATCCCTAAAATCAGAAAAATGAGCATTGACAACGTTGGAGCTTACGATGAAGGAAGAACAAGATTTTAACCTCAACAAGTTGAAGTTCTACTAAATAATATTCAACTTGAATCTTATTCTTATTTTATGAAAGCTGTTGATGTGAATTGGATACTTTTTGTTATTTTTCATTATAAAAACAAAAATGCTATATAGCCCGAATGGAAATCTAACAATTTGTGCTGCTGATGTGGAAATGAGGCACGTTCTTAATTTTCCACGAACTTTTATCCCACCACGTTACGTCTTCTCCCATCAAATCCTTATCTTCTTCTTTCCTCAAATTTTTTCCTACTATTTTCCCTACCAAATTACCACTGACTAACGTAATGCGATTAGGAGGTGGATTCAGTTCAGTACTGGAACTTTGTTTTCAAAACCATTACCGTATCAACTAATATGTTAATAGAACTATCATACCATTACCAGCCAAAGAAATCAGTTATCAACAATTCATTTTATGGTTGGTAGAGGTCGGTAATAAGTTTTTACCGTGATCTTTTTGTTTACAACATTTCAAGTTAAGCGATTAAATATTGAAATTGATTCTTATTAATATTTTATTATTAATTTATCTATTATTTTATTATTTTTATATTGTAAGCAAACTCTCACCTTGGCATGTTCAAATTAGTTAATCAACCATCTGACTATCATACATATGTAGGTGAGATATTGTATAAATAAATTGTTGATTTTTAACATCTCAAAGCCAAGAACAGTGCAAAATTTAGTTTCATGGGCCAAACAGCAGTTTCATGACAATGTGTTACTGCACTAGTGCGCCTATTTTTATCACTGAGGAAGGCAAGTCCTAGTTATCATGTTTTTATCTGGTAATGGTGGATTTGAGATGGTCATACTATGTGTCATGTGTGTACGCACACTTGTAAATATATAATATAAGAACTGAACAAACCGTTCATCACCAAAAGTTGAAGCAGAAGCAGAAGAAGTGTGATGCTGAATTGCAAGGTTTGAAGAATGCAAACAGAATTAACTCAACGTTTAAAAAAGTATATCATTTGCATAATTTAATACAACAATAATCAAAATATCATTCAAAACGATTGTTCATAGAGCATCATCCTAACAAAGTGCAAAAGTCCTTTTCTAAAGATATATACCACCATTTTACATGTAAACTGCAGCAAGGACGACAAGCCCATAGTAATACATGTAAAAAAAACTCTAATGTCTATAAATCGAAGTTTGTAATTGTCTTGATGTCCATTCTAGCACTAAGACTCTTAATGTCACAAATAAAATACTGATTGTACCATTTATCCTACTGAGTCATACGTCATTGCTCGGCCCTGGGATGGGGCAAGTAATGTTAGCACTAGTGACTTTGTTAACGTTATGCCGTTAGAGTTGTTAGCTCCATTCTCATCTTGATTTCGCATGGTGTGAATATGAAAGTAGTTTGTAGAGAAGAAAAGTGAAGAAAAATGAGATATTTTTGTATTGATTAAAAATTTCAGACAATCTTTGAATTATGTTTTCCATTAGATAATAGCAAAAGTTACTTACCAGTACCTTGATTTCAAAATGTAAAATAAGGACATAATTAAAAAAAATCAAAGAGATCTAAGATTTATATTAATTGTAACGACCTGCATTCTACGTATCGGAGGATCGTAAAATATTTGTTTTATTTTCATACGAAGTCATATGGTCGTGTACTTTGGGAAACAACTATTGGGGTCATTTCCCACATTTACGATTTTTGCCAAATTTTAAATGACCGTTTTGCCTATGGAGAATCTTGTTTCGGCTATAACTTTTGATTGGTAAGGAGTTTTGACCTAAAACCACTTCCATTGGATTCATATGATGGTTTACCATTCCGTAGAGTGGTCGCATTAATCAAACGGACTTACCATTTGGGAAATATGACTGAAATAAGATTTGAAGATGAAAAAAAGCAGCCAAATTGGGATTAATAGATTGATTAGCAGCTAGGCCTATAACCGATTTCAGGATTAGGGTTATGGGAGGGCTAAAAGGAGTTGGAGAATCATCTTCTTTCATTTTTCTAGCCGCCACAAACATTTCTTGAACCTTGGTAATGGCCTCCTTCTTCTAAATCTCCCTTTAATCACTCTCTAATCACAAATTAATCAAATCTACATCAAATCAAGCCGGATTGACACAAAATTTGAGGTAGAGCTGTTGCACCACATTGGAATCCAAGACAAATCAAAAAAGTTTCAGATCTATCATTAATTATTGGCTAAGGTGAGTGACTAGCATGTTTATTCACTAAATATGGCTAATTAGGGGTGATTAGGAATAATTAGCGATATTATACACCTAAAAATTATGGAAAAATATGTAAAAATTCTGAAAT
This sequence comes from Allium sativum, assembly GCA_030737875.1. Taxonomy (NCBI): domain Eukaryota; kingdom Viridiplantae; phylum Streptophyta; class Magnoliopsida; order Asparagales; family Amaryllidaceae; genus Allium; species Allium sativum. Next base: position 776,914,497 of record CM060924.1, on the reverse strand, counting down.
TATATTTTATGTCGATGTATGAATTTGGGTTAATTTGGATTAAGTTTCCTAACCATATAGTTAAACAGGGTTAAGGGAGAAATCATGAATTTGGGTATGTTTAATCTAAAATAGCCTATGTGATTGATGGTTTGACCTTTTTAATTGAACCAATGTGTTGTTACCGTTATTTGGGATGTTTTATGATTGTTTAGTGAAGTTAGAATAGTAGAAAACGCAGTCGTATGGCGGGAATGGATGAAACAAGCTCGTTGGAAAACTTGCAGTGTTTCGGATCAGATCGGAGGTGGAGGACCGAACCGAACCGGAGCTTGGCACAAGAGAAAGCATGGAAAAAAGGAAGGCCACTTGAGTTGAGTTGGGATGGACTGGACTAAGGCAAGAGAGTGGGATTGAATCTGAGGGGAAGCTTCGAACTGAGCAGAGGAGCACGAATCGAATCGGATAGGGATGGCCGAACCGAACAGGAAGCTTGAGAGAGGAAAGGAGAACCGAACCGAGCAGAATGGAGGACTTGAACACCATTCGAACCGAGCAGGAGGCAGAGGACCAAACCGAACCGGACACCGATTCGACCAAAACCCGAGATGCAAAGGAAGTCCAAATGGGAAGTTATTGCTTAGGATCCAGATGGGAACCAACGAGTTAACTTCAAGAGTTGGGCTTTGCTGCAGGACGTGTGCAAAGGGGTTATCGATATCTATAAATTTGGTTCACCATTGAGAGAGGGGCATGTAGACGAACCAGAGCCAAGGCTTTGTGGACTGGTTGACCCGTGACCTAGAGCCAGGGCTGCATGGACTAGGTGGGTTATTGACTATAGACCAAGATAGTATGGTCATAGCAATAGTTGTATGGGGTGGGACTCTATCATGGCCCCAATGGATCTGGTGATCAAAGCGATGGATATCGTATGCTTTACGCACTGAGCGATAGATGGGAGGATGATTACTATGCTTAATGTTTGCTATCACCATGACACACACACTTCCATTTTTACTATATGTTAGTGTTACCTTAGTGTATTGTACATCTTGTTGTGCTAACTTTTTGGTTGCAGGTCTAGGTCAGGTATGATTATATATACCTGTTATTACTGCAGGATCTAAATTAACCCTAGAGGCGGGTGAATAGGGTTTATCGCAGATTTTCACAGAGTAATTAAATAATAATAGCACAGACAATAATCAGAATAAAGGCAGAAAATAAATAACACACAGATATACCCAGCTTTGGCAAAACCCTGCCTACTGCTGCATTCCCCAAGGTTTCTACTAGGAGTTAAAACAATCTCTACGCTTACAATCTCTTGTAAACTCGCGATACTCGCTCCCAACTGTTCTTAACCCTACGCTCAAAACCCTGCACTGGTTTCTATCCTCAAAATTAGATTCCCCCGAATTACAAATCTCGTAATTCATCTTCCCTAGATTTTACAGATCTAGAAACTGATTGACAGTTTATAAATTGAAAAACAATTCAAAAAGAAAAAACAAAACACTAGATTTTTAAAATAAGAGTTATCCCCTTTGTTTAAACACTTGGCCGGCCTCTTTGTTAACACCTTCTCATTCTTGTCCTATCTTCTTTTGGTCTCTGGAAATAAAGAAAATGGCGGAGCCTTTAGCTCCTAACTAGGGTTTTTTCTCTACTTTCCCAAATCGATTTTGTGGATGTTAGTTGATGGAAGAAGTGGTTCTCTGAAGCTTTATGTGTCTCTGTTATTGTTTGTCAACAATTAGGTTGTTATCGATCGAAAATTATGTGAGTATTTCTGCTCTTTGAAATTGCGAATTTTGTTTTTGATCAGCCTACTTGCCAGTGATGAATCGATGCATACTTATATGGTTAATTGAAAAACTCTAGAACCAATCTCTGATTTCAATTTGATGGTTTGGTCTTGATATATTCGTTAATTTTGGGTCTTTGATTTTGTCCTTGATATAGCGTGGTTTCTGGAAAACTCGTGTGATAATTCTTCAATTTAAATGGTCTTGAACTCTCCTGATTTTCTGAATATACTGCCGTGAATACTTCTTGTGATTTCTGGAATAGGTTATGTGTATTTAAAGTCGATATTTGGATCTTCACGGCTTGAATTTGTTTACTTTGAGATTTTCAAACTTGCATGATTTTTTTGAACTGATAAGAACAGATAAAATGCTTAATCGTCCCTTTAGATTATGATACTTCATTTATTTGTCTCGACAAATTTGTGCCTTAAAATTTAACAGCTACTATACATTTTGCCAAGTCATTGTCGCACTGATTTCTCTATCCTTGTTACTGCTTCATGCACTTTGCTATTTATTGTTGCACTGACTCCATTCTTGTTACTGGTTCATGCACTTTGCTATTTTATTTTTGCACTGATTTCCCCATCCTTGTTACTACTTCATGCACTTTGCTCCTGAGCATCCTCAAACATCTGCCTTGATCTTTATTTCTTGTTGATGCTTTACTGTTTAAAATAAATACTATAGTTGATCTTTATCTTGGTTCCTCATTTCATTGTTGAATGCATCCTTTATGCTTTGCCTTTAACTTGCTTTATCCTGAGCTCACTCTCTTCATGTTTGATGCACCATGTTATGCTTTGACTTGCCATTTTCACTTTGTACTCGACTTGTAAACTATTGCTAAAGTAGATTGATCATTTCCCATTGAACAGATTTTAACACACACTGTACTTTGAATTTTTTTCTTGTGCTTCTCCTATGTATTCATTGACATGCGCACTTGTTGTAACTGCATTTGTAATCTTGATTGTATTGATGTTAAACTCTTTCATTTGTCTGTATGTTTTATTGATAAGGACTGGTATTACAGTTGATCCTTGCTTGGTTAGTTCATGAACCTTGGCACTTTGGCATTTTGTCGACCTTGTCAAATAGTTCTGCCCTTTTACTCTTTAATACATTTCACCCTGATTCCTTAGTGCCAATTTGACCTTGCTTATAGTTGTGTTCATGCTGAATCATCTGCCTTACCATAGCCAAGTTGTACTGTGTTTAACACCATGCCTTAAAAACTGAAGTTGTCCCTTGTGTCGTAGTTGAAAAACCATTTGCTTGAGACTGTGATTGCATACATTAACTTGCTTTCTTGTATGCTTGATCACATACATGTACACATAAACTGCTGCTCTGCATCTTTAAACTCTGCTGACTTGACTTAAGTATCATCATGTTTAGCTTCCATACTTGTATTTGTGTTGCTTCATCCATGAAAATACTTGATGAACTGGAACTAATATTGTAGCACACTTGTTCACTTGAAATGTTGTCACATTTGCCTTCTTGGACCTGAAATGTGTATGCATCCTCACATACTTACTAATTAGCTCGACCATTTCACCATGCTTGAATTTGAACCTTCCATGTTGGCTTGGCCTTGTGCTCGATCACTTGCTATGAGATTGTCCCATGTTCACTTGTCCATGCTGTCACTATTTTTGCTGCTGAGTATATATGTTATACCATGCTTTCACAATGGCTTGTCCATACATGCTTGTTGTTGTCGCACCTTGCAGTTGCACCACTTTATTTTCACAACTTGTTAGATGACATACTCGACCACTTTTGCTTTCTGCTTTGATTTGAATACTGTTTGTTGCTGTTTTGAAAATTAACTTGATCTCGACTACTTTGATTATTATTGCATTGGGTCGAGATGGTCCACGTGGCTACTCCCCAGTTGCATGCTGCTGTATTTTGATTGGCGAGGCAGTGCACATGTGTATATTTATACACGTGTGTACATACAGCCATCGGACAATTTTTCCTGTCCCTGCATATCAGACCAAGTCTAGAAAAATGATGAGAAACACACCGTAATTCTGAGGCAAATAAAATTTAAAAATAAATTTTTATTTGTTTGTATTGAATTTTATTTTTGTTGTAGTCTACTGTGTGTGTTGGTGAACTGGATTAGAGCACGTGGAGATTCAGAAGACTGAAGACAGAGTGTCAGTGTGTGTGTGTGTATATGTAAATATACTGAGTGATGAGTGATGTATGTAATAAAGAGTCTGTGTATATGAAATCGATTATAGATGTGAATAAAATTGTACTGTTATTTGTAATAAACAGATATGATTGAAGTGGAATATTATTTTATTGTGTTCAGTTCAATCTGTCTATTTTTTATTTGAATTCTTTCAATATTACAATTTCATGTGTGATGTGTCATGTCAGAGATATTCAAACATATTTAAGTGAATTGTAAATAGTGGAGTTATAAATAGTTGTACTGTTTGAATGTTTGAAATATAATATTCAATTTAAATAAAATACTGTATGAATATATGAATGTCTACACAGTCGTATTCTATATAAATATAAATATTATATTCTTGTCTATGATGTACAAATAGAACAATACAGTAACAAACACATTTAAAATAATATTTATTTGGTTTTTATCAACAAACAAAAATCATATAATTGTATATACAACACTGTTATATACAACAATCTCCCCCTTTTGATGATGACAAACAAATAAAAGATTTTGAATGTGTTTGAATGTGAAATATATTACTCCCCCTATTTGTATGCTCCTCCTACAACTGAACTCCCCCTATATATGTGGAAAATATGAATGATGAAATCCAATTGACCATTCTCCCTCTAGATATTTAATTTCCAATCTTAAAACATTTTTGAATTAGATACTCATCAATCAAAATCTTGACCATTCTCCCCCTTTTGTTATCATCAAAAGGATAATAGAGATCGAAATAATGACGAATTTAGACCATAAATATAAATTCAAATTTAGAGAGAGAATATATATCACAAATCCCATTTAATCAAATGAAAATCATAATAATCTTTAAATCAGAAGAAAATTTCACTTTCAGAATGAATGGATTTACGATGGATTTATAAAATGAGGAGAGTTCAATAAAAATTAAATATTTGAATATGAATTTTAAATATTTTAAATATGCTCAAAAATGTGTTAAGCACTTCCTAACCACGCATAGCCAAAAGGTCTTTTAAATGAGGTTAGTAGTAACTTAACTTTATCCTCTCTAATGAGTTCCATCCATGCACAACCCAAAGGTCTTCTAAGTGAGAATGGAAAACATAGAAATTAAGGTAATTCACCCATGCATAACCGCGAGGACTTTTAAATGGGAGTGAATATCAAGGATAAATTATTTATATTTTATTTTTAATTCCAAGAATAATTAGAACTCCCCAAAATAAATAAAACCATGATGAATGACAGAAATATAGAAGATGATCGTGAAATAAGCTCTAATTCAAAGATATTATAAAATTTGTCCAATTATCATGAGATTTAAAATAACATCTCCTCTAGTTATGAATTATACCATAGTCACAACCCATCAAAAATTCACAAATCTATTAATAATTTTGATGAGTCACAAAATGGTACAAATCAATCAATAATTTCAATTTTTGAATAAATAATCAAAAATAATTTTAAAATTGAAAAAAAAAATCAATTTCAAGAGAAGTTTTTGAAAATGTAAATGCAAGTTGAAAATCAGTTTCAAAAATCAATCAGTAGAATATGGAATTTTCTAATGTTTTTAACACTGATTGCTCCCAGACAAATTTAAAAAATACTTATATATGAAATTCAAAATTTAAAGAAATCTAGTTACAAATTTTTCAGCTCATCGTCCAATCACCAAGATATTCAAACAAATCAAATCAATTTCCTTATCAGAGCAGCACAAGATCATTTTCAAAGCAAGAATCACAAGTGACATTCTCAGAGAATATTAGACAAGCACAAGAAACATTCAACGATCAAATCTGAAGATAATTATTTGAAATCACAAAAAAAATCAAATTTTTTATAATCTAGGAAATTCAACAATCAATAACGAATGATTTCAAAATCAGCCAAGTAAAAATTAAAGAAAATAAAAGAAATAAAAAACTAAAAAGGAAAATAAACTAAAAAAGAATTGAAATAAAAATACAAGTTTAGAGATCATACCTGAATTACGATAATCGATGTAATCCAATGAATCTCTAACTCTGAATCTATGGCTAAGAAACTTCAAACAATTCAATAAAATGGAACAACTTGATTTTTTTATCTTTTAAACACAATTGTTCCTTAGCCTATCACCGGTACCTCAATGTTTATAGGATCGAGTGGTTTAACAAAAATTGTTTTACCACTCTTATCTTCGTTTACACATTTTGGTACCCAAACCGTTTATATAACAATCCATTATTATCCACTAATGTACCCTTTGGAACCCAAATTCGCTTAATTTTAATCGAATTCATTTTGTTATCTTTTGGGATCCAAACACGTTTAACTGAACTGTTTTAAACGAATTTTCATTTTGTTTATGATTTGAAAACCTTTTGAAATTATTAGAATTCAAAATTCCAATTTGACCTTTTCAAAGATATTATTAGGATTTTCAAAATCATTAAAATTTGGCTTTTCAAAAAGATCAATTTTTCCAAAGTGGTTTGAAGAATCATTAAAATCTCGCTTTTTAATTTGATCAAAATTTTCAAAACCGAGTCCTTTCTTACTCTTGACAAAAATTTGGTTTTTTAACAACATATTCAACGATTTTTCACCTTTAGAAAACTTAACCAATATTGATTCAAGTCGTTAAATTTTAGGTTTAAGATCACTATTTTCTTTTATTAAATTTGAACAACGATTTATAGTGATCTTCCTCTTTTCAGAATCATTTTATTTCAAAACCATATTTTCCTTTTCAAGCATTTTAATTTTCGCATTGGACTCAAAAATCTCACTTTCAAATTGTTTACGCTTTTCAATTTCAAAATCCTTGAATTTTTCAATTTCTTTTTCAAAATCGTGATTTATACAAGTAATTTCAAATTCGATATTTTTCAAAATCACATTTTCTTTTTCAAGGGCTTTGAAATTTTCTTTTATTTCAAATAATTCTTTTTGAAAATTTGTAAAATTATTGCACTTGAGATTTTTGATTTTCTCGGTTTCAATTTCAAGCTCATTCAAAATCGATTCAGTTTTCAATAAACTCTCTTTCTCTAAAATTTCATATTTGGAATTTTTAGTCGTATTAAACTTATCCAACTCTTTTTGCAAAAAATCATTTTTTGTTTTTAGTTGAATCTCGTTTATTTTAAGAAACTCAATTCCTTTTTCAAGCTTTTGAAAATTTTCATTAAGATGAACTAAATCATTTTCCAAATCTAAATATTTTTTGCAATTCGAGTTTTCAATCTTTTTAACGTTTTCAAGTTTAAATTCCAAATCATGATTTTTATTGCTTAACTCAATATTTTCAGATTTTAAATTTTTATTTGTCAGTTTGAGATTCTCAATAGTTTTAGTTAATTTGTCACAAAGAAAAATTAACTTTTTAAAAGGAAATTCACCGTGGTCGTCATCTGTTGAGTCTTCGTCACTGTCATCATCTGATCCATCTTCTGTAAATCTTGTTAAGCATATTTCTGAAACTGAGTTGGCAATCGGGGGTTTTGAGCTATTGTTGTCTTTTCTTCCATACAACGCATCGAGAGTTTTCCAAATTTCTTGTGCAGTTAAACAATGAGAGATATGGTTATGTTGATCATCGTTAATATAAGAATATAAAATGTGAGTAGCACGAGAGTTAATTATACTATCATTCTTATCTACCATATCAGACCCATTTTTAATAATATCCCAACATCTAGTATTAGCAGATTTCAAAGAAAAATTCTTTTTTAATTTCCAATTTAAAAAATCTGTTCCATCAAAAATAATTGGGGTTATACTGGAAAAATTCTCGCTAGATTGACAACTAGAAAACTCACCATTAGGGAAATCCATGACTCTAGAGTTATTTAAAAATAAAAAATACCTGCTTTGATACCACTTGTAGGATCTAAATTAACCCTAGAGGAGGGGTGAATAGGGTTTATCACAGATTTTTCTCAGAGTAATTAAATAATAACAGCACAGATAATAATCAGAATAAATTCGGAAAATAAATAACACACAGATATACATAGCTTCGGCAAAACCCTGCCTACTGCTGCATTCCCCAAGGTTTCTACTAGGAGTTAAAACAATCTCTATGCTTACAATCTCCTGTAAACTCGTGATACTCGCTCCCTACTGTTCTTAACCCTACACTCAAAACCCTGCACTGGTTTCTATCCCCAAAATCAGATTTCCCTAAATAATAAATCCCGTAATTCGTCTCCCCTAGATTTTACAGATCTAGAAACTGATTGACAGTTTATAAATTGAAAAACAATTCAAAAAGAAAAAACAAAACCCTAGATTTTTAAAATAAGAGTTATCCCCTTTGTTTAAACACTTGGCCGGCCTCTTTGTTAACCACTTCTCATTCTTGCCCTATCTTCTTTTGGTCTCTGGAAATAATTAAAATAGCGGCGCCTTTAGCTCATAACTAGGGTTTTTTTCTCTACTTTCCCAAATCGATTTCGCGGATGTTAGTTGATGGAAGAAGTGGTTCTCTGAAGCTTTATGTGTCTCTGTTATTGCTCGTCAACGATTTGGTTGTTCTCGATCGAAAACTATGTGAGTATTTCTGAATTTTATTTCTGCTCTTTGAAATTATGAGTTTTGTTTTCGATCAGCCTACTTGCCAGTAATGAATCGGTGCATACTTATAGGGTTAATTGGAAAACTCTAGAACCAATCTCTGATTTCAATTTAATGGTTTGGTCTTGATATATTTGTTAATTTTGGGGCTTTGATTTTGTCCTTGATATAGCGTGGTTACTGGAAAACTTGTGTGATAATTCTTTAATTTAAATGGTCTTAAACTCTCCTGATTTTCTGAATATACTGCGGTGAATACTTCTTGTGATTTCTGGAATAGGTTATGTGTATTTAAAGTTGACATTTGAATCTTCACGGCTTGAATTTGTTAACTTTGAGATTTTCAAACTTGCGTGATTTTTTTGAACTGATAAGAATAGATAAAATGCTTGACCATCCCTTTAGATTCTGATGCTTCATTTATTTGTCTCGACAAATTTGTGTCTTAAAATTTAACAGCTACTATACACTTTGCCAAGTCATTGTTGCACTGATTTCTCCATCCTTGTTATTGCTTCATGCACTTTGCTATTTCATTGTTGCACTGACTCCATTCTTGTTACTGGTTCATGCACTTTGCTATTTTATTGTTGCACTGATTTCTCCATCCTTGTTACTACTTCATGCACTTTGCTCCTGAGCATCCTCAAACATCTGCCTTGATCTTTATTTCTTGTTGATGCTTTACTGTTTAAAATAAATACTATAGTTGATCTTTATCTTGGTTCCTCATTTCATTGTTGAGTGCATCCTTTATGCTTTGCCTTTAACTTGCTTTATCCTGAGCTCACTCTCTTTATGTTTGTCGCACCATGTTGTGCTTTGACTTGCCACTTTCACTTTGTACTCGATTTGTAAAATGTTGCTAAAGTAGATTGATCATTTCCCATTGAACAAATTTTTAACACACACTGTACTTTGAATTTTGCCTTGTGCTTCTCCTTTGTATTCATTAACACGTGCACCTGTTGTAACTCCATTTGTAATCTTGATTGTATTGATGTTAAACTCTTTCATCTGTCTGTATGTTTTTATTGATAAGGACTGGTATTATAGTTGATCCTTGCTTAGTTCATGAACCTTGGCACTTTGGCATTTTGTCGACCTTTTCAAATAGTTCTTCCCTTTTACTCTTTAATACTTTTCACCCTGATTCCTTAGTGCCAATTTGACCTTGCTTATAGTTGTGAATGCTGAATCATCTGCCTTACCATAGCCAAGTTTTACTGTGTTTAACACCATGCCTTAAAAACTGAAGTTGTCCCTTATGTCATAGTTGAAAAACCATTTACTAGAGACTGTGACTGCATACATTAACTTGCTTTCTTGTATGCTTGATCACATACATGTACACATAAACTGCTGCTCTGCATCTTTAAACTATGTTGACTTGACTTAAGTATCACCATGTTTAGCTTCCATACTTGTATTTGTGTTGCTTCATCCATAAAAATACTTGCTGAACTGGAACTAATATTGTAGCACACTTGTTCACTTGAAATGTTGTCACATTTGCCTTCATGGAACTGAAACGTGTATGCATCCTCACATACTTACTGACTAGCTCGACCATTTCACCATGCTTGAATTTGAACCATCCATGTTGGCTTGGCCTTGTGCTCGATCACTTGCTATGAGATTGTCCCATGTTCACTTGTTCGTGTTGTCACTATTTTTGCTGCTGAGTATATATGTTATACCATGCTTTCACAATGGCTTGTCCATACATGCTTGTTGTTGTCGCACCTTGTAGTTGCACCACTTTATTTTGACAACTTGTTAGATGACATACTCGACCACTTTTCATTTCTGCTTTGATTTGAATACTGTTTGTTGCTGTTTTGAAAATTATCTTGATCTCGACTACTTTAATTATTATTGCACTGGGTCGAGATGGTCCACGTGACCACTCCCTAGTTGCATGCTACTGTATTTTGATTGGCGAGGCAGTGCACACGTGTATATTTATACACGTGTGTACATGCAGCCATCAGACAATTTTTTCTGTCCCTACATATCAGACCAAGTCTAGAAAAATGATGAGAAACACACTGTAATTCCGAGGAAAATAAAATTTAAAAATAAATTGTTATTTGTTTGTATTGAATTTTTTTCCAGTCTACTGTGTGTGTTCTTCTGTATGTGACAGGTATGCACATGGTGAACTGGATTGGAGCACGTGGAGATTCAAAAGACTGAAGACAGAGTGTCAGTGTGTGTGTGTGTATATTTACATATCCTGAGTGATGAGTTATGTATATAATAAAGAGTCTGTGTATATGAAATCGATTATAAATGTGAATAAAATTGTATTGTTATTTGTAATAAACAGATTTGATTGAAGTGGAATATTATTTTATTGTGTTCAGTTCAATCTGTCTATTATTTATTTGAATTCTTTCAATATTACAATTTCATGTGTGATGTGTCATGTCAGAGATATTCAAACATATTTAAGTGAATTGTAAATAGTGGAGTTATAAATAGTTGCACTGTTTGAATGTTTGAAATATAATATTCAATTTAAATGAAAAAACTGTATGAATATATGAATGTCTGTACAGTCGTATTCTATTTAAATATAAATATAAATATTATATTCCTGTCAATGATGTATAAATAGAATAGTATAGTAACAAACACATTTAAAATAATATTTATTTGGTTGTTATCATCAAACAAAAATCATATAATTGTGTATAAAACATTGTTATATACAACAATTACTTTATTTAGTTACTTAGTTTTGCTATCGCTCACACCAGACTTTCGTCTGACCTAGAGTTTTATGTCTTTTCTTACTACTCTGGGTGCTCCTAAACGAGCAGACTAGAGGCGGGTAAGGTGGCTATGCACGAATAGCTGTCCGGAGACGAGCAGGAGGCTTCCATGTACTTTATACATATACTCCCTGTGTTGTTGCTGGTCACTTCCTTGGGAATTAGTAGTGTACCTCCTTTATTTCCTTTGAGAGACAGTATTTTAAAGTTGTAATAATTGGATAAGAAGCTGTATTTTAGATTCCGCTACTCTGATGGATATGGTTTAGTTTTCAGCTTATGTACTGTCTTGCCTGTTTATATCAAGTTATGCTATTATTATATTTTATTCCATGCACTTTGAGATATACTACAAGCTCTTGGTGATTCATCGTTTCAACCTTTTGACGACTGTTTCGTGTTAGTCGGGCATTGGTACAACGCATTTCGGGGTAATGTCTGATGGTATGGGGCGGCCATTACACTTGTTATCAGAGCCTAGGTTGCGTAGTTTAACATAGGGGAAGACATCAGGGAGAGATAGTATACATATATGAGAACACGTATTTGTAATATTTTGGTTTTCAAAAACTATATTTGTATATACTATTAGTATATCTAAGGATGAAGTCGCACTGCACTGGCACCACTAAGGAGAAGATTAATCGTTTTCTCTTTACAGATAGACCGATGAGCTGAAATACGAAAAGCATGGTGAGGAACCCCACATCGGGAGTTGAAGAAGGAGCGGGTTCAGCGGACAACAATGGGAATGTCCTTGATATGAGAACAATGTTTACTTCCTTCATGCGAGAGATGCCTAGGGATGCTCAGGGAATAGTTCCTAATGTTGCTAATGGTGGTGGTGCCGTAGTGCAAGCGCCTAGGGCCGGTTTCACTAAGTTTAACAAGGATTATACTAGTCTTGGTAAGAAGCCGCTCCATGGAACGGAATTGGCTACGGAGGTTCAGGATTGGCTTGATAGTTGTGAGCGCATCTTCGAGGATTTGGGGACCAATGATGCAATGAAGAGAAAGTTAGCATCGCGTCAGCTTCAAGGATAGGCAATGAATTAGTGGAATGCTATTAAGGCGGCTACTCCCGAGGATCAAATTACTTGGAATCGGTTTAAGACTCACTTTAGTGACAAGTTTATTCCAGCTGCTCAGAAATCAGAATTGTTTAGGAAATTTTTGTAACTTAAGCAGAATGGTAGGGCAGTCTCGGAATATATTGCTGAATTCGACACCTTATCCAAATATGGATTATCCCTTATCGATACTGTTGAGAAGAAAAACGAGAAGTTCATAACTGGCTTAGATAAGTACTTAAGGGAAAGACTTATAAACCATATCGGTGAGTCTTTCGAATCTATTATGGGAAGGACATTGAGATCAGAGAGCCTTTACCCTAAGTCGAATATTGAGGTTGTTATTGTATCTGCAGAAGAGCCAAAACCGCAGGCAAGCAGTGAAGGCAAGAAGAATTCCCATAATAAGAGAAAACATAACCAAACTAGGGATGGTCAGAAAAAAGAAGAATAAGAAAGATATCGAGTGCTTTAGCTGTGGCAAGAAGGGGCACTATGCCAGAGATTGTCGAGCGAAGCCAGGGAGAGGAAGTGCTTCAATTATGGCCAAGTGGGACATCTCAAAGATAAATGTCCACAACCCCCTAAGAAGAAGCATATTGTGAAAGCATATGCTATCAACAATGTTCCTTCTTCGTCGAATGCCCCCACTGTGGCAGAGAAAGGAAAGGTGTCGTTATTCAAGGTACGCTTTCTATTTATGATGTTCTTGTTCGAGTATTGTATGATACCGGGGTGTCCCATTCCTTTGTATCTAGTGACCTGGTGGATAGGTTGGAATTGAAACCCGAGATTGTCGATAGACCTTTAGTTGTGATGAACCCGATTAGTTGTTCGACTAGCCTTTGTACGATTTGTCGTAATTTGGTCTTATCGAGTCATGGATGTATGTTTGCTTGTGATTGCTTTGTTTTGAGATTTACTGGGTTTTGCATTATTTTGGGAGTCGATTGGCTCCAAAGGTAAGAGGTGGTGGTAGACTGTGAGGGGTCATTGGCAACCAATTAGAGCGGATGATGGGCGGAGGGTGGTATTGGGTTGCCCACCTAGTGATGGGGGTGATCGCTAGTTTTCTAAATTCCCTCGACATCCCGCATGATGAGTTATCAAATGTGCCTATTGCTGGCGAGTATCCGTACACCTTCGGGGAAGTGACCGGACTTCCATCACAATGAGAGATCGAGTTTCGGATAGATTTAGTGAAAGATGTCAGACCTATAGTGATGCCTCTTCGTCGTATGACACCAAGGGAGCAGCGAGAGCTTGGAGTGAAAGTAGGCGATCTTTTAAAGAAGGGGTTTATCTGAAGGAGTGTTTCCAAGTGGGGAGCACCAGTTGTATTTGCTACCAAAGCCAATAGTTCCGTTCGCTTATGTGTGGACTACTGCGAGTTGAACAAGGTGACAAGGAATAATAAGTATCCTCTTCCACGGATAGATGACTTGTTCGATCAACTAAATGAAGCAAGAGTGTTTTCCCAGTTGGATCTCGCGACAGGATTTCATCAGCTCCGAGTAGCAGCTGAGAGTATACCTAAAACGGCATTTCGGACGCCGTCTGGGTTCTATGAGTGGTTGGTCATGCCATTCGGGTTGACCAATGCACCCACATATTTTGTGGATCTTATGAATAGGGTTTTCAGAGATCAATTAAATAAGTTTGTTCTTCTGTCCGTAGATGATATCTTGGTTTACTTGAGAACAGAGGAATAATATAAGGAAGATGTAAGGGTAGTGATGGAGGTGTTGAGGAAACACCAATTGAAAGTGAAATTTTCTAAGTGTCACTGCTGGAGGTGGGAAGTGAGATTCTTGGGCCATGTTGTTTCAGAAAATGGTATTGCTGTGGACCCTGCGAAGGTGGCTACAGTGCAAGTTTGGTCTACGCCCAAGAATGCAACGGACGTGAGAAGTTTCTTGGAATTAGCTGGATATTATCGTAAATTTATTCAAGACTTCTCCAATATAGAGATGCCGTTAACTCAGTTGATCAAGAAGAGTCAAGCTTTTGCTTAGGGCGAAAGGTGTGAGAACGCATTTAAAAGCCTGAAGGAGAAGTTAACGTGCACACCAGTGTTAGTTATTCCTAAAGGGAATGAAGAGATAACGGTATACACGGATGCCTGTGGTACCGGACTAGGTGTTGTACTGATGCAAGGAGGTAGGGTTGTAGCTTATGTTAGTCGGAAATTGAAACTGCGTGAGAAAATATATCCTACCCATGATTTGGAATTGTCAGCGATCATGTTCGCATTAAAAATGTGGAGACACTATCTCTTAGGAGAAAGATTCGAGTTGTTCACCGATCATAAGTCATTAAAGTATATTTTCTCTCAAAATGATTTAAATCTTCGTCATCATAGATGGTTAGAGTTCTCGGCTTCATATGGTTTCAATATCGCATACACACCCGGAAGGGGAAATGCTGTAGATGATGCACTGAGTAGGAGACATAACAGTTTGGGGCTATGTTTCTGGAATGGAAGCAATTGGAGTATATCGCAGGATATGATTTCAGACCCAAGTGTGAATTAGATCCAGGGATGTTAGCAAGTTTGATGATCAGACTGACTTTGATTGAGTGGATCGGTTCCAGTCAGAGGGACGATCTTATCCTACTGGAATCATCTCCAAGGTGGAGATGGGTATCGACGGTGAGGGAATGAACAAGTATAAACTTGATCGAGAAGAATGACTTCGAAAGAATAGGAGACTAGTTGTACCCAATGTTAATGGATTGAGGGATAAAGTTCTTAGAGAGTGTCATCGCAAAAAATTGACTATACATCCCAGTGGTAACAAAATATATCGAGACATGAAGCAAACCTACTACTGGGAAGGGATGAAGAGAGACGTTGGAAAGTTTATATCCAAGTGCATGAACTGGCAGTTAGTTAAAGCCGAACAAAAGAAGCCTAGTGGTTTGTTGCAACTGTTAGAAATTCCCGAATGGAAATGGGAACAAGTTTCAATGGATTTCATTGATGGTTTACCTACGACTAGATCGGGTTATGATAGTATTTGGGTGAATGCGGATCGATTGGCCAAGAGTGCAGGGTTTATACAGGTCAAGTCGAATAGAACGACAACTAAGTTAGCAGAACTGTATATGAAGTGGGTAGTGAGATTTCATGGAGTACCTAAAGGTATTGTGAGTGAATGAGATCCATTATTTACTACTGGATTTTGGAAGAGCTTACAAGAGGCCTTAGGATCAGAATTACATCTCAGTACTGCGTACCATCCTCAAACCGACGGTCAAACAGAGAGGGTGAATCGTGTATTAGAGGATCTCTTAAGACCTTGTATATTGGATTTTGGGGGGTCATGGGATGACCATTTGCATCTGGTTGAGTTCGCATATAATAATAGTTATCAGTCCAGTATTGGTATGCCTCTGTTTGAAGCTTTGTACGGAAGACCGTGCAATTCACTATCATATTGGTTGGAAACCAGTGAGAAATTTGTGCTTGGGCCAAATGTAATAAGAGAAACTTCAGATAATATCAAGGTCATTCAACAGCGAATGAAGGCTGCCCAAGATAGGCAGAAGAGTTATGCTGATAAAAGATGAAGAGATTTGAAATTCTTCGTTGGCGACTTGATATTCGTCAAGATTTCTCTGCTGAAGAGTGTGATTCGATTTTGTAGGAGAGGTAAGTTAGCATCAAGATTTGTTGGTCCATTTCCAGTTCTCGAACAAGTTGGGAATTTAGTTATAAAGTTGGATTACCTGGCAAGATGGCAGGAGTGCACAACGTATTTCATGTTTCTCAGTTAAGGAAGTTCGTGCATGATACTGATATGACTATATCACCAGATCAGTTGGATGATATCGAGGTAGATTCTGAGGTAGTTGGAAGCCGCAGAATGGTTCATATTGTCGGACATGACACAAAGCAACTTCGAAGGAAGACGGCGAAACTGCCTAAGGTCCAGTGGGGTGATAATAAGAATGACTGTACTTGGGAAACCGAGGAAAGCATAAGGAAGTCGTATCCCAAACTCTTTACCTAGTAAGATTTTGATTGCGCTATAGTTATTCCCTTGTTAGTAAACTGCATGCTAGGTCAGGCTTGTTGTGTTTATAACGTATATTTGATTGTTTGTAAATGATTGATAGGCATGCGGGACACCATTGTTTGTTTTTCTTAGTTAAGGAGTTTTGGGGGCGAAACTTCTAAAGGGGAGGAGAGCGTAATGACCCGCATTCTATATATCGGAGGATCGTAAAATATTTGTTTTATTTTCATACGAACTCATATGGTCATGTACTTTGGGAAACGACTATTGGGGTCATTTCCACATTCACGATTTTTGCTGAATTTTAAATGACCATTTTTTCCTATGGCGAATCTTGTTTCGCCTATAACTTTTGATTGGTAAGGAGTTTTGACCTGAAACCACTTCCATTGGATTCAGATAATGGTTTCCCATTCCATAGAGTGGTCATATTAATCAAACGGACTTACCGTTTGGGAAATATGGCTGAAATAAGATTTGAAGATGGAAAAAAAACAGCCAAATTGGCATTAATAGGTTGATTAGCAGCTAGGCCCATAATCCATTTTAGGATTAAGGTTATGGGAGGGATGAAAGGAGTTGGAGAATCATCTCCTTTCATTTTTCTAGCCGCCACAAACATTCCTTGAACCTTAGTAATGACCTCCTTCTGCCAAATCTCCATTTAATCACAAATTAATCAAATCTACATCAAACCAAGCTGGATTAACACAAAATTCATGGTAGAGATGCTGTACCACATTGGAATCGGAGACATATCAGTAAAAGTTTCAGACCTATCATTAATTATTGGCTAAGATGAGTGACTAATATGTTTATTCACTAATTATGGCTAATTCGGGGTGATTAGTGATAAATAGCGAAATTATACACCTAAAAGTTATGGAAAAATATGTAAAATTCTGAAATTATATTTTATGTTGCTGGTATGAATTTGGGTTAATTTGGATTAAGTTTACTAACCATATAGTTAAACAGGGTTAAGGGGGAAATCATGAATTTGGGTATGATTGATCTAAAATAGCCTATGTGATTGATGCTTTGACCTTTTTAATTGAATCGATATGTTGTTACTGTTGTTTGGGATGTTTTATGATTGTTTAGTAAAGTTAGAATGGTTGAAAATGCAGTCGTATGGTGAGAATGGACGAAACAAGCTCATTGGAAAACTTGCAGGGTTTCGGATCGGATCAGAGGTGGAGGACCGAACCGAACCGGAGTTTGGCATAGGAGAAAGCATGGCAAGAAGGAAGGCCACTTGAGTTGAGTTGGGATCAGATCAGACTAAGGCAAGAGAGTGGGATTGGATCGGAGGGGAATCTTCGAACCGAGCAGAGGAGCACGAACCGAACCAGATGGGATGACTGAACCGAACGGGAAGCTTGAGCGAGGAAAGGTGAACCGAACCGAACAGAATGGAGGACTTGAACACCAATCGAACTGAACCGAGTAGGAGGCAGAGGACCGAACTGAACCAAAGAATTGAACCGAACACTAATTCTACCAAAACCCGAGATGCAAAGGAAGTCCAAATAGGAAGTTATTGCTCAGGATCCAGATGGGAACCAACGAGTTAACTTCAAGAGTTGGGCTTTGTTGTGGAACGTGTGCAAAGGGGTTATCGATATCTATAACTTTGGCTCACCATTGAGAAATGGGGAACGTAGACGAACCAGAGCCAGGGCTATGTTGACTGGTTGACCCGTGACCTAGAGCAAGGGCTGTGTGGACTGGGTGGTTTATTGACTATAGACCAAGGCAGTATGGTCATAACAATAGTTGTATGGGGTGCGACTCCATCATGGCCCCAATGGTTCTGGTGATCAAAGCAATGGATATCATATGTTTTACGCACTGAGTGAGAGATGTGAGGATGATTACTATGTTTGATATTTGCTATCACCATGACACACACACTTCCATTTTTCAATCTATGTTAGTGTTTCCTTAGAGTACCATGCATCTTGTTGTGCTAACTCTTTGGTTGCAGGTCCAGGTCAGGTATGATTATTTTGTACTTGTTTTTGCTTTATTTAGTTACCCAGTTTTGCTATCGCTCACACTAGACTTTTGTCTGACCCAGAGTTCTATGTCTCTTCTTATTACTCTGGGTGCTCCTAAACGAGCAGACTGGAGGCAGGTTAGGTGGTTATACACGAATAGCTGTCCGGAGATGGGCAGGAGGCTACCACGTACTTCATACATATACTCCCTGTGTTGTTTCTAGTCAATGTTTTGGGCATTAGTAGTGTACCTTCTTTTTTCCTTTGAGAGACAGTATTTTAAAGTTGTAATTATTGGATAAGAAGCTGCATTTTAGATTTCGCTACTCTGATGGATATGGTTTAGTTTTCAGCTTATGTACTGTCTCGCCTGTTTATATCAAGTTATGTTATTATTATATTTTATTCCATGCGCTGTGAGATAACTACATGTTCTTGGTGATTCATCGTTTCAACCTTTTTGACGACTGTTCTGTGCTAGTCGGACATTGGTATAGCGCATTTCGGGGAAATGTCTAATGGTACAAGGAGGCCGTTACATCAATCTAATAAGTTGATTTACGTGCAATTTAAGGATTTTTCAATCATTTTTTTTCTCATATAATAACTTGGATTACATGGGACAATGACAGGAAAACGAGTGTTTAAAAGCCTGAGATGTTCTATAATGTTGTAAAAAGTGCATGTCTGCTGTATCCATAGATGTTGGAATCTGAATTGGACAACCGAAATTGCACTGGAAAGGTCTAGAATTTTCTCTTGGCTACTGATCTTGTCATTCGACGAATATGCAGGAAAATTAGGATGCCAGCTGGATTGTATATGTTTGTTTACTTAGATATAACAATCATAATCATATCAAAATTCCAAAGAAATTTGTTCAAAAGATACAACCTCTCCTCCTTTATTGTTAGTCCATAACAAAAATACATTATAATCTCATAAATTACAAGTAGAAGTGATAGCCACGCTCAATCTCGTTCAATAATTTCAACAGGGGAGGAAAACAGATCAAACGGTATGAAGAAATCAAGAACAACTTTTGCTTATGGAAAGAAATCAAATTTTATGAAGAGATTGAACATGACTATTATTTACAGCCATAATATTAAGTACAATTAAAATGTCATAAAATGGCCAAGGATACTATACTGAATTTAGATATCTAACAACAATCTTATTGGAGTTATCCTTGCATCTATTGATAATATTAAGGACAATAATATTGGAGCCAATGTTTACTATATTAAGTACAATTAAAATATCAGTTTTTCCTTTTCTACGAATAGCTTATGTGTGATTCATGTCATCTAAGGAATACATTTAAGCATGAATGCTAGTGGAGATAAAGAAGTAAGGGGAAAAAATGGGAAAGGACAAAGAAAGAACAATCTTTAAGTTCCACAAACAGTTTCTAACCTCATTCACTTCTTTATCAGATTCTTGTTTTCATTTATTTGAAGAGATGAAGGGAATATGTGATGAGGACATAATTACTTAACAAAAATCATTATTATTTTCTCAGGGAGAATCAATCATCTTATAATCCTAGGCAAACAAACTTAGAAACCAATTACAGACGAATAGGTTGGATATAATATAGAGAAAGATCTCAGAATCTAACCTTAAGCAGACATCAATCATCTTTCAATATGAAACTTCATTATTCAATTCAATTAATTGTAACGGCAAGGAATTTCGCTCGATCTGAATCGATCGTTAAACCGACAAAGACCGTTCGAAACCCCTGATCGTTTTGAGAACAGGACAAATCAGAACGCAAACAGAAGAACATTTCATTATTATTACAACAATTCCATCAGATACAAGAATATACAGAGTATAAATGAATAAATTACATTCGATAAATATCAGAGATTACAATAAATTACATAGCAGCGGAAAAATATACAAAACACAACTAAAAGTGATACACGGATACAGAGCTTTCCGAGCATCGTTCCAGCTGTAAATCAGGATCCTGTGAATATAAATATGCAAAACCAAAACTACTAGCTGCCCGTGTGGAAAATAGGGGCATCCAGAGTTTAGGTTAAAACAATAAACTCCAGGTCAGTCATGGGACTGGTGTGAGAACTAAAACAGTTATTTAAAACTTTACTTTAAAGGATAGTAATTTAAGGGACCACGCCGTATAACACGGAACGAGTTTCCTCCCAAGAATACTAGTGCATATAACAAAACAACGCGATGCTTTTTGGAAAAATGAAGCTACTATAAGACCCAGGTGCCATCACACAATGCAACGCAAGCCGGAGGATAGGGTTTTCCCTTATAATAGCCAAACATGCTTGGTACGTTTAAAACAAATCATTTGATACTATAATAAGTGTATAGTGTCAAAACAATTCAAATCATAAATATCAATCATAGGCGGCATGGGTACCATCTATCATGTCGCCGTACTAGTTCTACAATTAAAACCGCAATATCACGTATTGGAAATTGGATTTCCGTCATGAGTCGAGGCAAGAGGCAAGCTCCTATCCGCGTTCGAGGCACTCTAGCAAATGTCCCAGGACCCCACTATGATCCTTGGATCTTCAGGGCCGGTCCTCACCTAACTTTGGAGGATTAATTATTCCTGAACACACGTTTCCCGGTCCTTACAGACCTATATCCGAGGCGCCTCGCATTCCAACAACCATATAGGTGAAAAGTATATAAATGTCAGGGCTGGTAGGTCACTGACACCACCCTAGCTAGAAAGAAACGTCGTGCTCTCCCTGCAGTTACTATCCCGTTTTTGACTCATACCGAGGTGTGAGGCTCGCGAATTCACGCTATACACAAAGCTACGCCACACAGGCCGTGCTTTGATCATCAACCACAAGACTTTGCTTTTCAACAGAAGCCTTGATCAATTGCCACTTACGCGTGCCACACTGGCAATTCACTCCATGCGACTGATGTCCATCGATATACAACCTCTGAGCTCGTACGTCTCAGAAAAGGGCGTTAAGCAAGAGAATAAATTCTCCGTCGCCAAACAGATGTATATTTAATAGAGATCAATCAACACAGAATAAAATCCAGTGTCAGACACACAATCCATTTACAAGTTCGTTCTGGGTCTGAACGAAACCGGAGGCACTTTCCTCGCATATCCATCGTTCTCCAAGTACGTCTAGACGATCACCAATTGTTTCCCTCATCTTGGGTGTACAGCCCAATCAAGATCATCAGTAATCACCCAAACGATGTGAAGACTTCCGGTCTTCAACCATCGTCTTCATGTTCGACATCTCGTCGAATCGGTTATTCAGAATGGGTATAACCCCGGCCTTTCTGAATAACCCACGTATATAGTAAACAAATGTTACACAAACACAACGAACGCCTCATTCCAATTCAGAATATTCTTTTTATTCACAAAATCACATTCTTAGGGTAAGGTTCCCATTAATTTTATCCAAGATAAATTCTTATAAATTTATTCTTTAATCTTCCTTTGGATATCATTTCAACCTAGTCGGGATTAGCGAACCACACCGAAGTAATTATTTATTTTATTTCCCAATCCCAACCTATTCATCCCCTGGAGCAAAACTGGTGATACTCCATTCCTAACACCACGGTGTTATCGGTAAAATTAATTACCATTTCACGTTCAAATCTAATTAAAGATTTAACTATCGCATTGGAGCAAAACTGGTGGTACTCCATTCTCGATCACCTTTCATATTTGATACTTTAAATTATCAATTCACATTTTAATCTAATTAAAGATTCATTAAAACTCCACTTAGTTTTAATCCTCTCAAAAATCAACATCTTGCTTTTAACTGGGTTAAAGAACCAATGTCATCTAAAAAACGATTCACGATAAACCCAAATCACATTTGATATTACCTACAAGGCTCTGAATAGAAAATATACCGGCTTATATTCAATATCAAATTCTGAAACCAACAAATATCGTATTGGAAATAACGTATAAAATATATCTTTCAAATTCCCATAACAATATCTGTATAGTCACGAAATCCAACATCAAAATATTCCGAAGATAATTTCGATTCAACTCCAGTCCAATCCACGTATTGGGAATATTGATTATTTTTAAAATCACTTTCAAATTCAATTTAATTATTTCAAAAATAAATTGATTATAATTCTAGTTCAAAACTAGTTCATTTCGATAAAAATCTATTTTAATCTTTTCAAATATGGAATTTTTTCAGCCCAATTTTTCCCAAATCATTTCTTATGATTTTACACAAATTATAGATATTTTTAATAATTTTAACAAGGCCCGTACAGTCGATTTCCATCAACGGCCATCGAACTGCACTTACAGCGACCTTTTCCAAATTTGATTTGGACATAATCCCAAATCCAACCGTTAGATTTCAAATTTCTAATATTAATTGGAAAGCTCTTTTCGATACGAACCCAACGGTTCCGGTTTTAGGAGAATCCGACGGTCGGATCTCCCGCAACGTCAATTCGAAGTTAATGGTCGAAATTCACGAACTGCCGCAGCGCGGCGCGTTCTATCAGGCCATTATATATATATATATATATATATATATATATATAATATATATATATTATATATATATAATATATATATTATATATATTTCGTCGATTTTCTTTCAAAACGTATTTTATAAATCGTTTTAAATTCGTTTTCAAAACCATTTCAATGCTACATTCAATTTCAAATCGATTTGATTTCAATTCAATTCGAATTCATTTCAATTTTATTTAATTCGAATTCTAATTCGTTTCAATTCAAATTCTAATTCGTTTCAATTCAATTTGAATTTACCTTCTATTTAATTCAATTCGAATTCATTTCAAATTGATTTTAATTTCAGTTCGTTTTAAATTTCATTCAAAACGATTTCAATTCGTTTTTAACTCAATTTAATTCAATTTGAATTCATTTCTAATTGATTTGAATTCAAATTCACTTTCTATTCAATTCGAATCGAATTCATTTTCTATTCGATTCGAATTCATTTCAAATTGATTCAATAAAATTTCAATTTGAATTTTAATCTAATTTAATTTGAATTTTATTTCAAAATATTAAATTTTGAAATCACTTTTCAATATTCATTATAAAACGAATAAAATCGATATAAATATCGTTCGCGTCAAAATAATGCATCTCCAATCAACACGGCTTTATATTTCAATAATTCGTTATTCTATTCAACAAATGAATATTTATTCTATTCAACACATGAATCTATATTTCTTTCAACACACGACGAATCTCAACACATGAGTATTGTCAACACATCACTATTTTTGTTATGTAAAATATTTTATAAAACTATGGTATCTATCGTTTGATTTTCAATCAGACTTCAACCGTAAAGTAGTTTTAATTTTAAATATGATAAAGATGTAAATTTTATTATTAAAATATTTTACTCAACACACGAATATTTTCAACACATGAACATCGTCAACACATGATTATTTTTATATTCAACACATGAATTTTCTTTTATAATATTCATTATTTTCCCCGATTGGAATGAGGCCCAATCAATTACCATATAATGTTAATTATACGGATTCCATACAACACATGTATATAATAGCAATGATAAACAATCAACCATCATCCAAGGTGCACCACACAACTGCATAAGCATCAAATATAAATAATCAATGCTTACACAGTCTATCGACCAATCGATCGACATACAATTAAATAATTGGGATTAGTGTACGCCCAGTATCATCCCAACACCCGTGTGGGGTTTCAAATCAACAAACACAGATTTTTATTTGTTCAGTTGGGTGATGTGTAAAATTTATCGACCCAATCAATATCAGTCAAATTAGTGTATATAAACAAATCGGTCGATTTGTTTATAAATATACATTTACTCACATTCACTATATTCATATTCACGTTAAAAATTATATTTTTAACGATAATTAATTTATCTCAACTGTCTACAATTTATTTTCGATTTCACATCAACATCACAAACAATTTTCACAACACATCAATCAAACGAACAAGTCATCCATGGTCTGTGGATGACGGGTGTCGGGTGCTGCTAAGCACCGTCTGCATCCTAGTATATATATATATATATATATATAACTAGAAAAAGAAATTTAGAGTGAGAAGTTCTCACAGAGGGTTCCACTCCGCCGTGCTTTGCTTTTGAATTGTTGAACCGTCTGAATCAGTTGAAATTCCAATGCAGTCTCTGTCCCGCTGTTTATATTAAAAATTATATTTTTATCCCTTCATTTTAATAAATAAAAATCATATTTTTATTTCTACTTCATATATTTTCGACGCTTCATTCTATACAAAAATTATATTTTTATATTTCTAATTCATATACAAAGATCGAAATTTTATTTCAACGCTACAAAAATCACATTTTTATCTCAACATATATATAAATAAAAATCAGATTTTTATTTCGCTACATATATAAAGGTAATATTTTTATATTCTCTATTATATAAAAATCATATTTTTATTACTTCTACATAATAAAGATCGAATTTTTATTATCTATATTATATAAAAATTATATTTTTACTATCTCTATAATATAAAAATCATATTTTTACTTCGCCAGTTAAGTAAAAATTATATTTTTATCTTGCTATTTGAATGATAAAAAATATAACTTTCCTTACACAAGGATAGTATTATTCTTAAACCAAGATCATATTTTTTTTCCTTCTTCGCGAAGATCCTACTCATGTTCAAAGAAAAATCATGTTCATATTTAAAGAAAAAATACTATTCATATTAAAAGCAAAATCCTATTTAAATTCAAAGCAAAAATCAGTTTTTATCTACTTATAAAAATCAAACTTTTCTACATATAAAATCATGTCTTCCTAGAAGAAAAATCATGTTTTTATATAGAAGAAAAATCATATTATTATTGTGGAATTCATATAAGAAAAATCAAATTTTTATAGTAGCATTCACATAAGAAAAATCAAAATCAAAAGGGGAATAAATAAAAAAACTCACAGCTTTGTTCGACGTTGAACCGGGGAAGGGGGGCTCAAACGGGTTAGGGTTTGCATCGGTGACGGTTTTGGGTGATTGAGGTTTGGGAGCGGTGTCGCGTCGCGCGCCAGCATGGGGGGTATCGAGGAAGAAGGGGACGCGGAGGAAGGGGAAGAGGAGAATCAAGGGGAGGGGAAGCGTGAAGGGCGGTGGCCACGCCCTGAGCGGCGGTGGCGGCTCAGTCGGAGGAGCGACAGCTCCTCCTTCTTCCTCTTTTTTTTTAAATCAATTCTGAGTTGAAAGAGAAAGGGGGGCAAGGTTTTATATAATAATTTATATTTTAATTTATTTTAATTTCAAAAAGTAAGTTCTTCATTCGAACTCGAAACGAGGCCCACCGCCTGTCGTCCATAGCTAATTACCCCCATTCCGAACACAATGGGATATGTATCGTAAGCTGATTCGATCGTTTCGATCAGTTTTCGTCAAAATCAACATATAACTCTATATATTGAATTTGAACGCGCATTTCAATTTACTGGGGTCACATACGAACTCGAAAAATTCCAAAAAAATATTTTCTAGCTTTGTATTGACGACACGGTCCTAACAAAACTAGTTTCGTCGAATTCTGAGACCGTTGGAAAAATGGCCATTTTCCAGTCGATTAAAATCAACTAAAACTGGTCAAACGCGTTTTCCTTTGCCACGCTCACATATTGATTTGAAAAATTATGAAATTTGGAATCTAGCAATAATTTGACATCACAGACCCAACAAAAGTGGTTTCGTCGAAATCCGAGGTCGTTTGCAAAATTCCCATTTTTAAGGGCCTGAATTCCATAGCGACTATTCAGAATTTTCAACTGGACATATCTTTTGATTCCCGCTATGAAATTTCGATTTTTCGGATTCGTTGGAAAGATAGTCACAATTAGATTCCATTATTTTTGATTTCACTAAAATCCGGATTATTTTACACCTGGTACATCCAATTGAAGTTTGAAATCGAATTATCGAACTACCGCGCCATTTTCAATTCCTTTTATAATTATATATAATTATTATATTCTAACGACGATGTATATAATATATACGTTCGAATTCCATTAAAAATAAATTTCTCGTCGATTTTATTTAAAATAATTCATTTTAAATGTTCAACATTCGCTAAAATTGCCAAAATAAAATTTTTAAACTGACCCAGATTTTCGGGTTGTTACAATCTCCCCCACTTAAAACTTTTCGACCCCGAAAAGGAACAAAGTCGAAAGTGGTTTGATTAATCAACTCTACGTTTGATCTGGCTTCCATTCTCTAACTTTTCAGTTTATGAGAATTTTCAAATTCTTCAAAAATTTGGCTAACACCCTAAATTTTCGAAAAATTTCGCCATAACCTCCCCTGCACCGGGAGCCACGGGAAAATCCCGAAATTGCCATACAGGCCTTCTGATCTCAAAAAGAAAAAGAAAAAGCCAAGCGGCTAGCCAATAGGCTCATAAAATCATCATCACCCAAACAAAACAGTAAATTATAGTAAACATGTACCTATTTGTCGGGCAAACAAATTTTATTCTCTGCTCTTGCCTCCTTGCTATGACCTGTTCAATATGAGTACATGTATATGCAAGCAAATGCGACCAATTTTCAATATAATTCAATATTTGATTCCATTAGGCTAAATGGTTCAAAATTATCAAACAAATAAACAAACAACACAAACATCAATCAATTAGTGAATTAGAGTTTCAAATTAATAATTTTGATATATACAGAAAATCATGTTTTTGATGCCAATTCACAACAATGTATTCTAGCTATATTAGTTTTGGTTCTCACACCATCCTAATGGAAATATATAGATATCACACCTACAAAACACGAACATAAATACTAATGATGTCATGACAATTATCAGTACCATCTCCGGGCGACTAGAGTGTGATTTTATATCTATCCAGTATATTAAAACTTCGAATATACGTTCATGACACGTATACGTGAAATCTTTATATATTCGATTGTCCAAATTCAAAATAAATAATAATCAAATACGTTTAAAGCGATTTAAATTTTCAAAACAAAATTGTTTTCAATTGAAATATATACTCTTCACACTCGTTCTAGGATACTACTGATTCTATCTCT
Organism: Allium sativum; assembly: GCA_030737875.1. Taxonomy (NCBI): domain Eukaryota; kingdom Viridiplantae; phylum Streptophyta; class Magnoliopsida; order Asparagales; family Amaryllidaceae; genus Allium; species Allium sativum. The sequence continues at coordinate 776,886,935 of CM060924.1, read as the reverse complement.
AACGAGTCATTCTAATTGGATATTACTAATCCAATATCTGATGACTTCTTTCGTATGGTTCTAATGTGTCTTGTTCTCGAGCTCTGTAAACCAAAGCTCTGATACCAAACTGTAACGGCAAGGAATTTCGCTCGATCTGAATCGATCGTTAAACCGACAAAGACCGTTCGAAACCCCTGATCGTTTTAAGAACAGGACAAATCAGAACGCAAACAGAAGAACATTTCATTGTTATTACAACAATTCCATCAGACACAAGAATATACAAAGTATAAATGAATAAATTACATTCGACAAATATCAGAGATTACAATAAATTACATAGCAGCGGAAAAATATACAAAACACAACTAAAAGTGATACACGGATACAGAGCTTCCGAGCATCGTTCCAGCTGTAAATCAGGATCCTGTGAATATAAATTTGCAAAACCAAAACTACTAGCTGCCCGTGTGGAAAATAGTGGCACCCAGAGTTTAGATTAAAACAATAAACTCCAGGTCAGTCATGGGACTGGTGTGAGAACTAAAACAGTTATTTAAAACTTTACTTTAAAGGATAGTAATCAAAGGACCACGCCATATAACACGGAACGGGTTTCCTCCCAAGAATACTAGTGCATATAACAAAACAACGCGATGCTTTTTGGAAAAATGAAGCTATTATAAGACCCAGGTCCCATCACACAATGCAACGCAAGCCGGAGGATAGGGTTTTCCCTTATAATAGCCAAACATGCTTGGTACGTTTAAAACAAATCATTTGATACTATAATAAGTGTATAGTGTCAAAACAATTCAAATCATAAATATCAATCATAGGCGGCATGGGTACCATCTATCATGTCGCCGTACTAGTTCTACAATTAAAACTGCAATATCACGTATTGGAAATTGGATTTCCGTCATGAGTCGAGGCAAGGGGCAAGCTCCTCTCCGCGTTCGAGACACTCTAGCAAATGTCCCAGGACCCCACTATGATCCTTGGATCTTCAGGGCCGGTCCTCACCTAACTTTGGAGGATTAATTATTCCAGAACACACGTTTCCCGGTCCTTACAGACCTATATCTGAGGCACCTCGCATTCCAACAACCACACAGTTGAAAAGCATATAAATGTCAGGGCTGGTAGGTCACTAACACCAACCTAGCTAGAAAGAAACGTCGTGCTCTCCCTGTAGTCACTATCCCATTTTTGACTCATATCGAGGTGTGAGGCTCGCGAATTCACGCTATACACAAAGCTACGCCACACAGGCCGTGCTTTGATCATCAACCACAAGACTTTGCTTTTCAACAGAAGCCTTGATCAATTGCCACTTACGCGTGGCACACTGGCAATTCACTCCATACGACTGATGTCCATCGATATACAACCTCTGAGCTCGTACGTCTCAGAAAAGGGCGTTAAGCAAGAGAATAAATCCTCCGTCGCTAAACAGATGTATATTTAATAGAGATCAATCAACACAAAATAAAATCCAGTGTCAGACACATAATCCATTTACAAGTTCGTTCCGGGTCTGAACGAAACCGGAGGCACTTTCCTCGCATATCCATCGTTCTCCAAGTACGTCTGGACGATCACCAACTGCTTCCCTCATCTTGGGTGTACTGTAAAGACCCGCAAATTCCCGCCCTTTGGATCGACCATAAACCACACAGGTCTGATCCAAAAAGTGGAAACCTACGAATACTTTAACTTTGGTCATACAACATATTACAACAGATAACAGAAGACTTTTATAACACTATAATAAATGTTACATCAGAGTACAGAATATACATATCAGAGTACATTGGAATATAATTACAGCGGAAGATAAATACAAAAAAATGTAATATACTACAACGGAAGAACACAGCGGAAGACTCTCTATATCTGGACACAGCTTTAAGCTTCAACCCAGAATCCTGCTTAATATATCTGCAAAAATAGCTACTCGACTGCCCGTGTGGAAAATATGGGCACCCGAGTTTGCCAGTTGACAAACTACAGGTCAGTCATGGGACCGGTGTGAGAATTCTACTTAACCTATATAATATAATAAGGCTAATCACAGGACCACGCCACTTTCACGGAACGGGTTTTCTCCTATGGATTGCCAGTGCATGACTAAAGTAAATCGTCAAAATAACGCAATGCTTTTTAGAAAAATGAAACCATTATAAGACCCAAGTCCCATCACACAATGCAACGCAAACCGGAGGATAGGGTTTTACCTTATAATGATCAAAAGATGTTTGATACGATAAACACGGTATTATATAATAATAGTGTGCAACCAATTTGAAATACATCAAAGTAAATGTATTAATCTTAGACGGCATGAGTGCCCCATCCCACTATGTCACCATATATAGGTATACAATCAAAACCGCGTGATGTCGTATTGAAAATTTGGGTTTCCATCTGAGTCAAGGCTAGGGAGGAGATCCTTACCGATTCGAGACATTCTAGCAATGCCCCAGGATTGGTACTCTGTCCAACCCTTGGATCCTGCAGGGTCGGTCCATACGTTAACGCTTAATGGATTGGTAATTCCTGAACACACGCTCCCCGGTCCTTTTGGACCTATAATACGGCCAGTGGCGACCGCATAAACCGAGGCCTCGAAAAATCCAACAACCACAATGAATAAATGCCAGCGCTGGTAGGTCCCTGGCACCACTCTAGCTAGAGAGAAACGTGTGCACTCCCTGCGTTCCCTTCTCCCGTTTTAGACTCCACCGGTGTGTGAGGCTCGCGATGTCACGTCACACAAAGCTATGCCTAAATAGACTATGCTTTGATCATCCCACAAGGCTCTGCTTTGCAACAATAAGCCTTGTTCAAGTGCAACTTGGCATACCACATCAACAACTCATATCATGCGATCGGTGATTATTTAACATACAAAAGGGTGTTAAGCAAGAGAATAAATCCTCCGCGACCACGCATTTATATATTAAATAAAAACCAATTTAATTACATGAAATAAATTTCAATGTCAGGCATGCTATCCATTTATAAGTTCGTTCTGGGTCTGAACGAAACAACGTATCCGTCGATCTCTAGTACGTCTGGAAGATCATCACTTTTTACCTTGCCTTGGGGGATCAGTCCCAATTCAAGATATCAGTCACCATCAACCAAACAACGTGAAGCTCTCCGGTCTTCAGTCACCGTCTTCATCTTCGACTCTTGATCGTCGTGATGATTATTCAGAATGGGTTAGACCCGGTCTTTCTGAATAACTCGCGTATTTGTAATTAAAATCAACCATACGCCACATTCCAACTTTGAATATTCTTTTTTAAATAAAAATATTATTTATATTAAAAGATTCTCATTAATTATATCAAAGATAAAATAAATTACATTTTAATCTTTCTAAAAAGATTTATTTATATTCCTTTTAAATCTATAAAATAGATTTATAAATTTCCAAATAACAATATCAATGTAAATTGGATTAAAGAACCAATGTCGTTTAAAAACAAAGTTCACGATAAATCCAATTCACATATCAATTTATTTTCAGTCACAAAATATAATTGTAAATAATCTTAATTAAAAGATTAACTCTTTCATCGGGCTTAAGGACAATGTTATTTAAGACACCATCCACGACAACCCAAAATCCATTAATTGAACTAAATTCTAATTAAATATAATCTAATTGAAAACTTCATCTAGTCCGTTTGTAAGATATTTTCAATTCAATATATTCTTTATATTACAAAACTCTTTATTTTACAAAAATCTTTTGTTTAAAAAGAAATTCTGCATTGGAACGTGACTCAACCATGCACCATAAAATTTGGGTCATATGGGTTTCATACATTTCATGTATAGGGTAATAAACAGGAAATAATCCTCAATCCATCCATTAACAATCAGAGTGACAATATCAACTGTGTGAGCATTAAGATGAGATTTTAACGCTCATCGCAGCCTGTCGATCAATCGATAGACATATGATTAAAGATTGGGATTTGTGTCAGTCAAGTATCGTCCCAATACCCGTGTGGGGTTTCAGCCAACAACAGTTCATATAAATAAATAAATAAATAATTGGTTAATAGATTTAACCAATTTCAATTTCACTAACAAGTTGATGTTAATAAATCAAACATGTCACTTATATCGAGTAAAAATGTATTTTTCTCGTATGATTTCTCTCTCTATATATGCATCCCTAAAGTTACATAAAACAGTAATTTACTTATATAGCTTTATTGCGGATGACAAATAAAATATAAATTTTATTACACTTCATTCGTGTGGAATTTCTTGACAATACAATTCAGTGTATATTTTTTTTCCCACATAATGATTCCTATGTTATAACATAAACTCTAATGTAAGTTTGCAAAATAAAAATGGAATTTTCTATTTGCATATAAATTCTACTGTATATTATGCAAATAAATTTTGTTTCAACAAAGATGTGTAAAAGTGATATACTCATTTTGTTAGCAATTCTATTTCAACAAATACAATGTAAATAAAAGTGTATTTCTAATCTTGTACTTTTATTTGTACATAAAATACAAATAAAATGCATTTCATGTATTTGTCTTTTTATTTGACAAAACAATGTTAATAAAAATGTTCTTTTAAATCTTGTCCTTTTATTTAACAAAACAATGGTAAATAAAATGTCTCTTTAAATCTTTTACTTTTAATTAACAAAACCATGATAAATAAAATGTCTCTTTAAATCTTTTACTTTTATTTAATGAACAATGACAAATAAAAGTGTAAGATTCTTTCTATGCTTTATTTGCATCTAAAAATGCAAATAAGAAATATAACTCCCTTCTTTTTCTTGTGTTTTGTTTACATAAAAAAAAAGAAACAACTATGTGATTCTTTTTCCTATATTTTGTTTGAATCCAAAAATGCAAACAAAAATATGTCATATTCTTATTTAAAACAAAATAGTAATCTCACATAATTACTTCTTTTTACTTATAATAGGAAATGTAAATAAAAAGGGTTCACATAATTTGATCTTTTAATTTACAATAGAAAATGTAAATAAAAGTGATTCACATAATTTGTATTTTTACTTACTATAGAAGATGTAAATAAATATATTTCTAAATTCTATTCTTTTTATTTACATGAGAAAATGTAAATAAGCGTATTTCTAGATTCTATTCTTTTTATTGTAACAAATCGACAATAAAATATGAACTTTTATAACTATTCTTTTTAAATGACAAAAATTGTAACTTTTTGCTTCAACAAAATAAAAATCAAAATTAAAATCTTACATGACTATTTTTTTTTATTGTAATGAATTATAATAAGAAATAACACAAAAACATGGGTACTTTTACTTGCATATAAAATATAAATAAAAGTTCAATTCTATAACATGTATTTTTATTTACATACAAAATGTAAATAAAAGTAAAATTCTCAAATACATCTTTTATTGTAATACAAATGACAACAAAAATATGTTATTTCAAATTGCAACAAAATGGCGCTAAGAATATTTTTTTTTTTTTTAGTTGAATCCACATGACACTAAAAATATGTTCGTTTTAATATTTCAACATGACACTAAAAATATATTCATTTTTAATGATTCTACATAACACTAAATTTATGTTTCATTTTTAATGACATAACTTGACACTAAAAATAATGTTTCATTTTTTAATGATATAACTTGACACTAAAAATAATGTTTCATTTTTGGTGAAACTTAATGACATTAAAATTATGCTCATTTTCATGAAACTTAACGACGCTAAAAATATGTTTATTTTATATAAAACTTAACGACGCTAAAAATATGTTTATTTTATATAAATCTTAACGACGCTAAAAATATGTTTATTTTATATAAATCTCAACGATGCTAAAAATATGTTTATTTTATGTAAATCTTAACGACGCTAAAAATATGTTTATTTTATGTAAATCTTAACGATGCTAAAAATATGTTTATTCTTATGTCAATTTCAACTAATATTTTGGTGTCAATGTTTTCATGACAATTCCATATTACTACATATGACCGCAACTAATATTTTGGTATCAATTAGGATGTCCATTTCTCATATTAATACATGTAATCATATTAAACTTTGGTGTTAACATATGATGTCAATTTCCATACTATTACATGTAACAATATTAAATTTTTGATGTCAACATATAGTGTCAATTTCCATATTAATACATGTGGTTATAACTAAACCTTTGGTGTCAACATTCATGTAACGTTTCATATTAATACATGAAATAAAAATTGAATTTTATTGCAATATAAAGGACAATAAAAATGCCTCTTCTCATTTGTAACTTTTATTGTAATATAACGATATTAAAAATTGAATCTTTTTAATGTACACCTTTTTTATGCAAAATAACAACATTAAAAATTGAATCTTTTTATTCATTTATTTAAAACAAGATCTAATCTAATCGGTGTTTACATATCTAAATAAATAGGAACTTTTATTTGTATGACGTAGATCTAAACCATCATGGATATTCCAAAACACCGCAATTCATACAAAAATCCAAGCACAAGACATTGCAATTATAATTATAATCATAAATTCATGGATTTTGATTACCAATAATTAATTAAACGTTTAGTAAATTATTATTATCACCGAAACAAAGAGCAGAATTTCGTCGCAGAATCAGATCTAGAATAACAGATCTGGAATAAATAATAGATTTTCATCGCAGAACTGGATCATTACATACATACACAGAATTAATCAGCGAGAAAATAATTAATCTAAAAATTAATTTTGTAAATAGGAATTCTCACCGTCGTTCGTGATTAGCCCAATTTTTTTCAACAGCTCAGAAATTCCCCGTTTCAGTCTAGAATTGTAGTTCAGCATCGTACGAGTCCAACGCTTCTGAATTTGTATGACCAAGTTATGGGTAAAGCAAGTTAGTAATTAAATTTAAAATTAAATTAATCAAAGGGATTAAGTTCCTTAACCTTTCTTCCCTCTCTGTAAAACTCGGCCATGACTTTTCTAATTTGTTCAAAACTTTGGATTCAAATTTCCGGCTATTTAGTGAATGGTTTAAGGCGCCGTCAGTTGGAGGAGAACGGGCTCGGAGAGGTCGAGGTGTGTCGGCGACAAGGAGGGTGCAGTGGTGCCTGGTGGGGCCAGCGGCATGCGCAAGGCGCTGACTTTGGTGGCTCGACCCTCGAGCTACGGGCCATGAGAGGAGGTGCTTTTGGTCGGAGGTGAAAGAGGAGGGAAGGGGCTTCAAAACGGTGTATGGTATGGGTTCTAACTCGAAGTGAGGAGAGAGAATTGGAGGAGAGAAGTTTGGAAGGGGTGGCAGCCAATGAAATTAGGATTTGTGTTTGGTATTGAGAAGGTATGAAATATTTTGTAGAGGTCTAGGATTTTTATTCTAGCTTGTCCATGTTAATCAATTTTAGTAATAGTCTTTATGTTATAACATTATATATATATACATATATATTTTAATTTTGCAAAATAAACCATTAATGTGTCTCCCATATATAGTATGTTACACAGTAATTTAGTCAGCTGAATGGGCATAAGGTAAATGGTTTAATTAATGTTTATTTTAAAATTCAAAATCGAAATTGATGTGCGTATTAATAATTCCTTCATTTTTATATTCTTACCTATTTAATCATGTGAAGGTTATTTTTAACTTCTTCGTTTACCATTTTAACGCGCATTTTATTTTTAGTTCCAACCGCGTATTATTAATATACGCACAAAATTAAAAGTTATTTCAACTTTCTTTTATTGCATGGTTTTATACCATCTATGACGCACGTTTATTTTGTGCATTACTTTTGCAATTTAAACCTAAACATATTTATATTAAATTTTCTCTTTATTTCTTCCTATGCATGCACAATTCTTTGTTTGTGTATTTAACATAATATTTAGTTTCTAATTTTACAAATAAACCCATAATGTGTCTTTCTCTTTTTATATTTTTATTTATTAAAAAGCATAAAGTGTGGCATATATTCATATGAAAGAAAGAGAGAGGATCATAAAAGAAATGAATGAAACGCATGCTGTAATTATTATTGGGTGGTTCTATTTGTACACCACTAATTAGTTAGCACACACCACACATTATATAAGTAAATTATACACCTAAAACTACTCTATACATACTATTATTTTACAAGACTAACCTTGTTCTCGTCATCATTTTCTTTTCTTATTCTGACATAAAACTTATATGCAAACATAAAAGCATGGCCTTAAAATAAATAATCATAATTGACATTATTTTCTAACATTAAAATTGTAAACATTTTATTATTACTCATATAATTTATCATTTTGATTAAAATCAACCCTAATTTTATGAGGGAAAAACAACCCTGTGCCCTTTAAATTAGAGCATCTAATGATGATAGTTGTCTTGATTGATGACAATTTCCGTTTTATAATAGGAAAAAAAATCCATTGATTCCATCACTAAAACCTATCGCTTTGATAAATTTTGTAAATTTTAAAGTTTAATGGATATAGGAAATATAAGCGAGAAAGCAATTAAAAAGAAGGGTAATTTATTAATAAATTTTTATTAAAAAGATTGTGATGTACGTAGAGCAATATTTGGTGTATAAATAGAATTTGCCATTATTATTATTATCATTATTATTCCTTGCAATGAATGACATGCTTTTAATTCCCATTGAATATGATTCCAAATTTTATTTATTTTATTGAAGGAGGGGATTTTCCCCTTTTTTTCACTTTCACTTTATTTGGTTATATATATTTTACTTTTTTTTTGTGAACAAATGACAAAATGAAACCTAGTCTATTTATTTCATCATTTTTTTTCTTTTAGTAACAAATGGCAAATAAAATACATTTTCAACCGTAATTATTTAAATAAATTATTTTATATTCTCTAAAATTCATAAAATAAAATTCTTGAATTGGTCCTGATTTTGCGGGTTGTTACAATCGCCCCCACTTAAAAACTTTTCGTCCTCGAAAAGGAGCGTAGCTAAAAATTGTAAAATTAACTATCTTAATTTTAAATTTTAATGGTTGATTATCCTTTCAAAATATATATAACTTTATATATATAAAAATCATATTTCACAAAATATATTATAAATATCAAAAATGCGTTAATTATAAATTCGTAACTCTGAACTTGTTCTAGGGCATTACTAACCCCATCTCTAACGAGTTTACTCATTCTAGGATACTGCTGATCCTATCTCTAATGAGTATTCTTATTGGACATTACTAATCCAATCTCTGATGAGTCTTTTGTTCAGTTCTAATAGGTTGTACCCCAAAGATTTTAGCTAACCTGGCTCTGATACCAAATGTAAAGACCCGCAAATTCCCGCCCTTTGGATCGACCATAAACCACACAGGTCTGATCCAAAAAGTGGAAACCTACGAATACTTTAACTTTGGTCATACAACATATTACAACAGATAACAGAAGACTTTTATAACACTATAATAAATGTTACATCAGAGTACATAATATACATATCAGAGTACATTGGAATATAATTACAGCGGAAGATAAATACAAAAAAATGTAATATACTACAACGGAAGAACACAGCGGAAGACTCTCTATATCTGGACACAGCTTTAAGCTTCAACCCAGAATCCTGCTTAATATATCTGCAAAAATAGCTACTCGACTGCCCGTATGGAAAATATGGGCACCCGAGTTTGCCAGTTGACAAACTACAGGTCAGTCATGGGACCGGTGTGAGAATTCTACTTAACCTATATAATATAATAAGGCTAATCACAGGACCACGCCACTTTCACGGAACGGGTTTTCTCCTATGGATTGCCAGTGCATGACTAAAGTAAATCGTCAAAATAACGCAATGCTTTTTAGAAAAATGAAACCATTATAAGACCCAAGTCCCATCACACAATGCAACGCAAACCGGAGGATAGGGTTTTACCTTATAATGATCAAAAGATGTTTGATAAGATAAACACGGTATTATATAATAATAGTGTGCAACCAATTTGAAATACATCAAAGTAAATGTATTAATCTTAGATGGCATGAGTGCCCCATCCCACTATGTCGCCATATATAGGTATACGATCAAAACCGCGTGATGTCGTATTGAAAATTTGGGTTTCCATCTGAGTCAAGGCTAGGGAGGAGATCCTTACCGATTCGAGACATTCTATCAATGCCCCCGGATTGGTACTCTGTCCAACCCTTGGATCCTGCAGGGCCGGTCCATACGTTAACGCTTAATGGATTGGCAATTCCTGAACACACGCTCCCCGGTCCTTTTGGACCTATAATACGGCCAGTGGCGACCGCATAAACCGAGTCCTCGAAAAATCCAACAACCACAATGAATAAATGCCAGCGCTGGTAGGTTCCTGGCACCACTCTAGCTAGAGAGAAACGTGTGCACTCCCTGCGTTCCCTTCTCCCGTTTTAGACTCCACCGGTGTGTGAGGCTCGCGAAGTCACGTCACACAAAGCTATGCCTAAATAGACTATGCTTTGATCATCCCACAAGGCTCTGCTTTGCAACAATAAGCCTTGTTCAAGTGCAACTTGGCATACCACATCAACAACTCATATCATGCGATCGGTGATTATTTAACATACAAAAGGGTGTTAAGCAAGAGAATAAATCCTCCGCCACCATGCATTTATATATTAAATAAAAACCAATTTAATTACATGAAATAAATTTCAATGTCAGGCATGCTATCCATTTACAAGTCCGTTCTGGGTCTGAACGAAACAACGTATCCGTCGATCTCCAGTACATCTGGAAGATCATCACTTTTTACCTTGCCTTGGGGGATCAGTCCCAATTCAAGATATCAGTCACCATCAACCAAACGACGTGAAGCTCTCCGGTCTTCAGTCACCGTCTTCATCTTCGACTCTTGATCGTCGTGATGATTATTCAGAATGGGTTAGACCCGGTCTTTCTGAATAACTCGCGTATTTGTAATTAAAATCAACCATACGCCACATTCCAACTTTGAATATTCTTTTTTAAATAAAAATATTATTTATATTAAAAGATTCTCATTAATTATATCAAAGATAAAATAAATTACATTTTAATCTTTCTAAAAAGATTTATTTATATTCCTTTTAGATCTATAAAATAGATTTATAAATTTCCAAATAACAATATCAATGTAAATTGGATTAAAGAACCAATGTCGTTTAAAAACAAAGTTCACGATAAATCCAATTCACATATCAATTTATTTTCAGTCACAAAATATAATTGTAAATAATCTTAATTAAAAGATTAACTCTTTCATCGGGCTTAAGGACAATGTTATTTAAGACACCATCCACGACAACCCAAAATCCATTACTTGAACTAAATTCTAATTAAATATAATCTAATTGAAAACTTCATCTAGTCCGTTTGTAAGATATTTTCAATTCAATTTATTCTTTATATTACAAAACTCTTTATTTTACAAAAATCTTTTGTTTAAAAAGAAATTCTGCATTGGAACGTGACTCAACCATGCACCATAAAATTTGGGTCATATGGGTTTCATACATTTCATGTATAGGGTAATAAACAGGAAATAATCCTCAATCCATCCATTAACAACCAGAGTGACAATATCAACTGTGTGAGCATTAAGATGAGATTTTAATGCTCATCGCAGCCTGTCGATCAATCGATAGACATATAATTAAAGATTGGGATTTGTGTCAGTCAAGTATCGTCCCAATACCCGTGTGGGGTTTCAGCCAACAACAGTTCATATAAATAAATAAATAAATAATTGGTAAATAGATTTAACCAATTTCAATTTCACTAACAAGTTGATGTTAATAAATCAAACATGTCACTTATATCGAGTAAAAATGTATTTTTCTCGTATGATTTCTCTCTCTATATATGCATCCCTAAAGTTACATAAAACAGTAATTTACTTATATAGCTTTATTGCGGATGACAAATAAAATATAAATTTTATTACACTTCATTCGTGTGGAATTTCTTGACAATACAATTCAGTGTATATTTTTTTCCCACATAATGATTCCTATGTTATAACATAAACTCTAATGTAAGTTTGCAAAATAAAAATGGAATTTTCTATTTGCATATAAATTCTACTGTATATTATGCAAATAAATTTTGTTTCAACAAAGATGTGTAAAAGTGATATACTCATTTTGTTAGCAATTCTATTTCAACAAATACAATGTAAATAAAAGTGTATTTCTAATCTTGTACTTTTATTTGTACATAAAATACAAATAAAATGCATTTCATGTATTTGTCTTTTTATTTGACAAAACAATGTTAATAAAAATGTTCTTTTAAATCTTGTCCTTTTATTTAACAAAACAATGGTAAATAAAATGTCTCTTTAAATCTTTTACTTTTAATTAACAAAACCATGATAAATAAAATGTCTCTTTAAATCTTTTACTTTTATTTAATGAACAATGACAAATAAAAGTGTAAGATTCTTTCTATGCTTTATTTGCATCTAAAAATGCAAATAAGAAATATAACTCCCTTCTTTTTCTTGTGTTTTGTTTACATAAAAAAAAAGGAAACAACTATGTGATTCTTTTTCCTATATTTTGTTTGCATCCAAAAATGCAAACAAAAATATGTCATATTCTTATTTAAAACAAAATAGTAATCTCACATAATTACTTCTTTTTACTTATAATAGGAAATGTAAATAAAAAGGGTTCACATAATTTGATCTTTTAATTTACAATAGAAAATGTAAATAAAAGTGATTCACATAATTTGTATTTTTACTTACTATAGAAGATGTAAATAAATATATTTCTAAATTCTATTCTTTTTATTTACATGAGAAAATGTAAATAAGCGTATTTCTAGATTCTATTCTTTTTATTGTAACAAATCGACAATAAAATATGAACTTTTATAACTATTCTTTTTAAATGACAAAAATTGTAACTTTTTGCTTCAACAAAATAAAAATCAAAATTAAAATCTTACATGACTATTTTTTTTATTGTAATGAATTATAATAAGAAATAACACAAAAACATGGGTACTTTTACTTGCATATAAAATATAAATAAAAGTTCAATTCTATAACATGTATTTTTATTTACATACAAAATGTAAATAAAAGTAAAATTCTCAAATACATCTTTTATTGTAATACAAATGACAACAAAAATATGTTATTTCAAATTGCAACAAAATGGCGCTAAGAATATTTTTTTTTTTTAGTTGAATCCACATGACACTAAAAATATGTTCGTTTTAATATTTCAACATGACACTAAAAATATATTCATTTTTAATGATTCTACATAACACTAAATTTATGTTTCATTTTTAATGACATAACTTGACACTAAAAATAATGTTTCATTTTTTAATGATATAACTTGACACTAAAAATAATGTTTCATTTTTGGTGAAACTTAATGACATTAAAATTATGCTCATTTTCATGAAACTTAACGACGCTAAAAATATGTTTATTTTATATAAAACTTAACGACGCTAAAAATATGTTTATTTTATATAAATCTTAACGACGCTAAAAATATGTTTATTTTATATAAATCTCAACGATGCTAAAAATATGTTTATTTTATGTAAATCTTAACGACGCTAAAAATATGTTTATTTTATGTAAATCTTAACGATGCTAAAAATATGTTTATTCTTATGTCAATTTCAACTAATATTTTGGTGTCAATGTTTTCATGACAATTCCATATTACTACATATGACCGCAACTAATATTTTGGTATCAATTAGGATGTCCATTTCTCATATTAATACATGTAATCATATTAAACTTTGGTGTTAACATATGATGTCAATTTCCATACTATTACATGTAACAATATTAAATTTTTGATGTCAACATATAGTGTCAATTTCCATATTAATACATGTGGTTATAACTAAACCTTTGGTGTCAACATTCATGTAACGTTTCATATTAATACATGAAATAAAAACTGAATTTTATTGCAATATAAAGGATAATAAAAATGCCTCTTCTCATTTGTAACTTTTATTGTAAGATAACGATATTAAAAATTGAATCTTTTTAATGTACACCTTTTTTATGCAAAATAACAATATTAAAAATTGAATCTTTTTATTCATTTATTTAAAACAAGATCTAATCTAATCGGTGTTTACATATCTAAATAAATAGGAACTTTTATTTGTATGACGTAGATCTAAACCATCATGGATATTCCAAAACACCGCAATTCATACAAAAATCCAAGCACAAGACATTGCAATTATAATTATAATCATAAATTCATGGATTTTGATTACCAATAATTAATTAAACGTTTAGTAAATTATTATTATCACCGAAACAAAGAGCAGAATTTCGTCGCAGAATCAGATCTAGAATAACAGATCTGGAATAAATAATAGATTTTCATCGCAGAACTGGATCATTACATACATACACAGAATTAATCAGCGAGAAAATAATTAATCTAAAAATTAATTTTGTAAATAGGAATTCTCACCGTCGTTCGTGATTAGCCCAATTTTTTTCAACAGCTCAGAAATTCTCCGTTTCAGTCTAGAATTGTAGTTCAGGATCGTACGAGTCCAACGCTTCTGAATTTGTATGACCAAGTTATGGGTAAAGCAAGTTAGTAATTAAATTTAAAATTAAATTAATCAAAGGGATTAAGTTCCTTAACCTTTCTTCCCTCTCTGTAAAACTCGGCCATGACTTTTCTAATTTGTTCAAAACTTTGGATTCAAATTTCAGGCGATTTAGTGAATGGTTTAAGGCGCCGTCAGTTGGAGGAGAACGGGTTCGGAGAGGTCGAGGTGTGCCGGCGACAAGGGGGGTGCAGTGGTGCCTGGTGGGGCCAGCGGCATGCGCAAGGCGCTGACTTTGGTGGCTCGACCCTCGAGCTACGGGCCACGAGAGGAGGTGCTTTTGGTTGGAGGTGAAAGAGGAGGGAAGGGGCTTCAAAACGGTGTATGGTATGGGTTCTAACTCGAAGTGAGGAGGGAGAATTAGAGGAGAGAAGTTTGGAAGGGGTGGCAGCCAATGAAATTAGGATTTGTGTTTGGTATTGAGAAGGTATGAAATATTTTGTAGAGGTCTAGGATTTTTATTCTAGCTTGTCCATGTTAATCAATTTTAGTAATAGTCTTTATGTTATAACATTATATATATATACATATATATTTTAATTTTGCAAAATAAACCATTAATGTGTCTCCCACATATAGTATGTTACACAGTAATTTAGTCAGCTGACTGGGCATAAGGTAAATGGTTTAATTAATGTTTATTTTAAAATTCAAAATCGAAATTGATGTGCGTATTAATAATTCCTTCATTTTTATATTCTTACCTATTTAATCATGTGAAGGTTATTTTTAACTTCTTCGTTTACCATTTTAACGCGCATTTTATTTTTAGTTCCAACCGCGTATTATTAATATACGCACAAAATTAAAAGTTATTTCAACTTTCTTTTATTGCATGGTTTTATACCATCTATGACGCACGTTTATTTTGTGCATTACTTTTGCAATTTAAACCTAAACATATTTATATTAAATTTTCTCTTTATTTCTTCCTATGCATGCACAATTCTTTGTTTGTGTATTTAACATAATATTTAGTTTCTAATTTTACAAATAAACCCATAATGTGTCTTTCTCTTTTTATATTTTTATTTATTAAAAAGCATAAAGTGTGGCATATATTCATATGAAAGAAAGAGAGAGGATCATAAAAGAAATGAATGAAACGCATGCTGTAATTATTATTGGGTGGTTCTATTTGTACACCACTAATTAGTTAGCACACACCACACATTATATAAGTAAATTATACACCTAAAACTACTCTATACATACTATTATTTTACAAGACTAACCTTGTTCTCGTCATCATTTTCTTTTCTTATTCTGACATAAAACTTATATGCAAACATAAAAGCATGGCCTTAAAATAAATAATCATAATTGACATTATTTTCTAACATTAAAATTGTAAACATTTTATTATTACTCATATAATTTATCATTTTGATTAAAATCAACCCTAATTTTATGAGGGAAAAACAACCCTGTACCCTTTAAATTAGAGCATCTAATGATGATAGTTGTCTTGATTGATGACAATTTCCGTTTTATAATAGGAAAAAAAATCCATTGATTCCATCACTAAAACCTATCGCTTTGATAAATTTTGTAAATTTTAAAGTTTAATGGATATAGGAAATATAAGCGAGAAAGCAATTAAAAAGAAGGGTAATTTATTAATAAATTTTTATTAAAAAGATTGTGATGTACGTAGAGCAATATTTGGTGTATAAATAGAATTTGCCATTATTATTATCATTATTATTCCTTGCAATGAATGACATGCTTTTAATTCCCATTGAATATGATTCCAAATTTTATTTATTTTATTGAAGGAGGGGATTTTCCCCTTTTTTTTCACTTTCACTTTATTTGGTTATATATATTTTACTTTTTTTTTGTGAACAAATGACAAAATGAAACCTAGTCTATTTATTTCATCATTTTTTTTCTTTTAGTAACAAATGGCAAATAAAATACATTTTCAACCGTAATTATTTAAATAAATTATTTTATATTCTCTAAAATTCATAAAATAAAATTCTTGAATTGGTCCTGATTTTGCGGGTTGTTACAATCGCCCCCACTTAAAAACTTTTCGTCCTCGAAAAGGAGCGTAGCTAAAAATTGTAAAATTAACTATCTTAATTTTAAATTTTAATGGTTGATTATCCTTTCAAAATATATATAACTTTATATATATAAAAATCATATTTCACAAAATATATTATAAATATCAAAAATGCGTTAATTATAAATTCGTAACTCTGAACTCGTTCTAGGGCATTACTAACCCCATCTCTAACGAGTTTACTCATTCTAGGATACTGCTGATCCTATCTCTAATGAGTATTCTTATTGGACATTACTAATCCAATCTCTGATGAGTCTTTTGTTCAGTTCTAATAAGTTGTACCCCAAAGATTTTAGCTAACCTGGCTCTGATACCAAATGTAAAGACCCGCAAATTCCCGCCCTTTGGATCGACCATAAACCACACAGGTCTGATCCAAAAAGTGGAAACCTACGAATACTTTAACTTTGGTCATACAACATATTACAACAGATAATAGAAGACTTTTATAACACTATAATAAATGTTACATCAGAGTACTGAATATACATATCAGAGTACATTGGAATATAATTACAGCGGAAGATAAATACAAAAAAATGTAATATACTACAACGGAAGAACACAGCGGAAGACTCTCTATATCTGGACACAGCTTTAAGCTTCAACCCAGAATCCTGCTTAATATATCTGCAAAAATAGCTACTCGACTGCCCGTGTGGAAAATATGGGCACCCGAGTTTGCCAGTTGACAAACTACAGGTCAGTCATGGGACCGGTGTGAGAATTCTACTTAACCTATATAATATAATAAGGCTAATCACAGGACCACGCCACTTTCACGGAACGGGTTTTCTCCTATGGATTGCCAGTGCATGACTAAAGTAAATCGTCAAAATAACGCAATGCTTTTTAGAAAAATGAAACCATTATAAGACCCAAGTCCCATCACACAATGCAACGCAAACCGGAGGATAGGGTTTTACCTTATAATGATCAAAAGATGTTTGATACGATAAACACAGTATTATATAATAATAGTGTGCAACCAATTTGAAATACATCAAAGTAAATGTATTAATCTTAGACGGCATGAGTGCCCCATCCCACTATGTCGCCATATATAGGTATACAATCAAAACCGCGTGATGTCGTATTGAAAATTTGGGTTTCCATCTGAGTCAAGGCTAGGGAGGAGATCCTTACCGATTCGAGACATTCTAGCAATGCCCCAGGATTGGTACTCTGTCCAACCCTTGGATCCTGCAGGGCCGGTCCATACGTTAACGCTTAATGGATTGGCAATTCCTGAACACACGCTCCCCGGTCCTTTTGGACCTATAATACGGCCAGTGGCGACCGCATAAACCGAGGCCTCGAAAAATCCAACAACCACAATGAATAAATGCCAGCACTGGTAGGTCCCTGGCACCACTCTAGCTAGAGAGAAACGTGTGCACTCCCTGCGTTCCCTTCTCCCGTTTTAGACTCCACCGGTGTGTGAGGCTCGCGATGTCACGTCACACAAAGCTATGCCTAAATAGACTATGCTTTGATCATCCCACAAGGCTCTGCTTTGCAACAATAAGCCTTGTTCAAGTGCAACTTGGCATACCACATCAACAACTCATATCATGCGATCGGTGATTATTTAACATACAAAAGGGTGTTAAGAAAGAGAATAAATCCTCCGCCACCATGCATTTATATATTAAATAAAAACCAATTTAATTACATGAAATAAATTTCAATGTCAGGCATGCTATCCATTTACAAGTCTGTTCTGGGTCTGAACGAAACAACGTATCCGTCGATCTCCAGTACGTCTGGAAGATCATCACTTTTTACCTTGCCTTGGGGGATCAGTCCCAATTCAAGATATCAGTCACCATCAACCAAACGACGTGAAGCTCTCCGGTCTTCAGTCACCGTCTTCATCTTCAACTCTTGATCGTCGTGATGATTATTCAGAATGGGTTAGACCCGGTCTTTCTGAATAACTCGCGTATTTGTAATTAAAATCAACCATACGCCACATTCCAACTTTGAATATTCTTTTTTAAATAAAAATATTATTTATATTAAAAGATTCTCATTAATTATATCAAAGATAAAATAAATTACATTTTAATCTTTCTAAAAAGATTTATTTATATTCCTTTTAAATCTATAAAATGGATTTATAAATTTCCAAATAACAATATCAATGTAAATTGGATTAAAGAACCAATGTCGTTTAAAAACAAAGTTCAAGATAAATCCAATTCACATATCAATTTATTTTCAGTCACAAAATATAATTGTAAATAATCTTAATTAAAAGATTAACTCTTTCATCGGGCTTAAGGACAATGTTATTTAAGACACCATCCACGACAACCCAAAATCCATTACTTGAACTAAATTCTAATTAAATATAATCTAATTGAAAACTTCATCTAGTCCGTTTGTAAGATATTTTCAATTCAATATATTCTTTATATTACAAAACTCTTTATTTTACAAAAATCTTTTGTTTAAAAAGAAATTCTGCATTGGAACGTGACTCAACCATGCACCATAAAATTTGGGTCATATGGGTTTCATACATTTCATGTATAGGGTAATAAACAGGAAATAATCCTCAATCCATCCATTAACAACCAGAGTGACAATATCAACTGTGTGAGCATTAAGATGAGATTTTAACGCTCATCGCAGCCTGTCGATCAATCGATAGACATATAATTAAAGATTGGGATTTGTGTCAGTCAAGTATCGTCCCAATACCCGTGTGGGGTTTCAGCCAACAACAGTTCATATAAATAAATAAATAAATAATTGGTTAATAGATTTAACCAATTTCAATTTCACTAACAAGTTGATGTTAATAAATCAAACATGTCACTTATATCGAGTAAAAATGTATTTTTCTCGTATGATTTCTCTCTCTATATATGCATCCCTAAAGTTACATAAAACAGTAATTTACTTATATAGCTTTATTGCGGATGACAAATAAAATATAAATTTTATTACACTTCATTCGTGTGGAATTTCTTGACAATACAATTCAGTGTATATTTTTTTCCCACATAATGATTCCTATGTTATAACATAAACTCTAATGTAAGTTTGCAAAATAAAAATGGATTTTTCTATTTGCATATAAATTCTACTGTATATTATGCAAATAAATTTTGTTTCAACAAAGATGTGTAAAAGTGATATACTCATTTTGTTAGCAATTCTATTTCAACAAATACAATGTAAATAAAAGTGTATTTCTAATCTTGTACTTTTATTTGTACATAAAATACAAATAAAATGCATTTCATGTATTTGTCTTTTTATTTGACAAAACAATGTTAATAAAAATGTTCTTTTAAATCTTGTCCTTTTATTTAACAAAACAATGGTAAATAAAATGTCTCTTTAAATCTTTTACTTTTAATTAACAAAACCATGATAAATAAAATGTCTCTTTAAATCTTTTACTTTTATTTAATGAACAATGACAAATAAAGGTGTAAGATTCTTTCTATGCTTTATTTGCATCTAAAAATGCAAATAAGAAATATAACTCCCTTCTTTTTCTTGTGTTTTGTTTACATAAAAAAAAAGGAAACAACTATGTGATTCTTTTTCCTATATTTTGTTTGCATCCAAAAATGCAAACAAAAATATGTCATATTCTTATTTAAAACAAAATAGTAATCTCACATAATTACTTCTTTTTACTTATAATAGGAAATGTAAATAAAAAGGGTTCACATAATTTGATCTTTTAATTTACAATAGAAAATGTAAATAAAAGTGATTCACATAATTTGTATTTTTACTTACTATAGAAGATGTAAATAAATATATTTCTAAATTCTATTCTTTTTATTTACATGAGAAAATGTAAATAAGCGTATTTCTAGATTCTATTCTTTTTATTGTAACAAATCGACAATAAAATATGAACTTTTATAACTATTCTTTTTAAATGACAAAAATTGTAACTTTTTGCTTCAACAAAATAAAAATAAAAATCTTACATGACTATTTTTTTTTATTGTAATGAATTATAATAAGAAATAACACAAAAACATGGGTACTTTTACTTGCATATAAAATATAAATAAAAGTTCAATTCTATAACATGTATTTTTATTTACATACAAAATGTAAATAAAAGTAAAATTCTCAAATACATCTTTTATTGTAATACAAATAACAACAAAAATATGTTATTTCAAATTGCAACAAAATGGCGCTAAGAATATATTTTTTTTTTTTTTTAGTTGAATCCACATGACACTAAAAATATGTTCGTTTTAATATTTCAACATGACACTAAAAATATATTCATTTTTAATGATTCTACATAACACTAAATTTATGTTTCATTTTTAATGACATAACTTGACACTAAAAATAATGTTTCATTTTTTAATGATATAACTTGACACTAAAAATAATGTTTCATTTTTGGTGAAACTTAATGACATTAAAATTATGCTCATTTTCATGAAACTTAACGACGCTAAAAATATGTTTATTTTATATAAAACTTAACGACGCTAAAAATATGTTTATTTTATATAAATCTTAACGACGCTAAAAATATGTTTATTTTATATAAATCTCAACGATGCTAAAAATATGTTTATTTTATGTAAATCTTAACGACGCTAAAAATATGTTTATTTTATGTAAATCTTAACGATGCTAAAAATATGTTTATTCTTATGTCAATTTCAACTAATATTTTGGTGTCAATGTTTTCATGACAATTCCATATTACTACATATGACCGCAACTAATATTTTGGTATCAATTAGGATGTCCATTTCTCATATTAATACATGTAATCATATTAAACTTTGGTGTTAACATATGATGTCAATTTCCATACTATTACATGTAACAATATTAAATTTTTGATGTCAACATATAGTGTCAATTTCCATATTAATACATGTGGTTATAACTAAACCTTTGGTGTCAACATTCATGTAACGTTTCATATTAATACATGAAATAAAAACTGAATTTTATTGCAATATAAAGGACAATAAAAATGCCTCTTCTCATTTGTAACTTTTATTGTAATATAACGATATTAAAAATTGAATCTTTTTAATGTACACCTTTTTTATGCAAAATAACAACATTAAAAATTGAATCTTTTTATTCATTTATTTAAAACAAGATCTAATCTAATCGATGTTTACATATCTAAATAAATAGGAACTTTTATTTGTATGACGTAGATCTAAACCATCATGGATATTCCAAAACACCGCAATTCATACAAAAATCCAAGCACAAGACATTGCAATTATAATTATAATCATAAATTCATGGATTTTGATTACCAATAATTAATTAAACGTTTAGTAAATTATTATTATCACCGAAACAAAGAGCAGAATTTCATCGCAGAATCAGATCTAGAATAACAGATCTGGAATAAATAATAGATTTTCATCGCAGAACTGGATCATTACATACATACACAGAATTAATCAGCGAGAAAATAATTAATCTAAAAATTAATTTTGTAAATAGGAATTCTCACCGTCGTTCGTGATTAGCCCAATTTTTTTCAACAGCTCATAAATTCCCCGTTTCAGTCTAGAATTGTAGTTCAGGATCGTACGAGTCCAACGCTTCTGAATTTGTATGACCAAGTTATGGGTAAAGCAAGTTAGTAATTAAATTTAAAATTAAATTAATCAAAGGGATTAAGTTCCTTAACCTTTCTTCCCTCTCTGTAAAACTCGGCCATGACTTTTCTAATTTGTTCAAAACTTTGGATTCAAATTTTCGGCTATTTAGTGAATGGTTTAAGGCGCCGTCAGTTGGAGGAGAACGGGCTCGGAGAGGTCGAGGTGTGCCGGCGACAAGGGGGGTGCAGTGGTGCCTGGTGGGGCCAGCGGCATGCGCAAGGCGCTGACTTTGGTGGCTCGACCCTCGAGCTACGGGCCACGAGAGGAGGTGCTTTTGGTCGGAGGTGAAAGAGGAGGGAAGGGGCTTCAAAACGGTGTATGGTATGGGTTCTAACTCGAAGTGAAGAGGGAGAATTGGAGGAGAGAAGTTTGGAAGGGGTGGCAGCCAATGAAATTAGGATTTGTGTTTGGTATTGAGAAGGTATGAAATATTTTGTAGAGGTCTAGGATTTTTATTCTAGCTTGTCCATGTTAATCAATTTTAGTAATAGTCTTTATGTTATAACGTTATATATATATATACATATATATTTTAATTTTGCAAAATAAACCATTAATGTGTCTCCCACATATAGTATGTTACACAGTAATTTAGTCAGCTGACTGGGCATAAGGTAAATGGTTTAATTAATGTTTATTTTAAAATTCAAAATCGAAATTGATGTGCGTATTAATAATTCCTTCATTTTTATATTCTTACCTATTTAATCATGTGAAGGTTATTTTTAACTTCTTCGTTTACCATTTTAACGCGCATTTTATTTTTAGTTCCAACCGCGTATTATTAATATACGCACAAAATTAAAAGTTATTTCAACTTTCTTTTATTGCATGGTTTTATACCATCTATGACGCACGTTTATTTTGTGCATTACTTTTGCAATTTATACCTAAACATATTTATATTAAATTTTCTCTTTATTTCTTCCTATGCATGCACAATTCTTTGTTTGTGTATTTAACATAATATTTAGTTTCTAATTTTACAAATAAACCCATAATGTGTCTTTCTCTTTTTATATTTTTATTTATTAAAAAGCATAAAGTGTGGCATATATTCATATGAAAGAAACAGAGAGGATCATAAAAGAAATGAATGAAACGCATGATGTAATTATTATTGGGTGGTTCTATTTGTACACCACTAATTAGTTAGCACACACCACACATTATATAAGTAAATTATACACCTAAAACTACTCTATACATACTATTATTTTACAAGACTAACCTTGTTCTCGTCATCATTTTCTTTCCTTATTCTGACATAAAACTTATATGCAAACATAAAAGCATGGCCTTAAAATAAATAATCATAATTGACATTATTTTCTAACATTAAAATTGTAAACATTTTATTATTACTCATATAATTTATCATTTTGATTAAAATCAACCCTAATTTTATGAGGGAAAAACAACCCTGTACCCTTTAAATTAGAGCATTTAATGATGATAGTTGTCTTGATTGATGACAATTTCCGTTTTATAATAGGAAAAAAAAATCCATTGATTCCATCACTAAAACCTATCGCTTTGATAAATTTTGTAAATTTTAAAGTTTAATGGATATAGGAAATATAAGCGAGAAAGCAATTAAAAAGAAGGGTAATTTATTAATAAATTTTTATTAAAAAGATTGTGATGTACGTAGAGCAATATTTGGTGTATAAATAGAATTTGCCATTATTATTATCATTATTATTCCTTGCAATGAATGACATGCTTTTAATTCCCATTGAATATGATTCCAAATTTTATTTATTTTATTGAAGGAGGGGATTTCCCCCTTTTTTTTCACTTTCACTTTATTTGGTTATATATATTTTACTTTTTTTTTTGTGAACAAATGACAAAATGAAACCTAGTCTATTTATTTCATCATTTTTTTTTCTTTTAGTAACAAATGGAAAATAAAATACATTTTCAACCGTAATTATTTAAATAAATTATTTTATATTCTCTAAAATTCATAAAATAAAATTCTTGAATTGGTCCTGATTTTGCGGGTTGTTACAATCGCCCCCACTTAAAAACTTTTCGTCCTCGAAAAGGAGCGTAGCTAAAAATTGTAAAATTAACTATCTTAATTTTAAATTTTAATGGTTGATTATCCTTTCAAAATATATATAACTTTATATATATAAAAATCATATTTCACAAAATATATTATAAATATCAAAAATGCGTTAATTATAAATTCGTAACTCTGAACTCGTTCTAGGGCATTACTAACCCCATCTCTAACGAGTTTACTCATTCTAGGATACTGCTGATCCTATCTCTAATGAGTATTCTTATTGGACATTACTAATCCAATCTCTGATGAGGCTTTTGTTCAGTTCTAATAAGTTGTACCCCAAAGATTTTAGCAAACCTGGCTCTGATACCAAATGTAAAGACCCGCAAATTCCCGCCCTTTGGATCGACCATAAACCACACAGGTCTGATCCAAAAAGTGGAAACCTACGAATACTTTAACTTTGGTCATACAACATATTACAACAGATAACAGAAGACTTTTATAACACTATAATAAATGTTACATCAGAGTACAGAATATACATATCAGAGTACATTGGAATATAATTACAGCGGAAGATAAATACAAAAAAATGTAATATACTACAACGGAAGAACACAGCGGAAGACTCTCTATATCTGGACACAGCTTTAAGCTTCAACCCAGAATCCTGCTTAATATATCTGCAAAAATAGCTACTCGACTGCCCGTATGGAAAATATGGGCACCCGAGTTTGCCAGTTGACAAACTACAGGTCAGTCATGGGACCGGTGTGAGAATTCTACTTAACCTATATAATATAATAAGGCTAATCACAGGACCACGCCACTTTCACGGAACGGGTTTTCTCCTATGGATTGCCAGTGCATGACTAAAGTAAATCGTCAAAATAACGCAATGCGTTTTAGAAAAATGAAACCATTATAAGACCCAAGTCCCATCACACAATGCAACGCAAACCGGAGGATAGGGTTTTACCTTATAATGATCAAAAGATGTTTGATACGATAAACACGGTATTATATAATAATAGTGTGCAACCAATTTGAAATACATCAAAGTAAATGTATTAATCTTAGACGGCATGAGTGCCCCATCCCACTATGTCGCCATATATAGGTATACAATCAAAACCGCGTGATGTCGTATTGAAAATTTGGGTTTCCATCTGAGTCAAGGCTAGGGAGGAGATCCTTACCGATTCGAGACATTCTAGCAATGCCCCAGGATTGGTACTCTGTCCAACCCATGGATCCTGCAGGGCCGGTCCATACGTTAACGCTTAATGGATTGGCAATTCCTGAACACACGCTCCCCGGTCCTTTTGGACCTATAATACGGCCAGTGGCGACCGCATAAACCGAGGCCTCGAAAAATCCAACAACCACAATGAATAAATGCCAGCGCTGGTAGGTCCCTGGCACCACTCTAGCTAGAGAGAAACGTGTGCACTCCCTGCGTTCCCTTCTCCCGTTTTAGACTCCACCGGTGTGTGAGGCTCGCGAAGTCACGTCACACAAAGCTATGCCTAAATAGACTATGCTTTGATCATCCCACAAGGCTCTGCTTTGCAACAATAAGCCTTGTTCAAGTGCAACTTGGCATACCACATCAACAACTCATATCATGCGATCGGTGATTATTTAACATACAAAAGGGTGTTAAGAAAGAGAATAAATCCTCCGCCACCATGCATTTATATATTAAATAAAAACCAATTTAATTACATGAAATAAATTTCAATGTCAGGCATGCTATCCATTTACAAGTCCGTTCTGGGTCTGAACGAAACAACGTATCCGTCGATCTCCAGTACGTCTGGAAGATCATCACTTTTTACCTTGCCTTGGGGGATCAGTCCCAATTAAAGATATCAGTCACCATCAACCAAACGACGTGAAGCTCTCCGGTCTTCAGTCACCGTCTTCATCTTCGACTCTTGATCGTCGTGATGATTATTCAGAATGGGTTAGACCCGTTCTTTCTGAATAACTCGCGTATTTGTAATTAAAATCAACCATACGCCACATTCCAACTTTGAATATTCTTTTTTAAATAAAAATATTACTTATATTAAAAGATTCTCATTAATTATATCAAAGATAAAATAAATTACATTTTTTCTAAAAATATTTATTTATATTCCTTTTAAATCTATAAAATAGATTTATAAATTTCCAAATAACAATATCAATGTAAATTGGATTAAAGAACCAATGTCGTTTAAAAACAAAGTTCACGATAAATCCAATTCACATATCAATTTATTTTCAGTCACAAAATATAATTGTAAATAATCTTAATTAAAAGATTAACTCTTTCATCGGGCTTAAGGACAATGTTATTTAAGACACCATCCACGACAACCCAAAATCCATTACTTGAACTAAATTCTAATTAAATATAATCTAATTGAAAACTTCATCTAGTCCATTTGTAAGATATTTTCAATTCAATATATTCTTTATATTACAAAACTCTTTATTTTACAAAAATCTTTTGTTTAAAAAGAAATTCTGCATTGGAACGTGACTCAACCATGCACCATAAAATTTGGGTCATATGGGTTTCATACATTTCATGTATAGGGTAATAAACAGGAAATAATCCTCAATCCATCCATTAACAACCAGAATGACAATATCAACTGTGTCAGCATTAAGATGAGATTTTAACGCTCATCGCAGCCTGTCGATCAATCGATAGACATATAATTAAAGATTGGGATTTGTGTCAGTCAAGTATCGTCCCAATACCCGTGTGGGGTTTCAGCCAACAACAGTTCATATAAATAAATAAATAAATAATTGGTTAATAGATTTAACCAATTTCAATTTCACTAACAAGTTGATGTTAATAAATCAAACATGTCACTTATATCGAGTAAAAATGTATTTTTCTCGTATGACTTCTCTCTCTATATATGCATCCCTAAAGTTACATAAAACAGTAATTTACTTATATAGCTTTATTGCGGATGACAAATAAAATATAAATTTTATTACACTTCATTCGTGTGGAATTTCTTGACAATACAATTCAGTGTATATTTTTTCCCCACATAATGATTCCTATGTTATAACATAAACTCTAATGTAAGTTTGCAAAATAAAAATGGATTTTTCTATTTGCATATAAATTCTACTGTATATTATGCAAATAAATTTTGTTTCAACAAAGATGTGTAAAAGTGATATACTCATTTTGTTAGCAATTCTATTTCAACAAATACAATGTAAATAAAAGTGTATTTCTAATCTTGTACTTTTATTTGTACATAAAATACAAATAAAATGCATTTCATGCATTTGTCTTTTTATTTGACAAAACAATGTTAATAAAAATGTTCTTTTAAATCTTGTCCTTTTATTTAACAAAACAATGGTAAATAAAATGTCTCTTTAAATCTTTTACTTTTAATTAACAAAACCATGATAAATAAAATGTCTCTTTAAATCTTTTACTTTTATTTAATGAACAATGACAAATAAAAGTGTAAGATTCTTTCTATGCTTTATTTGCATCTAAAAATGCAAATAAGAAATATAACTCCCTTCTTTTTCTTGTGTTTTGTTTACATAAAAAAAAGGAAACAACTATGTGATTCTTTTTCCTATATTTTGTTTGCATCCAAAAATGCAAACAAAAATATGTCATATTCTTATTTAAAACAAAATAGTAATCTCACATAATTACTTCTTTTTACTTATAATAGGAAATGTAAATAAAAAGGGTTCACATAATTTGATCTTTTAATTTACAATAGAAAATGTAAATAAAAGTGATTCACATAATTTGTATTTTTACTTACTATAGAAGATGTAAATAAATATATTTCTAAATTCTATTCTTTTTATTTACATGAGAAAATGTAAATAAGTGTATTTCTAGATTCTATTCTTTTTATTGTAACAAATCGACAATAAAATATGAACTTTTATAACTATTCTTTTTAAATGACAAAAATTGTAACTTTTTGCTTCAACAAAATAAAAATCAAAATTAAAATCTTACATGACTATTTTTTTTTTTTATTGTAATGAATTATAATAAGAAATAACACAAAAACATGGGTACTTTTACTTGCATATAAAATATAAATAAAAGTTCAATTCTATAACATGTATTTTTATTTACATACAAAATGTAAATAAAAGTAAAATTCTCAAATACATCTTTTATTGTAATACAAATGACAACAAAAATATGTTATTTCAAATTGCAACAAAATGGCGCTAAGAATTTTTTTTTTTTTTTTTAGTTGAATCCACATGACACTAAAAATATGTTCGTTTTAATATTTCAACATGACACTAAAAATATATTCATTTTTAATGATTCTACATAACACTAAATTTATGTTTCATTTTTAATGACATAACTTGACACTAAAAATAATGTTTCATTTTTTAATGATATAACTTGACACTAAAAATAATGTTTCATTTTTGGTGAAACTTAATGACATTAAAATTATGCTCATTTTCATGAAACTTAACGACGCTAAAAATATGTTTATTTTATATAAAACTTAACGACGCTAAAAATATGTTTATTTTATATAAATCTTAACGACGCTAAAAATATGTTTATTTTATATAAATCTCAACGATGCTAAAAATATGTTTATTTTATGTAAATCTTAACGACGCTAAAAATATGTTTATTTTATGTAAATCTTAACGATGCTAAAAATATGTTTATTCTTATGTCAATTTCAACTAATATTTTGGTGTCAATGTTTTCATGACAATTCCATATTACTACATATGACCGCAACTAATATTTTGGTATCAATTAGGATGTCCATTTCTCATATTAATACATGTAATCATATTAAACTTTGGTGCTAACATATGATGTCAATTTCCATACTATTACATGTAACAATATTAAATTTTTGATGTCAACATATAGTGTCAATTTCCATATTAATACATGTGGTTATAACTAAACCTTTGGTGTCAACATTCATGTAACGTTTCATATTAATACATGAAATAAAAACTGAATTTTATTGCAATATAAAGGACAACAAAAATGCCTCTTCTCATTTGTAACTTTTATTGTAATATAACGATATTAAAAATTGAATCTTTTTAATGTACACCTTTTTTATGCAAAATAATCAGCGAGAAAATAATTAATCTAAAAATTAATTTTGTAAATAGGAATTCTCACCGTCGTTCGTGATTAGCCCAATTTTTTTCAACAGCTCAGAAATTCCCCGTTTCAGTCTAGAATTGTAGTTCAGGATCGTACGAGTCCAACGCTTCTGAATTTGTATGACCAAGTTATGGGTAAAGCAAGTTAGTAATTAAATTTAAAATTAAATTAATCAAAGGGATTAAGTTCCTTAACCTTTCTTCCCTCTCTGTAAAACTCAACCATGACTTTTCTAATTTGTTCAAAACTTTGGATTCAAATTTCCGGCGATTTAGTGAATGGTTTAAGGCGCCGTCAGTTGGAGGAGAACGGGCTCGGAGAGGTCGAGGTGTGCCGGCGACAAGGGGGGTGCAGTGGTGCCTGGTGGGGCCAGCGGCATGCGCTGACTTTGGTGGTTCGACCCTCGAGCTACGGGCCACGAGAGGAGGTGCTTTTGGTCGGAGGTGAAAGAGGAGGGAAGGGGCTTCAAAACGGTGTATGGTAAGGGTTCTAACTCGAAGTGAGGAGGGAGAATTGGAGGAGAGAAGTTTGGAAGGGGTGGCAGCCAATGAAATTAGGATTTGTGTTTGGTATTGAGAAGGTATGAAATATTTTGTAGAGGTCTAGGATTTTTATTCTAGCTTGTCCATGTTAATCAATTTTAGTAATAGTCTTTATGTTATAACATTATATATATATACATATATTTTTTAATTTTGCAAAATAAACCATTAATGTGTCTCCCACATATAGTATGTTACACAGTAATTTAGTCAGCTGACTGGGCATAAGGTAAATGGTTTAATTAATGTTTATTTTAAAATTCAAAATCGAAATTGATGTGCGTATTAATAATTCCTTCATTTTTATATTCTTACCTATTTAATCATGTGAAGGTTATTTTTAACTTCTTCGTTTACCATTTTAACGCGCATTTTATTTTTAGTTCCAACCGCGTATTATTAATATACGCACAAAATTAAAAGTTATTTCAGCTTTCTTTTATTGCATGGTTTTATACCATCTATGACGCACGTTTATTTTGTGCATTACTTTTGCAATTTATACCTAAACATATTTATATTAAATTTTCTCTTTATTTCTTCCTATGCGTGCACAATTCTTTGTTTGTGTATTTAACATAATATTTAGTTTCTAATTTTACAAATAAACCCATAATGTGTCTTTCTCTTTTTATATTTTTATTTATTAAAAAGCATAAAGTGTGGCATATATTCATATGAAAGAAAGAGAGAGGATCATAAAAGAAATGAATGAAACGCATGCTGTAATTATTATTGGGTGGTTCTATTTGTACACCACTAATTAGTTAGCACACACCACACATTATATAAGTAAATTATACACCTAAAACTACTCTATACATACTATTATTTTACAAGACTAACCTTGTTCTCGTCATCATTTTCTTTCCTTATTCTGACATAAAACTTATATGCAAACATAAAAGCATGGCCTTAAAATAAATAATCATAATTGACATTATTTTCTAACATTAAAATTGTAAACATTTTATTATTACTCATATAATTTATCATTTTGATTAAAATCAACCCTAATTTTATGAGGGAAAAACAACCCTTTACCCCTTAAATTAGAGCATTTAATGATGATAGTTGTCTTGATTGATGACAATTTCCGTTTTATAGTAGGAAAAAAATCCATTGATTCCATCACTAAAACCTATCGCTTTGATAAATTTTGTAAATTTTAAAGTTTAATGGATATAGGAAATATAAGCGAGAAAGCAATTAAAAAGAAGGGTAATTTATTAATAAATTTTTATTAAAAAGATTGTGATGTACGTAGAGCAATATTTGGTGTATAAATAGAATTTGCCATTATTATTATCATTATTATTCCTTGCAATGAATGACATGCTTTTAATTCCCATTGAATATGATTCCAAATTTTATTTATTTTATTGAAGGAGGGGATTCTCCCCTTTTTTTCACTTTCACTTTATTTGGTTATATATATTTTACTCTTTTTTTTGTGAACAAATGACAAAATGAAACCTAGTCTATTTATTTCATCATTTTTTTTTCTTTTAGTAACAAATGGCAAATAAAATACATTTTCAACCGTAATTATTTAAATAAACTATTTTATATTCTCTAAAATTCATAAAATAAAATTCTTGAATTGGTCCTGATTTTGCAGGTTGTTACATGTACAGTCCAATCAAGATCATCAGTAATCACCCAAACGAGGTGAAGACTTCCGGTCTTCAACCACCGTCTTCATCTTCGACATCTCGTCGAATCGGTTATTCAGAATGGGTATAACCCCGGCCTTTCTGAATAACCCACGTATATAGTAAACAAATGTTACACAAACACAACGAACGCCACATTCCAATTCAGAATATTCTTTTTATTCACAAAATCACATTCTTAGGGAAAGGTTCCCATTATTTTTATCTAAGATAAATTCTTATAAATTTATTCTTTAATCTTCCTTTGGATACCATTTCAACCTAGTCGGGATTAGCGAACCATACCGAAGTAATTATTTATTTTATTTCCCAATCCCAACCTATTCATCCCCTGGAGCAAAACTGGTGATACTCCATTCCTAACACCACGGTGTTATCGGTAAAATTAATTACCATTTCACGTTCAAATCTAATTAAAGATTTAACTATCGCATTGGAGCAAAACTGGTGGTACTCCATTCTCGATCACCTTTCAGATTTGATACTTTAAATTATCAATTCACATTTTAATCTAATTAAAGATTCATTAAAACTCCACTTAGTTTTAATCCTTTCAAAAATCAACATCTTGCTTTTAACTGGGTCAAAGAACCAATGTCATCTAAAACACGATTCACAATAAACCCAAATCACATTTGATATTACCTACAAGGCTCTGAATAGAAAATATACCGGCTTATATTCAATATCAAATTCTGAAACCAACAAATATCGTATTGGAAATAACGTATAAAATATATCTTTCAAATTCCCATAACAATATCTGTATAGTCACAAAATCCAACATCGAAATATTCCGAAGATAATTTCGATTCAACTCCAGTCTAATCCACGTATTGGGAATATTGATTATTTTTAAAATCACTTTCAAATTCAATTTATTTATTTCAAAAATAAATTGATTTCAATTCTAGTTCAAAACTAGTTCATTTCGATAAAAATCTATTTTTATCTTTTCAAATATGGAATTTTTTCAGCCCAATTTTTCCCAAATCATTTCTTATGATTTTACACAAATTATAGATATTTTTAATAATTTTAACAAGGCCCGTACAGTCGATTTCCATCAACGGCCGTCGAACTGCACTTATAGCGACCTTTTCCAAATTTGATTTGGACATAATCCCAAATCCAACCGTTAGATTTCAAATTTCTAATATTCATTGGAAAGCTCTTTTCGATACGAACCCAACGGTTCCGGTTTTAGGAGAATCCGACGGTCGGATCTCCCGCAATGTCAATTCGAAGTTAATGGTCGAAATTCATGAACTGCCGCGGCGCGGCGCGTTCTATTCAGGCCATTATATATATATATATATATATATATATATATATATATATATATATATATATATATATATTTCGTAGATTTCCTTTCAAAACGTATTTTATAAATTGTTTTAAATTCGTTTTCAAAACCATTTCAACGCTACATTCAATTTCAAATCGATTTGATTTCAATTCAATTCGAATTCATTTCAATTTTATTTAATTCGAATTCAAATTCGTTTCAATTCTATTCAAATTCTAATTCGTTTCAATTCAATTCAATTTGAATTTACCTTCTATTTAATTCAATTCGAATTCATTTCAAATTGATTTCAATTTAATTTCAGTTCGTTTTAAATTTCATTCAAAACGATTTCAATTCGTTTTTAACTCAATTTCAATTTAATTCAATTTGAATTCATTTCTAATTGATTTGAATTCAAATTCACTTTCTATTCAATTCGAACCGAATTCATTTTCTATTCGATTCGAATTCATTTCAAATTGATTCAATAAAATTTCAATTTGAATTTTAATCTAATTTAATTTGAATTTCATTTCAAAATATTAAATTTTGAAATCACTTTTCAATATTCATTATAAAGTGAATAAAATCGATATAAATATCGTTCGCGTCAAAATAACGCATCTCTAATCAACACGACTTTATATTTCAATAATTCGTTATTCTATTCAACAAATGAATATTTATTCTATTCAACACATGAATCTATATTTCTTTCAACACACGACTAATCTCAACACATGAGTATTGTCAACACATCACTATTTTTGTTATGTAAAATATTTTATAAAACTATGGTATCTATCGTTTGATTTTCAATCAGACTTCAACCGTAAAGTAGTTCTAATTTTAAATATGATAAAGATATAAATTTTATTATTAAAATATTTTACTCAACACACGAATATTTTCAACACATGAACATCGTCAACACATGATTATTTTTATATTCAATACATGAATTTTCTTTTATAATATTCATTATTTTCCCCGATTTGAATAAGGCCCAATCAATTACCATATAATGTTAATTATATGGATTCCATACAACACATGTATATAATAGCAATAGTAAACAATCAACCATCATCCAAGGTGCACCACACAACTGCATAAGCATCAAATATAAATAATCAACGCTTACACAGTCTGTCGACCAATCGATCGACATACAATTAAATAATTGGGATTAGTGTACGCCCAATATCATCCCAACACCCGTGTGGGGTTTCAAATCAACAAACACATATTTTTATTTGTGCAGTTGGGCGATGTGTAAAATTTATCGACCCAATCAATATCAGTCAAATTAGTGTATATAAACAAATCAGTCGATTTGTTTACAAATATACATTTACTCACATTCACTATATTCATATTCACGTTAAAAATTATATTTTTAACGATAATTAATTTATCTCAACTGTCTACAATTTATTTTCGATTTCACATCAACATCACAAACAATTTTCACAACACATCAATCAAACGAACAAGCCATCCATGGTCTGTGGATGACGGGTGTCGGGTGCTGCTAAGCACCATCTGCATCCTAGTATATATATATATATAACTAGAAAAAGAAATTTAGAGTGAGAAGTTCTCACAGAGGGTTCCACTCCGCCGTGCTTTGCTTTTGAACTGTTGAACCGTCTGAATTGGTTGAAATTTCAATGCAGTCTCTGTCCCACTGTTTATAATAAAAATTATATTTTTATCCCTTCATTTTAATAAATAAAAATCATATTTTTATTTCTACTTCATATATTTTCGACGCTTCATTCTATACAAAAATTATATTTTTATATTTCTAATTCATAAACAAAGATCGAATTTTTATTTCAACGCTATAAAAATCACATTTTTATCTCAACATATATATAAATAAAAATCAGATTTTTATTTCGCTACATGTATAAAGGTAAAATTTTTATATTCTCTATTATATAAAAATCATATTTTTATTACTTCTACATAATAAAGATCGAATTTTTAGTATCTATATTATATAAAAATTATATTTTTACTATCTTTATAATATAAAAATCATATTTTTACTTCGCCAGTTAAGTAAAAATTATATTTTTATCTTGCTATTTGAATGATAAAAATTATAACTTTCCTTACACAAGGATAGTATTTTTCTTAAACCAAGATCATATACTTTTTTCCTTCTTCGCGAAGATCCTACTCATGTTCAAAGAAAAATCATGTTCATATTTAAAGAAAAAATACTATTCATATTCAAAGCAAAATCCTATTTAAATTCAAAGCA
This sequence comes from Allium sativum, assembly GCA_030737875.1. Taxonomy (NCBI): domain Eukaryota; kingdom Viridiplantae; phylum Streptophyta; class Magnoliopsida; order Asparagales; family Amaryllidaceae; genus Allium; species Allium sativum. The sequence continues at coordinate 776,851,598 of CM060924.1, read as the reverse complement.
AAAATTAGTTTTTATCTACTTATAAAAATCAAACTTTTCTACATATAAAATCATGTCTTCCTAGAAGCAAAATCATGTTTTTATATAGAAGAAAAATCATATTATTATTGTGGAATTCATATAAGAAAAATCAAATTTTTATAGTAGCATTCACATAAGAAAAATCAAAATCAAAAGGGGAATAAATAAAAAAAACTCACAGCTTTGTTCGACGTTGAACTGAGGAAGGGGGGCTCAAACGGGTTAGGGTTTGCATCGGTGGCGGTTTTGGGTGGTTGAGGTTTGGGGGCAGTGTCGCATCGTGCGCTAGCAAGGGGCGGTATCGAGGAAGAAGGGGACGCGGAGGAAGGGGAAGAGGAGAATCGAGGGGAGGGGGAAGCGTGGAGGGCGGTGGCCACGCCCTGAGCGGCGGTGGCGGCTCAGTCGGAGGATCGACAGCTCCTCCTTCTTCCTCTTGTTTTTTTTATTTTAAATCGATTGTGAGTTGAAAGAGAAAGGGGGGCAAGGTTTTATATAATAATTTATATTTTAATTTATTTTAATTCCAAAAAGTAACTTTTTCATTCGAACCCGAAACGAGGCCCACCGCCTGTCGTCCATAGCTAATTACCCCCATTCCGAACACAATGGGATATGTATCGTAAGCTGATTCGATCGTTTCGATATGTTTTCGTCAAAATCAACATATAACTCTATATATTGAATTTGAATGCGCATTTCAATTTACTGGGGTCACATACGAACTCGAAAAATTCCAGAAAAATATTTTCTAGCTTCGTATTGACGATACGGTCCTAACAAAACTAGTTTCGTCGAATTCTGAGACCGTTGGAAAAATGACCATTTTCCAGTCGATTAAAATCAACTAAAACTGGTCAAACGCGTTTTCCTTTGCCACGCTCACATATTGATTCGAAAAATTATGAAATTTGGAATCTAGCAATAATTTGACATCATGGACCCAACAAAAGTGGTTTCGTCGAAATCCGAGGTCGTTTGCAAAATTCCCATTTTTAAGGGCCTGAATTCCATAGCGACTATTCAGAATTTTCAACTGGACATATCTTTTAATTCCCGCTATGAAATTTCGATTTTTCGGATTCGTTGGAAAGAGTCACAATTAGATTCCATTATTTTTGGTTTCACTAAAATCCGGATTGTTTTGCACCCGGTACATCCAATTGAAGTTTGAAATCGAATTATCGTACTACCGCGCCATTTTCAATTCCTTTTATAATTATATATAATTATTATATTCTAACGACGACGTATATAATATATACGTTCGAATTCCATTCAAAATAAATTTCTCGTTGATTTTATTTAAAATAATTCATTTTAAATGTTCAACATTCGCTAAAATTGCCAAAATAAAAATTTTAAACTGGCCTAGATTTTCGGGTTGTTACATTAATCATATCACAAAATTGAAGAAAATAAACTAAATAACCATCCTCTTAGAACCATTAATGGCCATTTTTTCAACTCAGTGATCAATTTATAGCATCGCAGATCATCTGACTACTTCAATTCTCGATAAATGCTATCTCATCATATGTATAAAAGACCAACAAAAAAGCGGTAATCGGTAATCGATTATCGAGTAATCGGAATTAATAAAAAACCTTCTTCTACTAGTTAACTTCATACCTTATGACAAAAACCGGTAATCGGAATCGAGTCCTTTTCTTTTCTTCTTTTCGAAATCTGTAGTCTTCATTCTGTAATCTGCACGAAAACTGTAATTGGGGGATTTTATTTTATGTAATGGCGCGAAAGTGAAAATAAAGAGGGAAAGAGGGGAAACGGGGCGGGTTTAGATTAAAAGCTGTGGTATTTTTTATTTTAGATGCATTTGCTTCAAAAATACGCAAATGATGCACATTAACGTACTTGCATCAGTTGTCAAAGTTGATGATGCAACCAAAGTCATTTGTTTCTGCTTATTTGCTTCAAAAATGGTTCACAACTGATGCTAATTACATTTTTAACTCTTTAATTGCTTCCTTAATGCCAATTGCTTCGAAAGCTGAAGGGGAAACTGACCCAACTAATGTAGTCGCATCGGTTGTTTATATAACTGACGCAACTAAGGTGATGCAACAGACTAGTTTTTTAGTGGTGATGCCTATGAATTGTTGCATACATGTATGCATTTATTCGGAAAATATGCATACATGTATGCAAACAAATATGAACAAATATGCATGGGCACGAATATATGCATACATGTATGCATTTATTCTGTATTATATGCATACATGTATGCATAAAAGTTAAAACAGACGCATAACTAAAATAATTGCATACATGTATGCAAGAATTTTGAATATATGCATCATTTGATGCATAATACTGCAGTTTTGTTGTGTTTTGGCTTTTGATGCATTTTTTAATAGTTTTTTCATCTGAATTTTACTATGTTTATGTGTTTAATTTAAATATGAATTTACGTGATTTTTTTTGATGAATTTTCGAAAAATAGGGACCTAATTTATAATAGGGTGCGTTTTTTACAAGTCCCTATTAAGTTTTTAAATTAGGCTCACATACGGTCATAAACTTATTAAAAATTTAGTCCCTATTTTTCGAAAATTCATCAAAAAAATATAAAAAAATCACGTAAATTCGTATTTAAATTGTAGTTGCCTAAAAATTCAGCTCATAAAAAAATCAAAAAATGCATCAAAAAATAATAATATGGAAAACAACGAAAAATGCAGTAATTTGCGTTAAATCATGCACATATTTGTAATTCTTGCATATATCTGTGCAAGTATTTCACCGTTGAATATGCGTTGGCTTTTTTTCATACATGTAAGCAACTTATATAGATTCTTGCATACAAGTGTGCAATAATCTGCAGGCCAAAATTTCAGTTCAGTTTTCTTCATGCAATACTTGCATATATGAGTGCAATTATTTCAAATTGTTGCATACATATGTATGCAGGTTTCGGTACAAAATTTTCAAAGAAAACAGCTTCAGCAACGGTTGCATACATGTACGCAACTATTGGAAAAAGTTGCATACGTGTATGCAACTTTTTTTTTTGCGTGGTCTCTTGGGAATATTTCCAAAATTTAGAATTTTTTTATTGAGTGCCGCACTTTTTTTCACGAAAAAGTGAAAAACAGGTGGTGGGTTTAAATGTATACTTAGGGAGGGATGTGAGCCTAATTAAGTTTGGTTTTAGGGATGTGTCCCTAATTTTCACTTTATAATAAGTTTAAGAATAGACCTGAGCCTAATTTCGAAACCTGTTAGAAACCCGAGCCAAACTTACCCTTTGATATATGTACAATATATTTTGCCTAAATTTAATCTCAAGTTGTATTGTTTCAGGTAGCAGTTATGAACAGCAGACTTGTCACAGAAGTGGAAGTTTGAAACAAAAAAAGGTTGTTTCAAAGAAGGCTTGGTACTAGGACTGTAGGGTCCTGGACCCCCATTGGCGCTTGTAACGACCCGTATTTTTGGCAGTCAAATATTCTATTTAATTTATTATTTTAAATATTATATTTGGAATATTTATGGATTTTAATATTTAATTTGTTATTTAAAATGAAGTTTTAAACGTTAATTTTATTTATAATATAAAATGAGCTCGAAATCACGCGGTAGTTCGTAATATGGAGTTTTGAACTTCAACTGAGAATACAGGATCCGATATAAGTCGGATTTCTGTGAAATGAGAAACATTGGAACCGTGTTGATGGTAATTTTCATATGAAAGAGAAAAATCCAGGTTTCATATTGTATATTGTAAGTTATGGCCAAATCAAATTTTGAAATAGTCGCTATGGAAATTGTTATAAAAATAAACGCGTTAAAATAAACATTTTGCAAACGGACTCAGATTTCGACGAAATCAGTTTCATTGGGACCGTACCATTAAATTATTGTACGGTGTTGAATTGCATAACCGATGTCGTATGTGACCACGGTAGCCGTAAACACTCTTTCAATTTCTATAGCACGTAATTAAATTAATAAAGGATTTTTTGGGTATAACTTGAACAGACGATCACATTAGGCCGCGAAACCAATTTCGTTGAGTTTGTATCGTCGATTAGAGTCAGGATAGGTATATAGTTTGTTATTTTTGGAGACCGTGTAATTTGGTGTCCAAAATGGCATTGCGGTGTGCGTAAAAATAGCCTACCGGGAAAACAGTCTCAGAATGCGACAAAACTAGTGCCATTGGGTTCGTATTGAGAATTTATTGTAGGATTTCAAAGTTTCAAGTTGATTGGATTTATTTAGTGATCGTGAAAAATTTAAATGTGTGTTTATTTCTGGTTTTGTAAAGGAATTTTTTTCAAACAATGTCGGAATTCGACGAAACTTGTTCCATTAGGTTCGGAATACCTTTTTACACCAAGATTAGCCTTTTTATCAGTAAACAGAAATCATTTGTAGTAATTTTAATCAATTACTTTACCCGTAAGTTTCGTTAAAATATATAATACTATTGTTTGGTCCTAATACCCTACTATAAATACCCAATAGTTTGTTTCTAACCCTAAATCATGAACGCTGCGTGGTCAACTATGGAAACCGCCGCCACCCATTATTATCAACGGCTGTAATAATCGAAACTTTCTCTTCCTTAATCTCTGATCTGGTTCATCAATACTGAAAGTCCTTAACAATTAAAGGGTTTGGAGCTCCAAGGACTCTAGTTTGGAGGGCGGTGATGATAATCCAAGGACGATGGCGACCAGAATTCGACTGTTAAGTCGATGCAGGTGTGGTGGTTTTGCCATCGAATGGCGTAACCGGAAGGTGTAGTTTTTGGGGCGGAGAAAGAGGTCGGTGAGGCGGTCAGGTGGGAAACCTCCGATCGGAGTTCGGTTGATCTGTGGAGGCGCGATGAGGTCAAAACCTCGGTGTATGGTGAAGGCGTGAGTACCTGGATTGAACGGGTTTGGCAAATTGGTTTGGTGATGGGTTTGGAATTCGCGAAGCAGGATTTCACGGAGTAAGAAGGAGCAGAGATGAAATGGACCGATTTTTGTTCTAGTAATTTACCTTAACCCGGTACTTGATTTAGGAAATAAAGGATTAACCGATTCATAACTTAAGTAATTTAAGATTATAATATTTAATCTATTTACGCAGGTTAGACTTGGACGAGTATAGCAGGGATGAACGGTGAAACAAGGAAGAAACATTTGGTCCTGAACTGTTAATCAGAAAGTAATTAAAATTTATTAGTTTAACTAATATTTAAGGAGATAATTATCTCAAATAATCGTGTATTCATTCTGAATGGTGCAGGATTTTCTAACAGGAAAAAAATACACGAACGGGAAAGAAAAGTTTGATTGTTCTCAGCTGAGTTGCGCCAACCAGAAAGCAATTTAAAAGTAAATAACTAAGGAAATTGTTAATTAAAGAATTATATAATTAAAATTGAAACGTATAGTTATAATAGTTATAACTCGTACATATGTGACAGAACTGAACAAAAAAAAGGGCGTTGGGACCGTAATTCTGAACGCTCCAATTTTGGAACCGACAGGGACAGAATTGGACAAGTCTGGAATCAACTGGATTTTTAATTAAATTAAACACTCGTTTAATTTAATTACACTCAACCGTCTGAACAACGGTATCAACTCAAGGTGAGTTAAACTCACTCAGTTTTTTCCCATTTATATTTTATATAAATTGGGTTTTTATTTTGTGTGCTTTGTTGGATAATTGTTGACTGTTTGCTAGTATTTTAATTATGTGTTGATACGGCTGATGGAATTAAACCGTCGTTTAATTTTAGTGAAATACCAAATCGTTATTTTAATAACTGGTCCTAATAAAGGTAACTTACCTTATTGGTCACGTTTATCAATAAACGTGTTTAATGGTTTGGATTGTTTGATCTGTTTGAATTGTTTTAAACTGTGTGGAGATAACCATTTGTATATAGGGAAGAACAGGTTGGAGGGATCCAAACGGATTCCTTAAATATATTATTTATTTACGTATTATCATATATGAACTATCATGATTGGGTTATTGATTTAGTAGTGATCATTGACTGAAAAGTCAACATATGTTGTGTTTTATAAATGGCCTAAAAGTAAATCGTTTTGTTTATATTGATTCACCGTCGGGTGAGTCGATAGAGATGAAGTTATAAAATTTATTTTATAACTGGAGATAAATTTTTGGAATATATTATTTTGAATAAATTTTATTAAAAGGAAATAAACATTTATTTTTACAATTAATTATAAATTGATTTTACAAAGTAAATTCTAAGATTAATCAGATTTATAAATATGGGAATAGAAATTAACCTTAACTGTTGAAGATTTTTTGAAAATTGGTTATTGAGAATGAATTATATGGAGTTATTAAAAGTGAGAAATAATTGGAGTCGGGTAATCGTGCCTTGAGTTGTCTATGCCCACCATTGTAACTGAAATTGATTATTAATTTAATTTTGTTTTGAGTTAATATAATAGAATAGTTAAATGAATATTGTTTAATTTTAATAAGATTTTTATAAAGAATTTACTATTTATTTTAGTAAATAAAGAAATTAACTACTGAGGTAGTTAATGATTGAAATAAATTATTATTTTAGTTAATAATAATTTAGTAATTACTGTTAATGGAAATTCATCAAAAAGTAATCGAGGTTGAAAGGAAATCTAGTGAAATGGTGAAAGGAGTTACGAACAGGTTTTGTCAAAAACCTGAGTTTTATAACAAAGTTATAAAAGGAAATTTTAAGTGAATATTATAGCTTAAAATAAATGTTACTTAATTATTTGAATTAAGTAAAAGGAAATTTAGACAAAAGAGTTTTATGATAAACCGGAGTCATAGAGAAGGGGTTTGAGATGTTGGGTCGTTAATTCTAAAATAACGTTATGTAAAAATGGGATTAGGTAAAAGTGGGAACTGAAATGAGAATCTCAAAGCGAGAAATGGTTAGATGGATTTGAAAAGAAATTGATGAAAGCGAATTTGGTAGTAGAAATGGATCATAGGATTTGTAAAAAAATCCGAATTATAAAAATGAAATTGTTTTTAAAAGGTAAAGGTTAAAAAGTGGTGTTTTATAAAGTTCTTAATTATTTAATTAAGAAAAGTGGGTATGGTCGAGAAAGAGTGTCCAAAAGAGGTAAGCAGGTTTTATGAAACCATCTTTTGAATAAAATAGTTCAATGGTATTTGTATTGGGATTAGAATGAAATATTGGTGTTGGGATCACGATTGGTGTCCATCTGAAGATATGAACGTTGCTGATCAAGGTCTGAGAGGTAATTAAAATACCCCAACTTGAACGACTTCAGGATTATCTAAGGATGATATGTTGTAATGGTGAAAGAGGTTAGTAAAATTTATTATTTCATTAGAGAAATAATAACGCAACATTTTGATGAAGATTTGGAAAATATATATAAAATGATGATTTCAAAGTAAAAGGACAAAAGGGGGAGGAGATCCGCAAGGTTAAAAGGAAATGTAAAGTTGAGTGCTGAAATAGATTTATTCTATAAAAATAAGTGTTGGTTATTGTTGTCAAGTAATAGATAAAAGATATCTCGTAATGTTGTTTTACGAGTATTGAGTTAAAATGATCTAATATTATAATAACGTGGCTAATGTTTGAAAGTGAAAATAGAAACAAAATATAATTTAGGATTCTCCAACGTATTAAATCGAATTTGTTTAAAGAATAAATCTTATCTATAATCAGAAGCGTAAACTATATATATAATATCGAAGTATTTAAGGGTTTTAAATATACATTTGTTTTAAATTAAAAGGCCAAGTGAGACCGAATACTGAACCAGTGAACTCACTGGATTGTCATGATTGAAACACTGTTTATTTTGATAGTCAAATCACCGACTAACAAATCTGTCCAATACGATTGTTGGTACGGAAGGACCGGGATCAAATTTATATTTGAAACCATTTCGACCAACAAATACGTGAAGATATTAGAAATGATTGAGATGGAGCATTGAAGACCGTAGATTTTCGTAAACGGAAGAACTGCTAATAATCTCTGAGCTGCAGCCAAAGATGTACTATGGTTTTGTCGTGGTTGGAATCTACGGGTTGCAAGAACTTCTCGCTACTGATCCATGGGGTGATTCCTGTATTGGATGCAGTAGGAGAGTACCTTCGGTTCATCTTGTTCCTGGATGACTTGTATGGACGAATGTCTGACAGAGTATTTCCTGAAACCACGTACATTGATTTTTTTACAAATATACCGAGTGGTGGCAAAGAGGGGCACTTATTTTATACCCAGAGTATATTTGTGGACATCAATTAGTGACTTGACGGATCTGACGATGTGGCATTCAAAGTGAATGGTGACCAGATGTTCCAAAAGGAAATTTAAACCTCAAGCCTCATCAACCGGGAAATGACAGAAATCGGAGAGGCAACATGGCTATGTGGGTCTCTCCCATTAGGGTGTATAATCACTTATCTAGAGAAAATCCTTTTGCTTCTTTAATCTTTTTCGATGTTGTCCTTTTTCGGGAAACAGTGGGTCACACCCAACCGTTGGTGATATACATTCGATACACTCAAGCGAAATGAGTGGTCGGTTATATGAGGGCCGGGTTGCAAGACATTCTTGTTGAACCCAGTGTATTCGCCTCTAGAGATACACTATCGGCAGGTGGTCCCATACCCTGTCATAGTCGGAATCCAATTTCCAATAAGCGCCCGCGGTTTTGATTGTATACTATATATGTAGAGCGTGAGATGCAAGCGTTCTACTAGATTCTATTTACTTGTATTTAGACATTATTATAATATCAGGCAAGATATTGGTTTAAAAATGTTTTGGGTTATCATAAAGTAAAAACCATCCGTATTTATGTGTGGATTTGGTCTTACGATTATCCTTTTCTTTGAAGGATTTTAACTTTAAAATCAGGTTGTGTGATACCCTTAATACTGCACGAGTTTTTCTCACTTTGGTTCACCAGACTGACCCGGTGTTTTGTAAATGCTCGGGTTAGACCGGGGTGTACAGGTTCAGGTTATCAGATGCTGCGAAGTCCAGAGACGAGCTGGAGGTGTTCAGGCGTTTGATATTATATAGTTACTATTCCGTTGTGTGTTGTGTATAGGGCAGATTATTTTAACTGTCCAGTGATGTTGATGTACTCTGATATTGTAAGTTTTATTTAAAGCTCTCAATAAAGTTATTTCTGTATTATATTTTGTTCCGCTGCGATGTGAGAGTCTGTGGTGTGTTGGTTCTTCTACTTCTTCTATTCTTATATTTCTTTCTTTCTTATCTCACCCTCAAATTTATTTCTATTAACGTTCCTGTAACACCCCGTAATTCTGTAACATTAAGTTTCACAAATTAAAGTATAATTAAATGTTAAAATAAGAATCAAGGGAAATGGGTTGCGCCATTGCGTTGGTCTCGAAATTCTGCTTCGAAACGAATCCGAGTTTTCAAGAAACGGAGTCCGTGTGAGGGAGATATGACCCTCCGAAGTTTCAAGGATTTTCAGAACAGAAAAACAGCTCGAATTCGAATTCGAAATTCGAATTCAAACCCCAGCGCAGACTAGGCGGGAATTTTCCCGCCCAAGACTAGGACGACCTGGGGGTCGACACTATGGTCGACCTCCCAGGGACAAGGTCGACCTTATGGTCGACCTGGGGGTCGACCTGGTGCTGAAACCCAGTTTTGATCCTGGGTTCATTCTGATGTTTCTGGTCTCGTTTTCAGTCTAGATTCGTCCGCCTAATCCTATATAAACAGCCCCTTAGCCCCATTCTCTTTACACCATTTTATTCTCTCCTTATGATGCCTCTAGAATAATTGAAATAAATAAATTAAAATAACACACGAAGACTATTCTTGAAGACTATGGCTAGGAATTGCATATTGGAGATTCAAATAAAGTTAAAGCTTCAAGAAGGGAAGCAAAGGCTAATTCAAAGGCTTCGAGCAACGTTGCGCGAATCATAGCAAATCATCTCAACGTTATCTTATTATCCTTTTCTAAAACCGATCAATGTAAGTCAGTTACATTTTAGATTTGAACGCCTAGATCTATTTGTGACATGTAATTAAATGATATGAGAATATGCCTAATCCTTTCATTTGAATCGGTGCTTGTATATGCCTCTGGATCTAATTCTCGATTATGGCCTAGAAATTATTGTGGCAATTTGTCAATGACTATGATTATGGGACTTTTTGCCAAGACTATGACTATGAAACCATGGCCCATGAAACTATTGCCTATGACTACGAACATAAGACTGTGCCTATGACTATGAACATAAGACTATTTCCTATGACTAAGATTCATAACTATGAGACCATGACTATGACTATTGTGATTAACTGCCTAGGACTATTTTGTGGTTAATTGCCTAGGACTATTGTGGTTAATTGCCTATGACTATTATGGTTAGTTGCTTATGCCCATAACATTATAGTTGCAAATCATGATTGTATACCGAACTGGCATTATGTTGGATCAAATCACCTATGTCTCCCTTGATTTTGTTGGATCTCATACTTAGGGTGTAATTTGCTTAGTTTATTCCGGTTCTCTATTATGTACACCAAACCCACTGGATCCATTATCTTTGTATTTGTGTATTTTGGTTCGCTTTTTCATGCCTATTCTCTTATGTCAATTCTCGTGCTTATCCCCTGTTCCTTTTGTTAGTTTCATTTCATGAGTACCTAGAAACTTGTGAAATCATGTTATACGTACGACTACGGCGGGGGAATTTGGGCGTAGCTTAATTAAGATGATTTGGCATAACAAATATGTTCGCATAATCTGAATTGGCTATAATAGTAAATATTACATGCATATTAGACTTGGGCGTAAAATAGTAAATTGTTAATTGACTGCAAAGTATGTAATTGGCCTGTAAGCCAAGTTTGGATATAAACTATAAACTAGAATATTAAATCTAGTATTGACATGAACTGATCTAATTTGGCATAAACTGCAAGTTGGGTTAATTGATAGGTAAATCAAGATTTGGGCCTAAATATAGGTATGTTAGTGGGCATGACAAATAAATATGATATAGGCCAAATTTGTTTAAAAGAGTTGTTAGCAATTTACATATAGACAAAAAGGATAAATATGTAAATCTAGGAAAGACGAATATGCCTAACCCGAGGTTAGATTGAGTTACGGTATAAGACTGCCCGAAACTGCCCGGCAAATCCAGCAACCGTAACAATACCTATCTAATGTGGGTGGTTAGAGCATTGAGCCCAAAAAGGACCCGAGGTTAGACTGAGTTGCGGTGTAAATCTGCCCAGAACCGACCGGCACATCCAACTACCGCAACAATATCTGTCTAATGTGAGTGGTTGGTGCTTTTAAATGAATAATTTAAAGCTAAGAAACAGTTAAGCTAGAATGGGAGGGTTAAGTCCATAGGAACACTTAACTAACTTAACATGTTAACAAGACAAGACTTGTAGGGGTTAAATAACCGTTATAACATGTTGACTAGACAAGTGGGTGAGGTTAAGAAAAGGTTTAACCGTTATAACATGTTAACTAGACTAAAAGGCGGGGTTAAGTAAAATACACTTAGCCAATTTAACATGTTAACTAGACTAGAAGGTGGAGTGAAGTAAACTTAGAACACTTAGCCATCATAGTGTGACAAATGAACAAGGTTAAGTTAAAACACGAAGGGACAATACTTAACCATTAGAACATGTGAATTAAACAGATGTTAGGGTTAAGTTACCTAAGGGAACACTTAACCAATACATGATGAAGGGGTGGGGTTAAGTAATAAGAATTACTTAACCAATATAACTTGATTTGAGGTAGGGTTAAGTCAACATGAACTACTGATAACACTTAACCAGTTTAACATGACAAATGAATGGGTTAAGTTAACTTGAATTGACTAATGACACTTAACCAATCCAACTTGACAAGAAAGAGAACTAAGTAGTAAACCTTAGTTAAGAGGACTAAGCTGTAAACCTTAGTTAAGAAAACGATGGTTCAGAAAACTAAGTAGTAAACCTTAGTTAAGGGAAATAGGTAGTAAACATTAGTAGAATACGAGAAAGAGCGAACGTCCATCTGATCTTAAAGAAGGCTCCAACGAACTAGGGTACGAAGCACGAGGCTTCGAGGGGACGTGAGGGTACTCTTGGTATTCCTATGTGAGGCTACAGAAGACCCGCGTGGGCTCACAGAGGTTAAGGTCTGTGTTAGAAGAACCAAGTGTATGCCTTGGTTGCAATATAAGGCAACCTAAAAACTAGGATGGACCAGCGTGATTCGGCGAGACCAGTAGCCCTGTGATAGCAACTTGTCGTCTACCTACCATCTTGAGTCAGTCGAGATACGTACAGCGGAAAGGCGGAGAACTCCAAAAGACCATATACTTGCTATCTAGTTATGGGTGCGGATGGACATAGGTTAGTGGGGGCATAGAGGGCCTGCGTATAGTTCTCATTTTTCAAGGTGTGCCTTTCATTAGTTGAGGGAGGGGTCAGGTGGGACCATAGCCACTAGAAAAACAGACCTTAGCATCTGCATCGGCAGATATCTGAAAGCTCCCGACCTTGTTCCGTGTTTCTTGATTTTCCCTGCCACGAGACTCGGGTCGCACATACGGAGGACATGTGCATCTAGACAGCGATAACGATTCGCGACACATACGTGGGAAAAGTCTAGGAACATATACCGCTCGAGGTAGTGTGTCCTAGACTAGGGGGCATCGTTCGGTAGGTAGCATAATCCCTAGTTGGACCTAGGTCGCGTAAACCCTAAAATCCGAGAAACGTTCAATAGGTAGCATAAACCCCAGTAGCCCTAGGTAGCGAAAACCCTGGTTGGATCTAGAATGCGCTCGATAGAAAACCCTAGGTTAGACTTAGGTAATAAATAATAGATGTACACCAGAAACAACCACAATTGCGGGGATTGGGATCACGTATCTGTTCTTATCAGTTTATACAGATTACTAGTTAGGAGGTGCAGGGATATAGAAATTAGACTAACAAGGTAGTGGCGAAGCAGAGAAAGTATAGAAGTGCATCTAATTTATCTTACCTTATCATATCTTGTGCTAACCTTATGATTCCCGTCATCATGATGTAGTCTTGTATTCAGTTAACTCACGCCATGTTGCTTTTTACCTGTTCACATGCTGAAAGTTACTGAACTTACCAGACTTTATGTCTGACTCTGTTTTCTTTCTCTTTCTTGCCTTCCGTCCCCCCCCCCCCAGGTTCGCAGGGAGGGAATATTACTACTTAGCCAAGTTTTCTTTCCAAGCTGAAGATTAGTCGAAGTTTTGCTTGGATTCTCTTTTCCATTGCTATGGCTGGCTCACGCTACATTGGGGAATATAAATGTTATTTTATGCTTCTTTATTTTGTAAGACAGATATTCTGGTATTGGAAAATAATTGTTGTACAAACTATTTGATCAATAAAGTAAAGTTCTATTTTCCGCTGTTTTATTTTTGTTTGTCTTGTAATTTATCTGTATCTTTTACCTATAACTCTCCACCGAAGTTAAGGCATTCCCTTTGTGAGTGACCTTAACGGATGTGGGGTGTTACACGTGGTATCAGAGCTGAAGGTTACCGGATTAGATAAAAGATTTGAAAAAATATATTTTCAAAACGGTTTTTAAAGAAGCATTTTTCAAAAGAAAAGTTTTGTTTTAAAGGCATATTCCTAAAAAGACATACGCACTATCTTCTGATCCTATGTTTGAATTCTTGTCCCCTTCTTTCTTGAGTCTTCGGGGCTCCTGGCTTTCTGGGAGGTAACCTCATCGCGGCACGGTTCCGTAGGCTTGATAAGACTACGATACCTATCGAAGGGCAAAGTAGTTCCCAAATCCCATCTATAGCCATAGTAGTTTCACCTGCAGCTAGTCTTCTTTCAAGCTTTGAAGTGTTTTCCAAGCGTTGGAGGCAGCTTTTGAGAAACTTGTCAATATGATTACACAGGGATGGTAAAGATGAGGATGAGGGAGTTTGGCTAGGGAGCTCAACGCAAGGATGAGAAATTCATGGATATAAACTCGACTCACGAAGAAAGAAGGAATTATAAAACTTAAGATGAGAGGAAGTATCTTTTCCATGGTATAATGGGGCATATAATTAAGGACAAGGGCAAGGATGAGGGACATGATTTTCAGAAGGGAGAGTGCATTCTTCCACCACCAGAATACCTGAGAGAGAGAGAGAGAGAGTAAAAGTCTCTGTTGGAAAAGTTTAGCTTTTCATCTTGATTAACTAGTTAGTACTCTTTTGATCTTAGCGCTTCGCATTTGTTTATATCTACTTCCATAATTGGGTCTCTGCACCTTGGTACTTGTATAGTAAGATCCCATTAGTGTCTCAAATCCAATTGGTGGTTCGGCCCGTTTACCTTTGGTTTGTAAGGATTTGAGAATAACTATATTAAGTGTTGAGTTTAAGCGTAATGATTATGTTTTTGGTTCCATGGGCTATGAGTTAATTCTAGGCATGGGTTGGTTGGCTAGTAATTCTGAAAGGAGGGTAGTTAGACTTTTGACTTGCCTTGGAAATACCCTCGAGATTCCGTGTAAAGAATCAGTTAGGCTTAGCTAACTAGAATCGCTTAATGCATTTATCGACGATTTGCAATCCGTTAGGGTAGTCCATGAGTACGCAGATTTTTTTGATTAGGTTAGGAGTTTACCCCTAAAACGCGAGATAGACTTCCGCATATATCCAGTTGACAATGCAAAACCAGTTATCCGATCAACGACAGTTTTGGAAATGAAGGTCAAGAAGCTTCGCAATCGTGAAGATTAATTAGATAAGGTACAGAATAGTGAAGCTCAAGAAGATGCGACTTAGAAGACTGAAGACTAGATACACGCATCATACCTTTTTCTTAAGGGTACATCCTTGATCTCTTTTTCTAGGAATTTTATGCATACTTTCTAGCTTTTAAGGTATATCCTCTAGGGCGTATCATCGATCCTTAGGTAGAAGCCAATGGATGTAAACATGTATTTTAAACATGTTATGATTGATGGTTGCAAATGGTTGCTCGTGGATGCATATACACACCATAGGCGCTAGAATGACTCAGTCACTTTCATATTGCATTAGAATATATGTATTTGCTTAACGAATTTAACTGGATATGTTATCATATGCATATTGCATATGGATGAATGGCTATGCACTTATGTAGTATTTACATAACTAGGGATGCTTGCATACATGATTGGACACATGGCACTGACATAATTCGCATTAAGGAGGTCAACTGAATCAGTAAACCGCCTGATTTTGCATTAGATAAAGACATATACACACACTACGCATATGAACATGAAAGCATTAGAAATCTTTTTAAGGACAATGAATGCCTATGATTGAATGGTTGAGTAGATGGGTGATTGGATGGTAGGATACATTCTTCCTAACTTGAAGATTTCGGGGACGAAATCCTTTTAAGAGGGGGAGAATGTAACACCTCGTAATTCTGTAACATTAAGTTTCACAAATTAAAGTATAATTAAATTTTAAAATAAGAACCAAGGGAAATGGGTTGCGCCATTGTGTTCGTCTCGAAATTCTGCTTGGAAACGAGTCCGATTTTTTTAGAAACGGAGTCCGTATGAGGGAGCTATGACCCTCCGAAGTTTCAAGGATTTTCAGAACAGAAAAACAACATGAATTCGAATTCGAAATTCGAATTTAAACCCCAGCACAGACTGGGCAGGAATTTTCCCGCCCAGGACCAGGTCGACCTGGGGGTCGACACTATGGTCGACCTCCCAAGGACCAGGTCGAACCTATGGTCGACCTGGGGGTCGACCTGGTGCTGAAACCCAGTTTTGATCCTGGGTTTATTCTGATGTTTCTGGTCTCGTTTTCAGTCTAGATTCGTCCGCCTAATCCTATATAAACAGCCCCTTAGCCCCATTCTCTTTACACCATTTTATTCTCTCCTTATGATGCCTCTAGAATAATTGAAATAAATAAATTAAAATAAAACACGAAGACTATTCTTGAAGACTACAGTTAGGAATTGCATATTGGAGATTCAAATAAAGTTAAATCTTCAAGATGGGAAGCAAAGGCTAATTCAACGGCTTCGAGCAACGTCGCGCGAGTCATAGCAAGTCACCTCAACGTTATCTTATTATCCTTTTCTAAAACCGATCAATGTAAGTCAGTTACTTTTTAGATTTGAACAACTAGATCTATTTGTGACATGTAATTAAATGGATATGAGAATATGCCTAATCCTTTCGTTTGAATCGGTGCTTGTATATGCCTCTGGATCTGATTCTCGGTTATGGCCTAGAACTTATTGTGGCAATTTGTCAATGACTATGATTATGGGACTTTTTGCCTAAGACTATGAATATGAAACCGTGGCCCATGAAACTATTGCCTATGACTACGAACATAAGACTGTGCCTATGACTATGAACATAAGACTATTTCCTATGACTAAGATTCATAACTATGAGACCATGACTATGACTATTGTGATTAATTGCCTAGGACTATTTTGTGGTTAATTGCCTAGGACTATTGTGGTTAATTGCCTATAACTATTATGGTTAGTTGCTTATGCCCATAACATTATAGTTGCAAATCATGATTGTATACCGAACTGGCATTATGTTGGATCAAATCACCTATGTCTCCCTTGATTTTGTTGGATCTCATACTTAGGGTGTAATTTGCTTAGTTTATTCTGGTTCTCTATTATGTACACTAAACCCACTGGATCCATTATCTTTGTATTTGTGTAGTTTGGTTCGCTTTTTCATGCCTATTCTCTTATGTCAATTCTCGTGCTTATCCCCTGTTCCTTTTGTTAGTTTCATTTCATGAGTACGTAGAAACTTGTGAATCATGTTATACGTACGACTACGACGGGGGAATTTGGGCGTAGCTTAATTAAGATGATTTGGCATAACAAATATGTTCGCATAATCTGAATTGGCTATAATAGTAAATATTACATGCATATTAGACTTGGGCGTAAAATAGTAAATTGTTAATTGACCGCAAAGTATGTAATTGGCCTGTAAGCCAAGTTTGGATATAAACTATAAACTAGAATACTAAATCTAGTTTTGACATGAACTGATCTAATTTGGCATAAACTGCAAGTTGGGTTAATTGATAGGTAAATCAAGATTTGGGCCTAAAATATAGGTATGTTAGTGGGCATGACAAATAAATATGATATAGGCCAAATTTGTTTAAAAGAGTTGTTAGCAATTTACATATAGACAAAAAGGATAAATATGTAAATCTAGGAAAGACGAATATGCCTAACCCGAGGTTAGATTGAGTTACGGTATAAGACTGCCCGAAACCGCCCGGCAAATCCAGCAACCGTAACAATACCTATCTAATGTGGGTGGTTAGAGCATTGAGCCCAAAAAGGACCCGAGGTTAGACTGAGTTGCGGTGTAAATATGCCCGGAACCGACCGGCACATCCAACTACCACAACAATATCTGTCTAATGTGAGTGGTTGGTGCTTTTAAATGAATAATTTAAAGCTAAGAAACAGTTAAGCTAGAATGGGAGGGTTAAGTCCATAGGAACACTTAACCAACTTAACATGTTAACAAGACAAGACTTGTAGGGGTTAAATAACCGTTATAACATGTTGACTAGACAAGTGGGTGAGGTTAAGAAAAGGTTTAACCGTTATAACATGTTAACTAGACTAGAAGGTGGGGTTAAGTAAAATACACTTAGCCAATTTAACACGTTAACTAGACTAGAAGGTGGAGTGAAGTAAACTTAGAACACTTAGCCATCATAGTGTGACAAATGAACAAGGTTAAGTTAAAACATGAAGGGACAATACTTAACCATTAGAACATGTGAATTAAACAGATGTTAGGATTAAGTTAACTAAGGGAACACTTAACCAATACACGATAAAGGGGTGGGGTTAAGTAATAATAATTACTTAACCAATATAACTTGATTTGTGGTAGGGTTAAGTCAACATGAACTACTAATAACACTTAACCGGTTTAACATGACAAATGAATGGGTTAAGTTAACTTGAATTGACTAATGACACTTAACCAATCCAACTTGAAGAGAAAGAGAACTAAGTAGTAAACCTTAGTTAAGAGGACTAAGTTGTAAACCTTAGTTAAGAAAACGACGGTTCAGGAAACTAAGTAGTAAACCTTAGTTAAGGGAACTAAGTAGTAAACCTTAGTAGAATACGAGAAGGAGTGAACGTCCGTCTGATCTTAGAGAAGGCTCCAACGAACTGGGGTACGAAGCACGCGGCTTCGAGAGGACGTGAGGGTACTCTTGGTATCCCTCTGTGAGGCTGCAGATGATCCGCGTGGGCTCACAGAGGTTAAGGTCTGCGTTAGAAGAACCAAGGGTATGTCTTGGTTGCAATATAAGGCAACCTAAAGACTAGGATGGACCAGCGTGATTCGATGAGACCAGTAGCCCTGTGATAGCAACTCGTCGTCTACCTACCATCTTGAGTCAGTCGAGATACGTACAGCGGAAAGGCGGAGAACTCCAAAAGACCATATACTTGCTGTCTAATTATGGGTGCGGATGGCCATAGGTTAGTGGGGGCATAAAGGGCCTGCGTATAGTTCTCATTTTTCAAGGTGTGCCTTTCAATAGTTGAGGGAGGGGTCAGGTGGGACCATAGCCACTAGAAAAACAGACCTTAGCATCTGCATTGGCAGATATCTGAAAGCTCCTGACCGAGTTCCGTGTTTCTTGATTTGGCCTGCCACAAGGCTCGGGTCGCACATACGGAGGACATGTGCATCTAGACAGCGATAATGATTCGCGACACATACGTGGGAAAAGTCTAGGAACATATACCGCTCGAGGTAGTGTGTCCTAGACTAGGGGGCATCGTTCGGTAGGTAGCATAATCCCTAGTTGGACCTAGGTCGCGTAAACTCTAAAATCCGAGAAACGTTCAATAGGTAGCATAAACCCCAGTAGCCCTGAGTAGCGAAAATCCTGGTTGGATCTAGAATGCGCTCGATAGAAAACCCTAGGTTAGACCTAGGTAATAAATAATAGATGTACACCTGAAACAACCACAATTGCGGGGATAGGGATCACGTATCTGTTCTTATCAGTTTATACAGATTACTAGTTAGGAGGTGCAGGGATATAGAAATTAGAATAACAAGGTAGTGGAGAAGCAGAGAACGTATAGAAGTGCATCTAGTTTATCTTAACTTAGCATATCTTGTGCTAACCTTATGATTCCCGTCATCATGGTGTAGTCTTGTATTCAGTTAACTCATGCCATGTTGCTTTTTACCTGTTCACATGCTGAAAGTTACTGAACTTACCAGACTTTATGTCTGACTCTGTTTTCTTTCGCTTTCTTGTCTTCCGTTTCTCCCCCTCCCCCCAGGTTCACAGGGAGGGAATATTACTACTTAGCCCAGTTTTCTTTCCAAGCTGAAGATTAGTCGAAGTTTTGCTTGGATTCTCTTTTCCATTGCTATGGCTGGCTCACGCTACATTGGGGAATATAAATGTTATTTTATGCTTCTTTATTTTGTAAGACAGATATTCTGCTATTGGAAAATAATTGTTGTACAAACTATTTGATCAATAAAGCAAAGTTCTATTTTCCGCTGTTTTAATTTTGTCTGTCTTGTAATTTATCTGTATCTTTTACCTATAACTCTCCACCGAAGTTAAGGCATTCCCTTTGTGAGTGACCTTAACGGATGTGGGGTGTTACACTTCTAGTGTTTTCGGTGTTTGGAAGGTCGGCATGAGTTACGGTAATGTTATCTATGTCGATTTTCAAGGTCGAAAATCCATGGGTCGTTATAGTGGTATCAGAGCTATTGGTTTAGTGATAACCTTGGCTCTGTGGCGTAACTCGATAGAGATGGGGTTAGTAATACCCTAGATTGAGTTTGTTATATATATAAGAGCGCGTATTTGTAATTTGATATAAAATTATTTTTGAAATTATTTTTGTCCAATTTATTAAATAATAAAAGTAATGATTTTCTCAATTTACTATAATATGGGAAATCGATTGATTTGTTAATGTTGATTTGAATGATATGTTTGGATTGTGTTGTTGATTTGCTTGAATATAAATATGAAAATGATAGATTGGTTTGAAACCAATATGAAATAAATAAGTTGAATAAATAATCCAGATAAATAAACCTGAATGGATAATTAATGAAATAAATGAAGTGATTATAAATAATTATAATCTCATGTGGATTAGATTGTGTGTAGAACTGGTTGGATCGTATGATATGGATATTTGAAACTAATTGTTGTTGTTTTGGAGACTAATGAAATTTATTTAAGTTGAGAACAGGTGCAGAAGTGCTAATTCAGCTTTAAAATCCATCCAAGAGAAATTCTGGAGTTAATTGAATCCAGTTTGAATATAACTGCATAATAACTAAGCAAGCTCGAATATAAAATATTGCTTACCGCATAATAATGCTCGCAAAAAGGTACGCCTATGCAGAATATGAAATTTTGGTGTTTATTTGGGTTTTGAATTTGGTTTTTGAATTTTTCCGATCCTGTTGGTCGATGGATATATATTTCTTGAACCTGCGATATTGCAGATGTCCTCCATCCAGGGGAGACTCTACCAAAAAATTTCCAAAATTTAAGGTGTTAGAATTTTTTTGGAAAATTCTTTTATTTGGAATAAATTGGTTTTAAAACCAATTAGATTAGTTTTGGAAATACAAATCGAGTTTTAAATTTGTTATTGTTGTAAAGATAATGGGTTTGTAACGTTCTTTCTTACCTTAGCAATTTCGAGGACGAAATTATTTTAAGGGGGGAAGAATGTAACGACCCGTATTTTTGGCAGTCAAATATTCTATTTAATTTATTATTTTAAATATTATACTTGGAATATTTATGGATTTAAATATTTAATTCGTTATTTAAAATGATGTTTTAAATGTTAATTTTATTTATAATATAAAACGAGCTCGAAATCGCGCGGCGGTTCGTAATATGGAGTTTTGAACTTCAACTGAGAATACATGATCCAATATAAGTCGGATTTCTGTGAAACGAGAAACATTGGAACCGTGTTGATGGTAATTTTCATATGAAAGAGAAAAATCCAGATTTCATATTGTAAATTGTAAGTTATGGCCAAATCAAATTTTGAAATAGTCGCTATGGAAATCGTTATTAAAATATACGCGTTAAAATAACCATTTTGCAAACGGACTCAGATTTCGATGAAATCAGTTTCATTGGGACCGTAGCGTTAAATTATTGTATGGTGTTGAATTGCATGGCAAACTGATGTCGTATGTGACCACGGTAGCCGTAAACGCCCGTTCAATTTCTGTAGCGCGTAATTAAATTAATAAAGGATTTTTTGGGTATAACTTGAACAGACGATCGAATTAGGCCGCGAAACCAATTCCATTGAGTTCGTATCGTCGACTAGAGTCAGGATAGGTATATAGTTTGTTATTTTTGGAGACCGTGTAATTTGGTGTCCAAAATGGCATTGTGGTGCACGTAAAAATAGCCTACCGGGAAAACAGTCTCAGAATGCGACGAAACTAGTGCCATTGGGTTTGTATTGAGAAATTATTGTAGGATTTCAAAGTTTCAAGTTGATCGGATTTATTTAGTGATCGTGAAAAATTTACATGCGTGTTTATTTCTGGTTTTATAAAGGAAATTTTTTCAAACGATGTCGGAATTCGACGAAACTTGTCCCATTGGGTTCAGAATACCTTTTTACACCAAGATTAGCCTTTTTATCAGTAAACAGAAATCATTTGTATTAATTTTAATCAATTACTTTACCCGTAAGTTTCGTTAAAATATATAATACTATTATTTGGTCCTAATACCCTACTATAAATACCCAACAGTTTGTTTCTAACCCTAAATCATGAACGATGCGTGGTCAACTATGGAGACCGCCACCACCCATTATTATCAACGGCTGTAATAATCGAAACTTTCTCTTCCTTAATCTCCGATTTGGTTCATCAATACTGAAAGTCATTAACCACTAAAGGGTTCAGAGCTCCGAGGACTCAAGTTTGGAGGGCGGTGATGATAATCCAAGGATGACGGCAGCCAGAATTCGACTGTGAAGTCGATGCGGGTGTGGTGATTTTGCCATCGAATGGCGTAACCAGAAGGTGTAGTTTTTGGGGCGGAGAAAGAGGTCGGTGAGGCGGTTAGGTGGGAAACCTTCGATCGGAGTCCGGTTGATCTGTGGAGGCGCGGTAAGGTCAAAACCTCAGTGTATGGTGAAGGCGTGAGCACTTGGAGTGAACCAGGTTGGCAAATTGATTTGGTGATGGGTTTGGAATTCGCGAAGTAGGATTTCACTGAGTAAGATGGAACGGGGATGAAATGGACCGATTTTTGTTCCAGTAATTTACCTTAACCCAGTAATTGATTTAGGAAATAAAGGATTAACCGATTCATAACTTAAGTAATTTAAGATTATAATATTTAATCTATTTACACAGGTTAGACTTGGATGAGTATAGCAGGGATGAACGGTGAAACAAGGAAGAAACATTTGGTCCTGAACTATTATTGAGAAAGTAATTAAAATTTATTAGTTTAACTAATATTTAAGGAGAAAATTATCAAAAATAATCATGTATTCATTCTGAATGGTGCAGGATTTTCTAACAGGAAAAAAATACACGAATGGGAAGGAAAAGTTTGATTGTTCTGAGCTGAGTTGCGCCAACCAGAAAGAAATTTAAAAGTAAATAACTAAGGAAATTGTTAATTAAAGAATTATATAATTAAAATTGAAACGTATAGTTATAATAGCTATAACTCGTACATATGTGACAGAACTGAACCAAACAAAAGGGCGTTGGGACCGTAATTCTGAACGCTCCAATTTTGGAACTGACACGGACAGAATTGGACAAGTCTGGAATCAACTGGATTTTTAATTAAATTAAACACTTGTTTAATTTAATTACACTCAACCGTCTGAACAACGGTATCAACTCAAGGTGAGTTAAACTCACTCAGTTTTTCCCTATTTATATTTTATATAAATTGGGTTTTTATTTTGTGTGCTTTGTTGGATAATGGTTGACTGTTTGCTAGTATTTTAATTATTTGTTGATACGGCTGATGGAATTAAAACGTTGTTTAATTTCAGTGAAATACCAAATCGTTATTTTAATGATTGGTTCCAATAAAGGTAACTTACCTTATTGGTCACGTTTATCAATAAACGTGTTTAATGGTTTGGATTGTTTGATCTGTTTGAATTGTTTTAAACTGTGTGGAGATAACCATTTGTATACAGGGAAGAACAGGTTGGAGGGATCCAACCGGATTCCTCAAATATATTATTTATTTTCATATTATCATATATGAACTATCATGATTGGGTTATTGATTTAGTAGTGACCATTGACTGAAAAGTCAATATGTGTTGTGTTTTAACCAATGAGCTATATTGGTTGAGTAATCGGCAGTAAATGGCCCAAAAGTAAACCGTTTTGTTTATATTGATTCACCGTCGGGTGAGTCGATAGAGATGAAGTTATAAAATTTATTTTATAACTGGAGATAGATTTTTGGAATATATTATTTTGAATAAATTCTATTAAAAGGAAATAAACATTTATTTTTACAATTAATTATAAATTGATTTTACAAAGTAAATTCTGAGATTAATCAGATTTATAAAAATGGGAATAGAAATTAACCTTAACGGTTGAAGATTTTTGGAAAATTGGTTATTGAGAATTAATTAAATAGAGTTATTTAAAGTGAGATATAATTAGAATCGGGTAATCGTGCCTTGAGTTGTCTAAGCCGACTATTGTAACTGAAATTGATTATTAATTTAATTTTGTTTTGAGTTAATATAATAGAATAGTTAAATGAATATTATTTAATTTTAATAAGATTTTTATAAAGGATTTACTATTTATTTTAGTAAATAAAGAAATTAACTACTGAAGTAGTTAATGATTGAAATAAATTATTATTTTAGTTAATAATAATTTAGTAATTACTGTTAATGGAAATTCATCAAAAAGTAATCGAGGTTGAAAGGAAATCTAGTGAAATGATGAAAGGAGTTACGAACAGATTTTGTCAAAAACCTGAGTTTTATAACAAAGTTATAAAAGGAAATTTTAAGCGAATATTATAGCTTAAAATAAATTTTACTTAATTATTTGAATTAAGTAAAAGGAAATTTAGAAAAAAGAGTTTTATGATAAACCGGAGTCATAGAGAAGGGGGTTGAGTTGTTGGGTCGTTAATTCTAAAATAACGTTATGTAAAAATGGGATTAGGTAAAAGTGGGAACTGAAATGAGAATCTCAAAGCGAGAAATGGTTAGATGGATTTGAAAAGAAATTGATGAAAGCGAATTTGGTAGTAGAAGTGGATCATAGGATTTGTAAACAAATCCGAATTATAAAAATGAAATTGTTTTTAAAAGGTAAAGGTTAAAAAGGGGTGTTTTATAAAGTTCTTAATAATTGAATCAAGAAAAGTGGGTATAGTCGAGAAAGAGTGTTAAAAAGAGGTAAGCAGGTTTTATGAAACCATATTTTGAATAAAATAGTTTAATGTTATTTGTATTGGGATTAGAACGAAATATTGGTGTTGGGATTACGACTGGTATCCAGCTGAAGATATGAACGTTGTTGATCAAGGTCTGAGAGGTAATTAAAATACCCCAACTTGAACGACTTCAGGATTATCTGAGGATGATATAAGTTGTAATGGTGAAAGAGGTTAGTATAATTTATCATTTCGTTAGGGAAATAATAACGCAACATTTTGATGAAGATTTGGAAAATATATATAAAATGATGATTTCAAAGTAAAAGGAGAAAAGGGGAGGTTGCGTAAAATTATAACGAGATCAATAAGGTTAAAAGGAAATGTAAAGTTGAGTATTGAAATAGATTTATTCTATAAAAATAAGTGTTGTTTATTGTTGACAAGTAATAGATAAAAGATATCTCGTAATGTTGTTTTACGAGTATTGAGTTAAAATGATCTCCTAATATTATAATAACGTGGCTAATGTTTGAAAGTGAAAATAGAAACAAAATATGATTTAGGATTCTCCTAGGTATTAATTCGAATTTGTTTAAAGAATAAATCTTATTTATAATTAGAAGTGTAAACTATATTTATAATATTGAAGTATTTAAGGGTTTTAAATATACATTTGTTTTAAATTGAAAGGCCAAGTGAGACCGAATACTGAACCAGTGAACTCACTGGATTGTCATGATCGAAACACTGTTTATTTTGATAGTTAAATCACCGACTATCAAATCTGTCCAATACGATTGTTGGTACGGAAGGACCGGGATCGAATTTATATTCGAAACCATTTCGACCAACAAATATGTGAAGATATTAGAAGATGATTGAGATGAAGCATTGAAGACCGTAGATTTTCGTAAACGGAAGAACTGCTAATAATCTCTGGTCTGCAGCCAAAGATGTACTGTGGTTCTGTCGTGGTTGGAATCTACGGGTTGCAAGAACTTCTCGCTACTGATCCATGGGGTGATTCTTGTATTGGATGCAGTAGGAGAGTACCTTCGGTTCATCCTGTTCCTAGATGACTTGTATGGACGAATGTATGACAGAGTATTTCCTGAAACCACGTACGTTGATTTTTTTATAAATATACCGAGTGGTGGCAAAGAGGGGCACTTGTTTTATACCCAGAGTATATTTGTGGACATCAATTAGTGACTTGACGGATCTGACGATGTGGCTTTCAAAGTGAATGGTGACCAGAAGTTCCAAAAGGGGAATTTAAACCTCAAGCCTCATCAATCGGGAAATGACAGAAATCGGGCAGGCAGCATGGCTATGTAGGTCGCTCCCATTAGGGTGTATAATCACCTATCTAAAGAAAATCCTTTTGCTTCTTTAATCTATTTCGATGATGTCCCTTTTCGGGAAACGGTGGGTCGCACCCGTCCATTGGTGATATACATTCGATACACTCAAGCGAAATGAGTGGTCGGTCATGTGAGGGCCGGATTGCAAGACGTTCTTGTTGAACCCAGTGTATTCGCCTCTAGAGACACACTATCGGCAGGTGGTCCCATACCTTGTCATAGTCGGAATCCAATTTTCAATAAGCGCCCGCGGTTTTGATTGTATACTATATATGTGGAGCGTGAGATGCAAGCGTTCTACTAGATTCTATTTACTTGTATTTAGACATTATTATAATATCAGGCAAGATATTGGTTTAAAAATGTTTTGGGTTATCGTAAGGTAAAAACCGTCCGTATTTATGTGTGGATTTGGTCTTACGATTATCCTTTTCTTTGAAGGATTTTAACTTTAAAATCAGGTTGTGTGATACCCTTAATACTGCGCGAGTTTTTCTCACTTTGGTTCACCAGACTGACCCGGTGTTTTGTAAATGCTCGGGTTAGCCCGGGGTGTACAGGTTCAGGTTATCAGATGCTGCGAAGTCCAGAGACGAGCTGGAGGTGTTCAGGCGTATGATATTATATAGTTACTATTCCGTGTGTGTTGTGTATAGGGCAGATTATTATAACTGCCCAGTGATGTTGATGTACTCTGATATTGTAAGTTTTATTTAAAGCTCTCAATAAAGTTATTTCTGTATTATATTTTGTTCCGCTGCGATGTGAGACTACGCGGTGTGTTGGTTCTTCTACTTCTTCTATTCTTATATTTCTTTCTTTCTTATCTCACCCTCTAATTTCTTTCTATTAACGTTCCAGTGTTTTCGGTGTTTGGAAGGTCGGCATGAGTTACGGTAATGGTATCTATGTCGATTTTCAGGGTCGAAAATCCCTGGGTCGTTACAGCACTGCCCCCGGACCCGCTTCTCGGCTCGCCTTCGGCTCGGCACTCGGCTTGCCTTCATCTTGTCAGTGTTAGTATCTGTATAAATTGAAACTGCATATGTAATGAGTGAAATAAGTGATGTAGTGAGGAATAATTGTATATGTGAATAATTAGTGTTGTAGTAAATCATTGAGTTGTAAATAGTTGAAGTTAGAAATTTATACTATTTCGATTGTAGAAATAAAATATTTTATTTAATAAAACATTGATTGAATTCAAATTCTGTGCATTAGTATTCTATTAAATAAATATTTAATCCTGTATAAGTGTTGCCTTGGATGGTAAAAGTGTTATTATATATAATGTGGGGGCCACTTTTAAGTAAAATTAATATCAGCGGCATCACCATGAAAATGCCGTCATTGGATCGCAAAGTTGTTGCCTTTGACTCTATGGCAACGCGGCAAAATGCAACACCGAGAAAGTGTTGCCACATATCATTTGTTGCCTATAACAATATTTTTTGGCACTTCCTGCATCACTTCTCTGATGTTGCAGTATGCAATATATGGCGTAGTGATGACATGTACAGGTGCAGCAGAATATGCTTGAAGGTTATAAATACAATGACACAAATGTATGATGTACATGGCAAAGCAACCACAAATATGACATTAAACATGGAAACATGCACAATAAACCAGAGTGCACAATACAAAATGCACAGCAGCCATGAAGATGTAACTTAGGTATACATTATGAAGTAGTATACAAAACAGCTGCATGATGTACACAAAAGCCAACAAGTATGCATAAAGAAATGGTGCATAAAAGTGCAAGCATGGGCTGCACAGTTTCATAGACACTAGAGCAGGTCACAACAAGGCATTTTTCAAATACAAGCACAACAACAATGTGAACAACATACAACAGGTACAGTATACACATATGTGTGGACAAGGGAAATCAAAGATAAGGCATATATATATATATATATATATATATATGGAAGCAAAGTGGCAAATAATACACACAGGCACAACAGTGGTGCATAAGCAAATATGATATACATATATAAACATGTGTGTGTATGTATGTATATGTATATATATATATATCAGTGTATGCAGTCATGAAGATTGATAAGCAAGAAGTAATGTTCTAGTGTCAATACAGTGATCGAATGGTCTCAAAATAAAAGGGAAATTCTTTTTCAAAATTGACTGGGTTCAAAAAAAGAATGATGTTAAATCTGCATGGATGGAATTAGCAAATTTGGTAAGTTATATTTGCAAATTTGTCTCTGAAAAATGCTCCAAATTCACAATGTCAAAAACGTGATCAAAATTAGTTTTTGGCAACGAATCTTTCTCCAAAAATTGGCATGCAATTATTCTCAAATTTACTGTGGACAAAAACATGAGCAGATATATTGAAGAATATCACGTGTGAATTAATGTAACCAGGGTCGAAGTTTTTAGCCAAGAAAATCATCAATTGTTTCCAGAACTCAATAGGGCATACACGATATTTTAATCACGCAAAAATCACACAAGCATTAGACAAAATCATAGCAAAGAAATGAGAGAATAGTAAGGATTTGTAAACCCTATAAATTCTGCATGATTCATCACTGGAAAATTGATCGAAACCAAAGCAACAAATTCAAAAGCAAAAGAAAATCAATTCAGAGTACTCACAAGATATCAGGGTTTCGATCGCAAACCAAATTGGAGGACCAAGAGACAATAAACTTTCAAAGCATCAAAGAACCAATCTACGTTAGTTTCGAAGTCGCGATTTGGGGATTTTTGCAAAACCTTATTTTTGATTCACCAGACATCAAAGAGCAAGGAGGGAAGCCAATTATTAAGTGTCAAAGAAATAAAAGAGGGCCGACTATTTTAATATAGAAGGGGTTTTGTTTATTTTGTTTTTCTTTTTTCTTTTATAACTGATCCATCAGTTATTTTAGTTTTTCAATAAAACTTGGGTAAACTAGCTATAAGATTTATAGTTAGGGTTTACGAGTTACGGATTTGTAATTCGAGGGAAATCTGATTTTGAGGATAAAGATCAGTCCAGTGTAAGGGTGTAAGCGGGTCGGACCGGACGGAGGTGTGTCCAAGCTTTGTCCTATAAGAGACTCAGATGGACACAGACCGAAGAAGAATTAAGTTCGACTGTTGTTTGTATGAGCCGAGCAACGTACGAACAATGTTCAGACAATAGAAAAACATTGAACATTTTGGGTCGGGTTAGATCCTGGTGTGTCCAAGATCTATCCTATAAGAGAATCGGAAGGACACAGACCGAACACCTTATAGCTTCGGACCGAGCTGGACAACGGACTGCCATGTCCGACATACAGCCATAGTCAGGGTTTTAAGGGTAGGATTAGAGAAATAGCAGGGTTTGCGAGTTTACAGGGTTTTATAAGCGGGAATCTGTTTTAATACCTAGTAGTAATATTGGGAATGCAGCAGTAGGCAGGACTTTGTCGAAGTAGATAAAATCTGTGTCATTTACTTTCTGCAATTATTTTCTCTTCTAAAATCTATGCAGCGATATTTTTAATATCTCGTAAAACTCCAATAAACCCTATTCACCCTCCTCTAGGGTTAATCTATATCCTACAAGATATTGCACCTGCGACAATCCATATTTTTCGATTGCATTGTGAGTTTGAATGACATTGTATATTGTTTTAATGGTAGTGCAATTTGAAGGCTCATTTCTTTTTAATATATTCAAAATCTCCTTTGCTTTCACCATATTTCTATGCATTTTCATTACCAATTTGAACTCTTCTTCACTTAAGCTTCCTGCATAGGAATGACCTTTGGTGTGCTTTAGCTTTGAATGATTGTGAACACCGTTTACAACTACTAAACGCCAAGTGTCCATCGAACGAAGTTCCACACCTTTAAGTCTAAATGGACAATTACATTTCTTTATACACGTCAACCTATAATTGTTTGGATCTTTAATATTGCACCTCTTATACACCCCACCACGTTCACATGAAAAGATTATTCAATGTTTCACACTAGATGAGGCACTGTCCGATCTCATTATAATTATTAAAAAGCCAAGCGTCTGCTAGTATTACGAACTCAATCAATTAAATGTCGACGGGATGGATAAATCTGCAAAAGAAAAAAAAGTATATTATCCAATTGTGCAATGAAAAAAGTAATTAAATACATCAAAATGTTAAAACAAAACATTACCTGCATCATATGTTGTAAATTCATTTGTATAATCCAACAATATTCCATTGTTGTCATCTTCATCACTTGAGTAATCTACTATCTACATAAGCAACATATAAATGGAAAAATAAATTGTCAAAAGATAAACTTACACATAATGAAACAACATGATTGCGTAACAAATCTCGTATAAATCATACGTGGAAGGAAGAACAATCACGTGCAGACACTACGTTGTTATGATAAAACCCACGTATACGCTCTGCGTTGGTGAAAATTTTAATGCCTACTTCCCACATAGAACAGATACGTGGTTATTTTAACAATAATGTACGTGATTACGTACAATACCATGTTTCTTTTCCATGTGAATTTTGTTATGTTCTCACAATTTAGCCTCTTCAAAACTGAGATTATTTAAATCAAAAATGTATTTAAAAAGCTGAAAAAATATTAGAATTACCGCATTAATCTTTTTTAGATTTGTAGCATCATCTTCGTGATCCATTGCATGATTGCAAATGGATGATATTTTGAGTATTTTGTGATTTACACTGAATGAAGGAGCAAACAAGAGAAATGATAAAGTTACATACAATACATAAAAGGAAGGAAGTAGTTACGTATAAAAAAAGGTAGTTTAGTGTAATGACCCGCATTGGCAGAGGTATTATAATTAATTTATTTAATTATATAAATAGTGATATAGGGAATTGAATGGTCGTGGAATTAAATAATGATGAATATTTAATTAAAATAATAAATTAAATAATATATTTAATTCTGAAATAATCAAAATTGGATGAAATGACGATATGGTGTGAACCGGATCATCTGTGATATTTTATTCAGCTTGGAATTGAATTTAAATAACGAATATATTATATAAACGACAGTTTGAACGTAGAGTTATAATATAATTAAAATCGAGCTCGAAATGGCGCTGCAGTTCATAAATTGGCGATTCGAACTTCAACTGAATGTACAGGATTCGTTTTAAGCCAGATTTCTGTGAAACAAGAAAGTGTGGAGCTGGTGGAGTATATCTTCCTAGTTGAAGAGAAAAATCTGGATTTCGTCGGGTATATTTTGATTTACGTCCAAATCAAATTTCAGAAAAGTCGCTGTGGAAACGGTTGTTGATCCCAACCGTTGGTGATATACATTCGATACACTCAAGCGAAATGAGTGGTCGGTCATGTATGGCCGGGTTGCAAGATGTTCTTGTTGAACCCAGTGTATTCCTTTCTAGAGGTTCACTAGCGAAAGGTGGTTCCGTACCTTATCATAGTTGGAAACCCATTACCCAATACGTGCTTGCGGTTTTGATTGTATACTATATATGTAGAACGTGAGATGAAAGCGTTTCTGCTAGATGATTATTATATTGTGGTTGATAGACATTATTATAATATAAAAAGGTTTTGATATAAAGATAATTTGGATTCTCATAAGGGAAAAAACCGTTCCGTTATACGGCATGGTCTTATGAGATATCATTTACCTGCTTAAACTGTTTTAATCTGTTTTACTCATACCAGTCCCATGACTGACCCGGAGTTTATTTTGTTTTGTTTTCCCTAAACTCTTGGGTGCCCAATTTTGTACGGGCAGTTAAGTAGTCGGGATTTACGGATACTTGAAGAGCTGGAGCAGGAGGCTTCAGGATTATATAGCTATAGTTCATTTCCGCTGTGTTGTAAGCGTTGTACTTTGATAATGATGTATATTCAAGTACAAATGTATATTTCAAGTTATGTTATATATATTATATGTTTTTCGTTCCGCTGTGAGGTTCGTGTTACTCTGATGTTGTGTTCTTCTTCTTCTTCTATTCTAAGTTTCTATCTTATCTTTCCTCACCCTCTGTTTTCTTTCTATTAATTTCCTGATTTTCAGTTTAATTTGGGGTTGGACTTGTGTTTTGGTCAGCTCAAACTGGATCGGATTTTCGGGTCATTACAGTTGGTATCAGAGCTTAAGTTAAGTGAATTACCTTGGCTCTGTGGCGTGACTCAGTAGAGATGGGGTTAGTAATACCCTAGATTGAGTTGAGTGTATATATACGAGTGAACGTATTTGTTATTGATATAAAAACTTGTTTTATATTGTGGAGATTTATTGGTTGAGTTGTTTATGGGTTCTGGTCGATCAGTTTTATCCGCTGTATCGGTAGGAGTTTATAAACACTCGAATACGATGGGTCGTCACAATATGTTTTGAAAGAGGGTAAATTAAAATTAGTTTACCCAAGGTATATCTTGATATAGAGAAGATATATATATCAAAATTTTAATATAGTGGATATATTGGTTGTTATTATAATCGAGTAAGATTATTAATTAAATGGTTATGTAAATAACCAATCAGAATTCATATAAGTGAAATACGTGAAATCAAATGAGTTAAATCTAAAATTTTAACCAGAAATTGAGTTAAAACTCTAGAGAATTGGATAAGTGTTTGTAAATGGATTTGGATTAAAAATAAGGAAAATTTAAGATCCTGGGAGATTTTAAATTGTTTTACAAGCAGTGTGAATTATATTTTGAAATGAATTTCAAAGTGGAAATGTTTAGAAATGGTTTTATAGTATTGAACTCACTTCGATCGCTGGAAAATAAATTATGATGATGACAGCTGCATCATCAGTATTCATTTTCGAGTTGTAAGTGACGAATTACTACCAGAGATACTGTTTTGAATTTGTTTTGGGAAAGACAAGTTGTGTTGAATTTCAAAATGGGATTTATAATATAGAATTTGAATAATAGAATTTGATATATAAAATTTGAATAGAAATTGAATAGAATTAACTAAGTCGAAGAGGAATTAGTTAATCGAGTTTTGAATTTGAAGTTGAACTTTGAAAGGTGAATTGAATTTGTAAATGGATATTAGAAATCGAATATAGAACTTAAATTTGAAATTTGGATTCAAATTAGTTAATAAGCAAGTTAAAATATATTTGAACATGTCATGTTCAAATATAAAAGTGAAATAGAGTAAAAGAGTTAATTAACAAATTAATTAACGAATTGAGTAAAAACGATCAGGTATAGTTAAAATAGATTGGGTAGGTATAAATATACATGAGATAGGTATTGATAAGGTACGAAGGTATATAAATAGAATGCTCGACAAAAAGGTACGTATTTAATTCATATATGAGATTTTATGCGCCGTATCGGCTAGCCGCTTGGCTTTTTCTTTTTCTTTTGGATTGGTGAGGGCCATGGGAGGCTATTTGAAATATCCCGATGCTCCTGGTACAAAGGAGGTTATGGCGAATTTTTCCGGGAATTTAAGGAGTTAGGATATTTTTAAGATAATTTAATAGTTAGAAATCAACGTATCGATATATAGAAGTCGATAAGAAAACGAACTTAGAAATAGAATAGAAGTATAAGAATAAAATCTAGTAAGAATAGAAAGAGAAAGTGTGTACGTGTTTAAAGGTGAATAATCAGTTGTATGGTACTGATTATTCGAGTAAGTAGTCTTATCTATTTTGACGTTATAAATGTTATTCGGTCAAGGTCTGAGAGGTAGTTATACCCCAACTTGATTGATTTCATTATTAACAAATAAATAGTAAGATTTCAGGCTCGAAGATCAGTGTTGGATAAGAGTTAGTTGAATATAGTATTTGGGTTGTCGTAACGATGTTTTACACAACATCCGTTTTAACCCAAATAAGTGTAAGCTTGTAAATAGAATAAAGAATATTTCCTAAGTATAGAAATAAACGAGATCGGAAAAGAGATAAGTAATTGGAATATTTTCCAATTATAAATAGCATATATTTTCTAGAGTTTAGAAAATAAAGGAAGGCGATATTCGGAAATGTTTTCCAAATAACATAAAGGGCCAATATGGTTATTGAAAATATTTGGTTAACAAATATTGATAAAGAATAGAGAAGTGATTTAACTAATGGAATATTAATTAAGGGCTCAGTGACATGTGCAAAAGGAAATTTTGATTTTTTGAAAAGAGTAAACTGTTTAAAAACTCCCAGGGAAAGACTGTTTGAATTAAAAACAAATTTAACAGAAATTTGTAAAGCAAATTTTAATTAAAGTAAAGCCAGTAAAGTGGTAACTGAGATTGAATTAGAATGATATCAAGACCAATTGGATTGTGAGATTCAAATTTGAAGTGTAATGTGATAATCAAGTTAAGAGTTGGGAATCGAGATGAAACTCGAGTTTGAAATTATATTTGGCTTGGATATAAGCGAATGGTTGTGTTGTGAATAAAAGCAGATTGGAATTTGATTGGGATGATCCTTGTATCCGCTGAATTGATAACAGGTGGAAAGGGTATAATGATATGCCGACAA
Source organism: Allium sativum (assembly GCA_030737875.1). Taxonomy (NCBI): domain Eukaryota; kingdom Viridiplantae; phylum Streptophyta; class Magnoliopsida; order Asparagales; family Amaryllidaceae; genus Allium; species Allium sativum. The sequence goes on along the minus strand of CM060924.1, from coordinate 776,817,212 downwards.
AAGGTACAAGTTTATATTTCATATGGTATGAGATTTTGATGAGCCGAATTGGCAAGCCGCTTGGCCGTTCGATTTTCTTTAGAGATGGCCCAGAGAGGCAAGTTAGAGTTTGACCGAGTGACCAGTACAAAGGAGGTGCTGGCGAAATTTTTCGAAGAGTTAAGGCGTTAAATTTTTTTCAGGATTTTTGGAAATTTTCGTTGATAAGAATTAAATAAATTTTTAATTGAAATTAAATTGGTTCAGTTGAAACGGAAGTTAAGAAGTGAACAAATAAGTTCTAACCAGTCGATAGGGTCATTCTCTACCTTAGCAATTTCGAGGACGAAATTATTTTAAGTGGGAAAGATTGTAATGTCCCGCATTGGCAGAGGTATTATAATTAATTTATTTAATTATATAAATAGCGATATAGGGAATTAAATGGTCGTGGAATTAAATAATGATGAATATTTAATTAAAATAATAAATTAAATAATATATTTAATTCTGAAATAATCAAAATTGGCTGAAATGACGATATGGTGTGAACCGGATCATCTGTGATATTTAATTCAGCTTGGAATTGAATTTAAATATAGAATATATTATATAAATGACAGTTTGAACGTAGAGTTATAATATAATTAAAATCGAGCTCGAAATGGCGCTGTAGTTCATAAATTGGCGATTCGAACTTCAACTGAATGTACAGGATTCGTTTTAAGCCGGATTTTTGTGAAAAATGAAATGCGTGGAGCTGGTGGAGTATATCTTCCTAGTGGAAGAGAAAAATCTGGATTTCGTCGGGTAGATTTTGATTTACGTCCAAATGAAATTTTAGAAAAGTCGCTGTGGAATTCCTTTATAATTAGTAACGCTTTATTTACGTTATAAAAGGGTTTTCAATATATTTGAATATCGGGTTTGAATTCAGACAAGGTTCTTTTGAGACATAATGAGAATTTAATTTTTAGAATTTTACTATAATTTTTAATTAAATAAATAAGCAACTTTTTATTTGGAGTATTTTGGCACCCTGTAATCAACATTTTGGGGTTTCACAGTATGAGTCAAACTACCGGTATTATTATATTTTTGGGATCATGAGACATTGCTCGTCTCACCGGTGTTTTTATCTCTGTTCGTAGCAGCTCGTATATGTAACACCCCGTAATTTGAACATAAAAATTCACAAATTAAAGTATACTTAATTAAGTGAAATGGGTTGCACAGAGAAATATATATATATATTGATATATATATATATATATATAATTGAAAAATAAATAAATAAATATGCAAAAATGTTCAAAACAGCGAATTGGGAGAGGGGAATAACCGAACCGGCCGATTTTTGAGGTCGACCCGAGCTCGCTGGGTCGACTAGGGGTTAATCCAGGGTGTTTGGCTGTCAACCCGTGGGCCGATTCGCTCAAATGCAGATTTTGCATTTGAATGGTTCTCATGGTTCAGCTTTAATCTAAAGGCCCTAGATGGTTCCTACACTAGACTTCTTCCCCAAGACATGCTTTGATGGCTTGGATTGAATCTAGGGTTAATCCTATGGCTAATACTATCCTAATCCTCTATAAAAAGACCCCTAAACCTAGCCTAAATCACCATTATTCAATCCTACAACTAAACTATGCCAAAATGATTCCTCATCATGGCCTCCACTTCAACCCATGGCCTCCATCTCCAACTTCAAGAGCCTATGCATTCAAACAAGATCTGAATCAAAGGTGCTAGCTTGCTACATCAAATCAAGGGAGTAGATCAACGTTGCTATGGCGATTTCATGATGGTTCTTCATCAAAGGAGCCACCTTTCTTCGCCAAAATGATTCATGCTCCTAGTCCGCTTGCCACGCTATGTAAGTTCTAGCTATTTCTAGATCTAAACGGTAGTTTTGATCATGGCATGGAATAAAATGTGGTTAAACATGAATGTTATAACCTATGCGAGCCTAGTTTGCTCCTTTATCATGAACATATGACTTTGGGTTATGTTTTAGCGACTAAACCATGCTATTCATGTTGCATTGGACTTAGTTTGCCATGCAAGATTGGACCTTTACTTGTAGTATGATAGCATGAACACTTAGAGCCACTTTGACTTGTGAAATAGTTGCATAAATTGGACTTGGGGGCTTATGCATGTAAATAAAACCACCCCCCTTATGATATCATGTTTATGTAAGGTCAAATCCCGTTATGACAACATGCGAGTTTGTGAGCAAATTTCCTATGATAATATGCAAGTTTGTGGCCAAATCCTTTATGACATTATGCATGCTTATGGCCAATCCCTATATGATACTATCATGCATGTTTTAAGGCCAAACCCCCTTATGATACCATGCATGTTTGGAGCCAATCCCTTTTGTGGCATCGTGCATGTTTTGGGGTCTATATGTAGCCATAGTATACCTGCTATGTTGACTCGCTTTCACTCAAGTGAAAACACGATTTTGGGGTAGTTAGATAAACATGAACATGACGCGAAATCTTGACGTGAATATGACATGAAAACTTGACTTGAGGTTACACGTGAACACGACATGTAAGTTGAACCAAAAATGGGGGCATGACATGTGGGGTAAACATGGAACTTGAACTAGACGTGGGAGGGTTGTAAGTGTAATATGACACTAGACCAAACATGAAAGTGGCCAACTCGAGGTTGGGTTGAGTTTGTAGCATAAATCTACCCGGACCCGCCCGGCTTAACTAGTGGCTACAAACAATAGGACCCAATGTGAGAAGTTGGTCATGTCGCGCATAAGACCCGAGGTTAGACTAAGTTGTGGTGTAAAACTACCCGGACCCGCCCGGCTTAACTAGTAACCACAACAAGGTCTAATGTGAGAGGTTGAGAGTGCATTAATTAAATTAATGCCACATGATAAGGTTAAGTAAATTTGACTAATGACACTTAACCGATATGACACGAATGGGTAGGTTAAGTTAAACCGGACTTAGTTCCTTAATGACACTTAACCATGCAAGACAATTAGGGGATGGGGTTAAGTAATTTATGCTTAACTAATCCGACTTGGTAATTAGATGGGGTTAAGTAACCTTCACTTAACTAATCTAAACATGGTAATTAGATGGGGTTAAGTAACTTAGACTTAACTAATCTAAACACGGTAATTAGATGGGGTTAAGTAACCTACACTTAACTAATCTAAACACGGTAATTAGATGTGGTTAAGTAACCTATACTTAACTAATCTAAACATGGTAATTCGGTGGGGTTAAGTTAAACACTTAACCAATCTAAACTTGGTAATTCAATGGGGTAAAGTAACCAATACTTAACCAATTTAACATGATAATCTAATGGGGTTAAGTAACTTATACTTAACCAATTATACGTGATGATTGGATGAGGTTAAGTAACCTTTACTTAACCAATCTAATAGGTAGACCTGGTAGGGTTAAGTCACAAGACCTTTTAATTTAGGCTTAACCATTGTATACGATTAGTGGATGGGGGTTAAGTTAACCTATACTTAACCAATCCGACTCGATAATCTGATGGGATTAAGATAATCTATGGTTAATCAACCTAACATGATAATCTGATAGGGTTAAGACAAATAAATACTTAACCAGTTTGACTTGATAAGGTTAAGTCATGGGCTTCTTGGTACACTTAATCAACCTGTAGGGCTAAGCCTTGAACTTGAGTACTTAGCCAATCTTGACATGATTCGTAGGCGGGTTAAGTCATGAACTTGGATAACAACACTTAACCCATTTGACAAAACCCTAGCTCAGGGGACTAGGTTGGAAATCGTAGTTAACAAAGATAGTGGAAAGAGGGGCTAAGTGGTAAACCTTAGTTAAGGGTAACTAAGTAATAATTCTTAGCTAAGGACATGGACTAGTTCATAAAGAGATGAGTAACCTGGTACGGTAGGTCATCGCTTAGTATACGAGGAGGAGCAAGTTATCTGACTTGGATAAAAGCTCCAGCGAACTGGGTGACGAAGCGGAAGCTTCGGGGAATGTGAGGGTACTTTTGGTATCCCTCTATGAGGTGGCGTGTGGTCCATGAAACCCGGCCTCACAGAGGTTAAGGTCTGCGGTAGAAGAGCCAAGAGTATGCCTTGGTTGCTATGCGAGCGACCTAAAGACTGGGATGGATTAGCGTGGAGTCGACGATGCTTGATTTTTCCCCGGGATAGCATGTCGCCGACTACCTACCATCTTTAATCAATCGTGTACGTACGGAAAGGCAGGGAACTCCCAAAAGACCATATACTAGCTATCAAGTTATGGGTGAGGTTGGCTATCTGGAAGTGGGCATCGATGGGCCTTAGTGTAGTTCTCATACATGATTTTTCTTGGATTGCCTTTCAGTAGTTGAGGGAGGGGTCACGTGGGACCATAGCCACGGGTACAAAAACAGACCTTGATATCTGCATCAGCAGACGACTTAAATCTCCCGACCGAGTTCCGTATTTCTTGATTTGCCCTGGCACGGAACTCGGATGGCACATTGAGGAACATGTGCGTCTAGACATGGAAAACGATTCACGATACATACACGGGATAAAGGGCGCGGTTGACGGGTGGCATAATCCCTAGTGGTCCTAGGTGGCTGAACCCAAACCGAGACACGGAAACGTCCATTAGGTAGCATAATCCCTAGTGATCCTAGGCGGCATAAATCCTAAGTGAACACGCGGTAGTTCATGGTAAGGAAACATAACTAGAGCAAGGGTAGCAGTCCAAAATAACCCCAGGGATAAAACGTTTACATGGGAAAGCCCGTATGGCCTACGGCAAAGGATTGAACTTATACATGGAAAGAAGCATACGAGTTGGGAAAACCTACATATGCTATATATTAGGTTGACATGGACCATTACATGACATTGGGCAAGGGACATTCATAATTAACACATGACGCGGGTTGGGATTCTAGTACGAGAGGTGCAGAGCAAATATACATGTTAGAACCATGAGAAATATACATGATAGATACCGTGGGATGTTATACAGGATAGGTACCTTGGGATATTATACTTGATAGAAACCAGACGATGTGATACCTTGATTTATCATGACACCGTAGTTTATCATGATATCTTAGTTTACCTTGCTACAGTAGTTCAGCCTGTTAACCTGGTTTAGTTTATCTATCTTGTCGTCATCCTTATGTTTACTTTCAGTTTATGCATGTCATGTTACCTTTACCTGTTTTTATACTGGAAGTAGATAGGACTTACCAGTCTTTATGACTGGCCCCGTTTTGTTTCGCCTCTTTGTCTTCTGTTTCCCCCCCAGGTTTCAGGGAGGAAACAATGTTATCTAGTTCGGACTTCTTCTGCCTGAAGATCATCACGCATGGCTTGGACATTTCTTGGCTATGGCTACTTTACTGTTTTACTTGGGGAATAATTCATGAAATGGTTTTATGCTTCTTTATTATTGCAAGACAGGTTTTGATGTATTCTGATGTAAAAGGCTTTAGACCTTATTTTATAAAGGTAATGAAATATGTTTTACTTCCGCTGTTATATATATGTTCTATCTTGTAATATTTCTATGCATGTTTACCTCGATAATGCTTCACCAAACCTAGTGCATTCCCTTTGTGAGTGACCCTAGCGGAGGTGGGGTGTTACAGTATATGGACAGAATTTTATATAATAGGGTACGTTAAATTTTACAACTCAAAAACAAAATATCCTAACATTCTATGATAAAAATGAAGTCCACCTTGCATCCTTTCTCAGCCGCATAACTGTGTTCTGAAACGTGGAATGGGGAGATCCAAGGGAAAACAAAAATCGAAATCCTATAAATCCACTAACTTTTCCCTTAAGACCTAATTCATCTCATTTTCTCTTCGACCCTAAACGCGAGCCGCCAAAATGTCTTCACAGCAGAAAATCGTGCCCTTCTAAAATCAAAAAGAAATCAAACAAAATTCTATAAATCATTGGATAAATATAGTTGTCATAAGTACATGCTCCTCTTCAATCTGATATATGATGTGGGGCATTTCGAATGTTTCATGTTCGGTGGTTTTCACCGATGTCCAGCAGTTCGGTTCGAACGCGAGACGCAGGAGTTGTTCGAATTGATTGAGAAGTTGAGGAGGTTTCTGTGCTGAAACAAAAATGAGTTCTGGGAAGCATTGGAGTTGAATCGTGAATCGGAAAGGAGGGTGTTTGTATGAGAAGGGTCGATGTGGTTGCTGTGTACTGCGTGGGGATGGAGAAGCCATGCGCAGACTTTTGTGGAGGATGGATTTGCTAGGGGGTGGCTGTTGTGTGATCGAAGAAGAAACTGGTTGGAGTTTTGGGGTTACGAGAATACTGTGTGATGATGGACTGATGGCGTAAGTTTCAACAGGAGCGACGGGAGGTATCAGAAGAAGGAGGGGGCGTAGGAGTTGAAATGGTGTTCGATGGTTCTCCTGAAGCGATGATTGTTGGTGCGGGAGTTAGAATACTGTAGTTGGGTTATTTGATTTAGGAAGCAGAATTGGTTAAGAACAGAAAGAAGAGGATAGCAACATGGGCCGCCGGGATATTTAAATAAGTAAGGCCCAAAGAGAAATTTTATTGAAAGGGGGTATTGGAAAAAAAAAAGATGGACCAGCGTTTTGAAAAGGAAGAAATGGGCTGAGGTCATTCGGGAACAGAATTTCATGAAAACAAATCAGGTTGAATCGTAGGAACGGTGGCTACGTCATGAAACTGACTGGTAGTCCATTGGAGTTCGTTACAATTTATAGCAAAATAAATTGTCCAATCTGAATCAACGACAATTATCGTTAATTAACGATGATAGTCCAATGTGAGTAAATCTCACTAACTCTGAACAGTTTATAATTTCATGTTGTATTTTTAGAACTGTTAGATATTGGCTGATTGACTGTGTGTTGACTGTTTGATTGAACTGCTAGTCAGTTAGTTTAATTTCTATATTGATTCTGTTTTAACAGAATATATCATATGGAACTGAAAGTGATGTTATCTATATTGTTTAACATATGTGGATGTAGGGAAACAGGTTGGAGGAATCCGACTGGATTCCTCAACAGTTATTTTATTGTTTTCCATGTATTTTGATATATGATGTAGTTTATAATCTGTGTTGAATATATGTGTTTGAATGGTATCGATCACTGTTAATTGATATTGTAAATATCGTAAGAAATACCAGAACGTAGTAAGGAGATTTTCAAAGTTGATTTTAAAAATAAATTTATTTATATAAAATCAATGGATTTCAGATATAAAAGGAAAAAAAATTCATAAAGGAAAATAATTTGAAAAGCAAAGGAAATATATTTGTAAAACAAATATAGAGGAAATATATTTGTCAAACAAATATAAAGGAAAATAATTGTCAAATAAAATAGAAAGAGAAATATTTGTAAAGCATTTACAAATAAAATAGAGATATAAAGGGAATATTTGTAGAACATTTACAAATATATTAGAAAAGAAATATTTATTTGTTAGAATAAATAGAATAGATATAAAAGGAAATATTATTGGCTAGAATAAATAGAAAAGATAAAGGAGATATTTATTTGTTAATAAATAGAAAAGAAAAGGAATATTTATTTGTTAGTAAATAGAATTGAAAAGGGAATAATTGTTTGTTAAGTAAACAAATAGAAAAGGAATAAATAAATAGAGTTGAAATGAGTTAATCGAATATTAGTTATTCGATTAGAGTTAATCGAAATAGAGTTAAACAAGATTAGAAACTGACTAGAGATTAGTAAATTGAATAGTTTCTGAGTATCGATCTGATGTTGGTTTCGGCCTTCGGGGTTTATACTTAGACAATTTGTTCTCCTACTAGTTTACAGTCAGGGACTGATAGTTGTGGAATGATAGTGATATGTAATTAAACAATGGAAATGTTTTCTGGTGTTAATAACGTATATTTTCGAAACATAGAAAATAAGGAAATATATATATATATATATATATATATATATATGTGTGTGTGTGTGTGTGTGTGTTAAATGATGATTGATTGATAGAATTTCCATTTGGAAATAATATCGTTGTTTGCACACCTGTTTTCTTTGATGGTTAAATCACCGACTATCGAAGTTTTGACCATTTTAACGTTGTTAATATGGAGAGACCGGTTGGATTATTATCCAAAGAACCACTCTGTATTGGCATAAGTGTTGCGAATCATATACGCCAAAGATAATTGAAGACGGAGTAAAGTGCAAGGGCTATTGTATAAATCTTAGATAACAGTGCCTAAGATGGATATACTGAATATTACCTTCGGTTCATCCTGTTCCTGGATGACTTGTATGGACGGATGTCTGACAGAGTATTTCCAGACGATCACATATATTGATTTCTCCAACCGTACCAAGAGTGGAAGCGGAGAAGGAAACTTCTTTTATCTAACACATAATGTATTGTTGAGGACGTCAATCGGTGATTGGATGGATTTGATGATGTGGCATTCAAAGTGAATTTGGTGTGATGATAAAGCGTAGCTTCTAGCCTCACATCCGGTAAATGACAAAAATCGGGCAGGCAGCATGGCTAAGTCGGTCGCTCCGAAGTAGGGTGTATAATCACATGATCTAGAGTTTCATTTATTTCTAAAAATCTATTGTTGATGTTGTCCCATTCGGGAACGGTTGCTGATCCCAACCGTTGGTGATATACATTCGATACACTCAAGCGAAATGAGTGGTCGGTCATGTGTGGTCGGGTTGCAAGATGTTTGTGACAGCCCGCCCCGCACCAACCGACATTTACTCCAAAAGTGCGCTGTACACATGTCCAGTTAGCACGGAACGGGTCGTCAGAAGGAAAAGGAAGAAGGAAATGAACATACAAAGAACCTGTAGAATGTCTCTCAGCGCATAGAACAAAATATAATAATAACATACTTGACATAAAACAGGAGAGACAGTGCATAAGCTGAAAATCAGAACTAAACATCATAGCAGCGGAAATCCAAAATACAGCTTATTACAACTTTTCAAACTGTCTCAAAGCAAAGTAAGATAAATGAGGTACACTACTAATGCCCAAGTAGCGACCACCAACGACACAGGGAGAATGTGTATATATATATATATATATATATATATATATATATATATATATATATATATATATATAATACGTGGAAGCCTCCTGCCCGCCTCCGAAGCAGCTACTCGCGCATCACCAGCTAACATGTCTCTAGTCTGCTCGTGTGAGCACTCAGAGTAATAAGAGGAGACATAAAACTATGGGTCAGACATAAAGCCTGGTATGAGCGATAAGCATCTAAAGTGAACAATAACAGGTAGACTAAAACATACCAGAACCTGGACCTGCAACCAAAGAGTTAGCACTACATACTGTACAACACTCTAAGGTATCATATCAAACAGTGTAAGGATACGGAGGTGGGGGAGGTGTGCATGTCATAGTGATGGCAAACAATCAAGCATAGCATCCATTCTCACATCTCTCACTCAGTGCGTAAAGTATACGATATTCACCATTTCGATCACCTAACATACCTTGCTACGATCACTCTGCCCCATGAAGTCATAAATGGCTTCACTGCACTGATAACGTAGCCACTAATCCTTTGCTATGTCCACTTTGCCCCATGGGGTCACTAGAACCCCACTGCACTGGCTCATAGCCTTACCAATCCTTACTATGTCCACTTGCCCCATGGAGTTATTCACCCCATCTGCGCTGGCTCATAGTCTTACTACGCATCACCTTGCCCCTCAGGTCATAATGACCCTACTGCACTGATAACGTAGTTTTGCTACCATCACCTTGCCCCTCAGGTCATAATGACCCTACTGCACTGATAACGTAGTCTTGCTACCATCACCTTGCCCCTCAGGTCATAATGACCCTACTGCACTGATAAATAGCCCATCATTCCTTTTTAGTGGTGAATCGAAGTTATGAACGTCGACAACTCCTTAGCACACGTCCCGCAGCAAAGTCCAACCATGAAGTGAACTCCTTGGTTCCCAACTGGATCCTGAGCTCTAACTTCCCCTATTGGACTACCTTTGCATCTCGGGTTATTGGTCAATACTGGGTCGGGTCCGGTTCCTCCTCAAGCCATCGGTTCGGGTCGGTGTCCTTCATCCGTTCGGGTCGGGTCTCCTTCTGGTGCGGTTCGGGTCGGGCATTCCTTTGGGTTCGAGTCAGATGCTTCTCTTCGGATCGGGTCGGGTGCTTCCCTTCGGGTCGGGTCGAGTGTCCCTTCTTGGTTCGTGCTTTCGATCCGTCTTCATGCTCCCTTCATATGCTCCTATCCGATCCGCTTTCATGCTCCCGCTCTGATTCGTCTTCGTGCTTCCGCTCCGATCCGTCCTCCTCGATCCGATCCGTCCTCCTCGATCCGATCCGTCTTTCTTTATCCGATCCGATCCCAGTTCAGCTAGCGTGGCCTTCCTTTTTGCCACTTTTTCCAAGTGTTGGGTTCCGATCCGATCGGATCCTTTGCTCAGTTCAACATATCCGATCCGAGCCCCCTTATCCGATCCGATCCGAACCCTGCACTGTTTTCTGAAACTGTTCCAGCAAGTGTTTACGCCATTCGACGACGTTTTCGACCATTCTAACTATTGGAATCAATCACAAAGCATTTCATACAGTCATAGCAACATACATGATCAACCACAAACATCAAAACATCAATATGATAGGTTAAAATGGATCAAACATACCCAAAATCCCATATTTTCCCCATAAGCATGTTTAGGTGAAACTAATGATAGGATCAGCAAAACTTAACCAAATTAACCCAAATTCATATCAGAGGTCTAAAACATCATTTAGGAATTTATGAACATTTTTCTCGAATTTTATCATGCTTAAATTCGCTAATTAGCACTAATCACCCCTAATTAGCCATAATTAGTGTAAAACTATGCAAATCACTCACCTTAGCCACAAAATAAACTAAGATCTGAAATAATTCTCTGATTTGATGTGAATCTCAATGCCAAACAGCAGCTCCAAGGTTGATTTGGTGTAGATCTTCCTTGATAAGGGGTTGCTAAGCTCAATCCTTGACCAAAAGATGATTTGGAGGTGATTTAGAGGTTGGAGGCCATTTTTAGGGATCCTTGGTGATAAGTGGAGGCTAGAAAACTGAAATAGAATGATTCTCCATCTCATTTCAGCCCTCCCATAACCCTAATCCCGAAATGGGTTATGGGCCTATTCATTAATCACCCGATTTGGCCCGGTTAAGCAGTTTTTCACCCTCCAAACCTTGTTTCAGCTATATCTCCCAAACGGTAAGTCCGTTTGGCTATTGTGACCACTCTACGGAAAGGTAAACCATCAAACGAATCAAATGGAAGTGGTTTCAGGTCAAAATTCCTTTCCAATCAAAAGTTATGGCCAAAACAGTACCAACCAGGGGCAAAATGGTCATTTAAAAATTGACAAAAATCATGAACATGGGAAATGACTCTAATAGGTGTTTCCCAAAGTTACATGACCATACGACTTCATACGGGAAAGAAATAAATATTCTACGATCCCCCGATACGTAGGATACAGGTCATTACACTCTCCCCCCCCCTTAAGAAATTTCGCCCCCGAAATTCCCTAATCAAAACACACACAAAGGTCCCGCATGCCTATCAATCATAAAACAACAATCAAACATGCAATCAAACAAAACAAGTCTATCCTAGCATGCAGAATAACTAAATCGCAAAGTAAATCTTACCAGGCAAAGAGTTCTGGGTATGCCTTCCTAATGCTCCCCTCTGTCTCCCAAGTACAATCATTCTCGTTCTCGCCCCACTGAACCTTGACTAGCTTCACCGCCTTCCTTCGAAGTCGCTTCGTATCGTGCCCCACAATACGAATTGGCTTGCGGTTCCCAACCGCCTCGGGTTCTACTTCGAAGTCCTGTAACTGTTAGGTGAAATAGTCACATTTGAGTCGTGAACGAACTTTCTTAGTTAGGAAACATGAAATACATTGTGAACTCCCGCCATCTTCTCTGGTAAGCCAACTCTATACGCCAAATTCGCGACTAATTCAAGATCAGGGAATGGGCCAACAAATCTTGGTGCCAACTTGCCTCTCCTGCCAAATCGTATCATGCTTTTTAACGGAGAGATCTTGATGAAAACCAAGTCACCAACGGAGAATTTCAAGTCTTTTCTCCTCTTATCAGCATAACTTTTTTGCCTATCTTGGGCAGCTTTCATTCGTTGCTGAATGACCTTAATCTTATCCGACGTTTCTCTTACCACATCTGGTCCAAGCACAAACTTCTCGCCAGTCTCTATCCAACATGATGGTGAGTTGCACGGTCTTCCGTACAAAGCTTCATATAGAGCCATACCGATACTGGATTGGTAGCTATTATTATATGCAAACTCTACTATATGCAAATGGTCATCCCATGATCCACCAAAATCCAATATACACGCTCTCAAGAGATCTTCCAATATACGATTCACCCTCTCCGTCTGACCATCGGTATGAGGATGATATGCGGTACTGAGATGTAACCTTGACCCTAGAGCCTCTTGTAAGCTCTTCCAAAACCCACTAGTGAACAACAGGTCTCGGTCACTCACAATGCTTTTGGGTACTCCGTGAAATCTCACTACCCACTTCATATACAATTTTGCCAACTTAGCTGCCATTCTGGTCGACTTGACTGGTATAAATCTTGCGCTTTTAGTCAATCGATCCGCAATTACCCAAATGCTATCATATCCCGATCTAGTCCTTGGTAAGCCATCGATGAAATCCATCGAGACTTGCTCCCATTTCCATTCGGGAATTTCTAATGGTTGCAACAACCCACTAGGCTTCTTTTGCTCGGCTTTAACTAGCTGGCAATTCATGCATTTGGATATAAACTTCCCAACGTCTCTTTTCATCCCTTCCCAGTAGTAAGTCTGTCTCATGTCTCGATACATCTTATTACCACCGGGATGTATAGTCAGTTTTGAGTGATGACATTCTCTAAGCACTTCATCTCTCAAACCATTCACGTTGGGCACAACCAGTCTTCCATTCTTTCGAAGCCATCCATCTCGATCAAGCCCATACACATTCACCTCCTCATCGATACCCATCTCTAACTTGGAGATGATTTCCAATAGGTTAGGATCGTCCCTCTGGCCGGAACCAATCCGCTCTATCAACGTGGGTCTGATCGTCAAACTAGCTAGCATAACTGGATCCAATTCGCACTTTGGTCTGAAATCAAACCCCGCGATATACTCCAGTTGCTTCCACTCAAGAAACATTGCCCCTAATGTTGGCATGTCTCCTACTCAAGGCATCGGCTACCGCATTACCCTTCCCAGGTGTATATGCGATATCAAAATCATACGAAGCCAAGAACTCTAACCATCTCTGCTGACGGAGATTCAGATCTTTCTGAGAGAAGAGATATTTTAACGATTTATGATCGGTAAACAACTCAAATCTTTCTCCCAAGAGATAGTGTCTCCACATCTTTAGCGCAAACACAATCGCTGCTAATTCCAAATCATGGGTAGGATACTTCTTCTCATGCGGCTTTAGCTGTCGACTAGCATAAGCTACAACCCTAACTCCTTGCATCAATACTGCACCCAGTCCGGTACCACAAGCATCCGTGTATACCGTCATCTCTTCATTCCCTTTAGGAATGACTAACACTGGCGCACGCGTCAACCTCTCTTTTAGACTCTTGAAGGCATCCTCACACACTTCGTCCCAGACGAAGGACTGATTCTTCTTAGTCAACTGAGTCAACGGTGCTGCAATCTTGGAGAAGTCCTGGATAAACTTACGATAATATCCAGCTAATCCCAAGAAACTTCTTACATCTATTGCATTCTTGGGCGTAGGCCAATCCTGTACTGTAGCCACCTTCGCAGGGTCCACGGCAATACCATTCTCTGAAACAACATGACCCGAGAATCTCACTTCCCTTCTCCAAAAGTGACCCTTAGAGAATTTCGCTTTCGATTGGTGTTTCCTCAACACCTCCATCACTATCCTCAAGTGTCCCTTGTGTTCCTCCTCTGTCCTTGAGTAAACAAGGATATCATCAACGAACACAAGAACAAACTTATTCAACTGATCTCTGAATACTCGATTCATAAGATCCACAAAATAGGCTGGTGCATTGGTCAACCCAAATGGCATGACCAACCACTCATAAAATCCAAACGGCGTCCTAAATGCCAATTTCGGAACACTCTCATCCGCTACTCGTAGCTGATGAAATCCTGTCGTGAGGTCCAACTGGGAGAACACTCTAGCTCCTTCCAGCTGATCAAACAAATCATCTATCCGTGGTAGAGGATACTTATTCTTCCTCGTCACCTTATTCAACTCGCGATAGTCCACAAACAAACGAAGGGAACCATCTGCCTTAGTGGCAAACACAACTGGTGCTCCCCACTCGGAGACACTCCTTCTAATAAATCCCTTCTTCAAAAGATTGCTGACTTGCACCCCGAGCTCTCGCTGCTGCCTTGGTGCCATATGACGAAGTGACATCACTATAGGTCTGGCATCTTTCACTAAATCAATACGGAACTCAATCTCCCGGTGTGGTGGAAGCCCGGTCACCTCCTCGAAGACGTCCGGATACTAGCCAACCACGGGCATATCTGACAACTCATCCTGCGGGATGTCGAGGGAATTTACAAAACTAGCCATAACCCCATCACTAGGTAGGCTACCAAACACTACCCTCCGCCCATCATCCGCCCTCACTGTCACCAAAAAGCCCTCACAGTCTACCACCACCCCGTATCTTTGGAGCCAATCGACTCCCAATATAATGCCATACCCAGTAAAGCCCAAAACAAAGCAATCACATACAAACATACATCCATGACTCGATAAGACCAAATTCCTGCAAATCATACTAAGGCTAGTCGAACCACCAATCGGGTTCGTCACAATCAATGGTCTATCGACTATCTCGGGTTCCAGTCCCAACCTATCTACCAGGTCACTAGATATGAAGGAACGGGAAGCCCCAGTATCAAACAAAACTCGAACTGGTACATCATAAATAGAAAGCATACCTTGAATAACAACATTCTTTCCTTTCTCCGCCGCAGTTGGGGCATTCGACGAAGAAGGAACAACATCAATAGCATATGCTTTCACAATCTGCTTCTCCTTAAGAGGTTGCGGACACTTATCTTTCTGATGTCCCACTTGACCACAGTTGTAGCACTTCCTTTCCGCAGGCTTGGCCCGACATTCCTTAGCATAATGACCTTTCTTTCCACAGCTGAAGCACTCAACATCTTTCTTGCTCTTTTTCTGGCCACCTTTTGATTGGTCCTGCTTCCTCTTATTCTGAGAGTTATTCTTGCCTCCACCGTCTGCTTGCGGTTTTGGCCCTTCTGCAGATGCAGCCTCAGTCTTTGACTTAGGGTAAAGACTCTCTGATCTCAAAGCCTTCCCCACAATCGATTCAAAAGTCTCATCGATGTGGTTGATAAGCCTTTCCCCCAAGTATCCATCCAAACCAGTAATGAACTTCTCATTCTTCTTCTCAGGAGTATCAATGAGAGACAGTCCATACTTCGACAAAGTGTCGAACTCAGCAATATAATCAGAAACTGCCCTTCCGTTCTGCTTGAGTTCCAAGAACCTCTTAAACAATACTGACTTCTGGGCAGCTGGAATAAACTTCTCGCTAAAGCGAGCCTTGAACTGATCCCAAGTAACCTGGTCCTCTGGAGTAGTTGTTCTAATGGCATTCCACCAATTCATTGCTCGCCCTTGCAGCTGACGAGACGCTAGCCTTCTCCTCATCGCATCCTCAAGACCCAAGTCATCGAAGATACGGTCACAGCTATCCATCCAATCTTGAACATCCGTGGCCGACTCCGTTCCGTGGAACGGCTTTCCACCAAGATTAGTGTAATCTTTGCACAACTTGGCGAAATCGACCCTAGGCGCCTGCACTACTGGGCCAACACCAACTCCGGGATTGGGAATTGCCCCTTGCACTTCTCTAAGCATATCTCTCATGAGGTTAGTAAACATTTCCCTCATGTCAGTGACATTCCCTTGGTTAGTCCCTCTACCAGCACCCCTCGTGTCTCGGCTCATCGTCAATCTGAAAAAGGGAAACGATTAACGACCCCATAGTGGTGCTAGTGCAGTGCGACTTCATTCTTATACTACTAATAGTATATACATACATAGCTTTTGAAAACCAAAGTAATCACAAATACGCGCTCTCATATACGTATTATCTCTCCCTGGTGTCTTTCCCTAGGTTAACTACGCAACCTAGAGCTCTGATACCAAGTGTGACGGCCCGCCCCGCACCAACCGACATTTACTCCAAAAGTGCGCTGTACACATGTCCAGTTAGCACGGAACGGGTCATCAGAAGGAAAAGGAAATGAACATACAAAGAACCTGTAGAATGTCTCTCAGCGCATAGAACAAAATATAATAATAACATACTTGACATAAAACAGGAGAGACAGTGCATAAGCTAAAAATCAGAACTAAACATCATAGCAGCGGAAATCCAAAATACAGCTTATTACAACTTTTCAAACTGTCTCAAAGCAAAGTAAGATAAATGAGGTACACTACTAATGCCCAAGTAGCGACCACCAACGACACAGGGAGAATGTGTGTATATATATATATAATACGTGGAAGCCTCCTGCCCGCCTCCGAAGCAGCTACTCGCGCATCACCAGCTAACCTGTCTCTAGTCTGCTCGTGTGGGCACCCAGAGTAATAAGAGGAGACATAAAAATCTGGGTCAGACATAAAGCCTGGTATGAGCGATAAGCATATAAAGTGAACAATAACAGGTAGACTAAAACATACCTGAACCTGGACCTGCAACCAAAGAGTTAGCACTACATACTGTACAACACTCTAAGGTATCATATCAAACAGTGTAAGGATACAGAGGTGGGGGAGGTGTGCATGTCATAGTGATGGCAAACAATCAAGCATAGCATCCATTCTCACATCTCTCACTCAGTGCGTAAAGTATACGATATTCACCACTTCGATCACCCAACATACCTTGCTACGATCACTCTGCCCCATGAAGTCATAAATGGCTTCACTGCACTGATAACGTAGCCACTAATCCTTTGCTATGTCCACTTTGCCCCATGGGGTCACTAGAACCCCACTGCACTGGCTCATAGCCTTACCAATCCTTACTATGTCCACTTGCCCCATGGAGTTATTCACCCCATATGCGCTGGCTCATATTCTTACTACGCATCACCTTGCCCCTCAGGTCATAATGACCCTACTGCACTGATAACGTAGTCTTGCTACCATCACCTTGCCCCTCAGGTCATAATGACCCTACTGCACTGATAACGTAGTCTTGCTACCATCACCTTGCCCCTCAGGTCATAATGACCCTACTGCACTGATAAGTAGCCCATCATTCCTTTTTAGTGGTGAATCGAAGTTATGAACGTCGACAACTCCTTAGCACACGTCCCGCAGCAAAGTCCAACCATGAAGTGAACTCCTTGGTTCCCAACTGGATCCTGAGCTCTAACTTCCCCTATTGGACCACCTTTGCATCTCGGGTTATTGGTCAATACTGGGTCGGGTCGGGTTCCTCCTCAAGCCATCGGTTCGGGTCGGTGTCCTTCATCCGTTCGGGTCGGGTCTCCTTCTGGTGCGGTTCGGGTCGGGCATTCCTTTGGGTTCGAGTCAGATGCTTCTCTTCGGGTCGGGTCGGGTGCTTCCCTTCGGGTCGGGTTGAGTGTCCCTTCTTGGTTCGTGCTTTCGATCCGTCTTCATGCTCCCTTCATATGCTCCTATCCGATCCGCTTTTGTGCTCCCGCTCTGATTCGTCTTCGTGCTTCCGCTCCGATCCGTCCTCCTCGATCCGATCCGTCCTCCTCGATCCGATCCGTCTTTCTTTATCCGATCTGATCCCAGTTCAGCTAGCGTGGCCTTCCTTTTTGCCACTTTTCCCAAGTGTTGGGTTCCGATCCGATCGGATCCTTTGCTCAGTTCAACATATCCGATCCGAGCCCCCTTATCCGATCTGATCTGAACCCTGCACTGTTTTCTGAAACTGTTCCAGCAAGTGTTTACGCCATTCGACGACGTTTTCGACCATTCTAACTATTGGAATCAATCACAAAGCATTTCATACAGTCATAGCAACATACATGATCAACCACAAATATCAAAACATCAATATGATAGGTTAAAATGGATCAAACATACCCAAAATCCCATATTTTCCCCTAAAGCATGTTTAGGTGAAACTAATGATAGGATTAGCAAAACTTAACCAAATTAACCCAAATTCATATCAGAGGTCTAAAACATCATTTAGGAATTTATGAACATTTTTCTCGAATTTTATCATGCTTAAATTCGCTAATTAGCACTAATCACCCCTAATTAGCCATAATTAGTGTAAAACTATGCAAATCACTCACCTTAGCCACAAAATAAACTAAGATCTGAAATAATTCTCTGATTTGATGTGAATCTCAATGCCAAACAGCAGCTCCAAGGTTGATTTGGTGTAGATCTTCCTTGATTAGGGGTTGCTAAGCTCAATCCTTGACCAAAAGATGATTTGGAGGTGATTTAGAGGTTGGAGGCCATTTTTAGGGATCCTCGGTGATAAGTGGAGGCTAGAAAACTGAAATGGAATGATTCTCCATCTCATTTCAGCCCTCCCATAACCCTAATCCCGAAATGGGTTATGGGCCTATTCATTAATCACCCGATTTGGCCCGGTTAAGCAGTTTTTCACCCTCCAAACCTTGTTTCAGCCATATCTCCCAAACGGTAAGTCCGTTTGGCTATTGTGACCACTCTACGGAAAGGTAAACCATCAAACAAATCAAATGGAAGTGGTTTCAGGTCAAAATTCCTTTCCAATCAAAAGTTATGGCCAAAACAGTACCAGCCAGGGGCAAAATGGTCATTTAAAAATCGACAAAAATCATGAACATGGGAAATGACTCTAATAGGTGTTTCCCAAAGTTACATGACCATACGACTTCATACGGGAAAAAAATAAATATTCTACGATCCCCCGATACGTAGGATACGGGTTATTACAATGTTCTTGTTGAACCCAGTGTCTTCCTTTCTAGAGGTACACTAGCGAAAGGTGGTTCCGTACCTTGTCATAGTTGGAAACCCATTACCCAATACGTGCTTGCGGTTTTGATTGTATACTATATATGTAGAACGTGAGATGAAAGCGTTTCTGCTAGATGATTATTATATTGTGGTTGATAGGCATTATTATAATATAAAAAGGTTTTGATATAAAGATAATTTGGATTCTCATAAGGGAAAAACCCGTTCCATTATACGGCGTGGTCTTATGAGATATCATTTACCTGCTTAAACTGTTTTAAACTGTTTTACTCATACCAGTCCCATGACTGACCCGGAGTTTATTTTGTTTTGTTTTCCCTAAACTCTTGGGTGCCCAATTTTGTACGGACAGTTAAGTAGTCGGGATTTACAAATACTTGAAGAGCTGGAGCAGGAGGCTTCAGGATTATATAGCTATAGTTTATTTCCGCTGTGTTGTAAGTGTTGTACTTTGATAATGATGTATATTCAAGTACAAATGTATATTTCAAGTTATGTTATATATATTATATGTTATTCGTTCCGCTGTGAGGTTCGTGTTACTCTGATGGTGTGTTCTTCTTCTTCTTCTACTCTAAATTTCTATCTTATCTTTCCTCATCCTCTGTTTTCTTTCTATTAATTTCCTGATTTTCAGTTTAATTTGGGGTTGGACTTGTGTTTTGGTCAGCTCAAATTGGACCGGATTTTCGGGTCATTACAATTAGTCTCTTATATGTTCGTAAGATAAGCCGGTTAACTCAGCAAATATCTGAGCTTAAATAGAATTAGGGTGCGTTCGGCGGGGCAAACTGCCCCCGTCAGTAACGGACGCATCCGTTACTATACGGGGTAGTTTGCCCCGTTTGCCCAACAGGACGAATCGATGCCAACATCCCAATTTTGAGCTGTTTGATAAAAATATATATTTATAATTTATTTAATTAATAAATTTAAGTTTTTATAAATTTCAAAAATTAATAACTTGTGCAAATGAGATCTGTTTGAGATGTTTTTTTTTTGCGCTGCGATCGTATCGAAGTGCTTTACGTAATGAGTTGGTTTGAATTGAATTGGAGTAATTTATAATTTTTCAGTTTATTTATTTGTGTAAATTATTGATACATATGTGGCATGCTTAGAGTTTACCATGTGCATACGCTAAGATCAGCCACTTATATGGTGCTCGCGGATCGGGCTAGGTGCACTAGGGAGGGTTTTACAACTCTGGTCGGTTTCCCTCCCGAACAAATTCAAAAAAAATATTGATTCATATTATTTATTAAAAAGAAATAATAAATTAATCAATCGTAAATTAATTAAATTACAAAATAAAAATAAAATGATCCGTTTAAATTGTCCGCTTAAAACCCCAAACGCATTCCCCGCTAATTACAATTCTCCGCTAAAACACCCTGCTAACATTCTCCGCTAAAATTCTCCGCTTCTATTTCCTCAAACACACTCTTAGTCCCCGTTCGACGGTCCAAAATGGACCGCCTGACAAACGGATGCGCCCGTTTGATAGCGGCCCATTTTGGACTGTTATCCCAACGACTTGAAATTGAATCGTTGGCTAAAACGGCTACAATCCCCCCTTTTTCCCCTTAAATCCCCTTCTCCTCCCATTTCTTCTTACACCTCAAACTCACTTTTCTCCCTCTCAAAACACTCTCTACTCTCCCTAAAAAAATGTCAAACAGACAACAAAAGCACCATTAGACCAGTGAGTCGACTGGACAATTGCTGAAATGCCCCGTTGCTGCGTATGGTAAATGCAATAACAACAAAAGGGGGTTACCAAAACCATAACGGAAAGATATAATGCTGCAGCGGTTGAAATCAACGTCTCAAGAGCAGATGATTTTCTGGAACTGATCAACGAAAACAAAGTTCGACACAAACATAATAGTCTTCAAAGGGAATGAGTTAAATGAGAAAGCTTGAACAACAAAACTGGAGCTGGTCGAAATCCTAATTGTCATACTGTTTCAGGCTCGGATGAATGATGGGATGATCGTTTAAAGGTATTTTTCATAAATTTTATTTTGTTTTTTAATAAAACCGTTAATAATTAGTGTTTTTGCAATAGGAATTTGGGCCAAGTATTATGAAATTTTAAAAAGACACCGCTTGAGCATTTGGATCTACAACAACTGTTTCAAGGAACACATGCAACTGGACATACGACGTATACGCTCGCTGTTACTCAAGAAGAGCAACCACAACAGCTTACTCCTTTTATACCTGGACAATACGTAAATCCATGACAATTTGATGAATTTCATAGTCAGCTCAATGATACAGAAGAATAAGGGTAAAGTAGTATACCGAATTTGAATTCACCCACAAATCCTACTTGGAATCCTGAACTGTCAACTCAACCCCCTGTTCAGGATATCTCCGTGCAGCGAACTTGATACGTTGGTTCATATTATGGTCGAAAGGAAATTTTCAAAAAACGTCGTGATGAAATCGACGAGAAGATGGATGACATCGTCGATTACATCCATGCCCGAAAAGTGTCAGAGTCTACAACTCCGGAAACTCTGAAGGCAAACAGTCCGACAACAAACAACGTATGGTCAACAGGAATTCTTTAAGTTAAGCAGATATTGTAGCACGCGTTAAACGTTTGAGTGAAAGAACGGATTATAGTTTCAGTGAAGCTTTACACATAGTTACAGAGACCAACAAAGCATATATATTCAACATCTTAAACGATGACGATGTAAAACCAAGGTTGTCGTTTGAGACTAATCGCGATCGTCTTTCTGCCGACTACAAATCCTATTTGATCAACCAAGGACAAGGCAACAGATAAGTTTTCTACTATTCTTTTAGTTTCTGTTGTACTTCTGCATATTTATGTTCTACTTGGTTTACTTTATTAGTTTGCTTTAATGATAATGTTTTGTTTTAATGATATTATTGTGTTCTAAATACAAATTAATTAAAATTTAAAAACAAATTTAAAAATGATCCGCTTGTATGCTTCGCTCAGAGCCTGAAACTTATTCACCCCTGCAAGGCTGCTAAATCTTCTTTGATAAAACTGTTGTCATCTTCTTTGATAGAACTGTTGTCAACTTTGTAAGCTCCGCTCTTTTCCTCTAAATTCCCAAAGTAATGTATTTTGGGAAATAAAAGATTCATGTGTACTATCAATGTCAATCTTGTCAAATCAGGCCCCAAACTAACCCTCGATTACTCTCTATGTCTTCACAAATCACGGTCCATCATCAACTTTCGATCATCAAATTTAAATCTACGACGGCCGCTTCATTCTCCGAATCCCATTTCATCAGTAGGCGACGTATGTTTCTTCACATCCAAGTAATTGTATTTTTCTCAAAGTTTTACTGTCTGTATGCGCTAAACTGCGAATACAAGCTTTATCTTATTTGTATATTTGCTGCAGAAAAAAATGTATAAGTGATTTTGTACAAATGTACTTTATTTAGTATATTTAGTAATAGTTTGTACTAGATGCTATTAGTCTTCATACATGGGCTTTACTGGACGAAAGTATAATTACTGAAAAGAATGTTAATTTCTGAAAGAATGGATTGATAGTTAAAAAACACTCGATCATATTGGCATTATTCATTTTCAAAGATACTTAACCTTTTCAAACTCATAAACCTTAAACCTACTTAAGGTTTGTTAAATTTCAATATGTGCAAGCTATTCCCAATGATAAAGCTGTTATGTAGGATTTTGGGGATGTTTCCTTTGGGTTTGGTGAGTTGGATGAAATGCCGGAGAATGATCCATTTTATATGATGTATTCAAGTGGCGATGAGAGTGATACAGATATGGTGCTCAACCCGATTGGTGATGTGGACTTACCATTGAACAATGAGCGTAATCATGTGGACCATCCGGAGGCTGCCTTGACATTGGCCGCACATCGATTTGCTTCTATTCAACGAGGGCATAAAAGAAAGAGGTAAAGGTTTGGAGTCAATGTTTGTTGCTTACAGTTCATATGACCAATGGTGTATTGTTGTGTCTTAAACAAAGTTTAAGTCAAAACCTGTTTCTTAGGTTAGGTGTACTATTCCAGTGTTGAATAATTGATGAGTTAAGACTGATAATTCAAGGTATATAGATCACTGACATTTCTTAAAGCATCGCATAGTACAAGTCATGCGATCAATGTGAACGGCTTTGACCATGCAAAAATGATGTTTAAAAAAAAAACTTAAAAGAGTCATGTATGAGCTGAAGCCCTTTGGTCTCATTTTCCCATATATGTCCATATGTACTGCAATTACCCACCGTTTATCAACTATTTTTTTCCTGAGTCAATTACTTTTATAATCAGTCTAGCCCATTTCGGTTTGTTTTAAAACATATTACAGAGATATGACTGTTTTCACCATGATAACATTGACTCAACAAGTTTCTCCTGGTCCACTTTGAAATTGTGTTAGGAGAATTTCTGTTAGAAAATTTCGACAATGGCTTATTTGTAAAATGTATCAAGAGAAATTCTTCATCAAAAATACGTAGTTTGGCGCAATCTCAAAGTGCGTTGCACAAAATTATTGAATATATGCCAACGTGGCTAAAACGTTTCTGTATTTGTGTTAAATTTTGAAATAAGCTCAATTTTTGTAAGTTTTGAACCGTGAGCTAAATTTTTTAAAAAATATATTAAAAAAAGTACGTTTGAGATTCATAGGTTCGTAGAGCAGCACATGAAAATTGGAAATAGCGAAATGATTTCCCGTTGTTTGTTGTTAACTAAGGACAAAATTTTGAAACAAGTGTATAATTATACTGATTGGAGCCATAGACTCCATCCAAAACTTATTGCTTTAGTAGATTTGGTTTTTACCAACTTAGAAAGTATTTGTGCAGTGGCAAAGTGCAGTGTTTTCTTCTTCTTTTTTTTTCTTTTTTCTTTTTTCCAAATTTATTCTTGCACATTTTTCAAAGTGCTTGAGCATTAATTTTTTTTTTGGTCCACAATTTTGTTCTTGTGCACTTTCAAAGCGAGTTCAATTTTTCTCTCATGTAATTGTTCTTGTGCACTTCAAAGTATCATCCATGCCTCAAAGAAATTAACTTGATGATAATCCAATCTGGTTCAGTACAGATCTGACTGGTACGTATTTTTGCTTGGTGTATCATGTACGGTACAGATGTTGTAGCGCTCAACAACACAAATGGTTCAGTACCCGATGATAAAAACGATTTCTTAGTTTACATCTACCAAACACAAAAGATGGTGTGGTAGTATGAAAGTGGTGAAAAAGAAAAATGGTTTGATAGCTCATTCCGAGCAGATTGGCCATCGAATTGAATGCAACCTGGCAAACTGAGTTAAACATGGAAAATTTCTATTCTATAGGAAATACCGGGTTGATTTCTTCACAGCTTTATACATATAAATACCTCATGGATGATCATTAATGGCAGACAAGACTAACTAGCTCTACTATCACTGAAAAAGACACTGAGGATAATTTCTAAAACTGTAATTTTCATTTCTTTTGGTCAATGGATCACTGTAATTTGCACATTTGCATTGTACTTGAGATCTGAAAGGAAAGAAATGATAATTCACAGTGGTTGTAGGCAATCTTTAACCGAACCAATATAAATATTGTGTTTTTTGTATCATGCACTGTTTATCTTATAATAACTGTCTCTAATCCGCTCTCTACGAAACATTAGTTCTCAATTAAACGACAATCGGAGAATACATCCAGTACCTACGGTTCTACCTAATTCCTCTGAGAGGTGTTTGCCATTTTTTCGTAAACAAGGCTCAAGTGGATTTTCTAACCTAGTGAAATCCCTCCACAATAAGTTTTGAAATGACTGTTTTTCTAAATTGTCAAACTTTTGTCCAAAGACTTATGGAACCAACAGAGTTTTAAATCTTGTCCATCTTACCTGAGACCTCATCTGAGATCTTATTTTCTTCTTCACATGGGTGGGACAAGATTTCAAACATGATTTTTAATTGTTTGACACTCATCTTACTCGAGATCTCAATATTACAACTCGAGATATAGATCGAGATGTCTGCTCCAGATTTTGTCTGAACTTGGGGATATGAAAGCTTGGAACTATGTAACTAGGATGTAAAAAAGAAAGCAGTTTTACGGATTAAATAGTTAACATAAACACATCTTGCAAGTTGCAATCATGTTACAATACTAATAAGGTATTCTTTTTAACTGAATTCAACGAGCATCATCAATTATGATTCTCAGGTAGCTAATTGTGGTGATTCATATTAAGATAAGAATAAGTGAATTTGTCACTTATCACAATCAATGGCCTGCTGAAATTGTCATCTTTGACTCATGAGAATTACTTCACGGTGTATTCCTAAAATAATTTATGTGGTAAGACTTCTTATTATTTGGCATATGCTGGCAAAGTTATATAACCGTGATTCTTATAAAAAGTATACGATTCAATCTCAGATAATTTGACTGATTTCCTGTTATTTCATCCATCTTCTCCGATTACTTCATGGCTTTTTTGTTCATTTACGATGAACTATTTAATGTTAAGCTCACCCAGTAAACCAGGTAGGTACATTTATATGTTTGTTATCTCTCACATAAAAATTTAGAGTACGAACAACCGGCATAACTTGCACTTGGCCTTATTTTCTGGTTTCTGTTAAATATTCCATCATTCATTCACAGTGCATTCATTTAAAGCATGCATTGGAAGCACATAAACGTTCCTTATGGGATAGTGTGAATTTAATTTGCTGAACCCCGTTGGAGGAGCTACTATAGAAACACCTCTTTATGAACCATACAAGTATGAATTTCTTCATTCCTTTTATTGCCAGGACTAATCGAGGTGTTATAATTAATTTGGTACTGGTTGCCTTCGTAGCTCTGTTTCTTTCATTTGTTGACTGGTGCTCGTGGAAAATTGTTAGAATGCCACTGGAACCGTTCTACCTGACTCAACCTTTCTCGGTATCATTGATGATGTCGGTATGTGCTGGATGCTTATTTGTTCCTATAGCTGATAGCTTGAAAATAATAAGGTTACTTGGAAAACCAGATCCTCTAAGATGTTTACTCAGAAAAAAACGCCCGAATATGGGTGGACTATATTTTGTTCCCGTAGGAGTATCTATTGCGGTAAGCATAGCAAGAAAAAGTTCTCTTCACGTTAATGCTGCAGCAGTAATCACTCTTGCATTTGGAGCTATTGGGTTATATAATGACATTGTTAATCTTACGGAAGATCAAAGATTCCAAATGCCAGGATGGGTACAGTTGTTTTTACAGGTACCCTTCCTCTTATTATATATGATCGGGCGTACACCATCATCAAATTCATTAGTTCTTTCATATATGATTTCAATGATATATCAATGAATACAAGCTCCGTAGAAGTTTTAACAAATTGGTGTGATATGTTGTTGGCCCTGTCAATGTATAAATCCAACTCACGTTGCATAACTTGCATTCAGACCTAATTTAGAATATTGGTGAAACCTATGCAGCATGTACATGAGTACAAAAGAAGGCTGCTACGATGCAACATGAGGATGCATCACACATTCAGTTTGGTATAGTTATTCCTATAATACACACACGCTCGTATATGTGTGTACACAAATATACACGCACACACACACACACTCTTACACATACATACACAGTTACACCCACATGTATTATGCGTGTGTGTGATTTATTATACCTTTTCCTTTCTTGAAATTGATTTATATATATATATATATATATATATATATATATATATATATATATATATATATATAGAGAGAGAGAGAGAGAGAGAGAGAGGAAGTCTATTTACTCACAAAATTAGACAAGTAATCTCAACCATTAGATCTCCCATTGAATTTCACATTCCATGTAAAGACAAACCCAATTGTTCAGAATTTGCGTATTGAATTTTGTGTCAAATCTTGTGTCCCAGTAGCTACTCCCATACACGCACATACATGTGTATGTGGGAAGCCCTTGTGTTGCATGAGCATGTAGATTCATTGAATGTTTAAGTTGGAAAAATGGGTATTATATGGTGGAAATATATTCTGTAAAAAATGTAGTTTTCACCAAATTTGGAGAAACAAACTGCCAGTATGGTATATAATGTGGAAAATCGCACAGTTTCTTTCTCTAACTGATACTATCATATTATTGAATTTTCTCAGCCTATGGTGAGCTAATCAAAAGCGTTAGTTCTTTTCTTCTCTTTTTGTTAAACTGGCAATGATAGCCTTTTAGAATACAATAGCAGGAAAAATAATTTATGACCTTTTATCCTCATAATAGACAAAATAGAACATCTACAGAAGTTTATATTTGTATGGATATTAATAAATCATTGATTGATTTACCTAATTATTGTACATAGCTTATCTTCATTATAAATTATTTGGATAATATGTCCTTACTATTTCACATGATAATTATCATTCGTTCTAAACAGTAGGCATCAGTATTAAAAATAGATATAACCCAAACAATTACCGTAGTGAACCTTTGTATATGGAAACGAATGAATTTATTTTCAACACATTAGCAACCACTGTGAGATAACTTTTTAGGTAGTAGTTTCTCTTTCATGTTGCCGCTTCTTTTCTCCTATAACAGTGCAAATGCTAGATCCTGAATTTTGCATATTGAAGCTCTGCATGTCTCTTCCCTTCAATAATTTTGTCAATTTTTTTGAAGCAAGGTTTCCTGCATCAAAACATGCATAAAATTCATGAGTAAGAACTTCAAAATGCTCAATGAAGAGATACATACATATATATGTATACACATACACATATATGTATATACATACGTAGCAAGCTGAAGAGGTAATAATCTAAATTCATAAATGTTTAATGTATCCGGATAAAAATTGTAACCACTTCCACATCTCTAAAACTCTACGATGACCATGTCTACCATTTTCCTTCCTATTCTCCATCTTTCACCTGTATTGCTTGCTCTGCTTGTTTCCTGTTAATTTAGAAATGCGTAGAATAGTTTCAATGATGAATTTTAGATTTACTAATTCATAAGCAGAATTAATACTCATTACTTATTCTTTTGTCCATGACACCCAAAAATTTAAAATGGATTCAAGTCCATCAATGATTATCACTAAACACATAACAATATAAAATTAAGAACAAAATTTTGAAACAGGATCCTGAAAATAGCATACATGAAAATTAGGATTGTTTCACAATTTACTATGAAACTAGACCTGTTTTAGTTTTCTGACAAGTTAGTATGCACATTCCAAAAATGCTCATGAACAAATTTATTCTCATTCATGCCCATTTTTGGAATGCTCATGAAGGAATTCCTTCACGAGCATTCCAAAAGTGCGCATGAAGGAATGCACACTTTTAGAATGCTCTAGAAGTAATTCCTTCATGGGCATTCCGAAAGTGCGCATGAAGAAATTCGTTTATGAGTATTTTGGAATGCTAAAACCATTTCTGCATTGCCAGTTTCAATCTTTCCCCGTTTTCCTTCTTCCTCAAACAAGCCCAAAATTTCAAGTTCCAACCCTAATCCTTATTCATCCACTCTATCCATCAATCAAACACACATATTTTTTATCTTCAATTTTCCGTCTAACTTGCAACTACTTCAATCTTCTACTTGTTTGCAGGTTGAAAAAGTATTTTTTTTCTTTCTTTTTCCATGTCATTACTTCTTTTGTCCATAACACCCAAAAATTAAAAATGGATTTGGGTTCATCATTGATTATCACTAAACACAAAACAATATAAAATTAAGAACAAAATTTTGAAATAGGATCCTGAAAATAACTTACATGAAAATTTGGATTGTTTCACAACTTATTATGAAACTAGGTCTGTTTTGGTTTTCTGGCAAAGTTAGTATGTAGATTCCAAAAATGCTCATGAACAAGTTCATTTATGCCCATTTTTGAAATGCTCATAAAGGAATTTCTTCACGAGCATTCCAAAAGTGCACATGAAGGAATGCACTCTTTTGGAATGCTCATGAAGTAATTCTTCGTGGGCATTCCAAAAGTGCGCATAAAGGAATTTGTTCATGAATATTTTTTATATGCTAAAAACTATTTCTGCACTATTACAGCACCGTCAGCTTCAATCTTCTCCGATTTCCTCCATCCTTAAAATAAACCCAAAATCTCATGTTCGGGCCCTAATTCTTATTCACCCACTCCATCCATTAATCAACCCCACATATTTTTTATCTTCAGTCTTCCATCATACTTGCAACTACTTCAATCTTCCACTCAATTGCAGATCGAAAAGGTAATATTTTTTGTTATTTTTCTTTCTTTTTCTATGTCCCCAATTGTTCGTCTTTGATATGTTGCAGTGTCATAATTTTGTAGATAATGACAAACATTCAAATAATTTATTACTATGATGATCAATTATTAATTGGAGAAGATGATAAACCTAAATACGTGGATGGAAAAAGATCCAAAATTGAGAAATATTGTACGTTCAAAACGCTAAAGGTCTATGATGTGATAAAAATATGTCCAAGTGGGTTTGATATAAAGCTAATAAAAAAATTGGGTAAGAGATAATGGTTCGTTCACTGTTGCTGTAACGACGATGATGATACATATTCGATGTTTTCAGTTGGAATGAAAGTGATAAAATTGTACGTTCGAAAATGTACAATTGTTAAGACGAAGAGCTACAATGATGGCTAGATCATGCATGGAAAATACTCAGTTAGATGTGGAGGTCTTCGAACGAGAATGTGTCTACGAAAGTCCTCGAGGTGGGTTGATATTTGAATTAAAAAAAAAACCTTATTGAGCAGTTAAGTGAATGGATTAAATGTTAGGTTTCTTATGGAGTTGTCAAATCTCATGCTGATGACTATACGTTGCAATGTGACGTTGATGAAAATTGTCCTTGGTGGGTACATGCTCGTCTTTCTACAAAGGTATCTCAAAATTATTCGAAAATTAAGTCATACAGAGGCGATTGCACATGTCTTAACCCTACCCTCGACTCAAATCATTGTCAAGCTACTGACATACTGCTAAGATTATTTGTAGCAAAATACGTTCACTAGTTAAATCCGAAACGAAGACAACAAAAATAGTTCAACAAACAATGTCAATATATTTCATATCAACGTTACTTATGTTAGGAAAATTCTTAGGATCTCTATACAATTAGATTTTAGAAGAGAAAGAAAATGACAAACGAATTTCTACAAACAAAATCTTTATTAATTCACCAGTTAATTACAAAAGAAAAAAAAAACCTAAAAAATTGAGAAGATACCTCAATCCCAAAAAAAAAAAAAACTTTTTCCCTCTTTACCTCATACGAACATTATATATGACTATTTATAATAAACCTGACAATATATCTTCTTTAAGAAGCTATTCAATGCTTGTATAAATCTTTCATATGTAGATTATTTGTTGCCTTTTTCTAATGCAATATAAAAAACTAAAAGAGGCAACTAATCACTCTATTAGATCCACAAAAAATCTTTAAAAAAACAGCTAATCACTCCCCATAATCCATCAAGTCTATGGAATAGGAAATGAGTTCTATTTTATTTTTTTAAAGCGAGTTCTATTTATAATTCCTTGTAGACTAAAATATCTCGAAGATCTACTTAAATATGAAATACAGTATCATCAAAATCCAACAACTTACACGAAGGTTTGGCGAAGATAAATACAACTTGACCCCCCCCCCCTCGGTAGTTTACTGATCCGTTGGGTTTTCCTAGAATATATTCACATAAAAAACTAATATGGAATATTCATACCTAATAACAAGTTCTCTTATTAACCAATCATTGTCATGTTAGAAGTGAATTAATCAATTAATGTGAGGTAGAAAAGTTAATTTGTCCTAATAAGCTGATAATCTTAATCTTTTCCATGTAAGGCATTAGCATAGTTATTAATGGCGCACGGCGCAAAAAGGCGCAACATCAGTTTGGAGTCTTGGCGCACGACGCAAC
Organism: Allium sativum; assembly: GCA_030737875.1. Taxonomy (NCBI): domain Eukaryota; kingdom Viridiplantae; phylum Streptophyta; class Magnoliopsida; order Asparagales; family Amaryllidaceae; genus Allium; species Allium sativum. Next base: position 776,786,162 of record CM060924.1, on the reverse strand, counting down.
AAATGGCGCGTGCCTTTCTGATTTACTGCGCATTTTATTTTTTTAATTTAACATGTAACAACAAGTTTAAAAGTTTAGTATTTTTTGCTAAAACATATGCAATCAAAGTTTTTACTATTTTGCAAAAAGAAACATCATCATATTTGACTTCATTAGCATGGAGTTTTAAGCATAATAGTTTTCAAAATCCAAAATAATAATACATATTACTAATAAAATAGAATTCCGAATCGGATTCAACAATCATATTTTCCAAATCAACATCTGCATCATCAGATTCATAAGGACAATTAAATTATATCAAGTCTTTTTATTGTTATGATGTGGTTATATTTAGCAACACAAAGGACAATTGGTGAGGAAGAATAACATATCGATTGGTAATATTGTTTCCCTTATGCAATTGATAACTTTATGCAAAAAAAAGTAATAAATATTTATTGATAATCTATTTGGTGCATCTACAAACTGTTTGAAATAAAATACACAATCAATGAAATACATGTTTTCTGTACAAGCAATATTACATTTGATATAAGAGTAGTACATAAAATAAAATATAGTTTCAATATCGATATATTTGTTTCTCTTCAAGGAAAAAGAAATGTAGATTTCTACTGATTTTGACTATCCTCTTTACTTAGATCTTAGATTTCTACTGATTTTAACTGCCCCATAAATATACAAGGCTTGTTGCGATGATTGATTTTCTATTTTTCAAGATTCTTATCAAAGAACGACTTTACTAGGTGGAAGTTGTGTTATATGAAGTACTGCTTAATTTCTAGCATATAATATTCATATGCATATAAATTTAAGATAAATTGATTATATTAATTGTATCATCTACATATGCATAATAGGATGACAAAGAATCAAGGTTTAGCTTCGAAATTTATAATAAATTCATACGTTGCAACAGTTGGATTTGATTTTTGCTATTCATTAAAACTAAAACATACTTTGACTTGGGTACAAATTGCACGAAGTTGTCAAATAAATATGATTATATTTTAATGCAAAAAACTACTCTCCATCCACTGGCTTTGACTTCCCAACCCTTAAAACTATAGCTTATGTGCATGAACAAAGAACTAGAAAGCAGTTAATTCATAAGAAAAAAAATGTGCTACCGAAAGATCCTAGTTTTCAGCTAAATCCATTTAACACATCAGCGGCTTCTAGTATTCATTGCGAGTCAAGTTCCATCTTCCACGATAAATTTACATATGTCGGTAGCTAAAAATACTCTGGGTCGCTCTTGTGTTTCATCAAACTGTGTAGCGATTTACCGCTCTCTTCTTTCTTAAGAAGAAATGAACGAAGGAAATCTTTGCTATTTAAAGATGGTGGTTTCAACTTTTCTCAGAGTGTATATTAATTGACTTGAGAATACTGGAATATCGAGTCCAGTATATTAGTTGGATCATTTTCATTGGTGACTATCATAGGATACAGTGCGAGCTATGTTATCAAAGCCCTCGCCTAGGCTCCAAAAAGCCCTAGGCCCTAGCCTGGGGATTTTTTACCTTCCAAGGCACCTACGATGCATGAAGTACCAAAAAAAGCCCTAAAGGCACCAAGGCACTCACCTTGTGAAGCGCCAAAAAAGCACGCCTTTTGTAACATTTGAGTAGAAATTATTATCTTTAGCATTTGGCTCAACAGGAGCCCGAAATCCAACTTGGTTAGAAAAATGTGATTGGTCGGCTGTTGATTTAGAGTGTATTCTGTAAAAAACACTGCTTTTCTTTTATCGATCGAAAAGCACAATTTTTTTTTCCTTTTTTTTTTTGGTCGAACTGTCCAAAAAAACATAGTTCATGGAAGGTTAAAACTGTATATAAGACTTTACATAATGTTTGTAATTTCTATAATTTAAGTATTGTGTTGCTTGTAGACTTGAGTTTGAATGACATTGTGCATTCTTAGTTTGATTTATGTTAATTGTATGATGTTTTGTTTCTAATATTGATTTATATGCCCTTTGAAACAAAAATTGTGTTTTATTGCTTTTTTTTAAATGCATTTTTTTAGTTGAAAACTGAAAAAAAAAAATGTCATTCAAGGCGCCCAAAAAAACCCTAGATGCAAAAAAAAGCCAGGTGAGAGCCTGGGGCCTTTTCGCCTTGACAACTATGGGTGCGAGCGCTTCTCAAAATGACAAGGAGCACTAGAATATAACTGTGCCTCCTTGATATGGTTGGGACTTCTTCCTTTCCTCTTCAGTCGAGTCCGTTTGAACTTCTGCAGTTCTTTAACTGCTAATGTACCTGTGATTAGGGAAGAGTTCTAGATGTAGATCATGGCCCTCTAATTAAAGGTATGAAGTTTAGAAGACATGATTAAGCTTTATTTAGACGCCTTGTTGGTTGTCTAATCCCAAAGAAAGGCTGATGGCAACTGTTCTTCCATTAGCCCCTTTCGCTGATCGAATCAATCATTGCTAGAGGTAGGGCCTCATGTTGGTTGAGAGTGGGAAATGAACTTTTATGCTTAATTTCCCTTTTAGTCGGAACCCGTCCTCGCTTAGGACTTCTGATGGTATCTACTATAGCAACATGGGTGCAACATTTCGACGGCTCACATTTATCTTTAATCAACGTGAGCTAACAGTTTCCCTGGGATAACGATCATCAGAGCTTTTCCTTGCTAGAGATCCCCTAGATGTTTGAGTTTCCCATGAGGATTTTATAGTTGGAATGACAGTTGCTAACCTAGAGAATTTTTATTATAAAGAGACCGCTTCTTGTTCTACGCTACACAGTTGTTTTCTATAGGTCTTGTCTCTTTTCATTTGTGTTGTTAGAGCGCTCAACGGATTTAATGTGGCGGAGGTTCAAAAAGTCGTAGTGGGGATAAAATGAGAAAATAACAGATGTAGGGATGACCTTAAAATAACACATATAACTCAATTTTAATGTTTTTATGAACATATATACGACAATTAATGGAAAACTAACATTCAATTTAATTATAATTCGTACATTTTTATTTTAAATAAAAACATATGCAAATGTCTATAAATAAATGTAAACTACTATTTAACTTAACTAATTTTAATAGAATATTAGAGTAATTTTGTTTTTTAAAGTATATGTTAAAAAATTTAATCAAGCAAACCTAATTTCGTAAAATTTATAATGTATAAAATATAAATGCCATTTTTCAGTCCATTTCTTTCATAAAATATATAGGGGGAATAATGTAATATAGCGAAAATAACATTATATATTAGGAATAGTGGAATATAGTGGGGTTTAAAGCTGAAAGGCTATATAAAAGGTTATTTAGGAAAAACGTAGTGGTAATAATCTGCTATAGGTTATAGCTGGGTAATAACGTGACATTAACCACATTTTTTCATAGCAGTAGGCACGATCAAAAGGAGTGGCTCTTTGCACACCTTCATTCGTTGAGCTTTGGTACCTCTCAACAGTCAGCTAGCGTCTTAGCTTTCTAACAGAGCAAGTAGCTAGCGCTTCTCTTCCCTCGTAGAGCCTACCGTTTACTTCCTCTAGCGATCAAGGCAACTTAGTTCACCTCTTACACTTGGTTAGCCGGCCGAAAGACGCTTATCTTCCCTGAAAGCAAATCACAGAATGATGTTGGCTGACAAACAAGTGAATAATTGTTGCATAAGAAAATGGTATGCTGTTGGCATCTTCTAGCTAAGCAAGTAAACTACTTCTAATGTTTATGCTGGATGCATTTGAAGTGAGTTGGCAGTATTACTTCTGATTAATAGTGGACCTAGTCTTTCAAAATGTTCATTTGTGATTTATTTGAGCCATTTTTTTTCATTGTTAATTGTTCCTAATTTTTACAAAAAGTTTGTAATTACTTAATCAAATGATCAAGCAAAATCCAAAAGTGACCCTCCTTCCTTGTTTCGTGTTTCAAAATCAGACACTCCATGTACTCTTGTGTTCTCTATACTGTGTACGCCATTACCGTTAAAGTCTTCTCCTTTAAAATACTTCTCGTATATCGGTATTGGTTGCATGATTTCATCGAACGACTGCCGAAAAACTTGTTTTGTGATTTCGTCTAAACATACTTGGGTGTTTATGGACTAATAGTATACTATATTTTATTGTTTTAAAATGATTTTAGTGTAGTTAGTTTATCTTTTTTCCTCCATACTTAAACAATTTATCTCATATATTTGTCACTATTTTACCTACATTATTTCCTTCGTTATATCTAGTACAAAAATTTGTACCATTTTCCTAATTCTGTTGTCAGCAAAAGTCGGTGAGAAGTCATCAAAGAATTTGATGTTATTTTACAATTGGCTGCCATCCTAGCACTAAACTCTCTTTTCGCATGACCTTGGAATCTTGGATACCAGCCAGTATTGGAAAAGTAAACAATATATACTATGAATGTAACTATTTAATGTATTATTTCATATACTGTAATGGCAACATACCATAGTTGAAAATATTTGAAATAGTCCTTTTTATAAAAGAAGTTGGCTGAGTATTGTTTAATGGCATCTATTTCCAAAAAAAAAAAAAAAAAAAAAAAAAAAAAAAAAAAAAAAAAAAAAAAAAAAATCACCCATGCACTCTCTTTTCGAACAATTTCGTAGAATCACAAACGCACAAGTCCCGAACCGTCGCTGTCTTTTTTTAAAAAAAAAATTTTATGAAGCCACAGGATGTGATGTACATTAACGCATATAGTGCACTATCATTTTACTAGTGAAACGTAGAAAAGCCCGGTAAAAAAATAATGCATGACAACACGGAAAAAGAGGGCCCCTCTTTGAAAATTTCAGTGTGCTGGCCCAAATCCTCCAAAAAATTCTTCTAAACTGCCTCCGAAAATGCTGCCAAATTGCAAAAACCCTAACAGTGGATTTTTTTTTATTTTTTTTCCTTCTTCACCCAAGCTGTAGAAAAAGTTGGTGTTATGGTGATTTTGATTTTGATTTTTTTTTTCAGACTCTAATATCCAATAATTTCTTACAATCCGCGTCTGATACTTCCAATTTGTCTTGAATAGAGGCACAATTCTTGCCTCAAATGTTTAATTCTTGAATCCAAAAACTTGAGGGAGTATATGCAGATTATTCTGTTGCAGACATTTGTTTACCGAATTGGAACTCAGATTGTAAAATTATTAGCTTAATCAACATCAGTTGGATGTGGAACTTGTTAAAATCAGCAGGTTTTATCTATGAAATCAAATTGAGAAGAACAATGCACAAGAGTTTCAGAATTGTCGATCCTCCTTTGAAACCAACTCTTTGTCAAAATTTCAGAACCTTTTGTATACATTTAGTGAATAATAAAAGGCCTACAAATAACCAAATCTCGTTTGCCTTGCAATCGACTGAAAGTTGCTGCCTGATTTGCTCTAATATGAGATGCAATGAAGACCGTGGTGAATTATTTGGCTTATGATAAATATTTTTCATCTAACCGGAAAGATTGGTTCTCAATGTAAAGATTCGTGCCAAGAAAATAATCCAATGAAATATATAGTATAAGAAGCATATTTTGAAAACCAAACAATCCAAATGGTATCAATTATGTATACTAAATGTACAGTATTATGTGTTGCTATACAAGATCGGGTAGATTATGCAATTTTGTTAGTTACAGTGATATGCAAGTCCAATTCATAAATGACTCCTGCACCCAAAGGCTAAATGTTATTTTTTTTCAAATGCATTAATTTGTGTGCTTTGCTTGGTTGATCCAATTAGAAAACTATAAATGGAAGTCATCCCTTGCTCAAAAGAGGGTATTAGCTTGTGATCTCTCCTTAGTGAGGATATTTACTTACCAACTGATAGAAACATAGCATATTCCTCTAATTTTGCGTATGTGTGTAAACAAATTATTTGCACCAAAGATTTTTAACTTTAGGATTCATCTAATTTTGCTGTTCTTTACAGGTACTTGTCGGAACTGGGTTTTCATTTTGGTTATATGCAGTAGACATACCAACACCTTACAAAATGTATATTTCTCCTTACCAATATGATTAAGACTTTTTGAGGGTATACATCCAAATATTCTCTTATTATTTCTGTGCAAATTGTTCATCATAAGCACAATATCACTAATCATAACTGGAATATGCAACACTCTATAACACACTGACAATATGACTTTCGGTTGTAATCGTTCAAATATACGCATCTTTTGCTTTAAAAAAATAACTATCAAGTGCGAATGTATTGTAGGTTGAAACAAACAAGCTTTTTGAACTGTAATTTGAATGAAAATGAAGGTGTATGCTAGATATGCTAAGAAAACAAGATTCACCTTCAAGGCTTCTGCACAGCCAAATGTCAGACAATAGTTTGCTTCACTTAAGATATCTCGCCATGTTTTTGACAGACCTGCTTAAAGTTCTATCACAATTTGTTTTTCTTGAGTAGCATAATTATCATATTAACACATATTTTGAGTTTCGGTAGTCCCTAATTTTCTATCCTTTCTTGTAGCTTCGTAATGTTTGGGAATTTTCATTATTATTTAAGCTTTTCCATAATAGAGCTACACCATAGTTGACGCTTGCTTATGAATAATTTAAAATTTTGGAAAAGTATTAGACAAATCATAAACTTTCTTGTATTATTCGAGTCCAAGGCAAATGCATGCATACCATATTTAAATCAGGGTTTGAGGTTTTGATCAAAACATCGAGATTTTGGTTGTTTCATTTTGGTTTCAGTAGGGGTTGAAACGGAACCAAACCAAAATTCCAATTTAATTTTAAAATAACCTATTGAACTTTAAATTTTACAGCAGAACCTAAAGCAAGAATTAATTCGAGTTTCAAACATATTAATATTCAAAGTTTGATTTTTTAGCTCAGGAGACATATATACTGAATATTCAATATTCAAAATCATGAAATATATAAATGGTGCAACTATAAAAAGTAAAAAACTAAGTATGAATGTTTTTGATGTTATACATATTTATGATCAATTAGCATTCTTCGTTTACTTTACTTTGTCAAGTAAAGATAAACTAAACATTTTGCTTTAATAAATTAACCAAATATATGGGTTTGTATCCCCAAACCGAAATTTCAAAAAATACTGATCAGAATGAAAATGCCAAAATTATTTAAGATCGAGACCGAGACCAAATCCAAGATCTCGAGTCTTGATTCAGATGCTTCGCTAGCGCTGCAACTACTAAACCTACTAAACATGATATGCTTCTGCTCTGTTATTTTTTGCTTGAAAAACATGATGTCGTCTCTGATATGGTGCCTTTTTATTCTTCCAAAGGAAATTCTTAGTTCCTCTTCCACCGCCTCATGGTATTGCTAATCTGGGAAAATTTTATTTGGCCCTGACAACATTTTGTTTTACTGTTATGGGAAATGGATTAAATCTGACTGATGGACTTGATGGTTTTGTTGGTGGAGTTTCTGCATTGGCCTTTATAGGGATGTCCATTGCTGTTTTACCGATATCTCCTGGTTAGTTATTTCTATCATATAATCAGCATTAATGTCAATACTTCGTAGAGTAATAGTTACAAAGGATAATAGAGATTACTCTATAACTACTTACTATTCATGGCTTTTAAGTTGCTGTGCAGATCTTGCTATTTTTGGAGCATCAATGGCAGGAGCTTGTATCGGTTTTCTTTTCCACAATAGATATAAAGCATCAATAATGATGGGAGATGTTGGAGCATTTGCCTTAGGTGGAGCATTAGCTGCTATGGCCGCTTGTACTGGAATGTTCATTCCGCTTTTTATATCCGCTGGTGTTTTTGTTATTGAAGTGGTTTCGGTTATGGTGCAGGTATTGTCTTTTGGCTCTTATTTTATATACAACTATATACAGTAATCCTATGCACAAACTAATATCTTGGCAATTTATTAACATCTTAGTTTGATCGAGTGTTCGGTTAGTTTCGAGTAGGTTACACTCTTTTCAGTTTTCATGAAACCAGTCTGCAATTCTGCATAGCAAGATTTTGTACTCTTTTCATATATTTTTTTTTCTTTCAAACTTTTGGTTTATGATTGTGATATATATCCACATGGAGTCCAAGATTTTAAACTATCTTTAATAGGTTACGACTGATATTGTGGGAATCTGGGTCCATCCTTTATTTTGAAATTTAATACATGAACGTCCCTTTTTCAAAAAGAGGTTAATCACCCTTTTATATTATTTTCTGTGATCTTTTCGTTTTTATCTTTTTTTGAAAATCAAGTTTGCACTTGATTGAAGGTTAATATGGTAAAAAATAAATATTTGAACTATGCTACAGTACCCGAAAGAATTTCGGGTATAATAGCAAAAATAGAGAGAAGGTGGGACCCCAGCTCCGGATCTGAGGCTCAATTCAAGGGGGTCCCACTGTTTTCTTTCTTATTCCGGTGTTATTGCCGAAATGCTTTCGGATAATATAGCAATTTTGTAAATATTTACTGTGTATACTTGCTGGTTGGGTAGGGGCCGCTAGGGGTGAAATCGGTTCGGTACCGAAACTTTGTATTCAAAACCATTACCGTACCGACTTTATATGGTAATAGAAAAATCATACCATTACCAGCCAAAGAAATCGGTTACCAACGGTTCGGTTTATGGTTATTAATGGTTGGTAGAGGTTGGTAATAAATTATTGTTGTTTACCAGTATGAGATCTTTTTGTTTATAATATTTCACGTTTAAATATAAAATATTAAAATTGATTTTTTTGCTTTTATATTATTAGTTTTCTATCTTATTTTGCATAGTCAAACATGCATGAAAACATTATGGATGAACAAAAATATTATATGAATTATACCGTTTTTAAGATATATGTTAAAAATTGCATTCAATCTTGTATTGTAATAGTATTTTACAAGGTATTTTATTAAATTCATTGCATATTAGAAATCGTTTTAATGTAATAAGTATATATGATAAAATATAAGAATATACATATATGTATTATATAAGATATGTGGTAGGTATGGTAATCACCATTGTTAATGCTCGATTACCATTACAGTACCGCATATTTTCATGTGGTTTAGCATACCGTACCAATCAAATCGGTAATAATTATTCGGTGCTACTTTCTTTGGTAGCGGTTGGTAATGGCTGGTAAGTGGTAATATGGTAAAAAAAGTCCAGCCTTAGGGGCCGCCGTGTCTTTTTAAATTAAAAATGGTGTTGAACAAAAGTTTCCATTGGAATTCCCTGCAGATTCTGTGTTCCTATTTCAACGTGGAATGTTTGGTCATTTGCAAACAAACTGCTAGATATCCTCAAGGGACCAAAATTCCTGATGTATTATTTGATGTGTATATTTATATGACTAGTCTAGAAAACTGCTGAACCTGTTTCTATTTCTCAGGTCCTGTTATCTAAAGCTTCACATAGGATAACCCGTCATGCTCTGCCTCTGCAGTACCATCTCAAGCTAAAGGGTATAAAAACACCTATCATAGTTGCAAGTGCATATGCCTTATCAAGCATCTTCGCATTAGTTGCTGGCTATGTCGGCCTCATATCAGCGTAAACAAAGAACATATACAACCGAACAGCAACACTACCGCTTTTCCACTCGCCATACACGGAGAAAAGAAAAACATGGGCTTGACATTGGAGTTTTGTAACTGTAATGGTCATAGCATGTATTAATATATGAACTTGTAGTTAAAAATCGTTGTTCAAATGAAGCATGATGTAGTCAGTATAAGTAAAGAAATCTCACATGATATTACATGAACCACTGTATTATTTGTGTTACGTGTGCAAAACTTTAACGAAATGTATATGTGTGTGTGTGTGTGTGTATATATATATATGTATATATATATATATATATATATATGTATATATATATATATATATATATATATATAGACGGGATGAACATGCACAAATGAAAAACATGATACCAAGTTGGACCGCAGAGGATTAAACAGACATGCGCCACCATGTGCTTCAACAACCAAAATCTAGTTGGCACTGTACTCATGTGTGTTGCTTTTTTGCCAAAAAGGCATATGATTGACCTATGTTTTTATTAGGCCTAGTGGTTGTCTCTATTATATAGTATTTGATCTCGGTTGTATGATTAGCATTTGTACAGAAAGCAGCCCTACAAACTGATTTTTTTTTATTTTTTTTAATTTGTATAAAAGGTCAATATGAAATGGCATTATTTTACAGTATATGATTCCCATTATTGTTTACGGTTAGATCTTGATCCAGAAAGAATAAAACCATGATGAAGTATATGCTTACCTTCTTAAAGGAGCATATTTGTTTCATCTTTATTTGTGAAGAATGAACAAAACATTCTCGTTCTGGCTCTGCATGAAGTCATTCTGCACTTCAAACTCATTTAATCTGTCAAAACAAAACAAAAATGACGAATCAAAAGCTGGTCTCAGTAAAAGAGGGAAAGAAGAAGATAAAGATGGCGCATTGCTCTTGAAACTTCTGAAAGAAGAAGAAGAAGAATTGGCAGATGGATTCTTTGATTATCATAACATGCTGAGCTGTGAAGATTGTATGCTGCATGCGGTGATAGGTGAACCGGATAGTCATCAGTGCTCCGAATCATCCTCGATTACATATATGGTGAGCCTTGATGATTCCGATGAACGTTCGGGTGTGGATGATATGGCTGATTTTGGCATTGACGAATTTGAGGTGATGATGAGGTATGAAGATGATGATATGTTCTATGATCCTTGGGATGACTTCTTTTGTGATGGTGAGCAAATGTATCCTCTGTTATGAGAATTTTGTAAATTTGAGTAGGAAAATTGCTCAAAAAAAAATTATAAATCCAAAAGCTTGTTTAACGTTGTTGATTGGGTGTGTCCCAGTTGGAACACAAACTTAATAAAAAAAGGACAACAAATTGTTGTATAAAAACCAATGGATAATAAAGAAAGAAAAAAAAAATGTATATGCGTCATTAAAATTCTTTAATTTGTAATTATTGATCGCAATGTTCACATTTATTTCAAACCAAACCCGTCGACATTTTCTAGGATAAGTGGAAAATGTGTGGTGGTTTATCGTATAGACATTGAATCTAAGCTGAATATCATGTCAGAATACCTTTATTTATAACCAAGTATTGATAACATGAGGAGTTATCTTTCTATCTTTACATAGTTTTCGATATTTTAAATTTTCTCTGTTGGATAATAATCAACCGCTGACACGTCCTTCTCACGTTTACACGTACCAATTGCCCTTTTTTCCTAGGGCTAACAATTAAAATCGAAAACCCGAACCGATCCGAAAAGAACCGAATTTGAACCCAATTCGATGGGTCTTGGGATCGGTCTAGGTGATGAAAAATGACATCAAGACCCGATCAAATCTGACCCGCACAGACCCGATCCAAAAAACCCGATCAAAAAACATTGAAGTATATGTATTTTTAGTGTTATTATTCAGTCGGACCCGATCCGATCCGACTCGACCCGAACCGAACCGAAGCTCGGGTCGGATCCAGATTTATGAAATGTATAATTTAGACCCGACAAAACCCAACCAGCCTAGAACCGAGAACCGTCGGGTCGGGTCCGGATCGATCGGGTCGGGTCTAATTGCCACCCCTACTTTTTCCCCTTTTGTTTGGCCTTTAGTTTTATAAATTGACGTGAAACCCAGGCCTGGCTCGGTTGGTTTGCTTGCCCTAGACGAAGCGAAAACTTTTAGCATTGAGAAAAGGCAGCGAAATCAAATGTTGATAGGTACTTCCAGATTTGGACTAAAGTTCATGTCGTCCAGGCCAATGCCTATTTCCACTCAACCAACCCAACACCTATAAAGTGAAGTCTTTGTAAGAAAAGATTATAGATACCTGAACCCTTATGTTTCCCCTCCACCCTTCGCTGTTTGTCGTACTAGTGTAACTCGATCAGACCGGACCGAACGAAGGTATGTTCATTTTCTGTTCTAAATTAAAATCGGATCGGACACAGACCCTTCCTTATCTGGTTTTGTGTCAGGTTTAGAAACATCTAATAATGTAGAAAACGTTAATAGTTATAACTCTGCTAATCTGTTTTCTACAAATGCAAATGAGTTTGTTACTAATGATAACGGAAAGGAACCAGTATCGTCTCCTGCAAATGATAATACTGGTAAAGTAGCTCCATCCACTGAATAACCGTCACAGCAGTCTTCCATTGTAACAGCTCGAGAAATTCGACCCTCGAATTTCGGTATTAAGTTAGCAGAAAACCCATTAAGTTAGCAGAAATAAGTCAGGGGGTGCAAAAAAGGAATGAAAGAAATGTTAAAATAGAAGAAAAGAACATAAACATATCAGAATCAGAAAAGATCGTAATTTCACAGCGGAATGAATAACATATAATATACCAATACTCTTTACACAAAAGAAAAACTGTATACATACATGAATAAATAATCAAAGTATACACCAGCCATAATAACCTGTCTGTCAACGGAAATAAATTAAATTAATATAGGAAGTACGAGAATACGTCTCGACTTCAGCTCCTCTTCTACAACTCCAAACAAATCCAAGCAAACCTAAAAATATACGAGGTCTAATCCGAGCACATTTTGAGGGAAAGCAAAAGCATCCGGATCAGTCTGGAATAATTACAATGAGAAAAATGATTTACTGTTTTTTGTTGTAAACAAAAACCACGATTTCATTTTATCGCAAGTGCACGGCGTCTGTTATAGTATCTGTGCGAATACGGGTCGAATCCACAGAGAATTGTATAATTACTAATGTTTATTTAAATTCTAGGTGAGTTAGATGAAATTGAGTAATTGGGTTGATTAGTTTAGAATAAGAAATTGCTAGAATAGAAGAGAAACAAACTTGTATGGAACATTTAAGAACTGTAAGAATTAGATATGAGATCTATTAATCTCTTGGCGAATCAATAGATCTTAATAAAAACAGGAAAATAGAAAATCCAATGCAATAGAAATTAAAATAAAGCAAAGAAGAACACAGGCAGAAATTAGAATAAAGGAGAAGAAAAAACTGATAGAAAGAGCAAAGAACTTAAAAATTTTATTGATTAAATAAGAATAAAGATTACAAGAGAAATCCTTAAATCTTAGAAGAAAAGAAAGAGAACAATTGCCAAGATAATCTAAAGTGACACTAGGTAGGGGTATTTATAGTATTCCCAAGATCTAGATTTAAAAGAATAGAATTCTCTAGAATTTTGGTCTAGTTTTCTTCTAGAATCTCATCCTTTATTATTCTAGAATTTCCTTCCCTACATTCTCTAGAAACTTCTTGATTCACAAAATCCAAATCTTCTTCTATCTCCCGTATTTTCTAGAATCTTCTTGCGTTGTCTTGCTCTAAAGAATTTCCCTTGGACATTATCAAATAAATAAATAAAGTGTGTGCTAGGATTTAAACCCATGACTTTCTAATAGATTGCATCACTTCAAACCAACTGCGCTATGACTACTTTTGTGTATAACTTGGTTTTTAACTTCTTTTAAATAGAGCCTTGAATTGAGTTGTTATTCTAAAGCAAATTCTGCAACAGTTTCTTCATTTTTGGAGAATTATAAACTTGTAACAAACAAAACTAAAAGACCCGGTAGTTATGTTTTAAGGGTAGTAAAATATGTAATTAAGCAATGAAAATTTTACATAATTTGATGTTCATCAAATACCCCCACACTAAAATCTTTATTCGTCCTCGAACAAAACCTAATTAAATTTATTAGCCACACTGTCGTAGGGAATCACAATTGCATTTAGCGTATGCAACAAGCCTTTAAACCCCTAAATGTCCCTAGTAGGACGAGTTGTGTCTCATGAGGGTTTTCAGCGGATACTACCCACAAAATTCCAATGCAACATGATAAGCTATTAATGCAACTATATGAATGCAAATTATATGAAAATTTAATGAGTTGGTTTACTTTAAATAGTTACAATACTATAGTGTATAAGTGTTATAGTCAAAATTAAGAAATTTATGTTTATCACTTAGCAACAAAATTCAAACAAAAGTCAAGTTTCCATCACATTAGACTCTAGCTTGCTAATATTTTAAGTTGAAACATAGTGAAATTGTGAAGTTTGATTTGACGTGATTGTCAAAGTTTGCAAAGTGATATCAAGTCGATAAAACTAAAGAGTATGCTATGACTTCATTCACCTTCCCTCTCCTTAATACTTATATGTTTATTTAACGATAATTTTTTTTCCTTTAATTCTTACACCTAACTCATAGACCAAGGTACACCATCTATACACTGCCTTTCGGGCTTACGTGAGAATGGAATAGAGCTTGGTGGATTGGTGCAAACCGACTCTGATAATGTCAGTATAAGTCGGTGATCCTTAGGTGCCCAACCCATAATGAGACCAAGGTATACCTCTCATACACTGCCTTCCGGGCTTACGTGAGAGTGAGACAGAGCTTGGCGGGTGTGCACACCAACCTAGATGTACTAGCAAAGTTGGATACCCTTGGTTTATTAATTATCACTATTATTTTTCTTAAAATTATTAGCTAAGAGAGAATAATGCAAAAGCATCATAACACCTCTTAATTATGTAGATTCGAAAACCGATAACTTGTAAATTTAGATATAATACATTTTAAACAATGACAATAAATAACAAGCTTCATAATTGTCATCAATGAATCAACCAACATATTAGCTTGCTATTGTCATGTGCGATTTACACTTTCATCTTATTTTCCATCTGAAGTTAATAATTCACAAAAATTGCCACCGCCTTTTTCTTTCGCACTTGGTTTTTGTTTTATGTGTTCCCCCCACACTGTGCTTAGCAACATTTTCTGATAAGCAAATTTTTTTTATCAATATTTCATCCTCATACCTAGATCTATAGTCAATTAAATCGATATCAAGGTATCTTGAAAGTAGAGAATTTCCTACCCAAGCTTTATGCATGATGTGATTCATATACTCGACAAATTTGTCTGTGTAGTCCTTCAAAAATAAGCGATTGTGCATAACTGTAGTTAAATTAGTAGAATCAAGAGGCGATCCAAGAATATATTCAATATCAATTTCTTTCATAGATGATATTTCGATATTCTTAACTAGTTCACAACTAAGCTTAGGTTCACCTTCATCATTAATCTCCTTAGTAGAATTTTCAGCTTCACACAAAAACTTCCATGTTTTTCCTCTTCTGCAAATTTTTCTAAATTTAAATTTGACTCACCATTATATAAGAATTAATTCTCAAATAGTCCAAGAATTTTGTATTCACCAAATTCCTCACCAAAACCAGCTTTATTGTATTTGAAATTTCCAACCTCAAAATGTTTGGTTTCCATCTTGTTAGTGTTTGGTAAAGGGAGATCAAAATTCAGACCTAAATCTTTTTCTCTAAAAGAATTAAAATCCAAATCTATATGTGAATCTTTAACAACTTCATCGAGATTGTAGTTTTCAATTTCATAAGTTTTATTTGGAAATTATCATTCTGAATAAGATTTGGATAATCATTAGATTCGTCGCAAGTTTGATTCTGTAATTCTTCATTCTCATTATTTATTGATAAGTTCTTTATCATGTTCGTCAACCGATTAAATTTATCATCTGATTCTTTTCGAAATTTTTAATTTGCCTCTCGAGATGAACATAGTCTTCTTCGTAACGGTTATTTTCAAAATTATAATCCAAGTCGTTTTCATCATCAACATTATTTCCATTGTCAATTTTGTCTTCGTTATATTCGTCAAAATTATATTGGCCTAAGGATTAAAAATCCTTTAGATAATGGAAATTATTTTGAATTTGAGAATTAGAATCGTAATAAAAATCATTGAAATTGGAAGAGAAATTCTAGATATTTTTAAATTTATATCCATATTCCATTTTTATAAAAATTATATTGTTGTTGAAAATCAGTTTGAGAATGAAAATTATTAACCTGCAGCGAAAATCATTTTGATGATGAGAATTAAGTTCATAACCAAAATCGTTGAAATTGGAAGAATTATTGTAGTTTTGGTTGTTTCCAAAGTCCTGACAGATTGGAACTTGTTTTGAATTTTTTTTTGTACAATAACCAAAGTCATTTCCACTATCAAAATTATTCTTAAATTGATTTTCATATCCAAATTGATTTTGAGAAAAATTATTTTGATGTGGATTAGATGTGTAATCAAAATTATTATAATTAGAATAAAAACCGCTATTATGATTATTTTTAAAATTTCGACTTTGGTTATTTTGACCATAAATTAACTCTCTTAAAGTTTTTCTCTTTTCCGGATAACTGTTTGATAAAAATTGGTTATACAAACTTTCAGTCATTTTTTTCTTAAAAGCAATATAGTAACACAATTAAAAACGATTTCAAATGGAAAGCAAACACTTACAAAATTGAGTCTTCATCCACACCTTCAAGTCTTGACTGTTCGAGTCGGTTGCCTCCTTAGACTTAACTTGTGGGGCGTTAATTCACACTTTTTTTCACTTAGTGAAAGCCCAGTCCACAACAAAAGATTTAACCCTGTCTTCTTTGTTTTCCTTAAATACACAGCTTTCAATTCTCCCCTTTTTTTTCCTTCATAAATCTTCCACACAACTTTTTCGGTCTCCTGTGCTTGAAATTCGAAAATACCCTTCCTCCTTTTTTTTCTTTGATTCTTCCAAGAAGCACGGATCTGGACAGGGGTATTTGCGAATTAGGGCTTGATCCTTGAAGACGCGTCATGCGAGAATTGGCAGCGATGAATTTGGGATTCACGAGGTGGGGTTTGTCGTCCGTGAAGAGGAATCTGATGAATGGTGAGGAGTTTGATGGGGTTTCGGTCTAGAGAGGGCGGTCTGGTTGTAGATGGTACGGGCTGAGTTCGGATTTAGGAGTTTGTGATGTGGTTCTAGGTGAATATGGGGATGTGGTTGTGCGGGGATATGTGATGAAATGTGGTGCGGTGTTTTCAGATAATGGAGTTGTTCGGTTATTGTGTGGCGTTGGTGATTTTGGGCTTTACTTTGATTGCAAGGCTTGTGATAGTGGAGATGTTGACTGTGGCAGTGCTGGTGTATTTCAGATGAAGGGTGTTTTGAAATGAGTAGTGTTTTGGCTGATGGTGGTCTGAGGTGTTTAGGTTTCAGTTATGGGGATTATGGGGGATTTCAATTGTGTGAAGCAGATGAGGTAGTCGGACTGGTGAACTGAGTGAAGTTGGATGATTTAAGACGTGGGTGCGATGACATTCTGATGGTAGGGTTTGAAGATGGAAAAAGGAGGACCGGTTTTTGTGATGAACTCAGTTTTGGTGCTGGGTTTTGCTGTGAGTATAAGTGAAGGCGTGGAGCAGTTCAATACGGTAGTAGGTATGGCAGAAGAAAAGGAAACATTTTTTTTTTTTTTTAATTGTAAAAAAGGAAATGTAACTGAATAACAGAAAATGTTTTTCTTTTTGATGTTATGTAATTGGAAATACTTTTTTTTTATGAATGAAAACAAGTGCAAGAAATAAGATAACTAAAATAAAGAAAAACTTTTTTTGTTTTTTTTAGCAGATAAAAGCAAACAAAAACTACTAATATTACCCCTAGAAAACTAAGCAAAACAAGCAGCTAAACTAAAGTAAGGAAAAAAAAAATGATTTTTTGTCTTTGATTAAGAAAGAAAAAACAAAATTGAAAACTACGAAACTAAATGTAAGATAGAATTAAAAAGAAAAAATAACACGAATCAAATATTAAATAAACGTTAGAAATTATTAGAACTCCCCGGCAATGGTGCCAAAAACTTGATCGACGGTTTTTTTGTTGTTAAAAAAAACCACGATATAATTTTACCCCAAGCGCACGGCGTCTGTTGTATTATTTTTGCGAATACGGGTCGAATCCATAGGGAGTTGTATAATTACTAATGTTTATTTAAATTCTAGGCGAGTTTGACGAAATTGAGTAATTGGGTTGATTAGTTTAGAGTAAGAAATTGCTAGAATAGAAGAGAAACAAACTTGTAGAGAATGTTTAAGAACTGTAAGAATTAGAGATGAGATCTATTAATCTCTTGGCGAATCATAGATCTCAATAAAAACATGAAAATAGAATATCCAATGCAATAAAAATTAAAATAAAGCAAAGAAGAACATAGACAGAAATTAGAATAAAGGAGAAGAGAATACTGATAGAAAGAGTAAAGAAGAACTTAACAATTTTATTGATTAAATAAGAATAAAAATTACAAGAGAAATCCTTAAATCTTAGAAGAAAAGAAAGAGCACAATTGCCAAGATAACCTAAAGTGGCACTAGGTAGGGGTATTTATAGTATTCCCAAGATCTAGATCTAAAAGAATAGAATTCTCTAGAATTTTGGCCTAGTCTTTTTCTAGAATCTCATCCTTTATTATTCTAGAATTTCCTTCTCTACATTCTCTAGAAAATTCTTGATTCACAAAATCCAAGCCCTTGATTTGATCTTCACTTGTTGATCCAGTGTGCTCTATATTACTCTAGAGGCTTCTACATCCCGTATTTTCTAGAATCTTCTTGTGTTGTCTTGCTCTAAAAGAATTTCTCTGGAGGTGGAAAAAAAAAGTGTGTGTTAGGATTCGAACCCATAACCTCCTAATAGATTGCACCACTTCAAACCAACTAAGTTATGACTGCTTTTGTGTACAACTTGGTTTTTAAGTTCTTTTCGATAGAGCCTTGAACTGAATTATCATTCTAAAGCCAATTCTGCAACAATTTCTTCATTTTTGGAGAATTATAAACCCGTAACAAAAAAACTGAAAGACCCAGTAGTTATGCTTTAAGAGTAATAAAATATATAATTAAGCAATGAAAGTTTTACACAATTTGATGTTCATAAAAAAACTCACTTCACAACAACTTTCTTTATTTTAGAAAATATTTTGAAGGAATAAAATTCTCGTAAGACACGACCACACATAAACATGGCACGTGGTATTCCCTTACGATAACCGAAACACTTTTATATTAAATCAAATGATATTATTATAATATATATTAAATTATCTGAAAATAAAATAACAAACATATGCGAAATTATTACCTATAATTAAATACTACGCCCTGATTGACTCTACAAAGGAAAACCTGGCACGTGTTGGTACTTGGATTTCCATACAATGATAAGGCACTGGGGTATTACATAACATGGTTCCTCTCTAGATAAAGCGTACCGAGAGCCTTATATGGATTCCCTGCGAATCAGGACCAACCAGCTCCTCTCTGGATTGTACCGAATATTTCACCACCTTTGTTGTGATCAGCAACCAAACCTCAGCAAACAAAAATTAAAGGGTCATCTGATTTAGATTAGGTGGTCACAATACCTACTTGGGTGCTACCCACTTAGCCTTGAAGCATTTTCCATATTTTAGCCATTATCGGTTGATACGACTAGAGGCTACATTTTTACCTTTCATACATGGTGTACACCCATCTTTGGATGCCACATCGCCATTTCGTCAATCACTAATTGATGTCCTCAAAAATATAACCTTTGACCTGATACATCTCAGAGAAGGGTATTAAGCTAATACAAGTTGTCTTCTCCGCCATCAAACAAATGTATGTTTGTAAAAATAACCGTACATGATCTAAGAAATACAATATCATACATCCATCCTTACAAGTTGAACAGGAACCAGACAAGCCGAGGTACTCTTTTACCATATCCTATCAGATATAATCCCTTGGATTAGTAACAATAAATTCTCGCATCATGCAGAACCCTAGAAAGTAAGGACTACTGTTACAAGTATAATCCTGGTAGCTAAGAGCATCTCCACTTAAAGGGCGGATTTACAAAATTTGTAAATCTACACCCAAAAAGCTTATCAACAGAGTTTGCAAACACCTTATATTTAGGATTTCGAGAGCAGTCATTCCGGAATCTGCAAACTCTCCAGTGTTTGATCAACAAACACCCGAAATCAGGAGGCTATTCAATAAGCGCCTAAAAATTCCTTTTTTCTTCAGGAGCTTATTGAACAAGCGACCGACTTCCCAGGAGCCTGTTGGACAAGTACCTGACTTTCAACAACCACTTTTGGTTAACTTAAAAAATGCGGGCGCTTGTTCAGTAAACACCTGATGTTCAGGCGTTTGTTGAATAAACGCCTGTTTATATAACTTTTGGCATATCTTCGGTTCTAACAATTCAAGGTGCGGAAAATCGAAAATCCACATCCTGAGCTGTCGGAGATGATCTAATCAGAGGCGTCAACAAACAGTCCTTTCCGTTTTAAGGCCCACGCCTTCAAATTCTCTTAATACGCATAAGCATACCTGCAAATCAGTTTCGAAAGCAAAGTGGGTTCGAAGTGGTTTTGAATCCAATTCCAATCCTGGTTTCTTGAACCAACATGTTTTAAGTAGAAATGGAATTTATTGATAGTTTGTTCTTTAATTATCAATCTATAATTGTACAGTTAAGTACATTAGCAGCATGGGCCATTTGAATTAAAACCATTTCATTGATTCTTGAAAATCAATTATGTATACTTACTCAATGGGATAAGTATATTCACAAATCTTTTTTTTCTTCATTACTTTGGAAACCGTAGTCATACACTTATCACTTTGGAATAAGCGTATTCACAAAACCATACTATTTTCACTAGTTAAGTGGTCTCTTTATTGTCTTTTGGTTTTTGTCTAGAATCATTTGATTTTTGAGAAGGATTTTCTTTGAAGGGTTAGTGGGAAATTCAATACTTTCTAAGGATGTATCTTCTTCCACTTCTTCGATATCCATTTGTTCAGATTCTTCTTCCTATTCCATTCTTCCTCGTTTTTCCACGAATGTTTCATATGGATGAAACACAAGTAAGATCTTCATAAGAGATATATTTTCGGAATTGAAAACCTTTTTAGAAACAAACTCTTCTCCTTTGAAATCAACACCAAAATATTTTAAAATACGAGTAAGGTAAACTCCATGATATAAAATTTTTTTTATGATAAATCCTTTGGTAGAAACTCACTCAAAATCACTTGAGCCCAATTTATGTCATAGTTTCCAAAAATAGTAAAAAAGGCTTTACAAACTTTTAAAATTGTTTTGTTGATATTTCCAGAATGAGGAGTGACGGTATGTCAGAGAAATAAGTTAACAATTCTTGCTTTAAAACGATAAAATTGGTTTTGAATTCGATACTTTCATCACTTTCAAAAATATGACGAAAAGTCTCTAGATCATTATCATTGATCTTAAAATCCATGAGATCCATTCCCCAATTTTTGCAACCACAAATAGCACTTTACACATTGCAATTCAAAACAATTTGAGTTTCTTTAACACTACTCCATCTTTCATTTTCACTTCCTTGATAAAAATCATGATTCAAGTTTGCATAAAATATTTTAACAAGACAGGTAGCAAACTTCATCATTTTCCCAAGAATCAACTAAACTTAAATTTTCATTTTGATGAAAAAGAGATTCAAGATCATAAGTAGCAAAATCACAAAAAATGCAGATTTTCCTGTATCGACTTTACCAAAGTTTACATAGCTTATGTATCTTTGATAGCATCCGGGTTATTGTTGTGAAGTAAGCCTTTTGTGGTCTTGGTCAACCTCATTTTTTTTGGTGTGTTTGAGGAAGCCATTAGAGAGTTGTTTTAAAGAGTATAGGAAAATGAAGTTAAGTTCGAATGTTGAGTTAAAGGTAGAAAGAGATGATAAAAATAGATAGTTAAATAGAGAATCAAAGGACATGTTCTCTAGTTAAGGGACACCTTTTTAGTACATTGAGTTTGGTGAAAAGGTGGAGGGAAATTCAATAATTCAAAATTCAAAATTTGAACTTCAAATTTGAAATTTCACACGTATGTTGACATATATAAACATATACGTCGACATGCCTTTTGATTTTTCAAAGTGATATTTGGTTTTGAATTCTTGATTAATTTATGTCTTATATTATTATTTAATTGTAACACCCCACCTCCACCAGGGTGTCTCTTGCAAGCACTCTGACTTTGGAGGGGCGTTTGAATCAGGTAAACATGCATAATGATATATCAAGACAGAACAAGAACATATGTATATGAGTAAACAGAGTAAATAACATGGATAAAACAGCGGAAGATTTTTAAACCATTTCAAAACAAGTCTAATACATCATAATGTCAATTTCCCAAATAAACAAGTCTAGTACATAAAATAACATCATCTGAAACTGAAAAGGAAAAACATAAAGTAGCTATCCCCAAAGTGGAAAAAAAACCATATGCTCAAAGCATACATGAGCTGTCCCAGAAAGCAGCTAAGATCCAAGCTAAGCTCATGTATTCCCTCCCTGAGAACCTGAGGGGGGGGGGGGGGACGGAAGAAAAGAGGCGAAAGAAAACAGGTCAGTCAAAAAGACTGAGTAAGCCCTACTACAATCAATGTAAACTGATAAAGTTAACTGTCATGAGCAGCAGGAATGAACATAAGGATAACTACATACTGGCATGATAGATAAAGGTGTCATCGCATAATCAGGACTAAGGTTTTGCACCACAGATGTACTAGCAAACTAACATGGCTTGAATAAACAAGTATTGATCCCCCAGGCCCATGCTTTGGCCCAATAACCTGAAGTGACCCTCATACGAGGTCCAATAACATGAAGTGACCCTACCCCGAGGTCCAACCCAACGGTCTAGTCGATCGGCTCCCTAAGCCTAACTCGTCACGTGTTGGTGTCAATACGGCCCAAACATGAATGTAGTCGAACTGTTCCGGGTCCACCCGTCGGGTGTATCAAGCCCTAGGGTGTCAACCCCTGGACACCATAAACATGAGTGCACAGTCTCGGTCTACCGGTACCCGTGCTTGTTTTCTCCGGCTACGGACTATGTGCATGACCAGAGTCCGCCCAGAACTACACCGGTGTACCACTCGGCCGTCGCTTTTGGTCGCTTACCTCCAGCCCAGTAATCGTGCCCCCTCCCTAGCCTAGTCTCTAGGGCCTTGATGATACAAACTAGGGATTACTGCGGAGTGGACCCCCATTACTAGGATTTTTCTAGTGGGTTAAGTACGGTTTAACCCCTTCACTAATCATGGATTAACTTGGTTAAGTGTAACTACGAGTTCACGACTTGACCCCGATTACTCTACCGAGCCCAAATTGGTTAAGTATTAAATGGTCCATGACTTAACCCTAATCATGAGGCATTAATTAGTTAATGCGCCTTAACCTCTCACATTAGACTTTGTTGTGGTTACTAGTTAAGCCGGGCGGGTCCGGGTAGCTTTACACCACAACTTGGTCTAACCTCGGGTCCAAGGTACAACATGACCAACTTCTCACATTGGGTCCTATTGTTTGTAGCAACTAGTTAGGCCGGTCGGTTCCAGGTAGGTTTACGCTACAAACTCAACCCAACCTCGAGTTGGCCACACTTATCTTTTCTAAGCGTCATGTCCCTCATGTTACAAATTTTCAAGCAATTGGGTAGACCTAACTTAATAGGTAAATTCCCAATGGGTAGACCTAACTTAATAGGTAAATTCCCAAGCTCATGTTTTTATGTCTTTTAAGTTTACCCAACCCCACACGCAATCCCATCGCTTACATATCGCCATAGCGCATAAAGGATAGAAAGAGGGAACTTCGCATAATCATGACATAAAAGTGTTAGAGCCACAAGTTCAACATGGTGGCATATGAAAGGTTCATGTGTTCATACACTTGCATATTACATTTTTAGGCCCAAAAGCATGCATAACATGATAACATGACCATCCCAAACTTGCATAACATACTTGCATAAACAAACTTGCATAACATATGACAACTTGCATATCCTACTTGCATAAACAAACTTGCATAACATGTGATAACTTGCATATCATACTTGCATAAACAAACTTGCATAACATGTGACAACTTGCATATCATACTTGCATAAACAAACTTGCATAACATGTGATAACTTGCATATCATACTTGCATAAACAAACTTGCATAACATGTGATAACTTGCATATCATACTTGCATAAACAAACTTGCATAACATGTGATAACTTGCATATCATACTTGCATAAACAAACTTGCATAACATGTGATAACTTGCATATCATACTTGCATAAACAAACTTGCATAACATGTGATAACTTGCATATCATACTTGCATAAACAAACTTGCATAACATGTGATAACTTGCATATCATACTTGCATAAACAAACTTGCATAAAATATGACAACTAGCATATCATGCATTTAACTTCAAAGTTCAAGTATGAGAGGAATAGGGCTTACAATGCTTATGCGAACTCAAATGAGTATAGCAAATGTAAGAAACCCCTTATGCAACTAATTAAACCCCAAAAATGCAAGCAAACTTTGATCAAGACTCTTCCTTTATAATGCAAATATAGAGAAACAAGACTTTAATGCAAGCTAAAGAGGATCATACAAGCCTAAATACACTTGTATGCATGGAAATCTCTTAGAAATTGATTTAGGAATTGTATGAAGAGAGTGGAGGCCATGAGAGGATTGATTTTGCCATAGTTTAGTTGTAGAATAGATTAATGATGATTTAGGGTAGGTTAGGGTCTTATTTATAGAATAGGCTAGTGATTTAGACCATATGATTAAACCCTAGTTCCCATCTCAACCCTCCAAATCGAATCTGGCCCCCAAGCTCAACACAAACCCAAACTGGTGCACCAGGCAGAACTGGGCGTCTCAGCCAAGTCGACAGCCAAGTCGACAGGGCTGTCGACCTGGTCAGACCCAGTCGACTCCCAAGTCGACAGGGCTGTCGACTTGGGTACTGTGGCGAGAATTTTTCCCGCCTGGCCCATACTGGCCCAATTCCCAATTTCAGATTTGAATTTGAAATCTGTTTTTACTTAGGAATTTTCTGAAAGCTTCGTTGGGCCTTAATCGGGTCATACGGACTCCGATTTTCGAAAACTCGGACTCTATTTCGCGTATTTTTCCGAGACGAACGCAATGGCATAGCCCGTTTCCCTTGATTCAGATTTTTTTTTTTTAGAATTAAATTCTGCCTCGATTTATGTCATAACAGGTTATTGAAAATACGGGTTGTTACATTCTCCTCTCCTTAAAGGATTTCGTCCCCGAAATCTTCAAGTTAGGAAGAACGTATCCTACCATCAAACATCCATCTACTCAAAACATCATCCACGAGCAATCATTGTCCTTACAAGATTCTAAATGCTGGATGAACATATGCAAAGGTGTGTGTACATGTACTTATCTAATGCGAATATCATCAATGCAAATTATGTTAGTGAAATGAATCCATATGTATGCAATTCCTAACATAATGTATACCATCTATATGTGTGCACATAACATACACCCATATGCAACATCCATGTGATCACACACAATTTTCATCCATGTATAAGCATAAACACTCATGCATATGCAATATGAGGAGTGTGCGAGCCGATCTAGTGCCTAATGTGTATAATGCATCCACGAGCAACAACTTGCAACCACTTGCAACCATCAAGCATAACATGTTTCAAACACATGTTTCATCCAAAGGGTTTCTTCCTAAGGTTCTCATGACAAGATTAACACGATAATCTAGATAAATATGGATAGCAAAGAGAAAGATATGCTAACAAAGAAAAGAGATTGAGAGTGTACCCTCAAAAAGGAATGGATAAAGCCTACGCATCTTCTCCTCGGTTTCCCAAGTTGCGTCTTCCTCGGCTTCACCCCATTGAACCTTCACCAACTTGACCTCTCGATTCCTTAGCTTCTTGGTCTCCGTCCCCAAGATACGAATCGGAGCTCTCCTCAAGGTAGCTTCTTTCTCCACTTCCAAATCTTCCAGTACACTCGGCTCAACAACCTCTGCTGATTCATGTAAACACTTCCGAAGATGCAAAACATGAAAAACATCGTGCACTCCGGCAAGCTTCTCGGGCAACTTCACTCTATAAGCCATCTGCCCGATCCTCTCTATGATAGGGAAGGGTCCAACAAATCCCGGTGCTAACTTCCCAACGGCTCCAAATCGGACCACCTTCCGCAAAGGAGAAACCTTCACGAAAACCATGTCCCCAACATCAAATTCCAAATCAGTTCTCCGCTTATTAGCATAGGATTTCTGTCGGTCTTGGGCTGCTTTCATCCGTCTCCGAATCAACTCGATTTTCTCGGATGTATCTCTGATCATATCAGGCCCAAGTATCAGCTTATCTGTAGTCTCCCACCAACATGTAGGGGACTTACACGGCCTCCCATATAAAGCTTCAAATGGTGCCATCCCTATGCTTGCCTGATAACTGTTATTATATGCAAACTCAACAAGAGGAAGATGGTCTTCCCAAGTACCACCAAAATCCAGAATACAAAGCCTCAATAGATCCTCGAGTACCCTATTCACCCTTTCGGTTTGACCGTCCGTCTGTGGGTGATAAGCAGTACTCAGATTCAACCTCGTGCCCATGGCTTCTTGCAAGCTATTCCAGAACTGACTTGTAAAGATTGGGTCACGGTCACTGACAATACTAGAAGGGACTCCATGAAGTCTCACAATCTCACGAAGGTATACAGACGCTAGCCAAGATGCGGTCCTCTTGCTCTTTATCGGGAAGAAATGAGCACTCTTCGTAAGTCTGTCTACAATAACCCAAATGCTCGTATTCCCTTTCCTTGACCTTGGTAGCCCATCGATGAAATCCATGGAAATACTCTCCCACTTCTAAAGCGGAACATCTAGAGGATGCAATAGCCCACCGGGCTTCTTTGACTCGGCCTTGACTTGCTGGCAAATGATACATCTAGAGACAAACTCTGCCACATCCTTCTTCATCCCGGGCCAAAAGAAAATACGCTTCATATCTCTATACATCTTATCTCCGCCCGGATGTATAGTCAACTTAGAGCGATGTGCTTCCTCAAGAACTTTTCTCACTAAATCTTCTACCATGGGGACACATAATCTTCCATCTCTCCTCAGCCAACCCTTGCCATCGACAGAATATTGAGCGAGATGACTAGACGTCTCTCCTCGAACCAGCTTATCCATAATCTCAACTATCTGAGGGTCTTCTCTCTGCGAAGCCCCAACTTGATCAAGAAGGGTAGGCCTGAGTTCCAGAGATGCTAAAGAACCGGCCATCGACTCAACCGCCAAAGAGAAATCAAAGGTTGCCATATACTCTAAATTCTTCATCTCAATGAATAGAGGACTTAGGGTCAACCTTCTTCTACTCAATGCATCAGCTACCACATTCCCCTTGCCAGGGGTATAAGCTATCTCGAAATCATAGGACGCCAAGAATTCCATCCATCTTTGCTGCCTCAGATTCAGATCCTTCTGAGAAAAAAGATACTTCAATGACTTGTGATCGGTATAAAGCTCAAATCTTTCTCCCAGAAGATAATGGCGCCAAGCCTTGAGTGCATATACTATTGCTGCCAACTCTAAGTCATGAGTGGGATAATTCTTCTCATGTACCTTGGGTTGTCTACCGCCAAAGCATATCACCCTTCCTTCTTGCATCAGAACAGCTCCCAACCCCGTGCCACATGCATCGGTATATACTGTAAATAACTTCCCTCCATCGGGCAGAGCTAGACAGGTGCTGATGTAAGAGCTCTCTTGAGCTTCTGAAAAGCAAGCTCGCATTCTATGCTCCAAGCAAAAACTAAATTCTTCTTCGTCAATTTAGTGAGAGGAGCAGAAATCTTCGCGAAGTCCTTGATGAACTTCCGATAGAAACCCGCAAGACCTAGAAAACTTCTTACTTCGGTTGCATTCCTTGGAGTCTTCCAATCTTGAACTGCAACCACCTTAGCGGGATCCACCGCTAAGCCCTGCTTAGACACTATATGCCCAAGGAATCTAACTTCCCTTCTCCAAAAGTGACACTTGGAGAACTTGGCCTTCAACTGATGCGCTCTAAGCGTATCCATCACCTCCCCGAGGTGCCTTGCATGCTCTTTCTCATCCTTAGAGAAGACCAAAATATCATCTACGAAGACCACGACAAACTTGTTCAAGAACTCCCTGAACACCCTACTCATCAAGTCCACGAAATATGCGGGTGCATTCGTCAAGCCGAATGGCATGACAAGCCACTCAAAGAATCCGTCTAGAGTTCTGAACGCAGTCTTGTCTATACTATCCTCAGCTACCCTGAGCTGATGGAATCCAGTAGCAAGATCAAGCTGAGAGAA
This sequence comes from Allium sativum, assembly GCA_030737875.1. Classification (NCBI taxonomy): domain Eukaryota; kingdom Viridiplantae; phylum Streptophyta; class Magnoliopsida; order Asparagales; family Amaryllidaceae; genus Allium; species Allium sativum. The sequence goes on along the minus strand of CM060924.1, from coordinate 776,758,032 downwards.
AACAGAAGCACCGACAAGCTGGTCAAAGAGATCATCGATCCTTGGTAACGGGTGTCTGTTCTTCTTAGTCAGCTTATTCAACTCTCGATAGTCGACACATAGTCGGAGAGAACCATCCGCCTTGGTAGCAAATACCACAGGCGCTCCCCACTCAGATATACTTCGTCTAATGAAGTTCTTCTCAAGCAACTCTTTCACTTGCTTGCTTAGCTCCCGCCTTTCACGCGGAGCCATGTGCCGAACGGGCAAAGAAACCGGCTTTGCATTGTCCACCAGATAAATGCGGAAATCAATCTCTCGCTTAGGGGGCAACCCCCTAACTTCATCAAAAACATCGGGATACTCTCGAACCACTCTCACAGACTGAAGAGTCTCCACTGACGAGTCGAGTGATTCCAGATAGCACAACATGATGGGACCTCTCGGATCACAAGAAATCTCTAGGGTGTTCCCGAGGCGAGTCACGAGCCTCACAACCCTATGCTCACAATCAAGAATGGCTCCATATCTGGACAGCCAATCCATGCCCAATATCAATCCGTATCCCCTGAAACCAAGAACATAAGCACTGCACAAGAACTCTACACTCAGTATAGAGATCCTCAAATCCCCACATATCATAGACAAATGGGCGGAACCCCCAATAGGATTTGAGACACAGACGGGATCATCTACCAAGCTAGTACTAAGGTGCAAACTATCAACAAGATCAAATGAGATAAAGCTATGCGATGCACCAGAATCAAACAAGGTACGAACTGGAAAATCAGAAATATATACAAGGCTCTCAACAGAAATACTACCTCGATCGGGAACTGAAGCGGTAGCGAGGGTATGAACTTGCCCTCCTGAGGGTCCAGCACGCTGAGTCTGACCCTGGCCTTGCCCCTGTTTCTTCGGGCAATCCTTGCTGAGATGTCCAGCCTTACCGCATAAAAAGCATTCACCATTCTTTCTTTTTCTCTTCCTACGATCCTTAATAAGATGCCCAACTGTACCGCAATAATGGCACTTCTCCTTGTTGTTCTTGCCCTTGTTGTTGTTCCCCTTGTTGCCTTGACCCTTGTTCTTGTTCTGATTGCCTTGACCGCTTTGACCACTAGTATTGCCCTGATTTCCCTTTCCCTGGGAATCGGTCTTCTTGACTTGAGTATCATTCTTCTTGACATCTCCCTGAAGTAACGCCATATCAACCAAACTCTCAAACGTGGCCCCATGAGGAATATGTGACATGGCCAATCCCTGCAACGGCTCATTTAACCCTCTAGCAAAACGAAGAGCCTTCTTCTGAGGAGTATTCACCATATCCAAGCCAAAACGAGCTAACTGATTGAACTTGTTCACATATTCTTTGACAGACATATCTCCTTACTTCAAAGTTATGAATCTCTCCATCTGCAGATTCTCCTCAGCGGAAGATAGAAACTTAAGCATGAACCTTGCCCTGAGATCGGCCCAAGTCTCAACAGGCCTAGTACCATTGGTGACTTCCCACCAATAAGCGGCTTCATCCTTCATAAGCCAAACCGCCAACAAGATCTTCCTCTGATCATCTATCCCAAAGATAGCAAACAAATCCTCGGTCTCTTTCAACCAATTTCTGGCCTCTACAAAAGTCTCAGTGCCTTGTAAGTTCTTACCACCCATTGCTTTGAAATCTTTGCAAGTCTTTGCGAAGTCAGCCTGAGGATGCTGAGGGGGAGGAGGAAGAGGAACCTCAGCAACAGGTGGAGGAGGAACATTAGCAACGGGAGGAGGAGGAATATTAACTACCGGAGGAGGAGGAGGGACATCTGCGGGGCCGGCTTCGGTCGCCCTAGCCTCCAAAAGTCTCCTATACCAAACGGGTACATGCACTCCCTCCGGAATAACAAAGTTATCAGCCATACTGAAAAAAAGAAAAAGACAGATTCAGAATGGAGAACAACGAAGGGATTTTTCTAATGGCTTCTTGGGGAATAGCCTTTTAAAATAAACTAGACTTTTCTTTGGAAAATACTTTATACTTGGTTTTGAAAATAGTTTTCCAAAAGTTTTCTAAAAGCCTTTTTTGTTCCTTCTCGTAAACCATATGCTCTGATACCAAATGTAACACCCCACCTACACCAGGGTGTCTCTTGCAAGCACTCTGACTTTGGAGGGGCGTTTGAATCAGGTAAACATGCATAATGATATATCAAGACAGAACAAGAACATATGTATATGAGTAAACAGAGTAAATAACATGGATAAAACAGCGGAAGATTTTTAAACCATTTCAAAACAAGTCTAATACATCATAATGTCAATTTCCCAAATAAACAAGTCTAGTACATAAAATAACATCATCTGAAACTGAAAAGGAAAAACATAAAGTAGCTATCCCCAAAGTGGAAAAAAACCATATGCTCAAAGCATACATGAGCTGTCCCAGAAAGCAGCTAAGATCCAAGCTAAGCTCCTGTATTCCCTCCCTGAGAACCTGAGGGGGGGGGGGGGAACGGAAGAAAAGAGGCGAAAGAAATCAGGTCAGTCAAAAAGACTGAGTAAGCCCTACTACAATCAATGTAAACTGATAAAGTTAACTGTCATGAGCAGCAGGAATGGACATAAGGATAACTACATACTGGCATGATAGATAAAGGTGTCATCGCATAATCAGGACTAAGGTTTTGCACCACAGATGTACTAGCAAACTAACATGGCTTGAATAAACAAGTATTGATCCCCCTGGCCCATGCTTTGGCCCAATAACCTGAAGTGACCCTCATACAAGGTCCAATAACATGAAGTGACCCTACCCCGAGGTCCAACCCAACGGTTTAGTCGATCGGCTCCCTAAGCCTAACTCGTCACGTGTTGGTGTCAACACGGCCCAAACATGAATGTAGTCGAACTGTGCCGGGTCCACCCGTCGGGTGTATCAAGCCCTAGGGTGTCAACCCCTGGACACCATAAACATGAGTGCACAGTCTCGGTCTACCGGTACCCGTGCTTGTTTTCTCCGGCTACGGACTATGTGCACGACCAGAGTCCGCCTAGAACTACACCGGCGTACCACTCGGCCGTCGCTTTTGGTCGCTTACCTCCAGCCCAGTAATCGTGCCCCCTCCCTAGCCTAGTCTCTAGGGCCTTGATGATACAAACTTGGGATTACTGCGGAGTGGTCCCCCATTACTAGGATTTTTCTAGAGGGTTAAGTACGGTTTAACCCCTTCACTAATCATGGATTAACTTGGTTAAGTGTAACTATGAGTTCACGACTTGACCCCGATTACTCTACCGAGCCCAAATTGGTTAAGTATTAAATGGTCCATGACTTAACCCTAATCATGAGGCATTAATTAATTAATGCGCCTTAACCTCTCACATTAGACTTTGTTGTGGTTACTAGTTAAGCCGGGCGGGTCCGGGTAGCTTTACACCACAACTTGGTCTAACCTCGGGTCCAAGGTACAACATGACCAACTTCTCACATTGGGTCCTATTGTTTGTAGCAACTAGTTAGGCCGGTCGGTTCCAGGTAGGTTTACGCTACAAACTCAACCCAACCTCGAGTTGGCCACACTTATCTTTTCTAAGCGTCATGTCCCTCATGTTACAAATTTTCAAGCAATTGGGTAGACCTAACTTAATAGGTAAATTCCCAATGGGTAGACCTAACTTAATAGGTAAATTCCCAAGCTCATGTTTTTATGTCTTTTAAGTTTACCCAACCCCACACGCAATCCCATCGCTTACATATCGCCATAGCGCATAAAGGATAGAAAGAGGGAACTTGGCATAATCATGACATAAAAGTGTTAGAGCCACAAGTTCAACATGGTGGCATATGAAAGGTTCATGTGTTCATACACTTGCATATTACATTTTTAGGCCCAAAAGCATGCATAACATGATAACATGACCATCCCAAACTTGCATAACATACTTGCATAAACAAACTTGCATAACATATGACAACTTGCATATCCTACTTGCATAAACAAACTTGCATAACATGTGATAACTTGCATATCATACTTGCATAAACAAACTTGCATAACATATGACAACTTGCATATCATACTTGCATAAACAAACTTGCATAACATGTGATAACTTGCATATCATACTTGCATAAACAAACTTGCATAACATGTGATAACTTGCATATCATACTTGCATAAACAAACTTGCATAACATGTGATAACTTGCATATCATACTTGCATAAACAAACTTGCATAACATGTGATAACTTGCATATCATACTTGCATAAAAAAACTTGCATAACATGTGATAACTTGCATATCATACTTGCATAAACAAACTTGCATAACATGTGATAACTTGCATATCATACTTGCATAAACAAACTTGCATAACATACGACAACTAGCATATCATGCATTTAACTTCAAAGTTCAAGTATGAGAGGAATAGGGCTTACAATGCTTATGCGAACTCAAATGAGTATAGCAAATGTAAGAAACCCCTTATGCAACTAATTAAACCCCAAAAATGCAAGCAAACTTTGATCAAGACTCTTCCTTTATGATGCAAATATAGAGAAACAAGACTTTAATGCAAGCTAAAGAGGATCATACAAGCCTAAATACACTTGTATGCATGGAAATCTCTTAGAAATTGATTTAGGAATTGTATGAAGAGAGTGGAGGCCATGAGAGGATTGATTTTGCCATAGTTTAGTTGTAGGATAGATTAATGATGATTTAGGGTAGGTTAGGGTCTTATTTATAGATTAGGCTAGTGATTTAGACCATAGGATTAAACCCTAGTTCCCATCTCAACCCTCCAAATCGAATCTGGCCCCCAAGCTCAACACAAACCCAAACTGGTGCACCAGGCAGAACTGGGCGTCTGAGCCAAGTCGACAGCCAAGTCGATAGGGCTGTCGACCTGGTCAGACCCAGTCGACTCCCAAGTCGACAGGGCTGTCGACTTGGGTACTGTGGCGGGAATTTTTCCCGCCTGGCCCAATTCCCAATTTCAGATTTGAATTTGAAATCTGTTTTTACTTAGGAATTTTCTGAAAGCTTCGTTGGGCCTTAATCGGGTCATACGGACTCCGATTTTCGAAAACTCGGACTCTATTTCACGTATTTTTCCGAGACGAACGCAATGGCATAGCCCGTTTCCCTTGATTCAGATTTTTTTTTTAGAATTAAATTCTGCCTCGATTTATGTCATGACAGGTTATTGAAAATACGGGTTGTTACATTCTCCCCTCCTTAAAGGATTTCGTCCCCGAAATCTTCAAGTTAGGAAGAACGTATCCTACCATCAAACATCCATCTACTCAAAACATCATCCACGAGCAATCATTGTCCTTACAAGATTCTAAATGCTGGATGAACATATGCAAAGGTGTGTGTACATGTACTTATCTAATGCGAATATCATCAATGCAAATTATGTTAGTGAAATGAATCCATATGTATGCAATTCCTAACATAATGTATACCATCTATATGTGTGCACATAACATACACCCATATGCAACATCCATGTGATCACACACAATTTTCATCCATGTATAAGCATAAACACTCATGCATATGCAATATGAGGAGTGTGCGAGCCGATCTAGTGCCTAATGTGTATAATGCATCCACGAGCAACAACTTGCAACCACTTGCAACCATCAAGCATAACATGTTTCAAACACATGTTTCATCCAAAGGGTTTCTTCCTAAGGTTCTCATGACAAGATTAACACGATAATCTAGATAAATATGGATAGCAAAGAGAAAGATATGCTAACAAAGAAAAGAGATTGAGAGTGTACCCTCAAAAAGGAATGGATAATGCCTACGCATCTTCTCCTCGGTTTCCCAAGTTGCGTCTTCCTCGGCTTCACCCCATTGAACCTTCACCAACTTGACCTCTCGATTCCTTAGCTTGTTGGTCTCCGTCCCCAAGATACGAATCGGAGCTCTCCTCAAGGTAGCTTCTTTCTCCACTTCCAAATCTTCCAGTACACTCGGCTCAACAACCTCTGCAGATTCATGTAAACACTTCCGAAGATGCGAAACATGAAAAACATCGTGCACTCCGGCAAGCTTCTCGGGCAACTTCACTCTATAAGCCATCTGCCCGATCCTCTCTATGATAGGGAAGGGTCCAACAAATCTCGGTGCTAACTTCCCAACGGCTCCAAATCGGACCACCTTCCGCAAAGGAGAAACCTTCACGAAAACCATGTCCCCAACATCAAACTCCAAATCAGTTCTCCGCTTATCAGCATAGGATTTCTGTCGGTCTTGGGCTGCTTTCATCCGTCTCCGAATCAACTCGATTTTCTCGGATGTATCTCTGATCATATCAGGCCCAAGTATCAGCTTATCTGTAGTCTCCCACCAACATGTAGGGGACTTACACGGCCTCCCATATAAAGCTTCAAATGGTGCCATCCCTATGCTTGCCTGATAACTGTTATTATATGCAAACTCAACAAGAGGAAGATGGTCTTCCCAAGTACCACCAAAATCCAGAATACAAAGCCTCAATAGATCTTCGAGTACCCTATTCACCCATTCGGTTTGACCGTCCGTCTGTGGGTGATAAGCAGTACTCAGATTCAACCTCGTGCCCATGGCTTCTTGCAAGCTATTCCAAAACTGACTTGTAAAGATTGGGTCACGGTCACTGACAATACTAGAAGGGACTCCATGAAGTCTCACAATCTCACGAAGGTATACAGACGCTAGCCAAGATGCGGTCCTCTTGCTCTTTATCGGGATGAAATGAGCACTCTTCGTAAGTGTGTCTACAATAACCCAAATGCTCGTATTCCCTTTCCTTGACCATGGTAGCCCATCGATGAAATCCATGGAAATACTCTCCCACTTCCAAAGCGGAACATCTAGAGGATGCAATAGCCCACCGGGCTTCTTTGACTCGGCCTTGACTTGCTGGCAAATGATACATCTAGAGACAAACTCTGCCACATCCTTCTTCATCCCGGGCCAAAAGAAAATACGCTTCATATCTCTATACATCTTATCTCCGCCCGGATGTATAGTCAACTTAGAGCGATGTGCTTCCTCAAGAACTTTTCTCACTAAATCTTCTACCATGGGGACACATAATCTTCCATCTCTCCTCATCCAACCCTTGCCATCGACAGAATATCGAGCGAGATGACTAGACGTCTCTCCTCGAACCAGCTTATCCATAATCTCAACTATCTGAGGGTCTTCTCTCTGCGAAGCCCCAACTTGATCAAGAAGGGTAGGCCTGAGTTCCAGAGATGCTAAAGAACCGGTCATCGACTCAACCGCCAAAGAGAAATCAAAGGTTGCCACATACTCTAAATTCTTCATCTCAATGAATAGAGGACTTAGGGTCAACCTTCTTCTACTCAATGCATCAGCTACCACATTCCCCTTGCCAGTGGTATAAGCTATCTCGAAATCATAGGACACCAAGAATTCCATCCATCTTTGCTGCCTCAGATTCAGATCCTTCTGAGAAAAAAGATACTTCAATGACTTGTGATCGGTATAAAGCTCAAATCTTTCTCCCAGAAGATAATGGCGCCAAGCCTTGAGTGCATATACTATTGCTGCCAACTCTAAGTCATGAGTGGGATAATTCTTCTCATGCACCTTGAGTTGTCTACCGCCAAAGCATATCACCCTTCCTTCTTGCATCAGAACAGCTCCCAACCCCGTGCCACATGCATCGGTATATACTGTAAATAACTTCCCTCCATCGGGCAGAGCTAGAACAGGTGCTGATGTAAGAGCTCTCTTGAGCTTCTGAAAAGCAAGCTCGCATTCTATGCTCCAAGCAAAAACTAAATTCTTCTTCGTCAATTTAGTGAGAGGAGCAGAAATCTTCGCGAAGTCCTTGATGAACTTCCGATAGAAACCCGCAAGACCTAGAAAACTTCTTACTTCGGTTGCATTCCTTGGAGTCTTCCAATCTTGAACTGCAACCACCTTAGCGGGATCCACCGCTAAGCCCTGCTTAGACACTATATGCCCAAGGAATCTAACTTCCCTTCTCCAAAAGTGACACTTGGAGAACTTGGCCTTCAACTGATGCGCTCTAAGCGTATCCATCACCTCCCCGAGGTGCCTTGCATGCTCTTCCTCATCCTTAGAGAAGACCAAAATATCATCTACGAAGACCACGACAAACTTGTTCAAGAACTCCCTGAACACCCTACTCATCAAGTCCACGAAATATGCGGGTGCATTCGTCAAGCCGAATGGCATGACAAGCCACTCAAAGAATCCGTCTAGAGTTCTGAATGCAGTCTTGTCTATACTATCCTCAGCTACCCTGAGCTGATGGAATCCAGTAGCAAGATCAAGCTGAGAGAAAACAGAAGCACCGACAAGCTGGTCAAAGAGATCATCGATCCTTGGTAACGGGTGTCTGTTCTTCTTAGTCAGCTTATTCAACTCTCGATAGTCGACACATAGTCGGAGAGAACCATCCGCCTTGGTAGCAAATACCACAGGCGCTCCCCACTCAGATATACTTCGTCTAATGAAGTTCTTCTCAAGCAACTTTTTCACTTGCTTGCTTAGCTCCCGCCTTTCACGCGGAGCCATGTGCCGAACGGGCAAAGAAACCGGCTTTGCATTGTCCACCAGATAAATGCGGAAATCAATCTCTCGCTTAGGGGGCAACCCCCTAACTTCATCAAAAACATCGGGATACTCTCGAACCACTCTCACAGACTGAAGAGTCTCCACTGATGAGTCGAGTGATTCCAGATAGCACAACATGACGGGACCTCTCGGATCACAAGAAATCTCTAGGGTGTTCCCGAGGCGAGTCACGAGCCTCACAACCCTATGCTCACAATCAAGAATGGCTCCATATCTGGACAGCCAATCCATGCCCAATATCAATCTGTATCCCCTGAAACCAAGAACATAAGCACTGCACAAGAACTCTACACTCAGTATAGAGATCCTCAAATCCCCACATATCATAGACAAATGGGCGGAACCCCCAATAGGATTTGAGACACAGACGGGATCATCTACCAAGCTAGTACTAAGGTGCAAACTATCAACAAGATCAAATGAGATAAAGCTATGCGATGCACCAGAATCAAACAAGGTACGAACTGGAAAATCAGAAATATATACAAGGCTCTCAACAGAAATACTACCTCGATCGGGAACTGAAGCGGTAGCGAGGGTATGAACTTGCCCTCCTGAGGGTCCAGCACATTGAGTCTGACCCTGGCCTTGCCCCTGTTTCTTCGGGCAATCCTTGCTGAGATGTCCAGCCTTACCGCATAAAAAGCATTCACCATTCTTTCTTTCTCTTCCTACAATCCTTAATAAGATGCCCAACTGTACCGCAATAATGGCACTTCTCCTTGTTGTTCTTGCCCTTGTTGTTGTTCCCCTTGTTGCCTTGACCCTTGTTCTTGTTCTGATTGCCTTGACCGCTTTGACCACTAGTATTGCCCTGATTTCCCTTTCCCTGGGAATCGGTCTTCTTGACTTGAGTATCATTCTTCTTGACATCTCCCTGAAGTAACGCCATATCAACCAAACTCTCAAACGTGGCCCCATGAGGAATATGTGACATGGCCAATCCCTGCAACGGCTCATTTAACCCTCTAGCAAAACGAAGAGCCTTCTTCTGAGGAGTATTCACCATATCCAAGCCAAAACGAGCTAACTGATTGAACTTGTTCACATATTCTTTGACAGACATATCTCCTTGCTTCAAAGTTATGAATCTCTCCATCTGCAGATTCTCCTCAGCGGAAGATAGAAACTTAAGCATGAACCTTGCCCTGAGATCGACCCAAGTCTCAACAGGCCTAGTACCATTGGTGATTTCCCACTAATAAGCGGCTTCATCCTTCATAAGCCAAACCGCCAACAAGATCTTCCTCTGATCATCTATCCCAAAGATAGCAAACAAATCCTCGGTCTCTTTCAACCAATTTCTGGCCTCTACAAAAGTCTCAGTGCTTTGAAAGTTCTTGCCACCCATTGCTTTGAAATCTTTGCAAGTCTTTGCGAAGTCAGCCTGAGGATGCTGAGGGGGAGGAGGAAGAGGAACCTCAGCAACAGGTGGAGGAGGAACATTAGCAATGGGAGGAGGAGGAATATTAACTACCGGAGGAGGAGTAGGGACATCTGCGGGGCCGGCTTCGGTCGCCCTAGCCTCCAAAAGTCTCCTATACCAAACGGGTACATGCACTCCCTCCGGAATAACAAAGTTATCAGCCATACTGAAAAAAAGAAAAAGACAGATTCAGAATGGAGAACAACGAAGGGATTTTTCTAATGGCTTCTTGGGGAATATCCTTTTAAAATAAACTAGACTTTTCTTTGGAAAATACTTTATACTTGGTTTTGAAAATAGTTTTCCAAAAGTTTTCTAAAAGTCTTTTTTGTTCCTTCTCGTAAACCATATGCTCTGATACCAAATGTAACAACCCACCTCCACCAGGGTGTCTCTTGCAAGCACTCTGACTTTGGAGGGGCGTTTGAATCAGGTAAACATGCATAATGATATATCAAGACAGAACAAGAACATATGTATATGAGTAAACAGAGTAAATAACATGGATAAAACAGCGGAAGATTTTTAAACCATTTCAAAACAAGTCTAATACATCATAATGTCAATTTCCCAAATAAACAAGTCTAGTACATAAAATAACATCATCAGAAACTGAAAAGGAAAAACATAAAGTAGCTATCCCCAAAGTGGAAAAAAAACCATATGCTCAAAGCATACATGAGCTGTCCCAAAAAGCAGCTAAGATCCAAGCTAAGCTCCTGTATTCCCTCCCTGAGTACCTGAGGGGGGGGGGGGAACGGAAGAAAAGAGGCGAAAGAAAACAGATCAGTCAAAAAGACTGAGTAAGCCCTACTACAATCAATGTAAACTGATAAAGTTAACTGTCATGAGCAGCAGGAATGAACATAAGGATAACTACATACTGGCATGATAGATAAAGGTGTCATCGCATAATCAGGACTAAGGTTTTGCACCACAGATGTACTAGCAAACTAACATGGCTTGAATAAACAAGTATTGATCCCCCTGGCCCATGCTTTGGCCCAATAACCTGAAGTGACCCTCATACGAGGTCCAATAACATGAAGTGACCCTACCCCGAGGTCCAACCAAACGGTCTAGTCGATCAGCTCCCTAAGCCTAACTCGTCACGTGTTGGTGTCAATACGGCCCAAACATGAATGTAGTCGAACTGTGCCGGGTCCACCCGTCGGGTGTATCAAGCCCTAGGATGTCAACCCCTGGACACCATAAACATGAGTGCACAGTCTCGGTCTACCGGTACCCGTGCTTGTTTTCTCCGGCTACGGACTATGTGCACGACCAGAGTCCGCCCAGAACTACACCAGCGTACCACTCGGCCGTCGCTTTTGGTCGCTTACCTCCAGCCCAGTAATCGTGCCCCCTCCCTAGCCTAGTCTCTAGGGCCTTGATGATACAAACTTGGGATTACTGCGGAGTGGACCCCCATTACTAGGATTTTTCTAGTGAGTTAAGTACGGTTTAACCCCTTCACTAATCATGGATTAACTTGGTTAAGTGTAACTATGAGTTCACGACTTGACCCCGATTACTCTACCGAGCCCAAATTGGTTAAGTATTAAATGGTCCATGACTTAACCCTAATCATGAGGCATTAATTAATTAATGCGCCTTAACCTCTCACATTAGACTTTGTTGTGGTTACTAGTTAAGCCGGGCGGGTCCGGGTAGCTTTACACCACAACTTGGTCTAACCTCGGGTCCAAGGTACAACATGACCAACTTCTCACATTGGGTCCTATTGTTTGTAGCAACTAGTTAGGCCGGTCGGTTCCAGGTAGGTTTACGCTACAAACTCAACCCAACCTCGAGTTGGCCACACTTATCTTTTCTAAGCGTCATGTCCCTCATGTTACACATTTTCAAGCAATTGGGTAGACCTAACTTAATAGGTAAATTCCCAATGGGTAGACCTAACTTAATAGGTAAATTCCCAAGCTCATGTTTTTATGTCTTTTAAGTTTACCCAACCCCACACGCAATCCCATCGCTTACATATCGCCATAGCGCATAAAGGATAGAAAGAGGGAACTTGGCATAATCATGACATAAAAGTGTTAGAGCCACAAGTTCAACATGGTGGCATATGAAAGGTTCATGTGTTCATACACTTGCATATTACATTTTTAGGCCCAAAAGCATGCATAACATGATAACATGACCATCCCAAACTTGCATAACATACTTGCATAAACAAACTTGCATAACATATGACAACTTGCATATCCTACTTGCATAAACAAACTTGCATAACATGTGATAACTTGCATATCATACTTGCATAAACAAACTTGCATAACATATGACAACTTGCATATCATACTTGCATAAACAAACTTGCATAACATGTGATAACTTGCATATCATACTTGCATAAACAAACTTGCATAACATGTGATAACTTGCATATCATACTTGCATAAACAAACTTGCATAACATGTGATAACTTGCATATCATACTTGCATAAACAAACTTGCATAACATGTGATAACTTGCATATCATACTTGCATAAACAAACTTGCATAACATGTGATAACTTGCATATCATACTTGCATAAACAAACTTGCATAACATGTGATAACTTGCATATCATACTTGCATAAACAAACTTGCATAACATATGACAACTAGCATATCATGCATTTAACTTCAAAGTTCAAGTATGAGAGGAATAGGGCTTACAATGCTTATGCGAACTCAAATGAGTATAGCAAATGTAAGAAACCCTTATGCAACTAATTAAACCCCAAAAATGCAAGCAAACTTTGATCAAGACTCTTCCTTTATGATGCAAATATAGAGAAACAAGACTTTAATGCAAGCTAAAGAGGATCATACAAGCCTAAATACACTTGTATGCATGGAAATCTCTTAGAAATTGATTTAGGAATTGTATGAAGAGAGTGGAGGCCATGAGAGGATTGATTTTGCCATAGTTTAGTTGTAGGATAGATTAATGATGATTTAGGGTAGGTTAGGGTCTTATTTATAGATTAGGCTAGTGATTTAGACCATAGGATTAAACCCTAGTTCCCATCTCAACCCTCCAAATCGAATCTGGCCCCCAAGCTCAACACAAACCCAAACTGGTGCACCAGGCAGAACTGGGCGTCTGAGCCAAGTCGACAGCCAAGTCGACAGGGCTGTCGACCTGGTCAGACCCAGTCGACTCCCAAGTCGACAGGGCTGTCGACTTGGGTACTGTGGCGGGAATTTTTCCCGCCTGGCCCAAACTGGCCCAATTCCCAATTTCAGATTTGAATTTGAAATCTGTTTTTACTTAGGAATTTTCTAAAAGCTTCGTTGGGCCTTAATCGGGTCATACGGACTCCGATTTTCGAAAACTCGGACTCTATTTCGCGTATTTTTCCGAGACAAACGCAATGGCATAGCCCGTTTCCCTTGATTCAGATTTTTTTTTTTAGAATTAAATTCTGCCTCGATTTATGTCATGACAGGTTATTGAAAATACGGGTTGTTACATTAATTATTTCCTAGGATACTATATATTATAAAAATATTTTTCATGTTATTGTCTTAAAATTTAAAATTCAATTTTTGAATTTGGAATTCAAATTTTCAAACAAAGAAAACAAACAATTTAACTAAATATTATTATAAGGACGTACCTATTTTTAGATCATTTCCTTGATTTCTTATGATTCGTGAATCGCTGTGAAGCACATATTCTAATTGTTCGTTTCTTGCTCTTCATCACCGAAAGATGAATCAGAATCATCTAGAGTTGATGCATATGCTCCTTTTCTTTTCTTTAATGAATTATCATTTGAAAGTTTATTTTGTCTCCCTGGATAAGCACATGGTCTTTTCATGTAGCCTGGTTCGTCGTAGTTAAAACATCTGACATTATTTTGGACTTGGTTATTTTTTGTAGAATTTCTTTCCTCATTCCTTTTGAAATGATTCCTTTTCTATATCTCAGGAATTTCATAAAATTTCTTATCATTAAAGTAGCCTCTTCATCATCATCGCTATCTGAGTCAGAATTTTCAGTTGTTGCATTAAATGTTATCAATTTCTTTTTGGTGACTTGTTTTCTTTTCTCCCTTGCATCTGGACTTCAAAAGGCATTGGATTTCGAATTAATTCTTCACTTTTTATTGCATAATATCATTGGTCTCTTCAATTACTAGTGTTCTTTAATCCAAATATGAAGTTAGTGATTTTAGAATTTTTTTGACTTGATCTTCCGCAGAATATGCTTTTCCCAAAGCCATTAACGAATGCATGATCTCCTGGGGCCTACAGTACATATCAGAGATAGACTCATTTTGATTCATTTTAAATAACTCAAACTGATTGGTTAACATATATATTTTAGTCTGTTTAACTTTTTTTGTTCCTTCGTAAGTCACTTGCAAAGTTTTACAGATGTCATATGCAGGTTTACAAATAGATACCCTATTAAACTCATTTCTATCTAGTGAACAAAATAAAATATTCATAGCTTTGAATTAATTTTGTGCAGTGGCTTTTTGATCATTAGTCCATTGTGCAAAATTAAAGACATGTTCAACATATTTAGATTGCGTGATATTCAAAGTGCATAATCCTATAGATTGTAAATAAATTTTCATTCTTCAAACCCAGTTTGCATATTTACTACCATTGAATAGTTATGGTCTAACAGTGGACCGACCCTCTACAAATGAACTATTATTATTGATAATTCCAGTATTAGTTGCCATTTAAATTTTTCAAAAATTCAAATTATGAAAACTTTGAAAACCATTACTCTGATACCAATGGTTGGAATGCGGATTAAGGATTTTAAGACAAACTAAACACTAGAGGAGGATGAATAGTGTTTTATGGACTTTATTAATTTCTTGTAATCTTTTTGGATTTAAATAGAATGTTATGCAAATCACATATATCAACAATCTTAGAATCAATCACAGATGTAAAATATAAAAATAAAAAGCGGTAAAAGGAAAGTACACACCAAGATTTTATACTGGTTCGTAGTTACCCTACATCGAGTCCCACACAACTCTGGTTGTGCATATTTTTTTTTCCAATATAATCTTCAAATTAAAAATCTTCAATTTCAGCGGCTATGAGGTCCACCACCACCCAATTCCGAGCAAAGGGCGCTCTCTTGATTACCCAGACTACAATCACACCCAACTGATTTCCGGACTACAATCACACCTTTTCTCGGTATCAATTCTGAAATATTGACTCGATAAAACTTGATCTTTCAATCTTTGATTACAAACAGCCTATAACTCTTGAGTAGCCCTTGAAATTCAAAGAGAGTTTGATGTAGAATCAAAAGAGAAAGAAACTAATATAATTTCATTGAAAATCAGCAGAGTATAAGTATAGAATTTGAGAAATTAAGAAAAATAATGGTAAGGAGAAAAAGGAAGAAGAAGGAGAAGATTAGTTATTAAAAAATTTGAAATCTGAAGCCTATTTATAGTTTTCCAACAGTCATAACCATTCAGAAAAGGTTTGAATTCAAAAGCACAACTTTTAAAAATTAAAAAATGAAACCAATGGCACATATGTTGACATACATAAATGTATATCTTGACATATACATGTATATTTCAAAAAATAAAATTTTAAATCAAAGTAAATAATATTTAAATAAATTATGGTGATTTCTGAGTTAAAACAAACTATATTCCTTTATACCAAAATCGAGTATTTTAAGTAGAAATATATATTAAAAACATATATTAAGATGATTTTAAAATGATTAAAAACTATATATAAAATGATATAAAGTTATGTAAATATAGGAAATATACTGGAACTTAATAAATATAACTAATTTTCAAAAAAAAAATCTTAATAAATATAACTAAGAGAATTAAAAAGACATAAGTAACTATGATAAAATTAGAATTAAATCTATAAGTAATGAATATTTGAATTAGAAGTTAAAATATATTAAATATAATTTTAAAACAGAAGTTAAAATAAATTCCAGGAGTTAAAATAGATCTAGAGGTATAGATTTAAAATAAGGAAGTAATTTTGAAAATAGATTTAAAAACAAGGAAGTTGTTTTGAAATCATTTGAAAAAGTTTGAAATCATAATTCGGTGCTAAACAGAGTTTTAACAAGTTATCTAGACATAATTACTTTATTTTTCTTGAACTCTTGAATTCATGATACTCATGAGTCTTGTATCTTGAACTCTTTTACTTTGAAATCTTGATTCTCCGAACTTTATAGTTTTTAATAATCAATATCTGGATAGATTTCCTATATATATATATATATATATACACATATATATATTCTGGATAACGGTGTTAGTATATATTTTATAACAATAATAATTGAAACAAGGTTGTTGTCATCAAAACCATTATCATCAACATCTCAGTCCCTAATAATTTTCTCCATTCAAAATTTTACAAATAAGTGAATTGAATGTAAACTCATTGAAACAAATTGTCACAAATGAAATAATATAATGAAATGAATTTTGAATTCAAAATTTACTCAAAAGAAATTTAATGGAATGGATAATATAAAACTAGGAAGTTATTAATCGAGTAAACAAAAATATAGCTTGAAATGAAAATAAAAAAGGTGGAAATGAAGGGTGTCGATAATGAGTGCTAATAATTAAATGGGAAAAAAATATTTATAAACAAGATAATGGAATTTATAAATTGAGAAAGCTAAAATAAACTTGACATGAATTAAAATAAATGTTGAATGAAAATAAATAAAAATAGACGAATTAAATGAAAAAATCGACGTAAGTGAATTAAGCGGTGAGTAACTTGGAAATAAATTGCATGTAAGTGAAATATAGTTTAATAAATTGAATGTATGCCTGTATAAAATGCAAACAATTTAGTAAACTAAATCTAAATTACGTGAATGACAAATGAATTAGATGCTATAAAATGAAACCTGAATTAGAATGCTAGTATTGGGTTTTGTGAATTATTTATAACCGTTTACATTTTGTCATTCTTGCTATTGTCGCATATGTTTTTGTTACATGTCATGTATTTCAAGTATATTTATATCTAACTAGTATATGATTGATCCTTATCTATTTTTGAGTGTTTTTTGTATGTTGCAATAGCGTAATCTTCAATTTGGAGCTCGCTTTTGCACTAGAATACTAAAATTAATAAGCAAACTTGCCTATAACGCTAAATTGGGTTACGTACCTCAGATTACATACCATATTTAGGTTATATATATGATGTTTCCCCTGGTTTGGGATGTTTCATCATTGAGATAAGATATGTATTGATGTATTATATAAATTGTAATTTTTGCCGATAGAGCCACGAAAAGCAGTGGCTTCTGAAATTTTTCGTAAATTTGGGTGTTAGAAAAAAATAATTAGTTTTAAAATTCTATAACTTATACTTCTCTAATAAGTCTAAACCTAAGAAAAAGTTAACAAGCAGAAGTATTTATGCAATTATATATAAGTTATACGACATTTCCTTTTTGAGGATAAAAAGTTTTGATTGAAGGAGAATGTAACGACTCGATAACCTTAACGTTTAAATTACGACATTAGTTAAAATTTAAATGTTGAAATGAATGTTTATAACTTTGAATTCATGTTATAATCTATTTCTGTTTCAGTCATTTATTCATGTATTAGCGAGATTTTGTATTTAGCCTTTCTTTGTATCTGTATTATTTTTTGTACTATGATATTATTGTACAAATTAAATATTTTGTATTATTATATAATATTTACTTCCATTTGGAGATATTTTGTGTTTCTGTATCTGTGATGATTCATTTTAAACCTATAGCAAATAACAATCTATTGCTTTAAACGTTTTAAGTTAGTTTAATTATCGATTCGAAACGATCGAAATAACAGGTCGTTACAGCTTGGTATCAAAGCTTTGGTTTTTATATAAAGCTTAGCTTGTGGGATTGAAAAAAATCATAAGAGAAAAGGTATTAATACCATATAATGAGCGTAATCATCTCGAAATCATTCACGAGAGAGCCTATTTTGAAAATTATAAATAGTTGTAAATGATATTATATGGTTTTAATAGGATTTTATATATAAAATTTAGCCTTGTTTTGGAGTTCCTTCTTTTGAATTCAATTCCTTAGCTAGGTTTCTCTAATTAATTTAGGATTTCCTGAGTCTAAGCTTGGGTCTTGTTCTAAATTCGTCATAGGAAAATTTAAAATCAATAGCTTTTGAAATTTTAAATTTTTCTTTAACTTATTTTATTTGGAAGCTCTATCTTTTGTAAATGCTTATCGATTAGATTCGTTCGTTGATTCGACTTCTTATCTATATTCCCGACTTATCTAGAATTTAACTAAATAAAGAATGCAAAAGAATTAGAAATAAAAAAAATCGTGTGAATGAATAACTAAAAGTCTAAGCACTTGGTTATATGAATTAAACTAAGTAATTTAGGGAAAAAATTTATAAAATAAAATTTCCTTAGAATGAATTGAAATGCTTAATAAAATAAGCATCTTTAAAAAGAAATTGAAAGGATTATATGTTTGTAAATTTATAAAAGCTATAATAAAAAAATTCTTATAAGTAGACTTGTAAAATGTAAATTTGAAAATAATAATCTTAGTGAATTCATAATGGGTGTGAAAATTAATAATACTTTCCAAATAAATGTAATATATGTTAGGGTTCATAAGTCGTTTGAAATTTTATTTTAAGTTGAATAAGTGAAATATGAATTTATTTGGAGTAAATGTATTGAGACACTAGTTTGATATTGATTGGAGTATTTATGAAACTTTATAAAAATTTGCCTTATATATGAAATTAAGAATAGTAGTTTGTGTCAAAATTTATATATTTAAAACTTATGAAATTAAGTGGATACTGTAAGCATAATGCAAATAAACTCTAATCTTAAGGTTTTGAAAGGGAATACGTTTTAAAACTTCAAATGTTGTGTAAAGGAAATTTGAACAAATCAGATTTTGTATGATGATCATTTGTAAATAAATGAAGTTATAAAATTTAGGTTAATATGTAATATAAAAACATTTCTATGAAAATTAAGTTAAGTATGTATTTTATTTCAAATTATAAACTTTAAACATGTACGTTTGTTTGAAATTTAAATTTTGAGTGATAAGTTAAAACACATATGAAATCGATAATTAATAAACCATTGATTCTTAAAATTTGAAAATATTACTTCGAAGTGATATTGATAATTAATTTTATATGTGTTCACAAGCTTTCCGTTTTATGGTGGTATAATATTTGATATTGAATTATGTTAACTGTTGTATTATTTCAATTGTCATATTTGCAAGAATAACTAAAGTAATAAAAAAAAATTGCTATTCCAAAATTTTGGTTATATACTTATATCACCTACATTTATTTTTCATGTCATATTATGATATATATATACATATATATTTATATATATATCAAAAAATATTATAGACCAAATCTTCTTTAGTAATTTTCTAACGCATTTTGTTAACCAGCATTTTAGTCCAGTTCCCAAAAGTATACAAGACCTACTCGACTAGACCCATCGCATGGTACCAAAGCTCGAAGTGTCACCAAGATGTTGAAGATTCAAGCCGAGAAGAGATCGAACACGCGATAGCCTCACAGCTCCTCAAGATGCAAAACTCGCGTCATATCAGCCCGCACCACTCACCTTGTATCGCATGGCTCGCATCACCCTGTATCACTCCACATCGCATCACACAACTCTCCGTCACATCGCTACACCACATCGGCACCCTCGCATCACACGCCCCGCCTTACTTCCATTGTATTACATCCACCAGGATGCGATGGCAATCACACCAATCGGATGCGATGGAATTGCATCTTTGGGATGCGATGCCATTGCATCCCAGAGGATGCAGTGCCGCTGTCTGAATGCAACATAACGCATCCCTCTAGGATGCGAAAATCGTGTCCCATATGAGGGATGTGATTTTCTGCCTATCAACAATGTGTGATGTGATTTTCTCATATATGTGTCTCTGTGATGCGATTTTCTGCTGTGTGGTCCCAAATCCTACCTACTCCCACCTAACCCCCAACTATAAATTCCCCCTTGCTCATACTTCACAAGGGTTGGATTCTTACTAAATCGACACCTCTTCAAGCTCCAAGAACTCATTAATGACAGCCTAGTGCTTAAGCAAGGAGAAGCACAAAATCACCTTTTCAAGAATTAGCACATGAAAAATATGAATCAAAAATACATGAATAGACTTATAATCGAATTCCTAGATGATGTTCAAAGCTTGTAACCTATTGTTGTAAATAAAATATCAGTGAACTCCTTCAAAGTGGGCGTAGGCCCCTCATGGACCAAACCACTATAATTCTCCATGTCATTTACTGCTTTCTGCATTCTACTTTCCCATGCGAAACGATATTCATAAGTAATCAAGAATATTTGGGTGTTATGACATTTTTTTACCGTCAACATTCTGGAGCTTTCACTAAGAACCTAGACTCACTTCTTTGTCACACACTTCCATCTCGACTTCGACGCGCTACTCAGGTTTCTTCCTAACACCGCTCGAGTCTGCTTACGACGATTAAGCGACCAAAGAACTTGATGATCGGAACTTCGGCAGCATCCGACGCTACTACTTCCCAACAACTTCAGTCGATGGGAAACCTGTCCGAAGAAGACATCCTTCTTCCTACAGACCCCGATGCTCCTGCAAATCAAGTGCAGATTTACGCTCTTAATAAAATGGTTGGAAAGAAGATCTCTCGATTTTAATGATGCATTGAAAACCAACATTGACCTTATGCGTCAACTTCAAGAAAATTGATGCCTCGTCGCTCGACTCCAACTTGCTCAGAACAACGCTCTCCCACAGCACAACTCCTTGGAAACTGCCTCTTTTGGAACTCGGGGACGAAGCCAAAGAAGAAGGTTCACACTCAACACTAATGTTGCCACCCACACTAACGCCCATACCAATGACGACGACAACGACAATAGGAACGACATTGGGACCACCATAACCATTAGCGAGGGAACGCGTCAACGCGACCATTCCCGGTTAGTTATCAACGATGAACAAGGCCCGAGTAACCGCCCCCTCCTCGTCAAAACCCAATTGTCAATGCTCTAAACTTGGGGCCTATGCATCTAGCAACTCAACATGCCCAAGTCTTACCTAATTGGAATTTGCATCAACCTGCTCAACCTCATCAACCATCCCAGAATCAGGCCAACCATGATGATGATATGGATGAGGACGAGCCCGACGTCCACGACTCAGAACCCTCGAGGTGGACAACAACCGCTGGATCCCGCCAGCGAATGTTTATCCGATATATCTCCTCTACATGGTCCGGACAATCACGAGGAATATACGAGGGAATGTCAATGACTTTTGGAAAATCCACTTGAGACGTAACCCCTTCATTAAGGTCGTGCACGAAATCGAGTGGCCTCGACGCTTCAACATGCCATAGCTTGGGCTCTACAGAGGAACAACTAACCATTGTTCTTTCCTAAACCGTTACGAATGGCACATAGATTCTAGTAGGGCCACCGATGCTGTCAAGTATAAAAGCTTTCCAATCTTTTTGGAAGGCATAGCCGTGCTTTGGTTCACCCGCCTTCCACTTCAATCTAATAGTAACTTCTACCAGTTGGCAACTGAGATGGTCAGACAGTTCAGATGCACGTCCCTACACCAAAGAACTCTCCCACCCTCTCTAACCTCTATCAGGGCCCGACCGAAACCCTCAAAAGCTACCTCGAGCATTTCAACACCACCCTTGCTGAGGTTGATGACCAAGAACCTCGCTCAGTCCTCATACAGCTCACCAAAGGTGTCCTCGCTAGCTCCGAGTTTTGAGAATGGATAGACTGAAAGAAACCCAAGACATTGGAGGCTTTCTACGGAAAAGACAAGTAGTTCCATGTCAAGAAGAAACCCAAGCCGAACACCGACAAACTTGGCGGTCGAAACAACAATTAAGCTCCCAAAGATCCCAAGAAGCATGATAGCTATCAAAATTACAAGAACTACACTCCGCTCAACCGAGAAATGGAGACAACCTACTTAGAAACCTGTAATACTCTTCAATACGAGAAGCTCAACACTAAGGAATCCACCGATCGCGAGAAAAACACCAGCAAGTACTACAGGTTTCACGACATGTTCGGGCACAACACCAAAGAACATCGCCACCTCAAGGATGCGAGAGAGAAACTCATCCGCGAGAAATGCTTGGAACAATACGTTCAAAATCCTGCTACTCCTGAAGAAACCACAAGCCCTTCAACGTCCGCTCCACCTCCTCCTAATGCAGCCACGGGGTCCTCCAACCATAGACCGTGTGGCATCGTCATTGATACCATTTGCGGTGGGCCTCACCCCTCTCATGACAGCTTCCGAAAGATGGAGGAATATGCTAACTCCATTAAGCACACCTGCTACGAGGCATGCTCTATGTTAGGATTGCGGAATGGATCGTTAAGGCAAAACAAACACTAGAATGGGGTAGGGTGAATTTGAGAATTCAAACAAAATCTAAAACTTATGTGATATACTATGGATCAATCACCACATAAACAATCACAGACACATAATCAAACACAAACAAAAAGATAAACAAAAATAAAGTGTAGAAAAGGAAAGAACACACCGGATTTTATACTCTTTCGAAATCACTCCTATGTCCAGTCCCACGCAATGTTGGATTGCGTAGAGTTTAAATACTATATTAATAGTCAATCACAACCTCCTTGATTTTACAGCTACAAGCGATACCACCGATTCCAACCTACTTGATTTCACAGCTAGAAGGGATACCACCAATTACCCGCCCTTGATTTCATGGCTACAAGTGATACCACCGATCACTTGTAGAATCCAAACAATTACAAATAGCCCTATAACTCTTCAATAGCAGTTGACTCAGAGAGTAATGAGTAAAGAGTGTAAAGAGAAGAAGATTAATGAAAACAGAATTGAATTCGACAGAGTATAGTTGTAAAAATCATAGAAATGATAAGAAATAAAAGTGCAATGAAAGAGAGTGGAAAGGGAGAAGAAGAATTATAATAAAATTCGAAATCAACCCCTATTTATAACATTTGAAAAGTTGCAACGTTTCTAGAGCGTTACAAATGGTGAAAAGACATTTCCTTTCAAATTTAATTTTGTGACAGTAATATGTCGACATAGCCATTAATGTATGTTGACATATACATCAATTTTATGTTTTTTAAAGTATTTAAATCAATATTTAAAATTTGGAAATTCTGAAACAAAACTATTTGCTAAAACATTATTTTTCAAGTATAAAAACATAAGAAAAAATTATTTAAACATATGATTAAATACTTAATATATATATATATATATATGTGATATGAAAACTATATATAATATAATTATAAACATATATAATATAATTAAAAACATATATATAGGAATTTATAAAGAGATATTTATAAACTATATATAAACAAAAGGTTATATGAAGAATCAAGTATAAATTTAGTAAAATATGTTTAATAAAACTTTAAAAATAAGAATACTTATAAATTAGAAAATATAATTGAAATCATAAGTTTGAAATTCTTTAATCCAGACTTGATAATATAAATAAATATTCTAAAGTGTAAAATCATATGAAATAATGTACATACTTATAAAGTTATAAGGTTTAAAACTATAAAACTATATAACTATACACACTTATATAAACATATATAATATAATTAAAATTTTAAACTTATATGTTTGAAATCATAAGTAAAATAATTTAGAATTTGAAATTTGAAAATTTGAAAAAGAGAATTTGGAATTTGAAAAACAGAATTTGAACCTAGAGTGCTATTCAGAGTCTTACATAAACTAGACTCTATTACTATATTTATCTTGGGCTCTTGAAATCTTGCTTACTCATGAGTCTTGAATCTCGAATCTCTAAAACTCTAAAACTGTACAGTCTTCAGTACTTAAGTCCTATATACAAAACCTATCTATATGTCTATACATTCTAGATAGAGATGTTAGTATATATTTTATAATCAATGATAATTGAAATAAGGTTGTTGTTATCAAAACTCCATTCTCGAACAGTCTCCCCCTTTTTTATGATGACAACCTTAGTGTAACAACCTAGAATTTTAGAACCAATTTAAAATTTTATTTTAGAAATTTTAATGAATTTTAAATATTTTAAATAATTTATTTTAAGTAATAACGACTAAAAAAATTGCTTCAAATAAAGTTAGAACGAATAAATTTATTTTAATTATAAAAGGAGTTAGAAATGTCGCGGTAGTTTGAAAATTTGAATTTGAACTTTGACTGAATGTACAGGATTCAAAATAAATCAGACTTTAGTAAAACCAAAAATATTAAAATCTATTTAAAAATATCTTTCCAACGAATCTGAAAAATTGAAATTTCATAGCGGGAATAGAAAGTTATGGCCAGTTAAAAATTCACAATAGTCGCTATGGAATATATATATATATATTAATATAATATATAGCCATTTTACAAAGACCTCCGTTTTCGACGAAACCACTTTAGTTGGATCCGGAATGTCAAATTATTGTTAGATTCTAATTTTCATAATTTTTGGAATTAATATGTGAGCGTGGCAAATTAAATTGTGTTTTGTCAATTTCAGTCAAATTGGATCGACCAGAAAATGACCATTTTTCAAACGGTCTCCAAATTCGTTGAATTAATTTTTTTAGGACTGTATCATCAAAACATAGTTAGATTTATTTTTGGGAACTTTTGGAGTTAGTATGTGGCCCCGATAAATTAAAATGTACGATCAAATTAAATAATTAAATGATTTATATTTTAATTTAAAGAAAACAAGGTAAAAGAGATCGAATGGGCTGATGAGACCTAGCCCGTTGTGTCCGGAATGGTGGTATTTGGCTAGGGAACCATTCGTTGGGCTGAATTTGGAGCTATTGGGAATTAGCTGGGTTTTTTGGAAACTAGAGAATTTGATAATATTTTATTATAGTGGAAAATAGGCATGAGGACAAACTTTGAAAAAAAATATAGTCTGAAGGACGTCAAGTTTTATTTTTAGGCTGAAGGACAAACTTTGAAAAAATTTAAGCTAAAGGACAATGCTAAATATAATTAGCATTTTCTGCAGTGTAAAACTGAATAAGCTGGTTAAAACTAGCATTTTCGTGTAGTGGAAAAAACTGAATATAATGCTAATTACATTTAGCATTTTCCTTCAGCTTAATTTTAGTTCAAAGTTTGTCCTTCAGACTAAAAATAAAACTTGGTGTCCTTCAACCTATTTTTTCGGCAAAGTTTGACCTTCTTCCTAATTACCTCTTTATTATAAATATATATTGTCCAACCCTAATCCCCAAAAGAAGTCAGCCGCCATGAGCCTTTCAAAGGCTCAAATCATCCGAAATGAATCCCATCATATATCTTAATCCACAAATTATTTTCAAACAATCTCAATTACAATATTGAAGAGAAATTCGAGCTCTACCTTATGAACGGATAAGATCGAATTTAATTGCATGGCTTAGGAGTATTTGGAGCTGAATGTCAGCAGTTTCATGGCAGTTTTCGAGGAAAGGGGGAGGACTGGACTTCGAGGTGTTTGCGGCAGGGGTAGGCGATGATCGGGGCTTTGTTTTGGTGGTGGTTGATTGGGGGACAGTGGCTCCAGGAGGCGCACGCAGGAAGGAAGTCACGGTGGAAGATGGGTTTCGTTCAGGGAAAAAACGTAATAGAAGAAACGGGAAGAGAAAAGAGAATGGTCAAAGGGGATTTGGGGAAAAGTCAAAGTAATTGGTTTAATTATACTTTTTTATTTTTTTTGGCAAGGCCGACGGGGTTGAGTGGACCCCTACCACTTTTATTAATGTACCGGAGAATGGAACAACACACACAAGAATACATAGAAACATGGTACATTAACACAGGAAAAACAACACAACATATATGTACACGCTAAACAAGAAGCGATTTCAAGATTCCCGGATCAAAGATGAAGTTAAGCAGCTTCAAGCCATCTCGCACATCCATTCTCACACTTCTATTGAGCTGGTCACAACTTCTGGCTTCATCAGGCATGAATATTCTTTTATTTCTCTCTCTCCATAAAGAGCTCACATGTTTTTTAAGAACGTAACACAGCATCCTTCCCTTAATACTCTTTCTACTAGTTTGCATCTCTAAGTTTCTCTGTTCAATGTTGCTGTCACGGCTAAGACCTTTTCTCCTAATATATGTCATCAGCCCCTTCCATATAGAGAAGGAAGAATTACACTCAAAGAAAAGATGGTCAACACTTTCATCACTTACACCACAAAGTACACACGTTTGATCAACCGCCACACCATGCGCTCTCAGCTTGTCTTTGGTAAGAACCACTTTGTTGATTATCTTCCAAAGAAGCAAATTCTCCTTTGCACTATTATCTTTATGCCATATTTTCTTATTTCATTTGCTTCTGGGGATATCATCATAACCGGAAAGGTGACCATACATGTGCCTGATTTTATACGGCTTGCCTTCTCTTCCCCATTTCGTGTTGTTGTCAGTTTCTATCCCAACCACAAGTTTGTTAGCTTCCTTCCAGAACTCATTCACCTTCGCCACAACAGTTAAAGGAAGACTTAAAACATTATCATGTATGTAACGCCTTACCATTACATTGCGACTTATGCTGGTAACCTTAATTTCAATGTCTGTCAGCTCCTTTTTCAAGATCATCCCTCGATGCAACCATGGATCATTCCATAACTCTACATTAACCGCTTTGCTAACTCTATACCAGAAGAATGGTAGTATAACCTCTCTTAATTTAAATATACTCCTCCATGCCCAGCTTAGATTTTGCGGTCTGTCCATTAGCCAAAACTTTCTGTCCTTGATGATGTTCTTGTGCGACCATTCAAACCAGATATTATCATTGTTGTTTAGAAAGTGATCAATGTGTTTGATGAATGCTGCTTTGTTCCAAGTCACCATGTTAACTATGCCAAGTCCACCACTGCAGATCAGCTTTACAAGCAACTTGAAGGCTACAGGGGCATGATACCGCCCATCCATCCTCCCTTTCCAAAAGAACTTCATAAATGCAGACAGGACCATATTAATCAGCTTGGTTGGAAGTATATATGTTCTTGCCCAGTACAGTTGCATGGAGTTCACAACAGATTTTATCATCGTAAGTCTTCCTGCTTGACTCAATAATCTACTTGTCCAGTATTCCAGTCTCGCAATAATTCTAGAGTAGAGTGGCATGCACTGGCTGGTGGTAATTTTAGATGTTGTCAATGGGAGTCTGAGATAGTTAATCGTCTCATTGATGCATTGTAATCTTGTTTTCACGCTAATTTGGCTAACTTGCAAACTTGACAGCCCCGCAATTTTCATTTCAGATTTTTCTAGATTGACACACAAACCCGTCATTTCATGGAAGCTTCCAATCATGGTCAAGATGTTGTCTATCATATTATCATCTGGTGTACAGAAAATAACTAGATCGTCCGCAAACATAAGTGTAGATATTCTTGGATCAGCACAGTTCGGATGCAACTTGATCAACCCTTCATCTATTTTACTATTCACCATCTGTGTTAAAAATTCCATAATAAGAATAAAGATATATGTTGAAAGCGGATCACCTTGTCTAATTCCACATTTGCTATCGAAAACCCCCACAGGCGCTCCATTAATCATAATAGAGAACTTTGCAGTTGACATGCATGAGTATATCCACCTTATAAATGGAACCGGGAAATTCATGTATCCCAAAATTCTGACAATCGCATCCCATTGTAGCGTATCAAAGGCTTTCATGATATCAAGCTTGAACATAGCATGCAGAGTGATATTCCTCCTTGAGCATCCATTGAGGAGCTCACGCGAAATCAGTTTATTATCCAGAATACTACGACCAGAAAGAAACGCTGCCTGGTTCTGCGATATAAGAGATGGAAGGACCGTCTTAAGCCTCGTTGCAATGATCTTCGATAGGCATTTATAGATTGTGTTACAGCAGGATATTGGCCGATAGTCCGAAACTTTTGTGGCATTTTTGATCTTCGGAATAAGTGCAATGTTCGCTGTGTTGAAGGAAAGGTTCATGTCCAGTATTGAAGAAGTGAGCAATTGTTTTACACACATCTAATTTAATGATGGTCCAACATTTCTGGTAGAAGTAAGCATTAAATCCGTCAGGTCCTCTGACAGAGTTAATTTTAAGGGAGAACATAGCATCTCTAATCTCTTCATCCGATATTTCTTTGCGTAGAGATTGATTGTCAAGGCTAGTTAGCTTCGGAAGGATGTATGGATTGATCAATTCTATCCGAGGGTGAAAGCTCTCCTTATTTCCTAGCAGATCTGAAAAATGATGAATAAAAGCATTTTCAACATCTTTTTGGGTGTTGACAAAAATACCATACTTGTCAACAACTGATACAAGATTTTCTCTGGTCTGCTTGTCCTTAAGAGTTGCTTGAAAAAATGCACTGTTGTAATCTCCCTCAAGCTTCCACTTCAATCTACTCTTTTGCTTCGTCATTGCCATTTCAGTCTCCAGAACTCTTTGATATTCTTTTGTTAAACGGGTCTCCAAGCATGCCAGTTTCGGATTCAAAGGGTCATGTAACAACCCGTATTTCAATAACATGTTAAAACGAGAATCAAGGCAGAATTTAATTTTAAATTCTGAATCAAGTAAAACGGGCTATGCCATTGCGTTCGTCTCGGAAAAATACGCGAAATAGAGTCCGAGTTTTCGAAAATCGGAGTCCGTATGACCCGGTTAAGGCCCAAAGAAGTTTTCGGGAAATTTGAATTTCGAAACATGCAGAAATGGGGGCCAGGCGGGAAAATTCCCGCCCAGACAAGTCGACAGGCATGTCGACAGGCATGTCGACAGGCATGTCGACAGGGCTGTCGACTTGCCCTGTCGGCTGATTTTGATCTGGTGCACCTATTTTCTATCTTGGCTAGGTTTTTGGGCCTGGTTTGAAATCTGACGGTTCAGGTTGGTCCTAGGGTTAATCTAAGGGCCTAAAACTATCCTAATCTCTATAAAAAGACCCTAAACCTACCCCTAAACCCTCATTATTCACTCATGTAACTAAACTATGGCCAAATTTCTACTCTCATGGCCTCCATCTCAAATCCCTAGAGCCTATGCATTCAAATCGGGTTCAAATCAAAAGATGCAAGCTTGCTACACCAAAGAGAGGCAAAATCAACGTTGCTATGCGAGTTCCATGACGATTCTTCAACAAAGGAGGCACCTTTCTTAGCCAAGATGATTCATGCTTCTTTCCCTATGCCTAACTATGTAAGTTCTAGCTACTTTTAGATGGAAACGGTAGTTTTGATAATGACATGGGATAAAATGAGGCTAAACATGATTATGCGAACCTATATGAACCTTACCATGCCTCTTGTGTTCATATTTATGATCTTAGGCCATGTGAGTAACTTAATCATGCCTCTCATGCTATGCATAACCTAGTTTAACTTGCAAGTTTGGATCTTTATGCATGAAATGCTAGCATGAACCTTTAGGAACCACTTTACGTGTGAAACATTGGCTAAGACAAGATTTTGGGGCTTATGCATGTTTATGAACCCAAACCCCTTATGCTAACATGCAAGTTTGTGGCCAAATCCTTTATGAGATTATGCATGCTCGTGGCCAATCCCCCCTTTTTAAGTTGTGCATGTTTATGGCCAAACCCCTTTTGATAATATGTATGTTTGTGGCCAAATTACCTTATGACACTATGCATGTTTATGGCCAATCCCTTTATGATGTTATGCATGTGGAAGCCAAGCCCTTTTTGGCACCATGCATGTTTTGAGACCAATATGTGACATAGTATCCTTACTATGTTGACTCGCTTTGCTTGCGTTGGGAAAACACGATTTTGGGTAGTTAGATAAACATGAACATGTCGCAAAATCTTAACTTGAATATGACATGTGTTTATACTTGAAAATATGACTTGAAAGATAACATGGAAGTTGACATGTAAGTATGCATAAAAACATGAGCTTGGGAATTTACCTATTAAGTTAGGTCTACCCTTTGGGAATTTACCTATTAAGTTAGGTCTAACCAAATGCTTGAAAAACTTGTAACATGTTTTGGAAACATGATGAACTTAGATAATATGAGTGTGGCCAACTCGAGGTTGGGTTGAGTTTGCAACGTAAAACTACCCGGAACCGACCGGCCTAACTAGTAGTTGCAAACAATAGGACCCAATGTGAGAAGTTGGTCATGTCGCGCTTAAGACCCGAGGTTAGACTAGGTTGTGGTGTAAATCTACCCGGACCCGCCCGGCTTAACTAGTAACCACAACAAGGTCTAATGTGAGAGGTTGAGGGTGCATTAATTAAATTAATGCCACATAATAGGGTTAAGTTAATTTGATTAATGAGGCTTAACCAAATATGATATGGACAAATGGGTTAAGTAATTTGATTAGGCTAATGATACTTAACAAAACATGATAAGCTTGGGTAGGTTAAGTAACTTGATTTGCCTAATGACACTTGACCATTTTTATACGACTAGTGGACGGGATTAAGTTAACCAACACTTAATCAATCCAACACGATAACGTGATAAGGTTAAGTAAATTTTCTTAATGACACTTAACCGTATAATACAGTTAATGGATGGGGTTAAGATTAGGCTTAACTAATCTAAACACGGTAATGCGATAGGGTTAAGTTAAACACTTAACCAATTTAAGCTTGATAATTCAATGAGGTCAAGTAACCCATACTTAACCGACTTAACTTGGTAATTTGATGAGGTTAAGTTAACCTATACTTAACCAATCTAACATGAAAACATGACAAGGCTAAGTCACGAATCGTTTCGAATACGCTTGACCGATTTGACTCGGTAATTTGATGGGGTCAAATTAATATATACTTAACCAATCTAAAATGATAATTAGACGAGGTTAAGCCATGGATTGCTTGATATACTTAACCAACTTGACACATGGTCTGTAGGGTTAAGTCTTGGACTTGGATACTTAGCCAGTTTCGACATGTTTTGTAGACGGGTTAAGTTGTGAACTTAAGTGACACTTAACCCATTAGATAAACCCTAATTCGGAGGATTAGGTAAATAACCATAGTCAACAAGGATTATGGAAATAAGGCTAAGTGGTAAACCTTAGTTAAGGGAAACTAAGTAATAATTCTTAGTCAAGGAAATTTGGACCATTTCTTAGATAGACTAGTAACCCGATACGTTAGGTCAACGTTTAAGTATGCGTGTAGGAGCAGGCTATCTGATTTAGATAAAGGCTCCAACGAACCGGGTAACGAAGCAGCGGCTTCGGGGAACGTGAGGATATTCTTGGGATCCCTCTGTGAGCTGCCAGGTCATTATACTAGGCTCACGAGAGGTTGAGGTCTGCGGTAGAAGAACCAAGAATATGCCTTGGTTGCTATGCAAGCGACCTAAAGACTGGGGTGGATAGCAGTGAGTCGACGAATACATAAGGTGCCCGAGATAGCAAGTTCGTCGATCATCTACCATCTTGAGTCAAGCGTGTACGTACGGAAAGGCAGGGAACACCCAACAGACCATAATTTGCTATCTAATTATGGGTGAGGTAGGCCGTAGGATGTGGGCTGGCCGGAGTGTAGTTCTCATGCAAGATTTTCTCTTGTGTTGCCTTTCACTAGTTGAGGGAGGGGTCTCGTGGGACCATAGCCACGTGTAGAAAAGCAGACCTTAGTATCTGCATCGGCAGATAAATCTAAAGCTCCCGACCGAGTCCTGTATTTCTTGTTTTGGCCGGTGGCAGGACTCGGATGACACGATGTGATACATGTGCATCCAGTTATAGAAAAACGATTCACGATGAATGCGTGGGAAAAAGGGCGCGGTTGAGGGTTAGCGTAATCCCTAGTGGCCTAGGTGGTTTAACCCAAACCGAGATACGAAAGCGTGCAATAGGTAAGCGTAATCCCTAGTGGTGCTAGGTGGCATAAGTCCTAGTAGTTCAAACAATGATTCATATGGAAGAGCCTAGCTAGAACAAGGGTGATAGTCCGAACGATTTCAAGGATAATACGACATGAGGAAGCCCGTACGAGGTACGGCAAAGGACTGAACTTATATACATGGAAAGAAACATATGATTTGAGTAACCTATATATATGCGATATTAGGTTGACATGGACCATTACACGATTTTGAGTAAGGGACATTCATGGTTAACACATAACAAGGCTGGGATACTAGTACGAGAGGTGCAGAGCAAATATACATGTTAGAACTAGGAGGAATATACATAATAGATACCGTGGGATGTTAGACGGGGTAGATACCTTGGGATAATGTACTCGATAGAAATCTGACGATGTGATACCTTGACTTATCATAACACCGTAGTTTATCATGATACCTTAGTTTACCTTGCCGCAGTAGTTCAAACGGCTACCCTGATTTATCTATCTCGTAGTTATCCTTATGTTTACTTTCAGTTTATGCATGTCATGTTACCTTTACCTGTTTTTATACTGGAAGTAGATAGGACTTACTCAGTCTTTTTGACTGACCTGTTTTGTTTCGCCCCTTTTCTTCCGTTCCACCCCAGGTTTCAGGGAGGAAACAATGCTGTTTAGTTCGGACTTCTTCTGCTTGAAGGTCATCATGGATGGCTTGGACTTCTCGTGGCTATGGCTACTTTACTGTTTTACTTGGGGAATAATTTATTAAAAAGTCTTTATGCTTCTTTACTATTGCAAGACAGGTTTTGATGTACTCTGATGTAAAAGGCTTTAGACCTTATTTATTCATGTTATGAAAGTTTGATTTTACTTCCGCTATTTATATATGTTCTGTCTTGTGATATTTCTGTGCATGTTTACCAATAATGCCCCTCTAAAGCTAGTGCATTCCTTTGCGAGTGACCCTAGCGGAGGCGGGGTGTTACATTTGGTATCAGAGCAGAAGGTTACCAGACTGGGCAAAAGTTTTTAAAGACCTTCTGAAAACTATTTGAAAATCGTTTACAAAGAAGCATTTTTCAAGAAAATTTTCTTTTAAAAGAAAAAGGCTATTCCCCAAAGGCCATTAGCACTATCCTTGTTTCCTTAATTGAGTCTCTTTTCCTTTCTTTCCTCCATCTGTAGTCACAGTAGTTTTAACTGCGACTAGTCTTTTCTACCTACGAAAGTGCTTTCCATACGATGGAGGTGGTTCTCGAGAGACCAGTGACCGCGTTATAAGAAAGGATCGTGAGAAAGAAGGATAAAGGATACGAGCTTAAGGATGAGCAACTTGTTGGTATGGCTTAGTCCTCAAAGGAGGGAGAGAGATGAACAATGAAACCCATGACGAGAGAGTACCTTTGGCATGGTAAAACGGGGCGGATAGTTAAGTATTATGGGACAAGGACAAGATCATCGGGAGGGCAGTAGTATGCTCTCATTTCTAGAGCACCTCGGAAGGAGGGTAACGATCTTGTCAAAGGTTTAGCTTTTCTTCTCTATCATCCCGTTAGGACTTCGTTGTTCGTATCATTTAAGTCTGCTTCGGTAGTTGAGTCTCTGCACCTTAAGTACTAGCGTAATAGAGGATCCCATTTTTGTCTCAAAGTCCTATTGGAGAATCAGTCCATTTATACATGACTTGTTTGGATTTGGGAATGTCTATGCCAAGTATTGAGCTTGGAAATAATGCTTATGTTTATAAGATATGGATGGATTCTAGGGATGAAGTGGTTATCCAGTAAGGGGTGCCACTCTCGGTTTTGATAGAAGGGTAGTTAGACTCTTGACTAGCCCTCGAAGTCTCGTGGAACCTTTTGGGTTTGGTCATGATTAGTTACCTAGAATCCCTTGATACCTTTATTGGAAATTTGAAGCCCGATCGAGCGGGTTCGCCGATAAGACGGATGGTTTATTTCACTTATGCATGGGTTATGGAAATCACCCTAGTAAGTGCACTTGATAACCCGGTTGGCATCTGTTTACTTTCAAGAGAAAGTTCTACTACGTGGAATACCTTATGGTACGAGGTCCGAGATTCACTAGTGAATTTTGGAAAGCTTGCATGAGATCATGAGTACGCAGTCCTGTTTGCGCCAAGTATTCTAGAAGGAGAATAAGTGCAAGTGGAACGAGAGGCGACGAGGAAATGAGTTCCAACTCATGTTATGGAAACAGGAAATAAGAAGCTGCGAAATCGTGAAGTAAAAGGGGCGGTCAAGGCACGATGGAACTAAGCTCAAGGTAATGCGACTCAGGAGACTGAAGACTAAATACGTGCATGATATCTCTTTTGGGAATATATTCTCGATCCCTGTTTTTCTGTTGGGCTTGCTTGTAGGCTATCTTTTATGGATATCCTCTCGGTCCTGTCTCTGTTACAAACCCCGTACGGAGTTTGTTTTGTTTATCTTCTCGACCCTGTTTCAGGGAATCTTAGGTAGAACCCTATGGATGTAAACATGTATTTGAAACATGTTATGGTTGATATGGTTGCAAATGGTTGCAAGTGGTTGCTCGTGGATGCGCGAATTTACATTAGATATTAGCTCGACTCGGTCACATTTCATATTGCATATGCACGAGTATTTATACTTGTTTATGGATGAAATTGAATGTGTTATCATGCGGATGTTGCATATGGTTGAATGTTTGTGCACGCATATAGTATCTATATGACTAGGACTATTTGCATACATGTTGGATTCATGGCACTATACATATTTTTGCATTAGAAAGATTTTTCAGGCCTGATCATTAGCATTAGCTAAGGAACATGTACACACACGTTTTGCATACATTCATAAAGCATTAGGAATCATCTAAGGACAATGGTTGCTTGTGGATGATGTTTTGAGTAGATGGATGATGGATGGTAGGATATGCTCTTCCTAACTTAGAGATTTCGGGGACGAAATCCTAAAAGGTGGGGAGAATGTAACAACCCGTATTTCAATAACATGTTAAAACGAGAATCAAGGCAGAATTTAATTTTAAATTCTGAATCAAGTAAAACGGGCTATGCCATTGCGTTCGTCTCGGAAAAATACGCGAAATAGAGTCCGAGTTTTCGAAAATCGGAGTCCGTATGACCCGGTTAAGGCCCAAAGAAGTTTTCGGGAAATTTGAATTTCGAAACATGCAGAAATGGGGGCCAGGCGGGAAAATTCCCGCCCAGACAAGTCGACAGGCATGTCGACAGGCATGTCGACAGGCTTGTCGACTTGCCCTGTCGGCTGATTTTGATCTGGTGCACCTATTTTCTATCTTGGCTAGGTTTTTGGGCCTGGTTTGAAATCTGACGGTTCAGGTTGGTCCTAGGGTTAATCTAAGGGCCTAAAACTATCCTAATCTCTATAAAAAGACCCTAAACCTACCCCTAAACCCTCATTATTCACTCATGTAACTAAACTATGGCCAAATTTCTACTCTCATGGCCTCCATCTCAAATCCCTAGAGCCTATGCATTCAAATCGGGTTCAAATCAAAAGATGCAAGCTTGCTACACCAAAGAGAGGCAAAATCAACGTTGCTATGCGAGTTCCATGACGATTCTTCAACAAAGGAGGCACCTTTCTTAGCCAAGATGATTCATGCTTCTTTCCCTAGGCCTAACTATGTAAGTTCTAGCTACTTTTAGATGGAAACGGTAGTTTTGATAATGACATGGGATAAAATGAGGCTAAACATGATTATGCGAACCTATATGAACCTTACCATGCCTCTTGTGTTCATATTTATGATCTTAGGCCATGTGAGTAACTTAATCATGCCTCTCATGCTATGCATAACCTAGTTTAACTTGCAAGTTTGGATCTTTATGCATGAAATGCTAGCATGAACCTTTAGGAACCACTTTACGTGTGAAACATTGGCTAAGACAAGATTTTGGGGCTTATGCATGTTTATGAACCCAAACCCCTTATGCTAACATGCAAGTTTGTGGCCAAATCCTTTATGAGATTATGCATGCTCGTGGCCAATCCCCCCTTTTTAAGTTGTGCATGTTTATGGCCAAACCCCTTTTGATAATATGTATGTTTGTGGCCAAATTACCTTATGACACTATGCATGTTTATGGCCAATCCCTTTATGATGTTATGCATGTGGAAGCCAAGCCCTTTTTGGCACCATGCATGTTTTGAGACCAATATGTGACATAGTATCCTTACTATGTTGACTCGCTTTGCTTGCGTTGGGAAAACACGATTTTGGGTAGTTAGATAAACATGAACATGTCGCAAAATCTTAACTTGAATATGACATGTGTTTATACTTGAAAATATGACTTGAAAGATAACATGGAAGTTGACATGTAAGTATGCATAAAAACATGAGCTTGGGAATTTACCTATTAAGTTAGGTCTACCCTTTGGGAATTTACCTATTAAGTTAGGTCTAACCAAATGCTTGAAAAACTTGTAACATGTTTTGGAAACATGATGAACTTAGATAATATGAGTGTGGCCAACTCGAGGTTGGGTTGAGTTTGCAACGTAAAACTACCCGGAACCGACCGGCCTAACTAGTAGTTGCAAACAATAGGACCCAATGTGAGAAGTTGGTCATGTCGCGCTTAAGACCCGAGGTTAGACTAGGTTGTGGTGTAAATCTACCCGGACCCGCCCGGCTTAACTAGTAACCACAACAAGGTCTAATGTGAGAGGTTGAGGGTGCATTAATTAAATTAATGCCACATAATAGGGTTAAGTTAATTTGATTAATGAGGCTTAACCAAATATGATATGGACAAATGGGTTAAGTAATTTGATTAGGCTAATGATACTTAACAAAACATGATAAGCTTGGGTAGGTTAAGTAACTTGATTTGCCTAATGACACTTGACCATTTTTATACGACTAGTGGACGGGATTAAGTTAACCAACACTTAATCAATCCAACACGATAACGTGATAAGGTTAAGTAAATTTTCTTAATGACACTTAACCATATAATACAGTTAATGGATGGGGTTAAGATTAGGCTTAACTAATCTAAACACGGTAATGCGATAGGGTTAAGTTAAACACTTAACCAATTTAAGCTTGATAATTCAATGAGGTCAAGTAACCCATACTTAACCGACTTAACTTGGTAATTTGATGAGGTTAAGTTAACCTATACTTAACCAATCTAACGTGAAAACATGACAAGGCTAAGTCACGAATCGTTTCGAATACGCTTGACCGATTTGACTCGGTAATTTGATGGGGTCAAATTAATATATACTTAACCAATCTAAAATGATAATTAGACGAGGTTAAGCCATGGATTGCTTGATATACTTAACCAACTTGACACATGGTCTGTAGGGTTAAGTCTTGGACTTGGATACTTAGCCAGTTTCGACATGTTTTGTAGACGGGTTAAGTTGTGAACTTAAGTGACACTTAACCCATTAGATAAACCCTAATTCGGAGGATTAGGTAAATAACCATAGTCAACAAGGATTATGGAAATAAGGCTAAGTGGTAAACCTTAGTTAAGGGAAACTAAGTAATAATTCTTAGTCAAGGAAATTTGGACCATTTCTTAGATAGACTAGTAACTCGATACGTTAGGTCAACGTTTAAGTATGCGTGTAGGAGCAGGCTATCTGATTTAGATAAAGGCTCCAACGAACCGGGTAACGAAGCAGCGGCTTCAGGGAACATGAGGATATTCTTGGGATCCCTCTGTGAGCTGCCAGGTCATTATACTAGGCTCACGAGAGGTTGAGGTCTGCGGTAGAAGAACCAAGAATATGCCTTGGTTGCTATGCGAGCGACCTAAAGACTGGGGTGGATAGCAGTGAGTCGACGAATACATAAGGTGCCCGAGATAGCAAGTTCGTCGATCATCTACCATCTTGAGTCAAGCGTGTACGTACGGAAAGGCAGGGAACACCCAACAGACCATAATTTGCTATCTAATTATGGGTGAGGTAGGCCGTAGGATGTGGGCTGGCCGGAGTGTAATTCTCATGCAAGATTTTCTCTTGTGTTGCCTTTCACTAGTTGAGGGAGGGGTCTCGTGGGACCATAGCCACGTGTAGAAAAGCAGACCTTAGTATCTGCATCGGCAGATAAATCTAAAGCTCCCGACCGAGTCCTGTATTTCTTGTTTTGGCCGGTGGCAGGACTCGGATGACACGATGTGATACATGTGCATCCAGTTATAGAAAAACGATTCACGATGAATGCGTGGGAAAAAGGGCGCGGTTGAGGGTTAGCGTAATCCCTAGTGGCCTAGGTGGTTTAACCCAAACCGAGATACGAAAGTGTGCAATAGGTAAGCGTAATCCCTAGTGGTGCTAGGTTGCATAAGTCCTAGTAGTTCAAACAATGATTCATATGGAAGGGCCTAGCTAGAACAAGGGTGATAGTCCGAACGATTTCAAGGATAATACGACATGAGGAAGCCCGTACGAGGTACGGCAAAGGACTGAACTTATATACATGGAAAGAAACATATGATTTGAGTAACCTATATATATGCGATATTAGGTTGACATGGACCATTACACGATTTTGAGTAAGGGACATTCATGGTTAACACATAACAAGGCTGAGATACTAGTACGAGAGGTGCAGAGCAAATATACATGTTAGAACTAGGAAGAATATACATAATAGATACCGTGGGATGTTAGACGGGGTAGATACCTTGGGATAATGTACTCGATAGAAATCTGACGATGTGATACCTTGACTTATCATAACACCGTAGTTTATCATGATACCTTAGTTTACCTTGCCGCAGTAGTTCAAACGGCTACCC
Source organism: Allium sativum (assembly GCA_030737875.1). Taxonomy (NCBI): domain Eukaryota; kingdom Viridiplantae; phylum Streptophyta; class Magnoliopsida; order Asparagales; family Amaryllidaceae; genus Allium; species Allium sativum. The sequence goes on along the minus strand of CM060924.1, from coordinate 776,719,236 downwards.
TGATTTATCTATCTCGTAGTTATCCTTATGTTTACTTTCAGTTTATGCATGTCATGTTACCTTTACCTGTTTTTATACTGGAAGTAGATAGGACTTACTCAGTCTTTTTGACTGACCTGTTTTGTTTTGCCCCTTTTCTTCCGTTCCCCCCCAGGTTTCAGGGAGGAAACAATGCTGTTTAGTTCGGACTTCTTCTGCTTGAAGGTCATCATGGATGGCTTGGACTTCTCGTGGCTATGGCTACTTTACTGTTTTACTTGGGGAATAATTTATTAAAAAGTCTTTATGCTTCTTTACTATTGCAAGACAGGTTTTGATGTAATCTGATGTAAAAGGCTTTAGACCTTATTTATTCATGTTATGAAAGTTTGATTTTACTTCCGCTATTTATATATGTTCTGTCTTGTGATATTTCTGTGCATGTTTACCAATAATGCCCCTCTAAAGCTAGTGCATTCCTTTGCGAGTGACCCTAGCGGAGGCGGGGTGTTACAGGTCACATATCATTTCTGTTTGGATTTCTTCTAGCTTCCTTCTCGGTGTTGCCGTTTGTTTGTTGCCATTACCAAATTTTTCACTCGCCCAATCCCTTAGAGCTATCTTCAGAACCTTTAGTTTTTTCTACAAAATAAACATTGGATTACCATATGATGGTCTCCCCCAAGCTTCATGCACAACGTCAAGAAAATCGGGTTCACTGACCCAAGTGTTAAATTTTTTGAAACAAGAGGACTTCTTAATGTCAATCCCGCCGAGGCGAAGGATAATTGGTGAATGATCAGACAACAAAGGAGGGGGCAGGTTATAGGTAATAGCAGGCCATTGGTTGAAGGTAGCGGGGTTGCAAAAGGCATGGTCAATGAGAGAGAAGGTACGCACGCCGGATCTACTACTGTTATTCCATGAGAAAGGCATTCCAGTTCTTCTTATGCTAACTAGATTACCATGATCTATTGCATTCCTGAGGGGAGTGATTTCATTAAGAGAAAGTGCGTTACCTCCAACTTGATGTCCAACATCAAAACAGCAGTTGAAGTCTCCGACAATTATCCATGGAAGCGAGGTTGAGGAAAGAGATGGGATATCATTAAGAAGAGTTTGTCTAACATTGAGGGAGTTTGCGGTGTAAATTATGGTAAGGAGGAAAGGTATCTGGTCAGTTATGAATTTAGCAGAGCAGTGGATCATTTGAGAACTGGAATGGATCAGGCTAACTTGGATTATATTGGGATTGGAAAGAATAACTACTCTGCCATACGGAGCATCCAACAGATTGTGCAGCAGTTGCCATGAAGGATTAATGTATTCGGAAGCGCGGATAGTAAGTTCAAGGTTGAGTTTCGTTTCAAGTATAGCAAGAAGGCAAAGTTTATTTTCGGCTATAAGGTGTTTGCATTGATCAAGCTTCGTGTCTTTGTGGCTTCCTCTAACATTCCACACACTTATAGTTTTCATCATGGATTATACTGTGGGGGGAATTGTTGGTGCATTTCTCTTACTTCTTAGCCCGTACTCATTGTGTACTTTGGCAGAAGTACTCATCTTTTTATTCTTCTTCTTTGTATATGAAATGGGTGTGAAGGAGTCCGGGGGTGGGGATTTGTAAGCTGAAGGGGGAGTCAGCTCATCACATTTGCGACTGGCAACCGATACCATTGGAGATTCAAGCTTGTCATGGATGTTTGGGTTTGGTGGGATAGCATCGGGCACTGGTTATTGCATTAGTAAGTTAGCTTGTGAAAGAAAGCATGGTTCAGTGGATTGGGATGTATCAGGTATGTTAGGTTGAATAGGAATTGTATTGGTTGTGATCTTTTGCATGGCTTTGGTAGTATCTGGGGAATTTATAATAGTGGTAGTTGGTACTGCATTGAAGGCATTTGGTGTATCATTAATTTCAATAACTTGTCTTCCTGTATATTTGGCACATTTTGTAATCTTCTCACTGCATTTAGATAACTCTCTGGCACGTCAGACATATTCCTCTCTTTAACTTTTAGCATATCTCTTTTCCTTCCTTCCATAATTGTGTCCTTTATCATCGCAGTCAGTTTGTTTGTCTCTTTTATTACTTCAAGTTCATCAATGCTTGTCACACAGTATTGTCTACCAACAAAGGGAAAAGAGCACTGCGTTTCCTTTTCGTAATTTAGAAGGTCCACAGCCGGTGGTATTATATAATTTTCAATTCCCGATAAGTCCTGATTTACTAGTTCTTGAATGAACAATTGCTCTTCATCATCTTCAATTGTTTGTAAGTCGATTTTACCTTCTTCTAGTACTCTAAAACTATTGGTAACCTGTATTTCCTTTCCTTTACTATTTTCATGTGTACCCTTTTCCCCACTCTTCACATTTGCATTATCTTTTGCCCCATCATTATCTTGTGCATTGCTCCTATTTATTATTTTATCCACTAAATTATTTCTTTTACCCACTACTCTTTGCCACATAAGCGTGTTGCTCTTAACTGGTTCATACGGTTTGTATTTCATTTGCTCTCTTGGCTGAGCATTGTTTGTCATGCGTTCTTTTCCCTTACTGTGTCTCACTTCATTCACTACAGGGATCAATGGTGCAGCCGCGTCACAGTTCTCCATTCGATGTCCAAATGACTTGCACGAGAGGAAAATATCTAGTTTCCACAAGTACTCGACTTAGATCCTTTGTACTCCTCCTTTTAGTGTTTCGACCAAGAAATCGTTCACTAATTCCTTGTCTGGCCTAACTCTCATCATACATTTCGCATGTTGGATGTGTTCTCTTGTTTCTGTCATCACATCTAAACACGTCAGTTTTCCCAATCTGCAACTTATCCAGTTTATTCCAAAATTAGACCACTATACAGCCTAACCCAGACCGGAACAGAGCTAATCTTGCCACGAACATTACAAATCAACGGGTCATATGGTTTGACAATGAATATTTTATTGAAAATTATAATCAGATCTGCTTGCTGAACTCGGATCTTGTCTTCACTGTTGGAGAACTCAAATAAGAAAATCACCCCATCAAACCTAACTTTAGCTGTACCTTTCAGCCTCCATATTGGTTGCAGTTTGTTTATCACGGCTGAATAGGATAGCGGTTTATCTAGGAAGAAACCGACAAGAAGATCCTTCCATACCTCAGTTCCTGATTCTATCACTCCATCTACTAGCATAAGGGTATCTTCTACAATCACTGGGATGATTTCAACAGGCTTGTACTTCCCAGCGTTCATCGGCTTATGCTTGAAGAGTAAAGAAGTCCAAGGCTGTTGACTTTCCAATGTATCAGGTACGGCTGTTGGGGTTTATCACTCAAAGCATTCGTGGCAGAGGAGAATCCGGCTATGGATGGGTCTGGAGGCATGGGAGGCAGATTGATGGGAGGTGGTAAGGTGTGTGGCTGATTTGATGGGTGAGGTGCCAGAGGGCGTTGACATTAGAAGGTTGTTTTCGAAATTAAGTATATGAGATAATGATATTTTATTTATTTTAAATTGTAATTAAGTTTTAAAAACACATAACTCTTTCAAACAACAACGGAATTCGATGATTTTTGAAGTGTTGGAACCGTCTCAAAGAGCACTACAACATGGAGTAAAACCAATATGAGAAATTCTATTTTTTATATATAATTAAAATTAATTAATCATAATTGTGGTATTACTCATACATTGTAATATTCTGTTGATTGTCATACGTGATTTGATATGTGGTTGGTGTGTTATGTAGATCTGTTGACATTTTTGTTAATTAGATTAGTTGAATCAAAAATTAATATTTTGTTAATTAGAATTGAGTTAATCAAAAATCATCATTTTTTTATTAGATTAGTTGAATCAAAAATTAACATTTTTGTTAATTAGAATTGAGTTAATCAAAAATCATCATTTTTGTTTATTAGATTAGTTGAATCAAAAATTAACATTTTTGTTAATTAGAATTGAGTTAATCAAAAATCATCATTTTTGTTTATTAGATCAGTTGATTCAAAAATCAACATTTTTGTTAATTTGAATTGAGTAAATCAAAAATCATCATTTTTGTTTATTAGATTAGTTGAATTAAAAATTAACATTTTTGTTAATTTGAATTGAGTTAATCAAAAATCTTCATTTTTGTTTATTAGATTAGTTGAATCAAAATTCAACATTTCTGTTAATTAGAATTAAGTTAATCAAAAATCATCATTTTTGCTTATTAGATTAGTTGAATCAAAATTTAACGTTTTGTTAATTAGAATTGAGTTAATCAAAAATCATCATTTTTATTAATTAGAATAGTTGAATCAAAAATTATCATTTTTGTCAAATTAGAATAATGGAATTAAAATTATCATTTTTATCAAAATATAATTATTGGATCAAAATTGACATTTTTGTCAAAATATAATTGTTGAGTTAAATTTGTCATTTTTGTCAAATCAAAATAGTTGAGAATAAAAAGGACAGTTTTGTTGTAACAAAATAGTTGAAATAAAAAAGGCATTTTTGTTGTAACAACATAGTTGAAATAAAAAGGATATTTTATTGTAAGAAAATAGTGAAAGAAAAATATTCATTTTTGTCCCAAAAAAAAAAAGATTAGTGAAACAAAAATATTCATTTTTGTCAAAATAGTTTAGTTGAAACAAAAATATTCATTTTTGTTAAATTAGATTAAGTGAAACAAAAATATTCATTTTTGTCAAAACAGTTTAAGTGAAACAAAAATATTCATTTTTGTCAAAGTAGTTTAGTTGAAACAAAAATATTCATTTTTATCGAAGTACTTTAGTTGAAACCAAAATATTCATTTTTGTCAAAGTACTTTTGTTGAAACAAAAATATTCATTTTTGTTAAAGTAGTTAAGTTAAACAAAAATATACATTTTTGTCAAAATATATTAGTTGGAACAAAATGTACATTTTTGTCAAAACATATTAGTTGGAACAAAATGTACATTTTTGTCAAAACATATTAGTTGAAACGAAATGTACATTTTTGTCAAAACATATTAGTTAAAACAAAATGTACATTTTTGTTAAAATAGATTAGTTGTAACAAAATATACATTTTCGTCAAAATATACTAGTTAAAATAAAAATTTACATTTTATCAAAATATGATGGTTGAAAATAAAATTTACATTTTCGTTAAATAGATTTGAGTTATAACAAAAATTACATTTTTGGTTAAATAGATTTGTGTTTGAGAAAAAATATTAATTTTGTTGAAATAAAATTGTCAACAAAATGAAAAGACCATTTTTATTTATTTTGTTAAACTAGAATTGTTAACAAAATGAAATTATCACTTTTTATTTATTTTGTTAAACAAGAATTGTTAACAAAATGAAATTATCACTTTTTATTTATTTTGTTAAACTGGAATTGTTAACGAAATGGAATTATCATTTTTATTCATTTAGTTAAACTAGAATTATTAACAAAATGAAATTATCGCTTGTAGTCATTTTGTTAAACTAGAATTGTCAACATAAATGCAGTCATCACTTATATTTATTTTGTTAAACTAGATTTGTTAACAAAATGAAATTATCACTTTTAATCATATTGTTGAAATAGAATTGCCAACAAAAATGAATGCATCACTTTTTATGCATTTTGTTGAAATAGAATTTGTGTATAAATTAAAGAATCATTTTTATTGTCAATACACACATTAGAATTTGTGTATAAATTTAAGAATCATTTTTATTGTCAAAACACACATTAGAATTTGTGTATAAATTTAAGGATCATTTTTATTGTCAAAACATGCATTAGAATTTGTATGCAAGTTAAAGAATCATTTTTATTGTCAAAACATACATTAGAATTTGTATGTAGTTAAAGAAACATTTTTATGATCAAAATATACAATAGAAATTGCATACAAATAATGAAAATAAAAGTCATCTTTCTATTTGTCATTAGCAAAGATGTCATGTGAATAAAATACATATTTGTTTGCCATTAGAAAACATGTAGAAATGTCATGTAAATAAAATACATTTTATTTGACATTATGAATATGTAGATATGATATGCCAATAAAACATTCTTTTATTTGGCATGTTAACCACGTTAGAGGAATCGTTGAATAATTTATATTTATATATAATTATATATATATAAATATAAATTAAAATTAAATGATCCGCGCACGGTAGTTTGCCTTTCGGAATCGTAACTTTAAACGATTATACCGAAAGATCCGACCGTCGGATTTTCCTAAAACTGGAACAGTTAGGACCGCTTGGGATGATCTTTCCGACGATATAAATTTTGTTAAAATCCAATGGTTAGATTTCGAGACATGTGTAAATCAAATTTTGATAAAAACAGCGCCAGGGTCGCCTATTGACCCGAAGCGTCGTTAAATTAAATTGGACTATTTTTATTTCGATAAATCGTTATAAAATAATATTAACGATATGAAATTCTTCAAATTATATGTATGCGAGAATTATTTGAAAAGACCGAGTTCAATCTCATTTCAAATAATTATACGACGATTTAAATTGAAGATTTTGAAGACCGTGATTGAAGACTGACAATCTTCACATCGAATGGATGACTACTGATGTCCGGCATTGGGTAGCTCCCAGTAAAGGGTTAAATTGGTAGTTGTCAAGACCTACTTGTTGATTGTCCGGATAAGTGAGCACCTCTCTTCCATATTGGACATACGGGATGAGGAATAAGGTGTCTTCAGTTTCGTTTAGACCAAGAACGAACTTATAAATGGATGTGTGTCTGACGTTGAATTTCATTCTATGTGAATTGATTTCTATTTAATATATATCTATTTGGTGGCAGAAAATTTATTCTCTTGCTTAACACCCTTCTCTGAGACGCATGAGCTTAGAGGTTATATGTTGATAGTTATTGATCGCATGGCGTGAATTGTCAATGCGGCATGCCAAGATGCAATTGATCAAGGCTTTTGTTGAAAAGCAGAGTCTTGTGGTTGATGATCAAAGCACGACTTGTTTAGGCATAGCTTTGTGTATAGGGTTACTTCACGAGCCTCACACCCCGGTAAGAGTCAGAAACGGGACAAGGGAACGCAGGGAGTCCACACGTTTCTTTCTAACTAGAAGTGGTATCAGGGTTTTGCAAGCCCTGACATTTTACTTATGTGGATGATGGATTACGAGGCCTCGGTTATATTGGTCAATAGTGACCAATTTATAGGTTCAATAGGACCGCGAAGCGTGTGTTCAGACATAACTAATCCACCAATGTATTTGTGGACCCACCCTGCAGGATCCAAGGGTTCGTCAACGTCTGAATCCTGAGACATTTGCTAGAGTGTCTCGAATCGGTAAGGAGATCATCACTGGCCTTGACTCATGATGGAAACCCAATTTCCAATACGATATTTTGGTTTTAATTGTAAACTTATATATGGCGATATAGTATATGGTAGCTATGCCATTGATTAACATAGAAATGTGTTTATTTTATGCTCGTATATTTTATCTTTTGTAAATAAATAAATGATACTTTGGTTACTTTTGTGTGTTTTTACAGGATGTCAAGAAATGCCTCCTTCGTTTCAAATTAAAGCCCAACTACAGATAAAAAGCTACTTCCCTGTATTAAAGCCATCTCAATTACAAAAGACGTTGTAGCTCACTGGTAATTGCATGGAAATTTGTACTGAGAGACCTGAGTTCAATCCCCGTCGAGCTCACTTTTTGCCAAAGAACGGAACGCGTTCACACTGCCCCTTTGCTATGAAGGATATATTAATTAGTGTTATATTATATATATACATAGTCATGTGTATGTATGATATTCACTAATGGACCTTTCAGGAGCAATCATGGAAATCAATTCAGAACATTCAATTTTCAAATTCCAATTAGAAGAATTTCTGATCAAAATATTTCCAAGAAAAGATCAATTTTGAAGATTTTATCCCGTGTTGCCTTTGGAGTCTAATGAGTATCCTTGTTTGAAAGAATTTATCACAAACAATCTGCTCATCAATCAATCAATCAATTTGCCACATGGAAGATAGGGAAGATTTGGAAGATATTCACCGTGATTTGCTTTCCAATCAAGCTTGGTCAAGGAAGGCAAGAGATTTGATATTACTTCTTGGGAAAAGAGGGCCATTTAGTCATTGATTTGATTAGGATTTGGTCTACATCTCTATAAATATACATGATGTCCCATTGTAAATTCATTCATTTTCTATTCTGTATTCTCCTTTGCTCTAATAAAAGTCTTTTCTTTTCTAGTTTTATTGTTATTTTAATTTCATAACAATTTGTGTTATCTACCTAATTAGGTTTGAGTAGAACGCATATTGTTATTGTCTTTTTTTGCTGCTTGTTAGCGATTCACTGTTTGATTAGTTTCAGCAGGAATCCTACTTTTAATTTCTGTTATTGTTCTAGTTGTTATTCTCTTTTTCTAGTAATTGTTCCTTTTCTTTTCAATTATTGAATTTGATACTGATTAGATTCAGAGTAATTTCAACAACATAAAAGACAACAACTCCAAACTCCGTCTAACTCGCCCAAGAATAAATAGATAATAATTTTTAATAACAACTCCCTGTGTTCGACCTGTATGCTTGCAGAGTTTAATTTAAATGTCACGCTTTTCTAATTCATAGATTAGCGACGATCAAGTTTTTGGCGCCGTTGCCGGGAGGTAACGATTAAATTTTATTGTATTTAATACCTGATTCGTGTTAGTTTTTATTTTTATTTTTGTTTTTGTTTTGCTAAAAAAAAATCTCTTTATTAGTTGATTTTGTATCAAACATTGGTGCTAGAATCATCTAAACAAGAGAAGAGAAAAAATATTTCTTGCCACTTTTGTCTCTTAATTTCTTTTCTTTAATCTCATCTATTCTTTCCTTCCCAATTTTTACATTTGTTTGTTCCCTCTTGCGAATTTATTCCTACTTTAGGCAAATAAAAAAAAAGAACTTGCCAAATTTTCTTGACCTTATTTCCTTTTTTTTCTTTCATTTATTTATTTCCTTTTTATTTCTCAATCTCCTTCTTTTCTTTTTTAAATTCTTCCTTCTTTTCAATTCTAAAGGAAAAAAAAACCTTACAATTTTTACTTTATTTCTTTCCATCTTTCCATTTCTTTTCCCAATCTTCTACGTTCTCTTTCTTCTTTTACAAATCAGAAAAAAAAAGAAAATTTTTGTCATTAAATTCTTCCCATTGTACAAATTCTTGCCATTTTCTTATAATTTTTTCTCACAAATCTCCTTCTGTTGCAAATCTCTTACCCTTAAAAAAAACAATTTCTTTCTAAATTTTCTCGTTGTTGCTGAATAATTCCATTACCCAAATTTCTTTCCATTTTACAATCACCTTTTTAGTTTTCACATCTTTAATTTGCTTGCTATTTTCTCTCATTGCTTTCCTTTTATATATAAAAAAAATTGCCACTTTTTCTTTTAATTTCTTACCAATTTTTCAGTTTCTTTCCTTCATTTCCTTTCCTATTTTTTATACACCCCTTTTCTTCATTTTACAAATTTTAAAAGGAAAAAAAAGTTACCAATTTTCACCTATTTCTTTCCTTTTTATTTCTCAATCCCATTCTCTTCTTTTACAAATTCTTTCTTCTTTTTAACATATTAATAAATAAATAAAAAACAACTCTTTCCTTTTGCTTTTTCGTTCCCTGTTTTCAATAGAATCTCCTTCCCTCTTTCTCTTTTCATTTATTTTGTTTCCTTTTACTTTATATTTATTTTCTTCTAATACTATTCCTTTCCATTTTTTCTGAAAAAACTCTTGATTGGCAGATTTGATGTTATTTATTGACATTGCAATCTCCAAAAACAAGAAAAAAAATATCTTGCTAGTTTTGTCTTCTATTCCTTTTTTTTCCTTAATCTCTTTCCTTGTTTTAATAGTTTCTTAAAAAAGAAAAAAAGAAATAAAAAGAAAGAAATCAAAATCAAGATCAAGCGATGGAAGGAAAACAAGCAAGACCGAAGTGGAGAAATTCAAAAGTCAAACAATTGCAAATAGTTGAAGTCGAATTGTTGGAGCGGTTGCACACCAAGTGGGGTGTAAACGCGCTAGCGCTACCCAATTTCACTGGAGGACTGCCGATCAAGGTGAGAAAATTTTAAACTCTACAGGTACTCTGCTGCAAAAGAAAAAAAAATAGACAATTGTTGTAAAAATTTTCTGCAGGGGCAGCGGCTTGAATGTAAATTTTTAATTTGTGCAATTAAATTGTGTGATTGTTGTTATTTCTGCACTTTTTACTCATTTTGTTAAGGGAAATACCCCAATTCACATAAGGTGAGGGATTTCATCACCCTTTCCTTAGCCCACAAACTGCATTTCATCGTAGAATCTGACTAATAATAACGGTTAGACATTGGACTTAAGGGAGTCACGGGCTTATCTAGGGCTTAATTGTATTGTGATAGTTGATTCATTTGGAACGAATTATTTCTTGGTGTCTAGACTACGACAGAGAAATAACCGTTTATAAATATTACGGTGATTCGTAAATATTATATCGGTTGTTACTCTGAAGGTACTTAAACCTTCGGCTGCATTGCTAGGGTGATTCCTGGTGCACTGATAACTCCTGTCCGTTAACTGGCTGAGAAATCTTTTGATCTAAGTAATCAAACACATCACTTTATAATTTTGGGTTAGGAGCCAATAAGGACAGAAAACTTCATTGTAGCTAATTTCTGTGCTTGCATTTAACAACAATGAGTGAAAAAAGTGTTAGCCAACAAAATTCTCCTAGGGGTTCTCGTATCATCCAAAATTTTCCAACCGAATTGGATCAAAATCGAGTGAATCAAAACTTTCCAAACTTTGGAGATCAAAATCAAATAAATCAAAATTTTCAAAATCTCAATATCCAAATGGATAGACCCTTGTCTCTTCGTGATCAATGTTATCCTACTAGGACCGTTCAACCATCTGTCATTGTGTTCCCACCAGCTGAAGGAAACAATTTTGAGCTAAAACATTCTTTTATCCAAGGGGTACCAAAATTTACTGGGTCTGAAAATGCTTATGAATTTCTAAGTAAATTTGAATTGTATGCTTCCACAACAAAAATGCAACAATTATCTAACGAATCGATCAAGCTAAGGCTAATCCCATTTGCACTACTTGAAAGTGCTAAAAGATGGCTAAATTCTCTTCCAAGACATTCCATAAGGAGTTGGGATGAATTTGTCACTGCATTCTTGAAAAAGTTTTTCCCTTTCCACAAAACTCTAAAAATCCGAACCGAGATAAATCAATTTTGTCAAAACGAGGGGGAAACTTTTTCAAAATACTTTGAGAGATTCAACCAGCTATTATATAGTTGCCCTCATCATGGAATTCTAAAAGATCACTTATGTCAAATTGCATATGAAGGGCTAAACTATCAGACTAGAACTCAACTAGAATCAATGTGTGGAGGATAATTTATGTCTAAGACAGCCGATGAAGCTTGGCAATTCTTAGAAGATTATTCTGAAAAGGACATGCAATGGGAATCAATTCGTGTTCCCATTCGTACTTCTACTAGAGGTGTGCATGTCATGGACCCAAATCAAATTCCTTTAGAAAATCAAACTCCTCAAGCCGGAGAAGGGTTACCCCACTATTACTCTCAGGACCAAGCTAATGCCATAGCTCAAAATAATCCTTACTCATCCACATACAATCTTGGTTGGAGGAACCACCCAAATTTTTCTTGGTCAAACCCCAATAATTTGGCTAACCCATCTCACGTGCAACCCTTTATTCCCAACCCAAATTATCAAGCTCCACCTCCAATTTCTCAAACCTCTCAAACAGCATCTCAATCCAAGCAACCTTATAGGCACCCCAATTTTCAAGCATCGAACCAATCCTCTCAATCTTCTCAATCGTCACCAGAAATTGTGCGTTTAGAAAAACAAATGGACCAAATGATGAATATGATAAAGGAAATGGCGAAAAATAATGAGAAGGGAAAGTTGCCGAGTCAACCTGAGGTGAATCCAAAATATAACTCTCGTGCTCTGAATTCTTGTGAGAACGAAAACCATAATCCAGTCAACGCTATTACAACCCTTCGATCTGGAAAGAGGATTGATAATAACGTGGGCGACCCTGACGAACCTTCTAACTCGAGCCCAATGACAAATCTTGATAATCACCCATCGACTTCGAATACCAATTCCTCTAAACCTCAAGTTTCCTTAAATGTTGGCAATCCCAACAATTCTTCTTCCAGTGTCGGCAAACCCGACCCACCTTCGAAAATTAATGTTGGCAATAACAACATTCCATCTTCTCCGACCTTACCACCTTCTATTTCCTTGGATAAACCTTCTTCCTCGAATGATGAAACTCATCACAGAGTTGAAAAACCAATAGCTCCATTTCCCCATAGGCTCAACAATAAGAAGAAAGCGGCAAATTTCGATAAAATCTTGGAAATTTTCAAACAAGTTCGTGTGAACATTCCCCTTTTAGACACAATCGAACAAATTCCTCAATATGCCAAATGTCTTAAGGAATTGTGCACACAAAAACGTGCAACTAATGTTCCAAAAACCGCCTTTCTAACTGCGAATACAAGCTCTGCTCTTTCGAATCTTACCCCAGTCAAGTACAAAGACCCTGGCTGCCCTACGATTGATTGCAAAATAGGAAACACCCATATTTCTTATGCCCTACTCGACCTTGGTGCCAGTGTCAATCTTCTTCCTTATACTGTTTATTGTCAACTTGGGTTAGGGGAAATTAAACCAACAAACATCACTCTATAGTTAGCAGATCGGTCTGTCAAAAAGCCATTGGGAATTATCGAAGACGTCTTGATACAGATCGAACGGTTTTACTTCCCTGTCGATTTCATAGTTTTAGAAACAGAGCCTGTCTCAAATACCAAAGTTCAAATACCATTGATTTTAGGACGACCCTTCTTAGCAACCTCAAATGCTGTCATTAATTGTAGGAACGGTCAACTTCGACTTTCATTCGGGCACCTAACCATTGAGCTAAACATCTTCAATCTCAACAAACAACCTAGGGATTTTGAGACCGATGAAATCGATATGATTCAAACCATAGTTGACAAAACCTCTAATGACACTTCTGAAGCCTTGAAAATGTGTCTGGAACATTTCGATTCCGATTTCGACGAACTGGAATACATTTCTGAACTGAATGAATTTCTTGACTTAAATCCTTCGTCTTCTGAATCTAACCAAGGAATGTTAACCAACGTTAACACTCAAGAACATCCTAAGTTAGATCTCAAACCCTTGCCACAAGACCTTAAGTACGCATACTTAGACTCCTCAGAAACTCTCCCCGTAATCTTGGCCTCTGATCTTACCGAAGGCCAAGAAGAAAAACTCTTAGAAGTTTTGCGGGAAAATAAAGATGCCTTGGGATGGGAACTGAGCGATATAAAAGGAATTAGCCCATCAATTGTGGAACATCACATACACTTAGTTGATGAGGCTAAACCCATCCGTGAGGCTCAAAGGCGATTAAACCCAAACATGAGAGAAGTGGTCAAGGAGGAGATAATCAAATGTCTAGACAATAACATCATCTATCCCATCTCTGATAGTACCTTGGTGAGTCCGGTACAAGTCGTACCAAAGAAATCGGGAGTCACAGTGATCAAAAATGAAAGTAATGAGCTTGTCCCAACAAAAATCAAAACAAAATGGCGCGTGTGTATCGACTATCGAAAGCTCAACGCAGCCACACGAAAAGACCATTTTCCCTTACCTTTTATTGACCAAATGCTCGAACACTTAGCGGGTCATGAGTACAATTGTTTTCTCGATGGATACTCTGGCTACAACCAAATCCCTGTTGCTTTAGAGGATCAACACAAGACCACCTTTACTTGTCCCTTTGGAACCTTTTCTTATCGTCGCATGCCTTTTGGTCTTTGTAATGCCCCCGCGACTTTCCAAAGGTGTATGATGAGTATTTTCTCTGATATGGTGGACGAATTCTCAGAAATATTCATGGATGATTTTTCAATCTATGGATCTTCTTTTTCCCAATGCCTCACTCATTTAGAACTCGTCCTACGTTGTAAGGAAAAATCTCTCGTGCTTAATTGGGAAAAGTGTCATTTCATGGTTAAAAAGGGGATAGTTCTAGGCCACGTCGTCTCCAAAGATGGCCTTGAAGTCGACAAATCTAAAATCGATTTGATTGCTAATCTACCTCCTCCTAAGTCTGTTAAAGATGTTCGTTCATTTCTTGGCCATGCGGGATTTTATATAAGATTCATTAAGGACTTCTCGAAAATTTCAAAACCTCTCTCAAATTTACTTGCCAAAGAGGTTAAGTTCGAATTCTCCAATGACTGCAAAACGTCTTTTGAAACTCTTAAGTCAATCTTGACCACAGCTCCCATCATTCAACCTCCTGATTGGACTCAGCCCTTCGAACTTATGTGCGATGCTTCTGACTTTGCAGTTGGAGCTATCTTAGGTCAGCGTATCGATAAACTCCCTCGAGTCATTTATTACGCTAGCAAAACCTTAAACGAGGCCCAATTGAACTACTCAACTACTGAAAAGGAATTTTTGGCAGTTGTCTTCACTCTTGAGAAATTCAGACCATATCTCATAGGATCCAAAGTCATAGTTTACACTGATCATGCTGCCCTACGATATTTGCTTTCTAAGAAGGATGCTAAGGCCCGCTTGATTTGTTGGATCCTTCTTCTTCAAGAATTCGATATAGAAATACGAGATAAAAAGGGTTCTGAAAATGTCGTAGCTGATCATCTCTCTCGAATTGTGCACGAAAATGTTAACGAAACCCAAATCGATGACTATTTTCCTGACGAACAAATTCTTTCCATCTCTAACACCCCTTGGTACGCTGACATTGTGAATTATCTTGTCACACAACAAATGCCCGCTGAATGGTCGAAACAAGATAAAAAAAAAATTCTCTCGAAAGTTCGAAACTTCTATTGGGACGACCCATATCTTTTCAAATACTGTCCAGACCAAATCATTCGGAGGTGTGTGCCCGATCATGAACACCAAAGTATTCTCTCTTTCTCACATGACCATGCTTGTGGCGGTCACTTTGGAGCAAGAAAAACTGCTGCAAAAGTTTTGCAAAGCGGTTTTTATTGGCCCACACTCTTCCGTGACGCTTTCGAATTTTGCTCTAAATGTGAGCGATGTCAAAGAACGGGTCGAATCACTAAGCGAAACATGATGCCTCTCAACCCCATTTTAAAAAATTGAATTATTCGATGTTTGGGGCATCGATTTCATGGGACCATTCCCTAATTCATTTGGGAATCTTTACATCTTGCTTGCGGTAGATTATGTCTCAAAATGGGTTGAAGCCATTCCGACCAAAACCAACGACAACAAGGTTGTTGTCAAATTCCTCAAAGAAAACATCTTTTCACGCTTTGGCACACCTCGAGCTATCATTAGCGATAATGGCACTCATTTCTGTAATCGTGCTTTTGAGTCCTTGCTCAAGAAATACTCAGTCACACACAAGCTGTCAACACCTTACCATCCACAAACTATTGGACAAGTAGAAGTTTCCAATAGACAAATCAAACAAATTCTTGAGAAAACCGTGAATTCCAATAGAAAAGATTGGTCCTTAAAACTGATTGATGCACTTTGGGCTTTTCGCACTGCTTATAAAACCAATCTAGGGATGTCACCATATCGATTAGTCTTCGGAAAGGCCTGTCACTTGCCTCTTGAACTAGAGCATCGTGCCCTTTGGGCCATAAATTTTTTGAATTTTGACATAGAAAAAGCCGGCTCACATAGGAAGTTACAAATTTCGGAATTAGAGGAATTAAGAAATGAGGCGTATGAAAATGCGAAAATCTACAAAGAAAGAACCAAAGCCCAACACGACAAAAACATACTTCGTAAGGAATTCAACGTAGGTCAAAAAGTTCTTTTATACGACTCTAGACTTCACTTGTTTCCAGGAAAACTCAGATCTCAATGGACTGGACCTTATGTTGTGAAAACAGTATATCCTCATGGAGCGGTTGAAATTGAAAATCCTAGGGATGGAAAAGTCTTCAAAGTAAATGGTCAACGACTGAAACCATTTTTGGAATTCGAGCAATATGACGAAGATGACCCTATCGATCTGCATGAGCCTAATCATCCACCATGAAATCAGGTGGTACACGTTCTTTTTATTTTATTTTTCTTTTCCATTTTTTATTTTATTTTTGTTTTTCTGCCATAGACAGTTGGGACACTGTCTCAATCAAGTGTGGGGGGAGTCTGCATTGCATTCTTTTGATTTTTCTTTAATTTTTCTTTCTTTTCATGTAGGACCATCATACATTTTATATCGTAGTAGCATACCATAAAAAAAAATTTAAAAAAAAAAATACGACTCATTTTCAATTGATACAACAAAATAAGTTTACAATTTTTAGCCAGTTGATAGTATTTTTTTCTCTCAACTTTGATCGAATAAGAAATATAATGAAAAGTTTAATTTTGAGGGATAATAGTGTAACCGGTACATAGGGAGATTCTTAGGTGATGGCCATGAAATCTATTCTATATTGTAGACTTTGTTTAAATAAGTGGAGGACTTAAAATACTTATAATGGCTTATCAAATCTTTAAAACTAGGTTGTGCTAAGTTGAATTCGCTTAACTCTCTTTTTTTGTGCTTATAAATTCAATAATAATAATAATAATCCAAGGGTATCCAACATTGCTTGTATATCGAGCGTTGGTGTGCAAACCCGCCAAGCTCTATCCGACATGTTGTTGACAAAGTCAGCGTTGGAATATCTTGGTCTAATTTTATGAGATTGGACACCTAAGGATTACCGACACGTTGTTGACAAAGTCAAAGTCGGCCTGCAAAATCCGCCAAGCTCTTTACCCACTCTCCATTAGTCCGCGAGGCAGTGCATGGGTGGTAAACCTTGGTCTTCTAAGTTAGGTGTATGTACTTAATCATAAATTTTAAAATTTTATAGAATAAAAAATAAGCGATGATGTCCAAACACTTCTTGACCTTATTGATTTGACTAGCCATGCATGAGAAAATTAGAATACCACTTTGCAAACTGTGCCAAGCAAACTAAGAATTTATTTCATGGATGCACTATGTTCTCGATCGAACTAACTGGCCAAACTGGAATTTAACATTTGAAAACTTGATTTATATTGAAAAATTTGTGACAAGTTGAGGTATCTAAAATAAAATCAACTGATCAGAAATTGTTAACTTAATTTGTTGTACCACTTTCCTGAAATAAGTCGTGTTTTCATTTTTCATTTTTATTTGCATATGTCCATTGCATTCATGTAGCTTCATTAGAATCATAGCATACTGCATTTGGATTTTGTGGGTAGTATCCGCTGAAAACCCTCACGAGACACCACTCGTCCTATTAGGGACACCTAGAGGTTTAACGGCTTGTTGCATACGCTCAATGCAATCGTGTTTCCTAAGAAAGTGTGACCCTATCTAGTTAGTTTTTCATTTTCTTTTTTACTCGAGGACGAGTAAAAGATAAGTGTGGGGGTATTTGATTAACATAGAAATGTGTTTATTTTATGCTCGTATATTTTATCTTTTGTAAATAAATAAATGATACTTTGGTTACTTTTGTGTGTTTTTACAGGATGTCAAGAAATGCCTCCTTCGTTTCAAATTAAAGCCCAACTGCAGATAAAAAGCTACTTCCCTGTATTAAATCCATCTCAATTACAAAAGACGTTGTAGCTCACTGGTAATTGCATGGAAATTTGTACTGAGAGACCTGAGTTCGATCCCCGTCAAGCTCACTTTTTGCCAAAGAACGGAACGCGTTCACATTGCCCCTTTGCTATGAAGGATATATTAATTAATGTTATATTATATATATACATAGTCATGTGTATGTATGATATTCACTAATGGACCTTTCAGGAGTAATCATGGAAATCAATTCAGAACATTCATTTTTCAAATTCCAATTAGAAGAATTTCTGATCAAAATATTGCCAAGAAAAGATCAATTTTGAAGATTTTATCCCTTGTTGCCTTTGGAGTCTAATGATATCCTTGTTTGAAAGAATTTATCACAAACAATATGCTCATCAATCAATCAATCAATTTGCCACATGGAAGATAGGGAAGATTTGGAAGATATGCACCGTGATTTGCTTTCCAATCAAGCTTGGTCAAGGAAGGCAAGAGATTTGATATTACTTCTTGGGAAAAGAGGGCCATTTAGTCATTGATTTGATTAGGATTTGGTCTACATCTCTATAAATATACATGATGTCCCATTGTAAATTCATTCTTTTTCTATTCTGTATTCTCCTTTGCTCTAATAAAAGTCTTTTCTTTTCTAGTTTTATTGTTATTTTAATTTCATAACAATTTGTGTTATCTACCTAATTAGGTTTGGGTAGAACGCATATTGTTATTGTCTTTTATTACTGCTTGTTAGCAATTCACTGTTTGATTAGTTTCAACAGGAATCCTACTTTTAATTTCTGTTATTGTTCTAGTTGTTATTCTATTTTTCTAGTAATTGTTCCTTTTCTTTTCAATTGTTGAATTTGATACTGATTAGATTCAGAGTAATTTCAACAACATAAAAAACAACAACTCCAAAACTCCGTCTAACTCGCCCAAGAATAAATAGATAATAATTTTTAATAACACCTCCCTGTGTTCGACCTGTATGCTACACACCTGTATGCTTGCAGAATTTAATTTAAATGTCGTGATTTTCTAATTCATAGATTAGCGACGATCCGCCATCTGGGATTGATACATTTACTTTGAAGTATTTTAAAACAGATTAGACACTAATAATAATATTAAAATATTATTTTCTACGTATCAAGCATGTTTGATTATTATAAGGTAAAACTATATCCTCCGGTTTGCGTTGCATTGTCTGATGGGACTTGAGTCTTATAATGATTTAATTTTTCTAAAAACCATTGCGTTGTTTTGAATAAAAATTTATTTAATTTATGCACTGGCAATCCAATGGAGTAAACCCGTTCCACGTTAGCGGCGTGGTCCTATGATTGGCCATATTGATAGATAAGTTAGGAAAGATTTCTCATACCAGTCCTTGTTTGGCATACCCGATAATAGGATGCTGCATGATGGGGGGTTCTCGCCTTTTACTGTTTGGTGGCGAACGGGAGACTCTTTCCCCCACATGTCCCTTTTTGGTGTTGGTTAGGCTGTGGCCTGGAGGCTCGAAAGGGTATCCGTAAAACAAGGTGTCTGGGGTACCAATGTAAGCCACGGTGGGTGTTACCTGCTGCATTGGGGGATGAAGGGATGGTTGCAAAGCCTACCAGATTTCGTTCGGTCATCACACGTGGTACCAAAGCTTTGGTTAATTCAAATCTTTGGGGTACAACTTGTTAGAACTGAACAAAAGACTCATTAGAGGTAGGATTAGTAATATCCTATAAAAGAATACTCATTAGAGATAGGATCGGTAGTATCCTAGAATGAGAAAACTCATTAGAGATGGGGTTAGAAATGCCCTAGAATGAGTTGAGAGTTACAAGTTTATAATTAACGTATTTGTGATTATATATATAATCCGATCTTAGAAAATATGATTTTTGAATATATAAAAGTTACATATATTTGAAAAGTTAATCAACTAATCAAATTATTGATACCAATAAAAAAATGAAAGTTGAGTTGGTTAATTAAACAACTTTCAGCTCCGTTCCTTTTCGACGGCAAAAAGATTTTAAGTGGGGCAGATTGTAACAACCCGGAATTTTAGAACCAATTTAAAATTTTTATTTTAGCAATTTTAGTGGATTTTAAATATTTTAAATAATTTATTTTAAATAACAACGACTAAAAAATTTGTTTTAAATAAAGTTAGAACGAATAAATTTATTTTAATTTTAAAAGTAGTTAGAAATGGCGCGACAGTTCGAAAATTTGAATTTGAACTTTGACCGAATGTACAGGATTCAAAATAAATCGGATTTTAGTAAAACCAAAAATATTAGAATCTGTATAAAAATATCTTTCCAACAAATCTGAAAAATTGAAATTTCAAAATAGGAATAGAAAGTTGTGGCCAGTTAAAAATTCAGAATAGTCACTATGGAATTTATATATATATATATATATATATATATATATATATATATATATATATATATATATATATATATAATATATAGCCATTTTACAAAAGACCATCGTTTCGACGAAACCACTTTGGTTGGATTCAAAATGTCAAATTATTTATAGATTCCAATTTTCATAATTTTTGGAATTAATATGTGAGCGTGGCAAATTAAAATGTGTTTTGTCAATTTCAGTCAAAATGGATCGACAAGAAAATGACCATTTTTCAGACTATCTCCAACTTAGACGAAATTAATTTTGTTAGGACCGTATCATCTAAACATAGCTAGATTGATTTTTCAGGAATTTTTGGATTCAGTATGTGGCCCCGGTAAATTAAAATGTACGATCAAATTAAATAATTAAATGGGTTGTATTTTAATTTAAAGAAAGCAAGCTAAAAACGATCGAACGGGCTGATGAGACCTAGCCATTGTGTCCCTAATGGTTGTATTTGGCTAGGGGCACCATTTGTTGGGCTGAATTTGGAGCTATTGGGAATTAACGGCTTTTTTTGGAAACTAGAGAATTTAATAATATTTTATAATAAATATATATTGTCCTAAACCTTAATCCCCAAAAGAAGTCAGCCTCCATGAGACTTTCCAAGACTGGAATCATTTGAAATGAATCTCATCATATATCTTAATCCACAAATTATTTTCAAACAATTTCAACTATAATATTGAAGAGCAATTCGAGCTCTACCTTATGAACGGATAAGATTGGATTTAATTTCATGGTTTGGGAGTATTTGGAGTTGAAAGTCAGCGGATTCAAGGCAGTTTTCGAAGCAAGGGGGAGGACCGGACTTCGAGGTGTTTGCGGCAGGGGTAGGCGATGGTCGGGGCTTGTTTTGGTGGTGGTTGATGAGGGGACAGTGGCTCGAGGAGGCGCACACAGGTAGGAAGTCACGGTGGAAGATGGGTTTCGTTCAGGGATAAGTACGTAACAGAAGAAACGAGAAGAGGAAAGAGAACGATCAAAGGGGATTAGGGGAAAAAGTCAAAGTAATTAGTTTAATTATATTTTATTTATTTTAAATTGTAATTAAGTTTTAAAAACCCGTAACTTATTCAAACAGCAACGGAATTCGATGATTTCTGAAGCGTTGGAACCGTCTCAAAGAGCACTACAACATGGAGTAAAACTAATGTGAGAAATTATATTTTTTGTATATAATTAAAATTAATTAATCATAATTGTGGTATTACTCATAGCTGTAATATTCTGTTGATTGTCATACGTGATTTGATATGTGATTGGTGTGTTATGTAGATCTATTGACATTTTTGTTAATTAGATTAGTTGAATCAGAAATTAACATTTTTGTTAATTAGAATTGAGTTAATCAAAAATCATCATTTTTGTTTATTAGATTAGTTGAATCAAAAATTAAAATTTTTGTTAATTAGAATTGAGTTAATAAAAAATCATCATTTTTGTTTATTAGATTAGTTGAATCAAAAATTAACATTTTTGTTAATTAGAATTGAGTTAATCAAAAATCATCATTTTTGTTTATTAGATTAGTTGAATCAAAATTTAACATTTTTGTTAATTAGAATTGAGTTAATAAAAAATCATCAATTTTGTTTATTAGATTAGTTGAATCAAAATTTAACATTTTTGTTAATTAGAATCGAGTTAATCAAAAATCATCATTTTTGTTAATTAGAATAGTGGAATAAAAAATTATCATTTTTTTCAAATTAGAATAATGGAATTAAAATTATCGTTTCTGTCAAAATATAATTATTGGATTAAAATTGACATTTTTGTCAAAATATAATTGTTGAGTTAAATTTGTCATTTTTGTCAAATCAAAATAGTTGAAAATAAAAAGGACATTTTTGTTGTAACAAAATAGTTGAAATAAAAAGGACATTTTTGTTGTAAGAAAATAGTGAAACAAAAATATTCATTTTTGTCAAAAAAAAAAGATTAGTGAAACAAAAATATTTACTTTTGTCAAAATAGTTTAGTTGAAACAAAAATATTCATTTTTGTTCAAATAGTTTAAGTGAAGCAAAAATATTCATTTTTGTCAAAGTAGTTTAGTGAAACAAAAATATTCATTTTTGTCAAAGTAGTTTAAGTGAAACAAAAATATTCATTTTTGTCAAAATAGTTTAATTGAAACAAAAATATTCATTTTTGTCAAAATAGTTCAAGTGAAACAAAAATATTCATTTTTGTCAACTTAGTTTAGTTGAAACAAAAATATTCATTTTTGTCAAAGTAGTTTAGTTGAAACAAAAATGTTCATTTTTGTCAAAGTACTCTAGTGAAACAAAAATACTCATTTTTGTCAAAGCAGTTTAGTGAAACAAAAATACTCATTTTTGTCGAAGTAGTTTAGTTGAAACAAAAATATACATTTTTGTCAAAATATATTAGTTGGAACAAAATGTACATTTTTGTCAAAACAAATTAGTTGGAACAAAATGTACATTTTTGTCAAAGCATAGTAGTTGAAACAAAATATACATTTTTGTCGAAATAGATTAGTTGTAACAAAATATACATTTTTGTCAAAATATAATAGTTGAAACAAAAATTTACATTTTGTCAAAATATGATGGTCGAAAACAAAAATTACATTTTTATTAAATAGATTTGAGTTATAACAAAAATTACATTTTTGGTTAAATAGATTTGTGTTTGAGCAAAAATAATAATTTTGCTGAAATAGAATTGTCAACAAAATGAAAAGATCATTTTTATTTATTTTGTTAAACTTGAATTGTTAACAAAATGAAATTATCACTTCTTATTTATTTTGTTAAACTAGAATTGTTAACAAAATGAAATGATCACTTTTTACTTATTTTGTTAAACTAGAATTGTTAACAAAATGAAATTATCACTTTTATTCATTTTGTTAAACTAGAATTGTCAACATAAATGCAATCATCACTTATTTTGTTAAACTATATTTGTTAACAAAATTAAATTATCACTTTTAATCATTTTGTTGAAATAGAATTGTCAACAAAAATGAATGTATCACTTTTTATGCATTTTGTTGAAATAAAATTTGTGTATAAATTAAAGAATCATTTTTATTGTCAAAACACACATTAGAATTTGTGTATAAATTTAAGAATCATTTTTATTGTCAAAACACACATTAGAATTTGTGCATAAATTTAAGGATCATTTTTATTATCAAAACATGCATTAGAATTTGTATGCAAGTTAAAGAATCGTTTTTATTGTCAAAACATACATTAGAATTTGTATGCAGTTAAAGAAACATTTTTATCGTCAAAATATACAATAGAAATTGCATACAAATAATGAAAATAAAAGTCATCTTTTTATTTGTCATTAGTGAAGATGTCATGTGAATAAAATACATATTTGTTTGCCATTAGAAAACATGTAGAAATGTCCTGTAAATAAAATATATTTTATTTGACATTATGAATATGTAGATATGATATGCCAATAAAACATTCTTTTATTTTGCATGTTAAACACGTTAGAGGAATCGTCGAATAGTTTATATTTATATATAATTATATATATATATAAATTAAAATTAAACGATTCGCGCACGGTAGATCGCATTTCAGAATCGTAATTTTAAACGATTATACCGAAAGATCCGACCGTCGGATTTTCCCAAAACTGGAACCGTTAGGACCGCTTTAGGAAGATCTTTCCGATGATATAAATTTTGTTAAAATCCAATGGTTAGATTTTGTGATATGTGTAAATCAAATTTTGATAGAAACAGCTCCAGGGCCGCCTATTGACCCAAAACGTCATTAAATTAAATTGGACTATTTTTATTTTGATAAATTGTTATAAAATAATATTAACAATATGAAATGCTTTAATATATATATATATATATATATATATATGCGAGAATTATTTGAAGACCGAGTTTAATCTCATTTCAAATAATTATACGATGATTTAAAACGAAGATTTCGAAGACAGTGATTGAAGACCAACGATCTTCACATCGAATGGATGACTATTGATGCCCAACATTGGGTAGCTCCCAGTAAAGGGTTAAAGTGGTAGTTGTCCGGACGTACTTGTTGATTGTCTGGATAAGCGAGCATCTCTCTTCTGTATTGGACATACGGGACGAGGAATAAGGTGTCTTCGGTTTCGTTCAGACCCAGAACGGACTTGTAAATGGATGTGTGTCTTACGTTGAATTTCTTTCTATGTGAATTGATTTCTATTTAATATATATCTACTTGATGGTGGAGAATTTATTCTCTTGCTTAACACCCTTCTCTGAGATGCATGAGCTCAGAGATTATATATTGATAGTTATTGAATGCATGGCGTAAATTGTCAATGTGGTATGCCATGATGCAAATGATCAAGGCTTTTGTTGAAAAGCAGAGCCTTGTGGTCGATGATCAAAGCATGGCCTATTTAGGCGTAGCTTTGTGTATAACGTTGCTTCGCGAGCCCCGCACCCCGGTAAGAGTCAGAAACGGGACAAGGGAACGCAGGGAGTGCACATGTTTCTTTCTAGCTAAAAGTAGCATCAGGGTTTTGCAAGCCCTGACGTTTTACTTATGTGGATGATGGATTATGAGGCCTCGGTTATATTGGTTGATAGTGACCAATTTATAGGTTCAATAGGACCGGGAAGCGTGTGTTCATGCATAACTAATCCACTAAAGTATTTATGGGTCGGCCCTGCAGGATCCAAGGGTTCGCCAGCGTCCGAATCCTGAGACATTTGTTAGATGTTCTCGAATCGGTAAGGAGAACGTCCCTGGCCTTGACTTACGATGGAAACCCAATTTCCAATACGACATATCGGTTTTGATTGTAAACCTATATATGGCGACATAGTATATGGTAGTTATGCCGTCTAGGATTGATACATTTACTTTGAAGTTTTTTAAAACTGATTAGACACTAATAATAATATTAAAATATTATTTTCTATGTATCAAGCATGTGTGATCATTATAAGGTAAAACTCTATCCTCCGGTTTGCGTTGCATTGTGTGATAGGACTTGAGTCTTATCATGATTTCATTTTTCTAAAAAGCATTGTGTTGTTTTGAATAAAAATTTATTTAATTTATACACTGACAATCCAATGGAGTAAACCCGTTCCGCGTTAGTGGCGTGATCCTATGATTAGCCATATTGGAAGATAAGTTAGGAGAGATTTCTCATACCAGTCCCACGACTGACTCGTAGTTTGTTTCACTTTGCAAACTCGGGTGCCCTCTTTTCCACATGGGCAGTCGAGTAGCTTATTCTGCAGATATATTGAGCATGATTCTGGATCAAAGCTTAAAGCTGTGTCCAGAGCAATGATAGACTTCCATTGTATCAGTTTATTAGATCCGCTGCATTGTATTAAATTCATTGTAAATTATCTTCCGCTATTGTATTATTATATTCGATGTACTCTGACATTCTGTACTCTGATGTAACATTACTATAGTGTTTATAAAAGTATTCTGTATTTGATCTGATGTATTGTATGCCCAAAGTTAGTGCATTCGAGGATTTCCAACTTTTGGATCAGACCTATGTAGTTTATGGTCAACTCAAATGGTGGGGGTTTTTGTAACGACCCAGAAAATCTGAACCAATTTAAATTTTTTAAATTGGCTAAAATAATGTATTTTAAATATTTAAAATAAATATTTTAAATAATAAAGGTGAAAACTGAGTTTGAATCGACAATTGAAAAGGAATATAATTAATTCTAATTATAAACAAGGCCTGAAATGGCGTGGTAGTTTCAAAATTTGAATTCAAATTTCGACTGATTGTACCGGGTGCAAAACAAAACGGATTTGAGTGAAACCAAAAATATTTAAATCTGTTAGTGAATACCTTTCTAACGAATCTGAAAAATTGAAGTTTCATAGCGGAAAGCAAAAGTTATGACCAAATGAATTTTCTGAAAGGTCGTTATGGAAATTATATAGCCCGTGAAAATGGCCATTTTGCATATGACCTCGGAATTCGACGAAACCACTTTTGTTGGATCCAGGATATGAAGTTATTGCTAGGTTTCAAATTTCATAATTTTTGAAGCTAGTATGTGAGTGTGGCAAAGGAAAACGTGTTTTGGTCAATTACAGTTAAATTGAATCGACCAGAAATGGGCCTTTTCGCAAACGGTCTCAGAATTCGACGAAAATAGTTTTGTTGCGACCGTAACGTAAAAACATAGCTAGATTTATTTTTCAGGAATTTTTCGAATTAGTTTGTGGCCCTGGCAAATTGAAATGTACACTCAAATTGAATATTGAATGTTATATATTTTAATCTGAATGAAAACTGACTGAAATAGTCGAATGGGCCTTCGAACATATCCCATTGTGTTTGGAATGGGGGTAAAACGCTAGAGACGATAGTCGTTGGGTTTGAATTAGTGTTCGTGCGTGACAAGGGGTATTTTAGGATTTTTAAAATTTATAAATAAAAAAAACCTCATTGGTCCAAAAAAACAACTCTCCCCCGTAACCCTATATCGAGCGACGGCTACCAGTGCCCCCCTTCCCTCTTTGATTCCGGCCAAACCGTGCATCAAAATCCTATGCCCCAGTTGAACTTTTTGAAGATCCCACTCTCCTCTCCAAATCCATACCAATTGCTGAATTTTTCGTTGAGTATTTCATTAGTTTGAAGCCTCCAAAGTCCGGCCGTTTCGAGCCCAATTCTGCCTCCACCGCCGCCGCGAGTTGGAGCCCACCACCACCGACCGGTGCGTCATTCGGAGCATTCCACAGTGGTACCCTCTGATCTTCGTCGCGAGCCACGGATTGGAAGAAATTCGCTAGTTTTGAACCTTTCAGCTGAGAGGTACGACTATTTAATTAAAACTGTTTTTAACAGTTTAAAACCGTTGCAAACTTTGAAAAATCATATCTTTTTCGTGTGTTGACGAAATTCAGTGAAACAAGAGATAGTTGACTCGTGTGGACGTCTTCTACATTCTAGAAGAGACCGCATATTATTCTGAGTCTTCTGCTATTTTTGGTGGAGTGGAACCCAATGTGAGATTTCTAATTTATAAACGATATGGAAAACGACGATGTATAAATTATATAGTCGATGTATGAGTTATATAAGGGTTATACACCTCTTGTATAAGTGTTGTATAAGTTGTACGTTCGATGTATAAGTTATATATGCGTTGTAAAAATTATATATGTGTTGAAATAGAAGTAAAATGCTATATATATATACACACGCCCCTCGTCCACAGACCATGGACGATATTTATTGGTTGTGACTGGTGTGAAAATTGATTGATAGCGAATGGTTGATTGGAATTGTTTGTGGTTGATATTGATTGATTGTGGTTGAAAAATACCCGTTTGTGGTTGAGAAATATTTGGTTGAAACCACATATGATTAGTTTGTCTAAGCCTTCTGCTATTTTTGGTGGAGTGGAACCCAATGTGAGATTTCTAATTTATAAACAATACGGAAAACGATGATGTATAAATTATATAGTCGATGTATGAGTTATATAAGCGTTGTACACCTCTTGTATAAGCGTTTATAAGTTGTACGTTCGATGTATAAGTTATATATGCGTTGTAAAAATTATATATGTGTTGAAATAGAAGTGAAATGCTATATATACATACATACATACATATATATATATATATATATATATATATATATATATATATATATATACCCGCCCCTCGTCCACATACCATGGACGATATTTATTGGTTGTGATTGGTGTGAAAATTGATTGATAGCGAATGGTTGATTGGAATTGTTTGTGGTTGATATTGATTGATTGTGGTTGAAAAATACCCGTTTGTGGTTGAGAAATATTTGGTTGAAACCACATAGGATTAGTTTGTGGAAATGAAATAAATATACATGCCGCCTGCGTGCGAACTAGATACATGAATCCCCATTGTCAAAAACCGCGAGGTTTTAAGGTAGAGCGAGGAGCCGTACTAGGGACGGTCCCGGTTTTAACTACCCTGCCGTTATGCTGCCGAAATTTTGAATAATATTCATGTGTTAGAATTATTTCCATTTGTTGAAACTATATTTATTCATTGAATAGCAAACTTTCATGTGTTGAATCAAAATTCATTCGTTGAATTGAAATTCATGTGTTGAATGGTATTCGTGTTTTAAATATAAAAATCACCTTTTTATTGATATATACAAACTATAGAAAACCTTCATGTGTTGAATCAAAATTCATTCGTTGAATTGAAATTCATGTGTTGAATGGTATTCGTGTTTTAAATATAAAAATCACCTTTTTATCTATATATATAAACTATAGAAAACCTTCATGTGTTGAATCGAAATTCATTCGTTGTATTGAAATTCATGTGTTGAATCGATATTCATTCGTTGGATAGAAATTCATGTGTTGAATGGTATTCGTGTTTTAAATATAAAAATCACATTTTCATCGATATATACAAACTATAGAAAACCTTCATGTGTTGAATCGAAATTCATTCGTTGAATTGAAATTCATGTGTTGAATGGTATTCATGTTTTAAATATAAAAATCACCTTTTTATCGATATATACAAACTATAGAAAACCTTCATGTGTTGAATCGAAATTCATTCGTTGAATTGAAATTCATGTGTTGAATGGTATTCGTGTTTTAAATATAAAAATCACCTTTTTATCTATATATATAAAATATAGAAAACCTTCATGTGTTGAATCGAAATTCATTCGTTGAATTGAAATTCATGTGTTGAATGGTATTCATATTTTGAAATAAATTGTTTTATAATAAAAATCACATTTTTATCATCTATATGAACTATATAAAATAATCTTGTTTTGAAAGAAATTGTTTTATAATAAAAATCCTATTTTTATTACCTATATGAACTATATAAAATAATCGTGTTTTGAAATGAATAGTTTTATAATAAAAATCACATTTTTATTATATACATGAATTGTTAAATATAGTGAAGTGTTGAAATAGAAGACAGTTAGATAAAAATATCATTTTTATCAAATGTATGAAATTCATATAGTTTTGAAATCGAAGAATCGATATATATATATATATATATATATATATATATATATATATATATATATAGAATTGAAATATATCGAATAATGAAGCTGCAATTCGTATTTTGAAACCGTGATTTCAAACGATTAGTACGGGAGATCCGACCATCGGATTTTCCCGAAACCGCAACCGTTGGGTTCGCTTTGGAAATATCTTTCCAACGACACCAACTTTGTAAAGATCCAACGGTTGGATTGTCTGGAATGTTTAATTCAAATCTGAAGAAAAACAGCGCCAGAATCGATTATATATATATAATTATATCTAATCGAATAACGACGCTGCAGTTCGTATTTTGAAATCGAAACTTCAAACGATTATACCGGGAGATCCGACCGTCGGATTTTCCCGAAACTGGAACCGTTGGATTCGTTTTGAAACGATCTTTCTAATGATGTGAATTTTGTGAAGATCCAATGGTTAGATTTTCAGATATGTGTAAATCAAATCTGAAGAAAAACAGCGCCACGGCCGCGTTATGGCCCGAAGCATCGTTTTGAATAAACTGGCTATTTTAAAATAAATAAAAATAGTGATAAATTGTTATAAAATATTATAAACGATATGGATGTGAAATTTTGAAACTAACTGAAGGTTGGCTAGGTCGAATGGTTTCTTGGGTATTGATCTGATGTTGGTTTCGACATTCGGGGTTAATATTTGGGAAATCGTTCTCTTACTGATTGACGGTGTAACACCCCGTAATTTGAACATAAAAATTCACAAATTAAAGTATACTAAATTAAGTGAAATGGGCTGCGCAAAGAAATATATATATATTGATATATATATATAATTGAAAATTAAATAAATAAATATGCAAAAATGTTCAAAACAGCGAATTGGGAGAGGGGAATAACCGAACCGGCCGATTTTTGAGGTCGACCCGAGCTCGCTGGGTCGACTAGGGGTTAATCCAGGGTGTTTGGCTGTCAACCCGTGGGCCGATTCGCTCAAATGCAGATTTTGCATTTGAATGGTTCTCATGGTTCAGCTTTAATCTAAAGGCCCTAGATGGTTCCTGCACTTGACTTCTTCCCCAAGACATGCTTTGATGGCTAGGATCTAAACTAAGGTTTATCCTATGGCTAAAACTATCCTAGTCTTCTATAAAAAGACCCCTAACCTAAACCTAAATGCTCATTATTCAATCCTATAGCTAAACTATGCCAAAATGTTCTCTCATGGCCTCCACCCTCATCCTCTTGTCATAATCTCCATCTCTAATCATATGAGAGAGTTTCTAAAGAAGTATAAGAGTTCCTAAGCTTGCTTAAGTGTTTCTAAGTTTGATTCAAGGCTTTTCTTCATCAAAGCTAGGATCTTTATTATTGATTTGGCTCAAGGGTTTTCATTTGGAGCATTCTTATTTGGAGTTTTTGAGTTGATAGCTTAGTGGCTTCGTCTCAATCTTTTAATATATTCATAAGAAGGCTAATCAACAAGTTGTGAGTTTTCTATAGCCTTAATGACCAATTATTGAAATGATTATGATAGGATATAATGAGGTTATGGCTATGAATGTGGATCAATGCAAGTTATGCAAGTTGTATGCTATGTGTTAATGATGTTATGCAAGTTATGTGCTATGTGTTAATGATGTTATGCATGTCATGCAAGTTATATGCTATGTGTTTGTGATATTATGCAAGTTATGCAAGTGTTCATGATGCTAGTTGCTATGATAAACATTGATCCACTATGACACCATGATTATGCAAGTTGAGTGTATGATGATATGCAAGTTCATGTATGATATGTATGCAAGTTTGGTGTATGATAATATGCAAGTTCACATATGACATGTTATGCAAGTATGATGTTTGATTATATGCAAGTGACATGTGCAAGTTTACACCTTAGTATGATATGCATACATATGCAAGTTAACCCCTTTACATGTCATACATACATATGCAAGTTTACCCCTTTGTATGACATAAGAAACTAATGCAAGTTAACCTCTTTAGGACATATGTGATTCATGCAAGTTTGGGTTGATTATTTATGCTAGTTGGGTTTGATGATATATGCATGTTGACACCTTAAAACCCATGTTGATGCTAATGTGTTATGCAAGTTGAACCCATTGTATTTGTGATGAATCTTCCCTTTTATGTCATGTTAGCGAATTACGTGGGGAACGATGGGGTTAATAAACATGCTAATGAAATTGTGTGAAGTTGGTATGATTATGCATACCACAAAGTGGATGGACATAATTGAGTCAATTATGTACATCATTAAAATTGGAATTAATTAGGGAAAATTAATTCGAGGGTGATTAATTAGGTGTAATTAATCGACTAAGACACGAGGTTGGACCCTTTTGTAGCATAAGACTGCCCGGAACCGACCGGTAAATCCAGCGGCTACAAATGATTGGCCCAATGTGAGAGGTCTTAGGCACAAACCATATACGTGACAAGTGTATAGACACGAGGTTAGACTCGGTTATGGCGTAAGGCTGCCCGGACCCAACCGGCAAATCCAGCTGCCATAAAAGATAGTCTAATGTGAGAGGTCTTTACAATGGTTACGTTCTTAATCAATTAAGAAACACTTAACCAGATAAGCATGTAGTGGGCATGAGGGGTTAAGTGGGTGCCTTAGGTGGCATGTGGAAATCAAGTAGGTGCCTTGGGTGGCATGAGGAAATCTAGTGGGTTGCCTTGGATGGCAATAGAAAATACGATTAGATGACTTAACCAAGTGGAAACATGTAATTAAACATGATTAAAGGGTTAAGTGGGATGCACTAGATAAATTGACAAGCTTAGGTGGTAGCTTGTGGGGGCCCATTTCAACCAGTAACCCATATGTATCTTATTGGGCTCGACCCATGTCGAGGACAGGACACGCGTACTGGGCTTGATTATAAGAGGCCAAAACAGGGTAGCGGTGGCAACGCGAGTCCAACGGGTTTCATATGCGTGTGTGGACCCGGGCTGGTAGGTAAGACGTTGTTGCATCGTGTAGATATAAGCCATGCACCATTTGTTGTATCGGGTTGCCACTTTGGGGAGTGATACACCCCATTGTGGGGCCAGCACGGGTATCTACAGTAGGGAGCCGATCGCTTGGGAGTAGTGGGTACACCTAGTGGAGATAGGGGCAGACGGCACCTATGTAGTCAGATAGGGGTACACGTAACTACTGGGAAAATTTTCTAAGTCCTTGAGAGGGATCAACCTTTAAGTAGGAATGACTGGTGTGGTACAGTTAGTAATTATCCTTGGGTGGGTAGATGCGTCTTTACCGTTATCTTAGTTTATCCTATGTCTAGTTGGCTACTTAGTGTAGTCATTTATCCCCAGTCATCCCGTACCAAGTTTATATCATACCCTAATCACTTTAGTAATTGTGTTGTTAAAGTTATAGGGCTCACTCAGACTTATGTCTGACCCCGTTGTTTTTATCTTTTCCCCCTCAGGTCCTCAGGTTGGGCCTAGCACTAGTGGGCTTTGATCAGATTTCTTTATCTATCTTCTGGAGCTTGGACCGTGATGTAAAGCCCAGCTTATCTTTTCTTCTATGGCTATTGTTTATGTAGTGGGATTATGTACTTATGTTTTTATCAGGATGGATATTTAGTACTTGACTCTTTATGGTGTTGTAACTAAACATGTTTACCTTCTGCTGCTATGAAATGATGTTTTAGATTTTCAAGTATTTATATCTGTCTTGTGTAATTTTTCTGTTCTATATTCACTTAAAATGCTCCACCGAAGTTAAGGCATTCCCATAGTGAGTGACCTTAGCGGGTGTGGGGTGTTACAGACGGTTAGCGACTAATGAATTGAAATGATGCGTATGTGTATTTGTGTTGCACTTGTTTATCATATACGCGAGTTGCTCAGAAAGACCGGGTTTATCCCATTCTGAATAACCGAATCGACGATAAGGAATCAAAGATGAAGACGGTGGTCGAAGACCAGAGATCTTCACCTCGTTTGGATGGTAACCGAGGTCCTGATTGGGAGGCATCCCGAAATATGGATAATGAGTGGTGATCGTCCAGACGTACGTGGTGATCGATGGGTTTACGAGGTATATAGTGCCTCCGGTTTCGTTCAGACCCAGAACGGACATGCAAATGGACAGTGTGTCTAACATTAGAATTTATTATGTGTGATTGATAGCCATCAGTTGCACGGTGTGAATTGCCTGTGTGGCATGCTAAGATGCCGTGATCAGGGCTTCTGTTGAAAAGAAAAGTCTTGTGGTGATGATCAAAGCCCCACCTGTGTGGCGTAGCTTTATGTGTAACGTGAATTCGCGAACCTCACACCCCGGTATGAACCAGAAATGGGAAAGGACATCAGGGAGGGCATGCGTTTCCTTCTAGTTAGAAGTGGTGTCAGTGGTTTTACATGCCCTGACGAGTTTGACTTATGTGGCTGTAACTGTTGTGAGGCACCTCGGTTAGATCGGACGATCCGGGTCCGATGGAGTCATTCGTTGGCTCATTGACGCCCGCCCCATAGGGCGGGGAAACGCAGTGTTCAGGCATTTTAATCCACATCGGTGGACCGGCCCTGACGATCCTAGGGTCACTCGAGCTCTGATCCTGAGACACGGGCTAAAGCGTCTCGAAGTCGGTAAGGACTATCTTTTGCCTTGGTTCATGACGGAAATCCAATTTCCAAATACGTGACTGTGCGGTTTTGATTGTATACCTATATATGGCAACATAGTGGTATGGGGCATTAATGCCGTCTATGATTGATACTTATGATTTGAAATAGTTTTCGAAACATATAAACACTAGTAGTAGTATCAAATGCTTTTGTTTTATTCGTATCAAACATATTTTGGCTATTACAAGGTAAAACTCTATCCTCCGGTTTGCGTTGCATTGTGTGATGGGAACTGAGTCTTATAATGGCTTCATTTTTAATAAAATGCATTGCGATGTTTAAAAGAACTGTTTGTTTTAAAGCACTGGCAATCCAATGGAGTAAACCCATTCCACGAAAGTGGCGTGGTCCTATGATTAGCCATATTTTGAATGTGTTGAGTAGATTTCTCATACCAGTCCCATGACTGACTTGTAGTTTGTTTCACTTTCAAACTCGGGTGCCCCTTTTTCTACACGGGCAGCCTTGTATTCAGGTTTAGTTGGCTCTTTCTGGATAGCTGGAGCTGAAGATGGATGCTATCATTTATCTCTTTTTATGTTGTTCAGCTCCTATTGTACATTATGTTTGTTTTTCCGCTGTAGACATATATGTATAGTTGAACTGTATTTGTACTAAGTAAGATCCTGTATACTGTGTAACTCTGATGATTACGTTTATCCAGTGTATTCTATTGTACATTATCTGGTGTATTTATTTAATTATGTTCTGCTATTATATGTTTCTGTGTTATATTCCAAAGATTACCCTTGTCTCCGTCTGTACGGGAAATGGGATCGTCACAATTTTCGGGTCATTACAATTAGTTTATAAAATATCATACCTATATATATATCTGTTGATGATGATCCTTCAAATACTCCCCCGGTCCATAAGAATCTTATAAACTATGTCTATATTTTATAATTTCTCCCCCTTTGGCATCATCAAAAAGAAATTCTAGAACTACTCCCCCTAAATCCTATAACCATCTAAGTAATTCCTGTACTAAAGTAAAGTACTCCCCCTAAATCCTAGATCTATCTATACCTTATAAAATACTCCCCCTAAATTTATGCTTATATAATATCCTAATTCTATATATAACTTCCCGTAAATCTATAACTCTCACTTAATCTATAATTCTCTATAAATTTCTATAACTTCCCCTAAATCTATGAATACACTAGTCTAATAAACTAAATAGAAGGATAATAAAATAAGAAAACCAATCAATTCAAACAAGCAAATCAATCTGAACAAGAAATTCAAACAAATAATCTAAACAATTAAATCAACCAAAGTATTTTTGAACCTTCAACTAATCATCAGAAACTCTAAAACTCCCCTTTAATATAATACAAGGCTATCTTAAACTCTAATTTTCTTAAAACTATAATCAGACTTTAATCTAGAATTAAGAAATAAATCTGATAAGATATCCCTAAAATTATGATGTAAGTAAAGTAGTTTGACCCAAACAATCAATTAATTTAAGTTTTGTTGTCACAAAACCTCTATTTATCCTTAAACTTATAAAGCTCCTATCAAATACAAATGTATAAGTATATTTCTAACATATCTATCAACCACTAATGAAATTTGCCATTTCAAAAAATTCAAACAAGCAAATCAAATCAAACAAACCAAACAAATCAATCAATCCAATTAAGGCAATCAACTCAATTATTTCAACCAAGTCAAACAAGTCAATCAAGTTAATCAAGAAAAAGTAAATATGTTATGTATTTGATTAATAATCCTATATTTCTAACTAGATAAAAAAACTTTTCATACTATATACTTGTTGTGTGTGGAGGTAAAGTTAACATGTAATGCAATATGTTGGTTATAATGCAGTATGTTATATGCAAAATTATATGAAGTGGTATATTGAATAAATGCAACTTGGATGTGAATGATTTTAATTTGAGATGTACTCTAATAATGATGTATGATATGAAATAAGATGTGTAATGATAGTATGCAGAATGATTTGGTAATTATATCTATTTAGGTAACATATATCAAAGTATTATCTAACTATTTCGCATATGCATATATATATATATATATATATATATATATATATTATACATTATTTGAGTTAAACAAGGGTAATATATATTAATTTCTAGACTTAGGTTAATGATACTTATAAAAGAGATTGAAAGGACAGTAAAGATAAAAGTTTTATGGTATACATAATATATAATATATAATCAAATATTTAAAATAATTTTATGAGAAATGTGAAGTTAAATAATCTTAGTAGAGTGCTTCTTTAATATAGTAAAAATTGAAGATCTTTTTAAAGAGAATATAGAGTTGTATCATATAAAGTAAACACATAGTCATAATTGTATATATAAAAACTATTTTTAAAAAGGATTTAAAATTTAATTTATTATAAATCAATCTTTTGATACAAACTAATTTTAAATTTAAACTTTTAGAAACTAAATTATATTAATTTGTTAAGCAACCATTCATATGTTAAAATCAATCTTTCGATACAAATCAATTTTAAATTTAAACTTTTAGAAACCAAAATATATTAATTTGTTAAGCAAACATTTATATATTAAAACTTTAAAAAGAATTCTATAGTCATAACAAAATTATGAAATCTGGATATAAATTAAACTATAAAACCATAATTTCTTTTATTTATACTACATATTTAAGACAAAAAATCATATTATTATTTTTATACCAAAATACTAGGTTAAATATTCAAGCTTTAATAAATCTTAATAAAAAATCAAAATTAGTACTAAATTACAAACATTATTTGTAAAATCATATGAACAATATATAAGTTAAACAATTTATGTTTAAACTATATGTAAAAGATAAGTAAAATTATATTTTATAAAAAAATTATTTTAACGCTTATATCATATTAACATGTCTATATAATTTTATTAATTTATATACTTAATATATATATATATATATATATATATATATTGAAACAAGATATAAGAAAATAAGTATACAGATAAATTTAATGACTAGAATTTGAGCTGGCATTTTCTAATTGAAAAGATGGAGGGAAGTTTGAAAGTTTAAACCTTTGAGATACAAAATTTTGAGTTTCATTCTATAAGATGATATGTCAACATATAAATATATGTATGTTGACATATTTGCATTATTTCAAAGGGAATATGGTTTAGTGATTTTTGGTTTTAAGTCATCGATTTATATTTCAGGTTTAACTTATTCCTAAAATAATACTAATCCTATCAAACATCCAAAATTTATTTTCTTATTTTATTAATGATTAATTAATTATTATTGAATTTCAAAATTCAAAATTTGAATTTTAAATTTCAAGTTTGAATTTTAAAAGTTTTTATTTCAAATTAAAAACTAGGCAAACAAAACAAAGCAAATAAAACATCCATTCAACCAAAAAAAATTAAAAATTAATTAAGGCGTACTCGGTTTTTAGATCCATTTTTTCGATATCTTCTAAATTCTGAATTGCTGTGGAACACATATTTGAATTTATGATTTCTAACTCTTTGTTGCTTTATGATGAATCTGAATCATTTTGATAAGAACACATCCTTTTTATATGGCCTGGTCAACTTAGCGTCAAAATTTAGGAGTTGAATTTTGAATGAACGGACACTTCAACTACTATAAGCCCAAAAGTCATATCCCTTCATAAAATCTTCTTTTCTTGATTGATGAATAATCATCTTGGTGTCTTTCGGCCAATAGTTATTAGACATAACTCTTTCTGTGCAAAACAACATACCTTTTCAAAGATTCAAGTGGCTTTTCGAGACAACGAATTGTAACTTGAAATAATAACATCATGACGTTTATGTGATATATGCGTTTAAACTTTTCAAGAAATCATATCATGATAACTTGATTTTTCGATAAAATTGAATGCAGACTCATCTAATACTGATGCAATGCATGAATATAAACTAGCATTCAAAATTTGCCATTTAACCTTTTCAAAAATCATATTATGAACTTTTTGAAAATCCTTGCTCTGATACCAATTGTTTAGGGATTGCGGAATGGATCGTTAAGGCAAAACAAACACTAGAGGGGAGGTGAATAGTGTTTTTGAGAATTTAAAAAAATCTAAAACTTTTGTGATATACTATATGAATCAATCACCAAAGAAAAAATCACAAACAAAGAATCAAACACAAACATAAAGATAAAAAAATAAAGTCCAGAAAAGGAAAGAACACACCGGATTTTATACTGGTTCAGAATTGCTCCTACGTCCAGTCCCACGCAACGCTGGATTGCGCTGAGTTTTATTACATAGTCAATTACAACCTCCTTGATTTCACGGCTACAAGGGATACCACTGATTCCAACCTCCTTGATTTCACGGCTACAAGGGATACCACTGATTACCCGTCCTTGATTTCACGGGTACAAGGGATACTACTGATTACCTACACAACCCAAACAATTACAAACAACCCTATAACTCTTCAATAGCACTTCATTCAGAGAGTAACGAGTAGACAGTGTAGAGAGAAGAAGATTAATGAAAACAAATTTGAATTCGACAGAGTATAGGTGTAGAAATCATAAAAATGATAAGCAATAATGGTGTAATGAAAGAGAGTGGAAAGGGAGAAGAAGAATTATAATAAAATTCGAAATCAGCCACTATTTATAACATTTGAAAGGTTGCAACGTTTCTGGAGCGTTACAAATGGTGAAAAGACATTTTCTTTCAAATTTAAATTTCTGACAGTTATTTGTCGACATAGCCATTAATGTATGTCGACATATACATCAATTTTATGATTTTTAAATCACTTTTAAAGTATTTAAATCAATATTTAAATTTTGGAAATTCCTTAAAAAAACTAATTTCTAAAACATTATTTTTCAAGTATGAAAACATAAGAAAATATTATTTAAACATATGATTAAATACTTAATATATATGTGATATGAAACCTATATATAATATAATTATAAATATATATAATATAATTATAAACATAAATATATATATATATAGGAATTTATAAAGAGATATTTATAAACAATATATAAACAAAAGGTTATATGAAGAATCAAATATTTTTTTTGTAAAATATGTTTAATAAAACTATAAACACAAGAATACTTATAAATTAGAAAATATATTTGAAATCATAAGTTTGAAATTCTTTAATCAAAACTTGATAATATAAATAAATATTCTAAAGTGTAAAATCATATGAAATCATATACATACTTATAAAGTTATAAGGTAAAACTATAAAACTGTATAAACTTATATAAACATATATAATATAATTAAAATGTTAAACTTATATGTTTGAAATCATAAGTAAAATAATTTATGAAATTTGAAAATCAGAATCTTGAAATTTGAAAATTTGAAAAAGAGAATTTAAAATTTGAATTTTGAAAGACGGAATTTGAACCTGGAGTACTATTCAGAGTCTTACATAAACTAGACTCTATTACTATATTTATCTTGAGCTTTTGAACTCTTCAAATCTTGATTACTCATGAGTCTTGAATCTTGAATCTCTAAAATATAAAACTGCACAGTCTTCAGTACTTAAGTCGTACAAAACCTATATATATGTCTATACATTCTAGATAGAGATGTTATATTTTATAATCAATGATAAATGAAATAAGGTTGTTGTTATCAAAACTCCATTCTTTAACACTCTACTTTGGACGAATCTGTCACCGCCAAGCTCCAAAAGACAACGCGAGACGATGTCGTCTTCCGCGAGAGGGAGTATACGAGAATTGACATCCTAAACATAAACCCTCTCGTTATCTTTGCACAAATTGGTCCAACTTTTGTTCGAAGGATTCTCATCGACTCAGGGAGCTCGGTCAACATAATCTTTAAGGCGGCCTTGGACCAAATGAGATTAGAGGCCAAAGACCGGAAGCCTTGCCACGCCATGATACACGGTTTCAATGGCTCCTCCAACAAACCCGTAGGCATGGTCGACCTTTCCGTAGAACTTGGATAAGGGGATTGGAGTCGGGTCTGAATTCTCACCTTTGTGGTCGTTGATGTCATCTCTTTATACAATGTCTTCTTTGGACAACCTTTCCTAGTAGAATTCTGAGTCTTCATATCAACATGGTCTCTTCTAAAGAAGTTTCTGATAGAGAATGGGGTCGGCATGGTCAAAGGCGACCAAGCTACCTCACCAAGTGGAAGAACGAGCACAACAAGGAGAAAGGCAAGACAATGCCTCAGCCTTCCTGTACCAAGACCATATCCGCATACCAATCAAAGGTATCTGAGTCCTGGCTCAGGCGCCACTGTCGTCTTTCTGACAATCTTGATTCAAGGGAGGACGAAAAGCCCGATTTTGAGAGGGCTACCCTGGTAGAACCAACAGTGGATGTTCCGATCATCGCTGACGACTGAGCAAAGGTCTTGAAAGTTGGATCGCACCTCCACCCTGCAATAAAGAAAGAGCTTGTGGATTTTCTAAGCCCAAACTCGACATAT
Source organism: Allium sativum (assembly GCA_030737875.1). Classification (NCBI taxonomy): domain Eukaryota; kingdom Viridiplantae; phylum Streptophyta; class Magnoliopsida; order Asparagales; family Amaryllidaceae; genus Allium; species Allium sativum. The sequence continues at coordinate 776,678,978 of CM060924.1, read as the reverse complement.
TTTCTTGGACCCACTCCGACTTGTGTGGCATCGATCAAGGAGTCGCATGTCACATGCTCAGAATCGACCTAAAGCATCTTCCAGTCAAACAAAAGCGTCAAATCTTTGGGGCCAAAAGATTGACTGCACTCAAAGAGAAGGTGGATAGGCTACTCGACAATGACTTCATCTGCGTCGTCCTCTATCCTGAATGGGTCTCCGACCTAGTTCTAGTCAAGAAAGCTAACGGCAAGTGGCGAACGTGTGTCAACTACTCAGACTTAAACAAAGCATGCCCAAAGGACAACTTCCCACTTCCAAAGATCGACTAACTTGTTTACTCAACTGTCGGCTACCAGCTCCTCTCCTTCATGGATGCGTACTTAGGATATAATCAAATTCCAATGTACCTTCCATATCAAGGCAATACTTCTTTCATAACCGACCTCGGGCTCTACTGCTATGTTGTCTTGCCCTTTGGTCTCAAGAATGCTGGAGCAAACTATCAACGACTGGTCAATCACATGTTCAAGGACCAGATCGAGAGATCCATGGAGGTCTATGTAGACGATACGCTTATGAAAATGAGGGTATCGAATAACCATGTCGACGACCTCACCGAAATGTTTGGTGCCCTTCGTAAATACGACATGAAACTAAATCCCTTGAAATGCTTTTTTGGCGTTGCATCGGGAAAATTCCTGGGTTTCATTATCAATTCATGAGGCCTTGAAGCTAATCCATATAAGATTAAAGCTATCCGGGATATCCAAGCCCCTTAGAGCATCAAAGATGTTCAAAGTTTAAACTGGGAGGTCACCACCCTAAGTCGATTCATCTCCAAAGCTATTGACAAATGCATTCCCTTTTTTGACCTGCTTAGAAAAGGAAAGAGCAACTTCACATGGACACCGGAGTGTGTTGTCGCATTCCAGGACCTTTTGAATCACTTAGAGCGACCACCTATCTTGTCCAAACCTGTGGATCATGAAGACTTTTATGTCTACTTGGCTGTTTCTATGCTTGCAATTAGCTCAGCGCTCGTGCGCATCGAAGATCATGTCCAATGGCACGTTTACTACATCAGCAGGAGACTAACAAGGGCAGAAAAAACCACCCAAAGCTTGAAAAGCTAGCTTACTGCCTGTTGATCTCCTCTTGGAAGATGAGACCCAACTTCCAGTCCCATCCGACCAGCCTCTACGACAGGTCCTGCAACGACCTGAGGCGTTTGGACGACTTTTGAAATGGAACATAGAACTGAGCTAATTCGAGATTACATTCATTCCTCGTCGAACCATCCTCGGACAAGCCCTCGTAGATTTCATAGTGGAGTTCACCATTCCATAAGACCCTCCTCCAGAAGACATCTAAACTCCAGACATTCAATGGAAACTCTTCATGGATGGATCCCCTAACAATTAGTATTCCAGTGCTGGAGTCATTCCCATTACTCCTGAGGAAAACTCAATACGCTATACTTTGAACCTTGACTTCCCTTCCACCAAAAATTATGCAGAATACATAGCCTTGATTATTAGACTCGGAATTGCAATCAAACTTAACTTCAAGGCTATCTAGATCTACTCCGACTCATAGCTCAACGTACGCTAGGTGCAAGGAGAGTATCAATCCAAGGGGCATGGATCACTCCTTGCCTTGCTCGGGTTCGCAAACTACTCGCCAACTTCGACCACTACATCATTACGCACATCCCTTGAGGGAAAAACGAGAAAGCTGATTCATTAGCCAAGATGACAAGCTCCAGGGATGCGCAACTCATGGGACTAGCCCCAGTCGAAGTGCTCAACTCTCCGAGCATCGATCAGATGCAGAATGATTCTGTAGCAATGACGGAGACCGAGCCCAAGTCCTGGATGTCATCAATCAAGAATTACTTACAATATGGAATACTCACTGAGTGCTACAAAGAAAGACGAGCACTCACTTGCAAGTCATCTCGTTATATCATTTAGAATGGAGTGCTCTACCGAAGAGGATTCTCTGTTAGACTACTCTGGTGTGCAGCCCACAACGACGTCGACCGTGTGCTATCGGACGTGCAAAAAGGTGAGTGCAATGACTACATCGGGTGGCAAACCTTGGCAAGGAAGACTTTCATATAAGTTTACTTCTGACCGACACTCGATCAAGATGCCATAGATTATGCTCGTCAGTGCGACAAATGCCAGAGGTTCTTTAAGATTCCAAGACCCTCTCCAACCGAGCTAACACAAATGGTCAGTTCTTGGCCTTTTGCCGTGTACGAAATCGATATCATCGGGACACTCCTAATGGCCAAAGGCGGTGCATGCTATGCTATTGTCGCAGTTGATTACTACACCAAATGGGCCGAAGCTAAGTCCCTTACTACAATAACTACCAAGAAAGTGATCAACTTTGTCATCCGCAACATCATTACTCGATATGGAGTCACTCAAGCTATCATTTTCGATAACGGGACCAATTCGACTGCGCTGAGTTCTAGACTTTCTGCCAACGTCACAACATTGAAAAAAGATTCTCTGCAGTAGCTCATCCGCAAGCTAATGGAAAAATCGAAGCTGTTAACAAAGTGATCAAGTCCGTCATTGAGAAGCAAATGGAAAAAAGTTAGAGGCTTATGGGTAGATGAGTTACCTCTGGCCCTATGGGCCTATCGGACCACCCATAAGTCAGCGATTGGCTATACTCCCTTTGCTCTCGCCTATGAATTTGATGCCATCATTCTCATTGAGCTCAAACTCCAGTCTCATCGAATCACTTGCTAAGATCCATAGACCAACCAAGATCTCCTCTTGGAATCATTGGACTTACTCGAAGAGAAAAGGGATGAAGATGAACTCAGAGCTGCCGCACAGCATCAACGGGTCACCAAAGACTTCAATTCCAAAGTCCTTCAAAGGACCTCAATGTCAGCGACCTCATCCTGAAATGGATCTTTCCCACACCTAATGGTTTCAGTCCTCGTTGGGAAGGTCATTACATCGTATAACAGAGGCATGGAGATGGAACCTTCAGGCTAACGACCGTTGATGGCACCGAACTCCCAAGAGCATGGAAGGGTGAACATCCCCATCACTACTTTACATAACTCGATGTACAGATTTACTACTTTCCAACATTTTTTTGTTTTCGTCAAATTCAAGGCATTGTAAAGTAAATGCCATATACGCCGAAGTTATTAGTAAGGATAGTTTTCGTTTCTCTATATTCTTGGCATTTTTACTTTTTGCGTGGTATGATCGAGCCATCATCACAACAGACTTGCCTGCACGAGCGCATGACACTGGATCCACATCCCGAAGCATGGAACTGATCCTACTTGACTTGAGTCTCGAATCAATGATGAGGTCAAGTATAAACAACACAGGACACTCATTTACTTGAATGTCCAACCTCATTCCCAAGTCTCCGGACTTGGGGCCAGCCCATCAACCAAGCAAGTGTGACATCGACTGCTCATTTGGTTTCATCTAACCCAAAGGGCACAGATCCGGGCAACAATTGGCGAATCAACGACGTCCTCAAACTCTAACCCGATCGAAACGACGGGAAAGTCTAAAGGACGAATCAACAACGTCCACACCATCTCATGACTCAGGACCAACGACCTCAGGGATGTCCCAAGAGAGATGGTACCAGAGCGGAACCGCGCACGACTTGGAACTTTTGACCAAGGTAAGTTTCGAGAGTGAAGTCCACACTTACAACCTTCGCACAACTCGGAACTCCCGACCAAGGGAAGTTCCGAGGGAGAAGTCCACGCAAATCCGTGCGTACAATCTTTGCATGACTCGGAACTCCCGACAAAGGGAAGTTCCGAGAGCAAAGTCCACGCTTAATCTCATGACTTGAACTCCCGAACGAGAGAGAATCTAAGAGCGAAGTCCACACTTACACTCTTCGCACGACTAAACCAAGAGCGAAGCCTTAAATAACGTTTTCTCAAGTGTAATAACAAGTAGGTTTATGCAAGTACAAGAAATGGAAAGCATTGGCGAACGTTCAAACACTTAATATAAATTGTGATATAAGAAAAGTCAACTAACACTTTCATTCACAAACCAAAAGCAAGCTACGTCTAACTATTTCTTTTTCTAACAACGCGATGTACATAAAAACCACATCACGCCTCCAAAAGCGAGGGTCGTACTCGCATATATTATCGGCCTACATCACCAAATGACAATTGTAATCATCACTTGGGTAGTTCGCCCTCTTCCTAGTCCTCAATCTACGTTTCTTTCTTCTTCTTTTTGCCCAAGTCACCACCCGACGGATCGTCACCTCTTCTCTTCTTCCTTTTCCTGGAACTGCTCCCTCTTTCCCTTTCCTCCCCTTGGCCGGAGAAGACAACTTAATGGATGCCAACAGAATCTCCTCATCATCGTTGTCGCTTGTAATCTCTGTAACTTCCCTGCCTCAAGGAAGGATTGATTTCAGAGGCATGGGAGTGATTTCCTAGAGATCACAAGTATTGCCGGTGTGCCTTCTCCAATCTTTGGCCCAGTCATCGCGACCACCTTTTGTTGAGTCGCCTTGCCTGCCTTAAGCTTCTTGATCTACTCCTCCTGTAGATGCTGATAAATATATATATATATACACACATGTATATGTTTATATATATCGTTGGCTTTTTTTTAGCAGTTTCGGCGTCAATCTTTTTCTTTAAATTCGCCTGCTCCTTAGCTGTAGCCTTCTTATCCTCCTCCTTAGCTACAGCCTCCTTATGCTCCTAAACCTTAGCCGCAATCTTCCGCTCAGCTTCCTTTCTAGCATGTCCTAATGCCGCCTGCCGAGCCAACTCATCAGCCACTTTTTGTTGTTCTTGCTCTTTAGCCTTGACGCATAGCTTAGCCTATTGTTCTTCGAACATCTTGTGCATGGTGTGCTTGCTAACCTCGACTACCTCTGTCACCTGCCCTTCCTGCCTATCTTTTCCCATCATGGACCTGAAGAATCCCAACTCCTCCTCGGAGAATGCAAACTCCATACCACATCCTTCGTCCGGCTGACCCCCAAACCCTTCCACTCCAGCTCCAGGTTGTGTCAGTTCGAAGTCTATAACCACTTCTTCCCCGGAGGTTCCTGCATGAGGAAGAAAAAGATTAATCAATATATTTCATCTTCATGTCACTATACGTCTAAGAACCCGTGACAATACGACTTTACCTACCACCACCTAAGGCATGGTCCTGGCTAGAACAGTGCTTCCACCTGCTGCTCGAGCGAAGCTATCCAGCCCTAGCCCCAGTCGATTGGGATTGTATTCAGTTGTGATGATGGCTGGGACTTGCGAGCTAGTTGTAGAGACGAATGGAACAACTTCATGTTGTGAAGAACTACGTTCACTAAACTTGTGGGTCACAATCAAACTATCAGTGGCTACCATCCTCCACTTCGCAGCCGTAAGCTCTTCCTCCCTTGCCTTCTGGACATCGTCCCTCAGCAATTGCCCCTTCTTGAAACACTATACGTTCCTGCTCATTTAGGTGGGAGAATATAAAGTCGAATTCATCGATAGCATCCACTTCTCGCAAGCCGGCTTCAGACTCCAACAGCCGATACCACACCTGAGCCAATGTCCTGGGGTAGTCCACAACCCACAAGAGCCCACAGTACTCGGGCACTTTAACATACATATTCCAAACATACGACACTAGATTTAACTCCGCCTGAACTTCAACATCCTCAGCTGCATTTCTGAGCTCCTCCACCTCCTTCTGGTGCTCGGCTCTTATCCTATCCATCTGGGTCAGCACATCCTTAGCAGCGCCCTCGTCCTTCTCCTTATCTTTCCTAGCCTCCTACAGCTGCCTCTTCAACTCGACATTTTCTTGCATAAGACCTTGGGTCTCTACATTCTCAGCCTTCATCCTTTCATTCTCCTTCTACAAGGCCTCGTTCTCTATCTGAAGTTGTAACACTCTCTCATTGTTCTTTATCAGCTAGGTATTCTCCTCTACCAGCTCGGAGTTTTCCTTTTTGAGCTTTGTGTTCTCTGTTGTCTATAAAGCAATGGTGTCTTTGAATGTCTCACTAGCATGCTTTGCCTCCCTATCAAGCCTCTCATACTTCTCTGTCAATTCACATGTTTCAACAACAAAGAGTATGGCTCAATCGTGTAACGAACACACGTAGAAACAAAAGTAAACCGAAGGTGAATCTCACCCAATGCTTCGTCTCGATTTTGGACACTCTCCTGTTCAGCCTTAACATCCAATTCATAATTTTGCAATTGCACATTTTTATTTCGGATCAGGTCATTGAGATTCCCCACATACTTGTTGAATTCCGCAGCTTGGTGCTAGGTGTGGTATACTTTCCTCAATATCACTTGGGTGTCTTCGCGAGGGATAGAGCTGATGTCTGGCACCAACTTCAGCTCCTCAAAGTAATGCTTCAGAAAGTGCTCCTTCAAGATGGTCATATTCTCCTCATTGGTGAGTTGTGAAGCATTCGACCCTCCCCTTGATGTGCCTGTCCTCGATGGCTTGCGATCTACCGACTGTACAACTTGACTGGTAGACTTGTGGACAGGCACCGCCGACGGGGCAGGAAGGGGGAATGTCGAAGCTTGCGGTCTTGTGCCTACAGTCTCAAGCCTTGAATCTGTCCCTGACGATCGAAGAGGTGGTGGGGATTCTGATCGTCTTGGGTATTGGTGATCGCCGCCCCGGCTGCGAGAGCGAGAAGATTAGGGAAGATCAGTCCCTTTCTTGAAACTACTCATAAACCAGCTTTTTTGCGGTCATTGGCCTCCCGACCCATGACCTTGATGTCTTCCATCGTCGCTTTCATGAACCATTTCTCCTGCATAAAACAGATTCAAGGTTAGACTTAAGCACTTCGCACACATAAACAAATTCTGTGTTATGAAATGTTTATGAGTATGTGCCTTAAGTTCGCTCTCTACAGAACAGATTGAGGCCCGCTTGGAGGAGTTATCTCCTCAATAGTTAGAGTTAAACTCCCAGAGCTTGTGCCACTAGACCAAGACAGGGGAATATCGATTGGAATGTCATCCGACCTCTTGATCCGATCTTCTCTCTCCAGCAACGTGGAAATCCAGAGATAGTCATCGGGGAAACCTGGCTCGCTGACACTCCTGCCCCCGTCTCAACGTTCGTAAATGGGGCATGTGTAGGCGGTAGACCCTCTTCTCCAATGATCGCCTCCACACTACCAGTGCCGCTTGGACTAGCCCCTTCCTGAGTCTTTGCGGCTTTTTATCGCTTAGTCACTATAGGAGGTGGTTTCCTTTTGCAGCCCAAAGAACTCCCTTCTCTCTCATGTTCCGCCGTCCCCTTTCCAGCAGTAGCTGCCCTAAATACTGTCTACTTTTCATGGTGTAAGCCTGTCGGACAAAGAGCCTCTTCGTCTAGGATATTCTTTGTGGAGTGAACTTCCTTCAGAATAGCTCTCAACTGTGCAACACGCCCCTGGTACACATCACCCTTCGGCATTGGAGGGATCCCTGTTATAAAAATTCAAGGTTAACACAAAGCCCGAGACTGAACAAACTTCAAACTAGAAGCAACCAAAGATATTTAGTTTCTTCCAACCAGTGTCTCTCAAATCCCAGAGGACAGTGGACAAGGAGCCACTCATGCTTAAACATATCGAGTTTTCTCCACGACCCTTTAATAAATTGCGCACTGTGTATCGCCTCTAGGAAATATAGAGAAGGCGCGTTGTTGGGTCTTCTGTTAATCTGAAACAAGAAACAGATGTCCTCTCCGATGGGTTCCGCATGCAGGTACTCTTTGAAAAAACAGAAGGTACCAAGGAAAAAGGCATACCCATTTAGGTAAAGTATTGTGGGCACTAAGCAGAAATAACACAACATATCGCATACGAAGTCACAAGACAGGGGCATGCAACCGAAAATACACATTTGCCTGTTCCATACGGTGTATCCTTCTGGTGGAGCGTGCGCCCTGTCCTCCTTCCGGGGAACTTGGACTTCGGTATAAGGTATGCTGAATCTTTCACAGATGCGCCTCAATGCAACTTCATCCACACTCGAAGGCCCCAAATCCGATGGGTTATCAACTATGATAGCACATGCCATCATATCTGGAGCCTCGGAGGCATTGCTTGTCTCGATATCTACGTCTTCCTCCTTAGGATTTTCCTCGACTATAGTAGCCCCCTCCGGCACCGACGGTTCATTTGGGTGCTCGGCCGTCTGTTGTTCTTCTGACTGCAAGCCATGGCCGGGAGCTTTCGGCAAACTATAGTTTGAGAGGGGTGGAATCTAAAGAAGTCTCAAGCTTGTTTCCCCTTGAACTAGTACTGTTAGTTGAGCCGGACTAGGCCAGTGATTGTTGTGAAGCTTCAACTTCCAGATTTTTCTGTGTTTTGGATCTTGTATCCATTGCTAGCTATACTTTAATATAGTAGCATTGGATATTGCATTTAAACCTATACCCCTCATGTTGGTGCAAACTAACGTGTAAACGTGCAGTGAAGTGCGATGATGATACGATTATGAGAAAATAGATTCGGGACAGACAATCACAGTTTCTTTAAACTGTAACCATCATTGTCATCGATCGATATCACCAAACTCGCGTTGAGTCATGGTTACGTCGTAATGGGAATCGGGAAGCAAACTAAAGTCCTATAGTCCAAATTCTTGTCATCATTCGAGTTATATGCTCTAAACCCTATGTGCAATGTTCAAATCCCGCCCGATCACGAAATGTCCTGAAAACAATGCGAGATGAGTCATTTCGCATCAAACAAATGTGAGAAATTACATCATCTGAGTTATGTGAGATATTACAACACTTAGATGCGAAATCTTGCATCATCCAAGTGATGCGGTAACGCATCACCAGGATGCGAGACTCACGACACTCAAATGCGAAATCTCGCATCTGTTGTGATGCAAGATCTCTCATTACCCAAGGGATGCGAAATCGTATCACCAGGATGTAAGACCTCGCATCACTCATGATGTGAGATCTCGCATCGGCCTGATGTGAGACACCACATCACACTGATGCGAGTCGCCGCAACGTGAGAGAAGGCGATGCGTCCCCCGCCTTTTTCTCCTTCCTCTCCATCTTTTCTTCTCCTCCACCATTACTGCAAGCTCAAGTCACCCTATGTCTCAAATCTTAAGCTCAACGAGCTCAAATCCAAGGTCCTCGAAGCCCGAACTCGCATCCACATTGCAACCATCGAAACCCACCTACTCGTTAACGAATTTGGGTGTTTTGGGAAGAATTACCAAGGTCTGGATGCAAGAAATATGGCAAGAAACGGTGTAGAGGAGGGAAGGGTTTTCGATTTTTATAGGGGAGCGGGCCTCAGCCTATTCCAATCGCATTGTATCCCTCTGGGGATGCGAGAAAATCGCATCCCTTTAGGGATGAGAAATCCTGCATCCCACAGGGGTGCAAAATATCGCATCCCACTGGGATGCAAAATTTCGCATCCCCTATCGAGATGCGATGCATTACAAAAAATACTTATATAGTAATGTGTATATATACATATATTGATAATATATACATATACATATATGTAGTACGTATGTTTGTATACGTGTTTTTGCATACAAATCTCTACATTACATTCATATATATATATATATATATACACACACACACACACATATATATTGCATGTTTTATAAGTGTATGCATATATGAACGCATGTACACAAGGATATGTACGTTAACTAAAACAATGGATGACTGAAAATGAAATTTCCAAACCTTGAGAAATCTCTAACTAGCGATTCCAATTATGACAACGGGCATGAGTTTTTGACAGTGCGGTAATCGATGTTGATTCGACTCGCTAACCGATTGTACGCTCGGTCTAAACGACTCGAGAGCGCTTATTAAGCAATCGAATCCATGACTCGATAGCACTTCTCGAAATCTCACTCGCATAGTCATAAGCCAACAACACATTTATTACTCATACTTTATTTCCAAATCCCGATCGCATCACACAAAACTACACGAAAGCATGTGAGCTTACATGCGACACTACGCCTACAACGACTCGCTTACATTATGATGTAAATGAGGGTCGACGACTAACATTTAAATTCATGAGTAAGTAGGAATTAGATGTTCAAATGAGCTACCGATGAACCAGAATTCTTGAAACACTCAATGGAGCGATCACAACCAAGCGATCAACTTCTTAAAGATTACCCCATTTTCCAGAGGCAATATTTTCAACACAAAGCACATCATGTCGAGACATGACATACTTTAGAAGGCAAATGTTAACGGGCATTTTAGTCCGATTCCAAAAAGTACAAGACCCACTCGACTCGACCAGTCGTATGGTACCAAAGCTCGAAGTGTCACCAAGATGTTGAAGATTCAAACTGAGGAGAGATTGAATGTGCGATTGTCTCACAGCTCCTTAAGATGCAAAACTCGCATCATACTAGCCCGCACCACTCACCTCGCATCGCACGACTCACATCACCCTGTATCAGTCCACATCGAATCACACAACTCTCCATCGCATCGCCTCAAACTACATCGCATTGGCACCATCGCATCACACACCCCTCCTCTTTTCCATCGTATCACATCCGCTAGGATGCCATGGCAATCGCACCAATCAAATGCGATGTAATCGCATTCTTCGGGATAAAGCAACATCGCATCCCAGGGGTTGAGGTGCCTCTGTCTGTATGCAACATAACGCATCCCCCTGAGATGCGATTTTTGCATCGTTTGGGATGCAAAAATCATATTCCATATGAGGAATGCGATTTTCTACCTACCAACAATGTGTGATGCGATTTTCTGATATGCGTGTCTGTTATGCTATTTTCTGCTGTGTAGTCCCAAAATCCTACCTACTCCCACCTAATCCTTCAAATATAAATACCCCCTTGCTCATACTTCATAAAGGTTGGATTTTTGCTGATTTGACATTTCCCCAAGCTCCAAGAAGTCATTAATGGCAGCAGTGCTTGAGGAAGAAGAAGGAGAAAATCACTTTTTCCAAGAATTAGCATATGACAAAATGACTCAAAAATACATGAATAGACTTGTAATCGAATGCCAAGATGATGTTCAAAGTTTGCAACCTATTGTTGTGAATAAAACATTAGCGAACTCCTTCAAAGTGGACGTTGGCCCCTCATGGACCGAACCACTATAAATCTATGTGTTATTTATTGCTTTCTGCACTCTACTTTCCTAAGCGAAACGATATTCTTATGTAATTAAGAATCTGTAGGCGTTACGATATTTTTTGCCGCCAACACATTTAATATTGGATAATATAAAAAAGTACTCTTTTTCTAATTTGAAATGGTATTTGTTCAACTAAAACTTCAATAGTATTTTCATTCAAGCATTTATTTATTTGTTTGGTTTGGAACACTACTATTAACTAAATTATCCCTATGTGCATATGTGTGTATCCTATGTGCATATGTGCGTATGTGTGTGTTATATTAAATATATGATAAATCTGTATTGAATATATATTGCCTATATTTGAAAATTTATACTGATGCATGCTAATGTACTACTTGCCAAGTAAAGAAAAATCGATGCTTAATGTTGTCGTTTGTTGTATGAAGCCGTCATGCTTTATAAAATAAGTTATATATTGTGTGTTTTAAGATTATTTAAATACATTTATCAGTAAATATTAATTATCAATATGTTTAACAAAAATAAAATCTATTTAAAAAATAAAATTCATAAACTTTCATTTTTGAAGCTTAAAATTTTTAGAAGTATAAAGCATAATTTTGTGTTGAACTCCATATTGCAGCACGATTTTGTACGAGCACTATAAAGTTGGAAGATGTGGAGTACTTGATCGATTTTTGTTTATTTATGGAAATTAGTTACTTAGATGGTAATTACAAATGTACTACAAGTCGTAGATAGTATATAATATATGACATATATATGTCAGTATATGATTTGGTTATTATTAATTTTTGTTTATTTGACACTATAAAAATATAAAGCTAAATGATTTATAAAAATTTAGTGACATTCAAACAAGCATTCCTTTTCAATGGATGATTTTCACTAACATGCCTTTAAAGGGAAAATGGTTTAATTTGAGAGGAAATTTGTTTGTTAGTCTACTACTTGATGTGACCTAAAATTAGGATTTTGAAAAGAATAAAATATACCATAATACAAATTTTGTTTGCTTCCTTTTAAAATGAATGGGATGAACTAATGGAATTTAGAAATGAAACTCGTTCACCTTTTGTACTCTATCTAACAAAGTTCTAAGGACCATTTCATTTAATAATGCTTGCAAAAATAGTAATGAGCTTAATGACGGCTAGAAATTGAACTCCGAACCACACAAATTATATTCTCTTAAAATGTTGATTTTTTCTTTAATTCTCTTCTTATCTCAAGTAATCTCGTTTTCTTTTTGGAAAGAGGGGTGGTGTGCGTTGAAGAGAAATAAGGGACGTGTGGAAGTAGTCTAAAAGTAAGGGAAAACCAATAAGAGAAAATTATGAGTTTGATTGGTTTGGAGCAGCAAAGGGGAATACGAGGGCTAATAAACAGAGATTTAACAGGAACTTTTGTGCATAAGGTAAGTTGTACTGAGATGCAGTAGAAAAATTTATTTTTCAAGTGATGCCAAAATAGTCTCATATAGTGATGCTATGAAGGGTAATTTTTAAACATGCCATTATGCAATAGTATGGAATTTGTGGACCCTTGTAACATAGATGGGACTAGGAACGACATGACTAATAACAATGTAATTAGAGAATTCCAAGAATCTCTTCAATTTTTGAGCGTGAATCAGTCTTTCAGACCGTGGATTCCCCCCAACGATCCAGCAGCCGGTGGGGGGACGCTCTATGTTTTTTTATTTTTTATTTTTATGAGTTAAACGGTTTTCAGAAAACTGTTTAACCCAAAAAGGGTTTTTAGAAAACCGTTTTTAATTTTTTTTCTTTCACCTTATATAATTTTTAAAATGTGTTTATTCCCTTCCCCTTATATAATTTATAAAATATGGTCGAATATTAAAATATAGTTAACGGGTATAAAAATTAAATAAAAATTATAATATAATATATATATAGCCGTTTTGGAATATTAGAATATAATATATATAAATAAAGTGGTTGTCGAATATTAAAATATAGTTTAAACAAATAACGTTGTTGAATAGTAAAATAAAGTTCAAAATTATAGCCGTTGCAGAATACTATAATTTTTATATGAATTTATGGCCGTTGACGAATATATTTTTATACAATATTCTTATATATCCGTTGCAACTATGGATTGAAGAAGCTATAAAACCACTTCTGGTGTGCACACACAAAAATGTCACATAATGTCCACAACGATGAGGCTATTTACGAATCAGATGTGCAAACTGAAGATTCAAATTACTACAATCAACATGGTCTGGTTGATACTGACACTGATTCTGACGAAGGCGATGAAATGTTGGGGCATACAAAATTTCTTCTGTTTTCTTTGGATAGCACGACCGATAGCGATGAGTTAGAGATTATGATGCAAGCTGTTGCCGTTCAACAATTAAAGATTAACCAACATTTCCTAACAGAAGGATCATCTAGTGGTACTCGAGGAGGCAGTGTGTCATGAAGACATACGGAAGATGCATGATCATAAAGGAGGTACTATAAGATTACTTAAATATTATTTCAACACTCCCTGTACCTATGGTCCTGATGACCTTCGACACCGCTTTCGTATGAGGAAGAATATGTTTATGCGAATTTTCAATGGCGTTGTTGAACACGATAATTATTTTGTTCAAAAATGTAATAGTACTAGTACCTTAGGATGTTCGCCGTACCAAAAAATTATAGGCGCATTACGTGTAATAGCTTATGGAATAGCTCCAGATGCGTTTGATGAGGTTGTCCGAATGGGTGAGAGTACTATTACCTTAAGCCTGGAAAGGTTTTGTGTAGCCATAATTGAATTGTATGGTGAGGAGTATCTACGTGATCCAACGCAAAGGGATGTCAACAAACTGAAAAGGTTAGGAGCCAAAAGAGGATTTCCTGGCATGTTAGGCAGCCTAGACTGTATGCATTGGGAATGGAAAAACTATCCTACAACATGACGGTCAATTTACTGGACATTACACTAAAGCGACAATGATACTTGAAGCTGTTGCTTCACATGATCTATGGTTTTGGCATGCATTTTTCGGATGTCCTGGTTCAATGAACGATATTAATGTACTTCACCAATCACATTTGTTTAAGAGCCTTACACATAGAAAAGCACCTGCATGTGATTTTAGTATTGCAGGAAATATGTACAACATGGGGTACTATTTAGCAGATGGCATCTATCCTTCATGGGGTACGCTTGTCAAAACTATTTCTGCTCCTGAAACAGAAAAAGAAAAATATTATGCTAAAAGGCAAGAAGCAGTGAGAAAAGACGTAGAACGTGCATTCGGGGTTCTCCAAGCAAGGTTTGCTATTGTTAAAAACCTGTTAAATTATTTAAGCCACGGGTTTTGAGCAACATTATACGTGCTTGTATTATAATGCATAACATGATCACTAAAGAAGAAAGAGGAACATTTCCATCTTATTTGGGATATGATCCAGATAACACCGCAACTGTTGTTGCTGATAGAAATCCAACGACGCTTGAGGTACTTCTTAGGCGCCTGCGTAAAATTAGGTCTAGGGAGGTACATAGTAATCTGCAGGACATCCTGGTTGAACATTTATGGCATCTGAAAGGGACTGCTCAGATATAGTCTATGCGTTTGTTGAACTATTGTAACATTGTAGTACTCAATTATTGTATTGTTTTATGTACTTTAAATATATTGCATTTCTATTTTCTATTGTAGTTAATATGCAAAATGCACGTTTGATGAGGATGACCCGAACTGTATATAACTCCTTAACTCTTTATATTCACAATTCAAAAGAGGACGACCCAAACTGTATATAACTCTTTAACTCTTTATATTCACAATTCAGAAGAGAACGACCCAAACTATATATTCACAATTCAGAAGAGGACGACCCGCCATCTTTAACTCCTTAACTCTTTCTTTCCATCATGGCTTTTAACGTGATTGGAGCACGAATTTTAATGTGAGTGGAGCACGACTTTTAATGCGATTGGAGCACTACTTTTAGTGTGAGTGGAACATGACTTTCAATGTTCATAGACTTTTCCTTTCAGTTGAATAACACACATAATATAGCCATGAATTGAAATAAAACTCTACGGATACATCCAAACTTTCCAAATACATAAACCAAATGATACATATTGAATACGACACAAAATATAACGATATACTACTCAAACTGTATAATATGATTGTACCATAACCCGTACGCTTCGTGACCGATGAAGTTTGAACGATGCTTGAAAAGATAGAGTGAGTCGTACGTCGACCGTTTCTCTTGAAAAAAAATCATCCTTTTTTACCTTATCAACTACTTTGCGGTAATTCTTACAATCAGTAATAAATAAGCAGAAAGCACTTTTGGTTGCTAAGTTGGGCCTCTGTATTCTACAACTAGTATAATTGTTGTATTTTTCATTGAGGGTTGCCCAAAAATCTTGGTCTATCTCTTCTTCCATATGTAGTATGTCTGCTTCAATGTACACCTTTATCAAAACAACGTAATCTGAAGCAGTCCAGTTTTCATTTCCCATTTTGAAGTGTGTAGCTAAACTAAAATTCCAATGTTTTATATAGGCAAAGTAAAGTAAAGTAAAGCATCACACCATTCAAGGGAATCATTTGTCTTCATAAATACAGGGGTATGGTAGTTTACTTCATACTCACAAACAATTCCAATTCTAAACAAACAACAATGGATGATTCCAACAACAACATTCTCTCTGGTTATACCGATGATAACATTGGTAATTTTACTAGATTACTATCTCAAGCTGAAGGCCGGTCAATGATTCCACCCCTTTCCTAACTCCCCAACAAAGTCAATATCTCCACCAATTAAACCTCGCTCAGCAGTACGGTAACATGTATGGCCAAGTTCCTCAAACCAACAACTACTTTGGGTCACAATCCAGTGATCCTAATCAAAACGTACAACAAGAGTGGCTTCTCCGACCCCAGTACCTGACAAAGGACAAACCATGGCCAAATGGTCTTACACCAAGCGAAAAACAAAAGAAACTCACGTTTAAAGTGGCATGGAAAAAATTGTAGCTACTGGTAAAATATGGAAAGCAACTGACTATAAAGTGCTAGCTAATTCTTGGGTAAGCACGTCTGTCGTTGCTGAAGGCCGTTCTGGTGGTATGTTTTTCTACCAGAGGGTTAATGATTTGTACAATAGAGATCTTGAATGTGTAACACGAAGATCAATTGAGAGCACAAAAACTGCATGGTATAATTTGAATACTATGTGTACCAAGTACAAAAGGATAAAAGCACTAAGGGGGGATTCGCTTAGAAGCGGTCAGAAATTGAGAGATTTAAAGGACGATTACGATGGCATCTATCGTGACACCTATAAAACTGAATTCATTGCTCATGAAGCATTGGAAATTCTTTCTTTTTGTCCATGTTGGGCCAATCTAGGCGAACCGGATGATGTATATCTTGGAGACACCAAAGGTTTTAACTTAAGAAATGTAGCTTCTAGAATTTCGGTGGATTCATCCCCAGGAAATACAGTTGAATGTCCTATAGCTACCGACGAGGATGGAAATAACAGTACTCCATGGTACGGCTGGAACAAAGGCCAAAAGGAATAAAATCAAGTAAGAGATCACTATTAAGAAATATGGAAACAAAAGATTTGGCAGCGTCTAGTGATAAACTAACTTCGTTGTTAAGTGATATATGCCTTGCATCTATCTCTAACAAAGTAGACCGTGAAAAGCATAAAGATAAGAAGCTGCAGATCATGGAGATGCAACTGAAACAAGATGCCGCTAGAACTACAGCTCTCAACAAAAGAACTGATTATAAAGAAAAACATGAAAGACGTTTGAAGGAAGAAAAAGAAGAGGAGTATCTAGCAAGAGATGTATCTCATTTGACTGGAGAGGCCCTTGAGTATGCTATAGCAAAAAAGCGTAGTATTATGAGGGCTCAAAAGAAACGATATTAGGAAGAAGAAGGAATTTCTCAGTTCTAGGCGAATTCTATGTTACTATTTCTAGCTTGTTATTTCCTTGTTTCATATTTCTACGTTGGCTTATGTTGCTATTTCTATGTTATTATTTCTGGCTTGTTGCATCCTAGATTTAGTTTCCTATGTTGGTTGTATTGTTTTGTGGGTTATTAAAAAAAGTTAACTAGTATTAAGAAATTAATATTTTTTTTCTAATGCATATATGGTATTCAAACTTATTTTACTTTGCTTTTAAATATGTATACATGTTTAAAACTATATCTTAAAGGTAAATAAAAATTTGCGGTAACTGTTTGATACACAAACATAAATCAAAACATTAAAAATCCAATTTGAAAACTAGAAAATAGGTAGATTTCAATTCTTTTAAAGAAATGGATTTTTAAAAAATGGATTTTAAAACTAGGAACTAAAGCATTAAAAATATAACCTTAAAAAACGGATTTTAAAATATTAAAAATCCAATGTTTAAAACTAGAAAATAAAACATAAAAAATGGACCAGGCCATATAAAACTAAAATAGTTTTATGAAAATCGAAAGTATGTTAAACAGTTTATAGGTTAAACGGTTTTATGAAAACCGTTTATCATATAAACGATTTTCATAAAACCGTTTTCCTGTCCATGCTCCAATTTCGAAATGGCGAGCGTCGCCATTTCGAATCCCTCCCCACCCTTGTCACGACACTGCTGGACAGCATGGACACCAACAACAATCCCCCCATTTCATCTCCCCTTACACTGTTGGGATTGCTCTTAGAGGGGTTGAGAGTAATCGAGAACATTATTTTGTGCTTTATGTAGTTGCATTTGATCATACTACAAAGGCTTTGAGCTTTTGCTATAAATGTTGAAACTGCATTTTATATTTCGATTCAAAACAGAGTACATGGACTCTTTGAAGTGGGATTTGATTCTGAGAAGGATTGCTCACATAGTTTTTCGATAAGAATTAAACGATATGAATAAACTAAGTCCAAATATGAAATCTGATGTAGGTTCGCTCACGTCTATGCTAATGTGCATTCAGCTACCCAGATCGAGTTCTTTCTTATGAGGACCGAAGGCAAAGTGTACTAGTATGTTGGTCAATATGATAGGCATTCGTTTAGACTTGATGATGATACTGGGGATAAAACAAGACTATCCTTTTTCTCTTGTGTCAATGGATGTCAATGTGGATGTGGGTTTCTCTAGTGACCAAGGGGGTGTTGGTGAAAACGAATGAGCGTACAAATATGAGGTAACATATGAAAATCTGCCCTAAGATGTACTAATTGCAGCTCTTTTGATCACGTCCAAAGATAGCGTGCATGTTAAAATCTTAGCTACTAAAAATGGCATGTGCAGGAAGCAAGGGATAAATAATCATAATATTGACCTGACTGAAGGATGCATTAAAGGCTTTATAAAAGAAGACGTACTTAATATTGATATTAAAGGTCATGTAGAAGTAGCCAGGGAGAAAGCAAAGAAAAATACGTAAAAAATATTGCCAAATGGAAGCTGAAGGAGGAGGAGATTAATATAAAAAAGGAGGACATAGAGAGATCTTGAAGGAAGTGAAAGAAGCTTAAAATCAACTTAATAAAGTTAAGTCAGTCTAAGATATGTAACTAAGACTTGTAAAAGGGCATTGTTTTATGTACTTCAAAAATGGTTAAGGGGGACATGGTTAAAAATGAAATTCGGTATACATCCACCGTTTTTTGTTTTCGGCGGTCTTTTTCGGAATTTTAAGGTTAAAACTTAATCAAACTCCCGTTGAATTTCATGACAAAATATGGTAGTACTTTGCCGAATTCCATTTGTATACCCCTAACCATTTCTGGAGTGCATATAATAGTGTCTTTGTAGAATACATGTCAATGTTGAGGGAGTGCAGTCGAGTAATTGAGAAGCATGACCCAACTGAGGAGAGTTGCATCAATGAAGATTTGAAAAAAATAGGAGAATTGTCCATGGGAGTTAGGTGGAGTGAATATATCCTTAGACATGAAGAATGAGATGGATGATTGACACTATCTGCTGATGTACCCGTTTTTGCTAATTTAATCCAAATCTGGGAGATAAAAGGTGGAGGTTATAATCACATACCATTGCCTATTGGATTATTTCAACACAGTGAACAACATATCTCACCATTAGACTCCACAACGAGTCTACGACTACATGGAAACTTTCTCTTTTGTTTTTATCTCAAATTAAATTCCTAAGATATAAAGTGTAACCAAGCATGTTATGTTTGTTTCTCAAGAAGATACAACCTTTAAAGTAGGGGCAGAGGAGCTATAAGGAAAGAGCAGTTTGTGTGATCGTAATTCACGTAACATTAATAATGTTGAGGAAACTAGGACCGGCACCGATAAGGTCAATAAACATGACTCAACTAAAAAGAAAATACTGATGAAAAAAAGAGAATGGAATGAGATATTTACTGAAAATAAGGAGGAAAATAATCAAAACAAGGAGTTGAGGAAAAAAGACAATAACAATCTTACGTTGTAATATAAGGGGTTGCATAAACTCGGGAGAGTATTAGAGTTGAAAATGTTAGTGCATTTGTAGGAGTATAGGAAATAATTGTAAAGCTTTAATCTATGGAAGTTATAGTGAGCTTTTATCATAAATGACAAATGATGAATAATATATCATGCTACTATAAATGTAAAATGTTGATGTTAGACAATAAGAAAATTTGGGATTTTAACATTACAAGCTACGAGTGGTTAATATATTACATTAGAATTGAGGAATAAAGGGTGTCATTTTTAATATGGTGTTTTTGTATTTTCAAAACTTGACTACTTAAGAGAAACGTTAAGGAGATATTTAGAGGATGATGTTTTTACGATATACAAATATGATGAATTTATGTGATCGTAACTGTTTAGATGTGTCGACTGGGCAGTGTATATAGGCAGAGGTTGTTCGTGGTTGGGAAAGGCACGTGATCCTTATAGGATTTAACAAAAAAACAAATCCTTGTTCAAAATCTCAAACAGAGCGGAACCCTAGATCTGTTTGAACACAATCTCATATTACGTCTCAACTGACAACCCTAAATCTTCGTTCTCTTAAGCGATGTTCCTTCATCATCTCCTCACAGTGCTCGATACCTTCCTTTGTATGCCATCGATGTTATTTCTTTTTCTTAGTACTACATGGTTAATTTTGGTTAGTTGGTGTAAATAATTTAGATGATATTTGACATAATCTGCTTATTAACTTGATCAAGAGGCCAGGAAACATAGCTATCACAGGTCAATCGTAGTACGAAAGGTGGAACATGAATCTTTCTTTGACTATTAAATTAATTTGTTGGGTGGAAGCAAATTAGTTTGTTAGGTTAATTTGTTGGAAGGAATAACTTTAGTTTTGAGAAATTTTGCTTATTTGGTTAATGAATTTTGTTTTAATTTCTATTTTAGATTTGCAAAACTATTTTAGAAGATCCTTTGAGAATATCTCGTCTAGAGTTGGATCTTCAATTATTGACCACATTTAGAATATGAGAATTCAACATAAGCTTTTATTGTAGTGTCTTTGTATAATTGTATTAGTTTACAATATCAATAGTTGATTTATTTTGTAATGAAACATTATACTACAACTATTTGATTATTTGTTATGAGTATTTGTACATATATTTGAATGATTAGGAAAAAAATGTAGCCTTTCCTTCGAACATTGATTTCTTTTAATCGTTTTGACCCTGCCAAGCTTATTTGTAAGCTGTACCACTGGTGAGAAGAAAGCTGGCATCCATGTCCTATTTAATGCTCATTTGGATTGATTAAAATGAATCTTTTTTGGATTTTTAAAACGAAAAACTAGTTCATTTTGGCTTTCAAAAAACCAAAAAGCAACCTACATAAGTCGAAACAAACGGGATCCTAGTAAAGTGAAGGAATTAGATAATAAACGATGAGGATAGGCATTTCAAAAAAGTGAATGGTTATAAATATACTGGATGATCTAAGAAAATAAAAATATATCAAGCAAGATAGACGAAGTCCTTGTCAACTTTTTATGGTTGGAGAAGTTTAGAGAAAAAACGAGTCTTATATCGGCTAACAGATCATAGTGGTGATACTCCAATCATAGTTCCACTGGTGGAGCAACACCAATCTTTGGCTAAACCTTTCATGTACATTAATCATCGGGTTTAATTTTTTGACTTCAAGCTACGATCGAGGAAGGGTGGATCACAAAAATATATGACATGTCAATGTATATTTACAACACAAACTTGAAGTTCTATAGGAAAAATTAGCACTAGAGAAAAGTAGAGTTTGATAAGTGAGATATAATAATGAAACCAATAATGAATTTTGATAAGTGAGATATAAGCTTGAAGCCTTTAAAGGGTAATTCAACAAGAATATTTGTACCAAGAAAAGTTAAAATGTGATTGGTTGCACTTGATTGACGAGGCCAAGACCTACTTCTATTTTGAGATATCGTCCAACAGGTATCAGAACAACTAGAGAGATAACATTTCAATGAATGAGAGCCTTTGTAATGATCAAAATGAACTTGTGGAAAATGCATTAAACTATTTTTTGTGCTGCTTTAGTAGGTCACATGAATAATATGCCAATGGTGGTACGAATTTTTTTATAATATTGTAATACAAACATAATTTTGTGAATACTAACATAGTCCAAGAAGAACTTAGAAAATCTATCTTCAATGCTAGTTCTAGTACCACTCTAGACTTGAACGGTAAGAATTCAAAATTTTGTAAGGCTTATATATATGAATCAGCTGAAAGAACTAGCAACGGAAGCTAATAATGGTATGTTTGAACAGTGAAACTACCCAAGTAACGTAATCATACTTTTATTAATCTTATCCTAAAAAGAAAGATAGCCAGTGAGATTCAGCTATTTAAGTTCATATCGTGTTGTAATATGGCATACAATATATTGGTCAGAGTGTTATGTAATACTTTAAGGTGGTTTGTGGATGACATATCTCATAAAACCAGTGTGCGTTTATCCAAAACCTATCTGTTTGGGGGGGGGGAAGTATTTTGTTAGCTCATAAAATTTTATAGGGCTATGGTAGAACAACCAACAAAAACACATGCATCAAATTGAATAGAGGAAACCATAAGATTAATTATCAAGGGTTTCATTCTTCATACGCTGAAGAAACTGCAATTTACTATTAGATGGATTGAGGTAATTCACAAAATAATTTACTATAAAATAGGAGTGAATGTTGAGTAGAGCAGTCGAGTAATAGAGAAGGGTGACCCAATTGAGGAGAATTGCACCAATGAAGATTTGAAAAAAAAGGAGAATTGTCCATGGGAACTTGGTGGAGTGAATATATGATACATCCTTAGACACGAAGAATGAGAGGGAGGGTTAACACTATGTGTTGATGTATCTGTTTTTGCTTATTCAGTCCTAATTAGGGAGATAAAAGGTGGGGGTTATAATCACATAACGATGCCTACTAGATTAGTTTAACATAGTGAACAACATGTCTCACCATTAGACTCCACCACGACAATATGGAAACTCTCTTTTGTTTTTATCTCAGATTAAATTCCAACGTTATAAAACATGACAAACGCGCTATGTCTGTTTTGCAGGAAGATACAATCTTTAAAGGGGAGAAAAAGGAGCTATAAGGGAAGAGCAGCTTGTGTGGTCATTATTCAAGCAATGGTAACCATGTAGATGAATCTAGGACCCTTATTGATAAAATGAAGAAACAAGACTTAACTAGAAAGAATTATTTTTTAAAAGAAAAAAGAATGGAACGAGACATTTGCTGAAAATAAGGAGGAAAATAAGTATGCTACGCACCAAAGAGTTGAGAGATGCATTCAAAAAAATAAATAACAATCTTATTTTGTAATATGAGGGGTCACTTAAACTTTGTAGATTACTAGAGTTGAAGAAGTTAATGCATATGTAGGAGTTTAGAAAAATAATTGTAAACCTTTGGTCCAGGAAAATTACAGTGAGCTTTTATCATAAACACAAACGATAAATACTATACCATGTTACCATAAATGTAGAATATTGACATTAAAGAATAAGAAAGCTTGGAATTTTAATATTATAAGAATGAGTAGCTAATATGTAACTTTAGAACTGAAGAATAAAGGGTGCCATTTCTAGTATGACAATTCTATATTTTCAAAACTTGATTATTTAAGAGAAACACTATGGAGATATTTAGAGGATGATGTTTTTATGATCTACAAATGTAATGATTTTATGTGACCTTATCTATTCAAAAATGTAGTGGGAAGCAGAGGCGGAGGCACTTCATGGTTGGGGAAGGCACGTGATACCTCTTGATTTAACAAAAAAAAATCATTGTTCAAAATCTCAAACGTAGCGGAACCCTGGATCTATTTGAACACAATCTCATATTCCATCTCAACTAGCAACCCAAAATATTTGTTCTTCTCCATAGCGCTCCTTTGCATTCTTCTTCGCTATGCTCCTTCATCGCCTCCTCCACAGTGCTTGAGACCTTCCTCGATTCAGATGTATGTTGTATGGCGACGATGTTATTTCTTTTTCTTATTATTGAAAATACCCTAACCTTGTACTACATGGTTGATTTTGGTTAGCTAGTGTAAATAGTTTAGTTGATATTTGACGTAATCAGCTTTTATTAACTTGATCAAGAGGAAAAACATAGCTCTCATAGGCCAATCGTAGCATTAAAGGTAAAATATTGAGCATTCTTTGGTTATTAAATTAATGTGTTAGGCGAAAGCAAATTAGTTTGTTGGGTTAATTTGTAGGAAGGAATGACTTTGGTTTTGGGAAATTTTGTTTAGTTGGTTAATGAATTTTGTTTTAATTTTCTACTTTAGTTTTGCAAAACTATTATAGAAAATCTTTTGAGAATATCTCATCTAAAGTTAGTTCTTCAATTATCGGTCGCATTCAGAATATGAGAATTTGACATAGGCATCTTTGAACTTGTTGTGTTTTTGTATAGTTGTATTAGTTTACAATATCAATAGTTGAGTTATTTCACAATAAAACATTATACAACAACAATATATGTATTTGTACATATATTTGAATGATTGAGCAAAAAGATTGACAGTCTTTCCCTCGAACATTGATTTTTTTTTTTTTTTTTACGCGTTGCGACGCTGCCAAACTTATCTATTGGATGCACCAGTGTTGGGAAGAAAGCTGGTATCCATGCCCTATTTAGTAAATTGAAGGATTTAGACAATAAATGATGAGGGTCAACATTTCAGAAAGGCGGATGCTTATAAATATACTTGATGATCTAAGCCAAATAAAAATATCTTAAGCAAGACAGACATAGTCTTTATCAACTTATTATGGTTGGAGATAGTACCATCCCACCAATTTGGGGTGCCAAAGGCGGGGGAGAAGAATGGTAGGGAAGGAGGAAAAAACCATTGCTCAACAAGATTGAACTTCCGACCTCTTGTATGACAATACCAAATACAACCAACCAATCTACCTACACCATCTTTGATAAAAGTTTTCATCTGACTTATTTAAACTATGATTATCTTCATTAGTATTTCCATATTCTAAGACTGTTACACCCATCGAGGTGGGTTTCCCTAGGCGGCCGCCTGCTTTGCCTAGCCGTAGGGCCGACCCTAGTTGGAGAAGTCTAGAAAAACACGAGTCTCATATCGACCAATAGATCATAGTGGTGATACGCCAATCACTGTTTCATTGGTGGAGGAACACCAATATTTTACTAGACCTTTCATGTACATTAATCATAGGGTTTATTTTCATGACTTCAAGATACTCGAGGAAGAGTGGAGCTCAAAAATATATGATTGACCAATGTATATTTTATTTTAGAGAGGTTGCAAGGGAACAATAAAGCAATTGAAACGATGTTAAAAAATTAGCACCAAATGAAAGTATAGTTTTATAGGAACAAATTGGGTAATTTATAACACAAACTTAAACTAGAGTGGAAAGAAGAAACAAACAATGAAGTTTAAGAAGCAAGATATAAGCTTAAAAGAGTAATTTAACAAGATTGTTTGGACCAACAAAAGTCAAAATGTAATCAATTGCTCTTTAGTAAAAGTGAACATTATTTGGTTAAACTGAATAAACCAATGAAACCAAATTATTTTAGTCCATTTGATTTGTTTTGAACTTAAATCAGTTTTTAATCGGTTCGAAAATAAATTTAGTTCAGTTTTTGGTTTAACCAAACTTTTATTATATTTTCAAAATTATCGATATTATAATAAATATTTAGATTAGTTTATTTATCAAAGTTAAATTTAGTCATCATATATATGTGTCAAAATTATTTTTATAGATCATAACAATCATGAATAATAACACTTTAATAATACATATATAATTTATTTGAAATTACACTGAATATTCCAAACATAAAGTGTAGAACATTTTTAGTTTGATTAAAACTAATAACCAATCACTAAACTTAATTTGGTAGGTTTACATTTTTTTGGGTTATATTTTGGTTTCAAAATTTTCATAATCAGATAAATCAAACTAACCAAACGTTCACCCCTAGTATTGAATGATAAGACCAAGACCTACTTCTATGCTAACAGTTGTTAGAACAGTTAGAGATAACATTTCAATGAATGCGAGCCTTTGTAACGATCAAAATGAACCTGTAGGCAAGGCCTTAAACTAAAATGTGCTCCTTGAACAGGTTTCATGAATTATATGCCAATGGTAGTGCCAAAAAAAATTATAATATTGGAATACGAGCATAACTTTGTGAATACTAACATAGTCTCAGAAGAAATTAGAAAATCTACCTTCAGTACTAATTCTAGTACCGCTATAGACATGGATGGTAAGAATTCACAATTTTGTAAGGCCCTTTTATATATGAATCACATGAGAGAACTAGTGAAGGAAGCTAATAATGACATATTTGAAAAGGGAAACTACCCAAGTTTCGTAACCATACTTTTATTAATCTTATCCTAAAAAGAAAGATAACTAGTGAGATTTAGCTATTTAAGTCCATATTGTGTTGTAATATGGTATACTAAATATTGGTCAGAGTGCTATGTAATATGCTAAGGTGGTTTATGGATGAAATATCTCATAAAACCAGTGTGTGTTTATCCAAAACCAATTTATTGGGGAGAGTACTCTGTTAGCACATTTTTTATAGGACTATGTTAGAATAACTAGCAAATACATATGCATCAAACTGAATGGAGGAAAACTTATGATTAATCATCAAAGGTTTCATTCTTCATACGTAGAAAGGAAATGCAATTTACAATTGGATGGATTGAGGTAATTCACAAAGTAATTTGTTTTCCTAGCTTATAAATTTGCCCTTATGGGTATTTACCAAGCACCGGTGGATATAGTTAGGTTGACCCATTGTTACCCACTTTATTAATGATTGTCGTGGAGTATTTCACTTTGTCGATGGACCAAAAGGCAAAGGAAGAGTAAGTTAACCAAGTTATGGTGAATAATTTTGAAATTTCCCATATTACGTATGCTAAAGATATTATGATCTTAGCTATAGTAAGTTGGAAGTAATAGAGACCATTAAAGGAGTTTTAGGAAATATGTATGAAACAACAGGTCTACAAATGAATAATGTGGAATTTAAAGTATATTTTGGAGTAGGTTTCAATAATAAGGAAGAGATCAAGAAAAAGTGGACATTGTCCAAGTAGATCTTCCCATCAAATACTTAGGAATTTCTTTGTTGAGGGATACTCTAAAATATAATAGTTAAGAAATTTTAGTACTGGTATTAAAGGAAAAATTAAGGTCTAGGATCATACGATGCCAAGCTTGGCAGGAAGGTTAAAGCACATCAAATTCAAAGCATACTTATATAAACCCTGGTTTTAAAATCCTTTTACTAAAACAAATAAATATTTAAATCAAGGAATTAATTGAAGGCAACCAAACATACTCGGAGCAGAAAATGTAAAAGTTGAAATCTTATAACTCGACGAAGATAGAGGAATAATGACCTTGCTGATAAAATTACCATAATAAATGCATAAATGACATGAGGATCGTTCTAGCCTCATAGACAAAATGAAGCTTCGAAAGGTTCAACATTTCTTCCAATAAATTATGCTTTTAGATTTAGAATTTCTAAGCTTTCTTATGATGAATTCTTTGACCATAAAGACCACCTCACCTTGTATGAGATTCAAATACAAGCTATTTGAGTTTTTAATGAAGTGAAATGTTTGTTTCTACTTGCAATTTTTAGTAAGCCATCCTTAAAGAAGCTCCAGAGTCACCTCCTATATTTTATTATTTTTTAGGGGTTGTCAATCATGGAATTCGTAACATATTTCTTTGCTTCAAAGGACATCAAAACAGGGCTAAGTTTGCTTGTAGACTTCAGACAAAAACAAGGAGAATCCCTAAAAGATTATTGGAAGAAATTTGATAATGTTGCTGCTTAATGCAAGGAAGTGATTGACGAGGCCAAGCTAGTCGTTGTTACTTTAGGTTTATGGAGAAATACCCCCATTCTGGTGTAACAACACGCATTCTGTTGTATATAACGGTGTTGTATACACAATTATATGATTTTTGTTTGATGATAAAAACCAAATATATATTATTATAAATGTGTTTGTTATTGTATTGTTTCATATATATATATCACAGACAGGAATATAATATTCATATTTAAATAGAATAAGACTGTACAAAAATTCAAATATTCACACAGTATTTTATTTAAATAGAATATTTTATTTCAACTTTTCAAGCAGTACAAATTTTATACTACACTATTTGTACATCTCAGTATTGCAATACAGTTCATACTCACAGTTTCTCACTACAACACTCATATACATTTTACACTCAGTTGTACATTTTCATCTATACATACACTGTTACAAACACTCTTTAACTGACACTGTTCTTGTTGTCTTCAGTCTTCCATCTTCACAATTTTCAGTCAGTCCAGTCTTCATACCTGTCACATACAGTAACACATACATAGTATCTAGAATAGAAATAATATTTTAAAATTCTAGCATATAAATTTTTTTTTAAAATTGTTTGCCTCAGAATTTTAGTGTGTTTCTCATCAGTTTTCATGACTTGATCTGATTCATCTGTGACTAGATAGCTTGTGATATTCACAGTGAAACATTGTAAATATAACAAGGCAGTCCGTTTGTATATATAGTGCAGGGACAGAAAATTTGTTTAATGGCTGCATATACACACGTGTATAAATATACACGTGTGCACTGCCTCACCAATCAGTGCGCAACTGAGGAGTAGCTACGTGGACCTTCTCGACTCAGTGCACATGTCAACATAGTCAACACATATCAAAGTGGTCGAACACACGTCAATGATAGGGCAAAAAGCTTAAGCATATCAGCCCAAACAAGTTCAAGCATAGACATGGTTCAGCCTTTTCAAAATGGTAACACAACACAAACAAGGAATAAAGAATGGAGGCTGTCATGTTGATCACAGCAGCAAAACTATGCGAGATAGGGTCAACCAATTTCATGTCTAACTCAAGTGATGCAAGTAGCAGGAAATCAGCAAATGGTCACACAAGCATGCAAGTGTACAAGTTTGCTGATGAAAATGGTGCAACTAGAGCATGCACGGTAAACAAGAGATACAAGCAATAATAAATGGTGCAACTCAGTTTTCAAAATAGTCAAGCAGTTCAACTACATCAAAAGGTCAACAACAAAACTATTCAGCAAGGATTAGTGTCAAGAAATTCAAGTCAACATTGATCAAGCCAAGTGGTACATGCAGTAATGATTTAGCATGGTTCAATATCAAAGCATAGTAATGCATATAATAAATTCACACAACAAAATAGTTCGACATGCATGATGTCAAGTAAAATTGCCAAACACAAGACATGATGACATATTTCTACAAGTTCCAACTCAAGCAAACTAACTTTTAAATGGCCAAAGCATCAAATAGAGTGTTTATACAGGAATGGGTAATTTGCATAGTGGTACAGCACGGTGGATGTACATAAGTCAAGGAAGTATGGAACTTGTTCATATCAAACAATTACAAGTGGACCAGCAAATGTACATGGAGGGAAAGTACACGCAGTTTTTCAGGTGAATAAGAGAAAATAATGTCTTTCCTGAAATGCTAATTAAGGATGAATCACATTCGGCAACATGATTTTTCAACATAACCTTTTTGGAAAGAAGTTTGTGATTGCTTTACAATCTCACCAGAAATCATTTCATAAATTTTAAGGGAAAATTCATTTCATCAAAATGTTTCAGAATTTTAGCCAAGACTGTTTTCTTTAATTAATTCAAAATATGGTATGAAAGCAATGGGGACAATTCAATTTTATCAATCAAGACTGTTTTGGCAACTTTTTTCAAATAATTTCAGAAATCATGCTGGTGTTTCGAGAATTGGAATTAATCATTCTTTTTAAGGCAACAATTCAAACGGGACAGTGAAATACCTTTTTTAGAATTAGCATATCCATCAATTCCCATTTTCAATTGAAGAATGTCAAAAGGAGAAAATTCATAAAGAAGCCAAAGTTTTTTTTAAGAGGGGCAAATACTTTCTCAGATATTTTTTTTAATCAAGGCAATCATTCAATCGAATTCAATCCTGGGAACATTATTCACGCAAGGAAAACATTTATCTTGTTTCCAATTTATCATGCCGAGAGTTTTTCAATATAGGCAATAGGGGACAATTTGTTTTCACCAGATTCAAAGTAGAACCGAAATCAAGTCTAGGTTCATAATTTAAATCATGTAGGGATTCACAGTGTGATGGCCCGCCCCGCACCAGCCAACATTTCCAATGAAATTGCGTTGTGCCAATGCCGGACTAGCATAGGACGGTCGCCAAAGAAAGGAAAAGAAAGGAATTTGGACTAACAAAGAACTTGTAGAATGTCTCGCAGCGCATGGAATAAAATATAATAATAACATACTTGACGTAAAACAGGCGAGACTGTGCATAAGCTGAAAACTAAACCATAATCATCATAGCAGCGAAAATCCAAAATACAGCTTATGATCCATAACCATTATTACAACTTCAAAATACTGTCTCTAAAGCAAAAGATAGGAAAGGTACACTACTCATGCCCAAAGTAGTGACCAGCAGTGACACAGGGAGAATATATAGAGAATAGTACATGTAAGCCTCCTGCTCGCCTCGGGACAACTACTCGTGCACAACCAGCTAACTTGTCTCTAGTCTGCCCTTTTAAGAGCACCCAAAGTAATAAGAAGAGGCATAAAACTCTGGGTCAGACAAAAGTCTGGTATGAGCGATAAGCAGCAAAACAGAACAATAACATGTATACTAAGCCATAGCCGAACCTGGATCTGCAACCAAAGAGTTAGCACAACATACGGTACAATACTCAAGGTGCCATTAACATATGGTGAAAAAGGATACGGGGGCGGGGGTGTGCATATCATAGTTATGGCAAACAATCAAGCATAGAAACCATCCTCACATCACTCACTCAATGCGTAAAGCATACGATATCCACCACTTTGATCATCCAAATCCTTGCTATGATCACTCTGCCCCATGGAGTCATGGCGACTCCACTGCACTGATCCATAGCCACTAGTCCT
Source organism: Allium sativum (assembly GCA_030737875.1). NCBI lineage: Eukaryota > Viridiplantae > Streptophyta > Magnoliopsida > Asparagales > Amaryllidaceae > Allium > Allium sativum. The sequence goes on along the minus strand of CM060924.1, from coordinate 776,648,270 downwards.
TGCTATGTCCACTCTGCCCCCATGAAGTCATGGCGACTCCACTGCACTGGCTCATAGCCATGCTACGATCACTCTGCCCCATGGAGTAATAATTACCCCACTACACTGATCCGCAGCCTAACATCTGTCTTGGTGGTGAATCAAAGCTATGGACGTCGATAACCCCTTTGCACACGTCCCGCAGCAAAACCCGTCTTATGAAGTTACTCGTTGGCTCCCAACTGGATCCTGAGTACAAACTTCCTATTTGGACTACCTTTGCATCTCATGTTTGGTCTTCTCCGGATCGGTTCGGAAACAAGCTTCTATTCAGATCGGTTCTCTTCTTCTCTTTCAGTCCATGGTCGTCAACCTCGCTTGGGTCGGGTCGTGGATCCCTCTTCAGGCCGGGTCGGTTCGTGACTTCATCTCCAGGTCATGATCCTCCTCCGGCTCGGGTCGTGACATGCTTAAACTCCAGTCCATGGTCTGTCATTCTGGTTCGTAGGTAGCACATCGGTCATCTCGTGCTTCCTGGTTCGTGATCTATCTCCTGGATCGTAGGTGACACACAGGTCTTCTCGTACTTCTTGGTTCGTGGTCTATCTCCTGGTGCTAGATCGTCATCAAGACTCAAACAGGCGACTCATGAGGCTTGAGGAGAAATGGCTCGTACAACTCCGGTTCGTGAAGGGGTGTGTACAATGGGCGGGGTCGGGTCGGGTAGGGGCGATCCAATCCGGTCCCTGCATATTTTTCCTATAACTTCCAATGACTGTTTTTACGCCATACGACGACGTTTTCGACCATTCTAACTGTTCTAATCAATCACAAAGCATACCATACAGTCATAACAACATAGAGAATCAACAATAAACACCTAAACAACAATCATAGCATGTAAAATGGATCAAACATACCCAAAAACCCTTATTTTCCCCTTAAGTATGTTTAAGCAAATCTAATGGTAGGATTAGCAAAACTTAACCAAACTTCTAACAGAGGTCTAAAACGGTGTTTAAAAATTTCTAAACATTTTTTCAGAATTTAATTTTGCATAATTTCGCTAATTATCACTAATCACCCTAATTAACTGTAATTAGTGAGGAACTATGCAAATCACTCATCTTTGCCACAAGTAAAACTTTCAGAACTGAAACTCCACTGATTTGGGCGAATATTGATGTCTAACAGCAGCTCCAACCTTGCTTTGGTATTATTCCTCCTTAATTTGGTGTAGGTTAGGCTAATCCTTGATTAAACGGTGATTAGAGATGATTCTAGATGTTGGAGGCCATTGTTAGGGTTTCTATAATGTATGTGGTAGCTGGAAAGTGACTAAAAACCGAAATCCCTAACCCTAACAGCCCTTAAATACCACAAATCCCGAAATCACTCACTGGGCCTAGCTGTTAATTACCCAGCTAAGCCCAGTTAAGCTGTTTTTCACCTTCTAAACTTTAATTCAGCTATATCTCTCAAACGGTAAGTCTGTTTGGTTAATGTGACCACTCTACGGAAAGGTAAACCATCATACGGATCTAATGGATGTGGTTTCAGGTCAAAACTCCTTACCAATCAAAAGTTATGGGTGAAACAACATCAACCAAGGGTAAAATGGTCATTTAAAAATCGGAAAAAATCATGAACATGGGAAATGACCCCAATAGTCGTCTCCCAAAGTTACACGACCATACGACTTCACATGAAAAAGAAATAAATATTCTACGATCCTTCGATGCGTAGAATGCGGGTCGTTACGTCCCCCCCTCCCCTCCCCCCTCCCCCCCCCCCCCCCCCGCTCTTAAGAAATTTCGTCCCCGAAATTCCTTAACCAAACATACAAAGGTACCCCGCATGCCTATCAATCATCATTAAAACAACAAAGCATACAAAACAACACAACAAGCCTATCCTGGCTTGCGGTTTACTATCAAGGGAGTACTATAAACCTTACCAGGCAAAGATTTCTGGATACTTCTTCGTAATGTTCTCCTCTGTTTCCCAAGTATAATCTTTCTCATCATCACCCGACTGAACTTTGACTAGTCTCACCACCTTCCCTCGAAGCTACTTCGTATCGTTCCCAACAATACCCATAGGCCTGCGGTTCCCAACCGCCTCGGGTTCAACCTCGATATCATCCAACTGATCTGGTGAAATAGCCACACTAGGGTCGTGCACAAACTTCCTTAACTGGAAAACATGAAATACGTTGTGAACTCCTGCCATCTTCTCTGGTAATTCAACTTTATATGCCAAATTCCCAACTTGCTCGAGGATTGGGAATGGACCAACAAATCTTGGCACCAACTTGCCTCTTTTACCAAAACGAATCACGCTCTTTAATGGAGAAATCTTAACAAACACCATGTTCCCAACGGAGAATTTCAATTCTCTTCGTCTCTTATCAACATAACTCTTCTGTCTATCTTGAGAAGCCTTCATTCGTTGTTAAACAATCTTGATCTTGTCTGAAGTTTCTCTTATTACATCCGATCCAAGCACAAACTTCTCACCGGTTTCCAACCAACATGACGGTGAGTTACACGGTCTTCCATACAAAGCTTCAAATGGAGCCATACCAATACTGGATTGATAACTATTATTATAGGCAAACTCTACTAGATGCAAATGGTCATCTCATGATCCACCAAAATCCAATACACAAGCTCGCAAAAGGTCTTCTAACACTCGATTCACCCTCTCTGCCTGTCCGTCGGTTTGAGGATGATACGCGGTACTGAGATGCAATTCTGATCCTAACGCCTCTTGTAAGCTCTTCCAAAACCTACTATAAATACTGGATCTCAGTCGCTCATAACGCCCTTTGGTACTCCATGAAATCTCACTACCCACTTCATATATAGTTCAGCTAACTTAGCTGTCGTTCTACTCGATTTGACTGGTATAAACCTAGCACTTTTGGTCAATCGATCCACAAGTACCCAAATGCTATCATGACCTGATCTAGTCCTTAGTAGACCGTCGATGAAATCCATCGAGACTTGTTCCCATTTCCATTCTGGGATTTCTAACGGTTGTAACAAACCACTAGGCTTCTTTTGCTCAGCTTTACCTAACTGGCAATTCATACACTTGGATATAAACTTCCCAACGTCTCTTTTCATCCCTTCCTAGTATTAGGTATGCTTCATGTCTCGATACATTTTGTCACCACTGGGGTGTATGGTCAGCTTTGAGCGATGACACTGTTTAAGCACTTCATCTCTCAAACCATTGACATTGGGTACAACTAGTCTCCCATTCTTCCTAAGCCATCCATCTCGATCAAGCCCATACTTGTTCATCTCCTCATTGATACCCATCTCTAACTTGGAGATGATTTCCAATAGGTTAGAATCATCCCTCTGACTGGAACCAATCTGTTCAATCAAAGTGGGCCTGATTGTCAAACTTGCTAACATTTCAGGATCCAAATCGCACTTTGGTCTGAAATCATGCCCAGCGATATACTCCAGTTTGCTTCCATTCAAGAAACATAGCCCCTAAACTGGCATGTCTTCTACTCAAGGCATCAGCTACCGCATTGCCTTTTCCTGGTGTATATGCGATATCAAAATCATATGAAGCCAAGAACTCCAGACATCTCTGCTGATGAAGATTTAAATCCTTTTGGGAGAAAAGATACTTTAACGATTTATGTTCGGTAAACAACTCGAATCTTTCTCCCAAGAGATAATGTCTCCACATTTTCAATGTGAACACGATCGCTGCCAATTCCAAATCATGGGTAGGATACCTTTTCTCACGCGGTTTCAGTTGCGGACTAGCATAAGCTACAACCTTACCACCTTGCATCAATACAACACCTAGTCCAGTACCACAGGCATCTGTGTATACTATCATCTCTTCATTCCTTTTAGGAATGATTAACACTGGTGCACGCGTCAACTTTTTCTTTAGACTCTTGAATGCATTCTCGCACTTTTCGTCCCAGACGAAAGGTTGATTCTTCTTGGTTAACTGAGTTATCCATGCCGCTATCTTGGAGAAGTCTTGGATAAACTTACGGTAATATCCAATTAACCCCAAGAAACTTCTTACGTCTGTTGCATTCTTGGGCATAGACTAATCTTGTACTTTAGCCACCTTCGCAGGGTCCACGGCAATGCCATTCTCTGAAACAACATGGCCCAAGAATCTCACATCCCTCTTCCAGAAGTGACACTTAGAAAATTTTGCTCTCAATTGGTGTTTTCTCAATACCTCCATCACTATCCTCAAATGTTCCTTGTGTTCCTCCTCTGTCCCCGAATAAACTAAGATATCGTCCACGAACACAAGAACAAACTTATTCAATTAATCCCTGAATACCCTATTCATAAGATCCACAAAATATGCTGGTGCATTAGTCAACTCGAATGGCATGACCAACCACTCATAAAATCCAGACGGCGTCCGAAAGGCCGTTTTAGCTATACTCTCAGCTTCCAATCTAAGCTGATGAAAACTTGTCGCGAGATCCAATTGGGAGAACATTCTCGCGCCACTTAACTGATCAAACAAATCATCTATCTGCGGTAGAGGATATTTATTCTTCCTCATCACTTTATTCAACTCGCGGTAGTCTACACACAATCTAAGGGAACCATCTACCTTGGTAGCAAACACAACTGGTGCTCCCCACTCAGAAATACTTCTTCTGATAAATCCCTTCTTCAATAGATCGCTCACTTGCACCCTGAGCTCTCACTGCTCCCTTGGTGGCATACGACGAAGTGGAATCACTATAGGTCTGACATCTTTCACTAAATCAATACGAAACTCAATCTCTCGGTGTTGTGGAAGTCCGGTCACTTCCTCGAAGATGTCTGGATACTGACAAGCCACGGGCACATCTGACAACTCATCATGCGGGATGTCGAGGGAATTTATAAAACTAGCCATTACCCGATCACCAGGTAGACAACCAAACACTACCCTCCGCCCATCATCCGCTCTAACTGTCAACAAAAAGCCCTCACAGTCTACCACCACCCCGTATCTTTGGAGCCAATCGACTCCCAAAATAATGCCAAACCCAGTAAAGCCCAAAATAAAGCAATCACAAGAAAACATACATCCATGACTCGATAAGACCACATTACAACAAATCATGCTATGGCTAGTTGAACCACCAATCGTGTTCGTCACCGCTAAAGGTCTATCGACTATCTCGGGTTCCAATCCTAACCTATCTACTAGGTCACTAGATATGATGGAACGGGAAGCTCCGGTATCAAACAATACCCAAACAGGAACATCATAAACAGAAAGCATACCTTGAATGACGACATTCTTTCCCTTCTCTGCCGCAATTGGGGCATTCGACGAAGAAGGAACAACATTAATAGCATATGCTTTCACAGTCTTCTTTTCTTTAGGGGGTTGCGGACACTTATTCTTGTGATGTCCCACTTGGCCGCAGTTGAAGCACTTCCTGTCCGCTGGCTTTGCTCGACATTCTTTGGCATAATGGCCCTTTTTGCTACAAAGCACTCAACATCTTTTTGACTCTTCTTCTGGCCATCCTTGGTCTGATTCTGCTTTCTCTTATTCTGAGAACCATTCTTGCCTCCACCGCTTGCTTGCGGCTTTGGCTCTTCTGCAGATGCGATCTCAGTCTTCGACTTAGGGTATAGACTCTCTGATCTCAAATAGTTCCCCACAATAGACTCAAACGTCTCATCGATGTGGTTAATAAGCCTTTCCCCCAAGTACTGATCTAAGCATGTTATGAACTTCTCGTTTTTCTTCTCGGGAGTGTCAATAAGGGATAATCCATACCTCGATAATGTATCGAACTCAACAATATACTACGAGAATGCTCTACCATTCTGCTTAAGCTCCAAGAACTTCCTAAACAATTCTGATTTCTGAGCAGCTGGGATAAACTTATCGCTAAAGCGGGTCTTGAATTGATTTCAATTGACTTGATCCTCTACAGTAGCTGTCTTAATAGCATTCCACCAATTCATCGCCTGTCCTTGCAGCTGACGGGATGCTATCCTTCTCTTCATCGCATCCTCGATACCCAATTCTTCGAAGATACGCTCACAGCTATCCAACCAATCCTGAACGTCCGTAACTGACTCTGTTCCGTGAAACGATTTCCCACCAAGACTAGTGTAGTCCTTACAGAGCTTGGCGAAATCAGCCCTGGGCGCCTGCACCGCTGCACCACCACCATTTGCAGCATTATGAGCTGCCCTCTGAACATCCCTAAGCATCTCTCTCATGAGGTCAGTGAACATTGTCCTCATATCAGGAGCATTACCATTGTTAGCTCCTCTACCAGTACCCCTCGTATATCGGCTCATCGTTCGATCTGTAAAGAGAAACGATTAACCATTTCTTCAGTGGTGCCAGTGCAGCGCGACTTCATCCTTAAATATACTAATGGTATATATACATATATAACTTTTGAAAACCAAAATAATCACAATTACGCGCTCTCATATATGTATTATCTCTCCCTAGTGTCTTTCCCCAGGTTAACTACACAATCTAGAGCTCTGATACCAAATGTGACGGCCATCCCCGCATCAGCCGACATTTCCAATGAAAGTGTGTTGTGCCAATGCCCGACTAGCACAGGACGGTAGCCAAAGAAAGGAAAAGAAAGAAATTTGAACTAACAAGGAACATGTAGAATGTCTCGCAGTGCATGGAATAGAATATAATAATAACCTACTTAACGTAAAATAGGCAAGACAGTGCATAAGCTAAAAACTAAACAATAATCATCATAGCAACGAAAATCCAAAATATAGCTTATGATCCATAACCATTATTACAACTTCAAAATACTGTCTCCAAAGCAAAAGAAAGGAAAGGTACACTACTCATGGCCAAAGCAGTGACCAGCAATGACACAGGGAGAATATATAGAGAATAGTACGTGTAAGCCTCCTGCTCGTCTCCGGACAGCTACTCGTGCACAACAAGCTAACCTGTCTCTAGTCTGCCCATTTAAGAGCACCCAGAGTAATAAGAAGAGACATAAAACTCTGGGTCAGACAAAAGTCTGGTATGAGCGATAAGAAGCAAAACAGAACAATAACATGTATACTAAGCCATACCCGAACCTGGACCTGCGACCAAAGAGTTAGCACAACATACCGTACAATACTCAAGGTGCCACTAACATATGGTGAAAAGGATACGGGGGTTTGGGGTGTGCATGTCATAGTGATGGCAAACAATCAAGCATAGCAACCATCCTCACATCTCTCACTCAGTGCGTAAAGCATACGATATCCACCACTTTGATCACCCAAATTCTGGCTATGATCACCCTGCCCCATGGAGTCATGGAGACTCCACTGCACTGATCCATAACCACTAGTCCTTGCTATGTGCACCCTGCCCCATGAAGTCATGGCGACTCCACTACACTGGCTCATGGCCATGCTACGATCACTCTGCCCCAAGGAGTAATAATTACCCCATTGCACTAGTCCGCAGCCTAACATCCGTCTTGGTGGTGAATCAAAGTTATGGACGTCGATAACCCCTTTGCACACGTCCCGCAGCAAAGCCCGACTTATGAAGTCACTTGTTGGTTCCCAACTGGATCCTGAGTACAAAATTCCTATTTGGACTACCTATGCATCTCGGGTTTGGTTTTCTCCGGATCGGTTCGGAAACAAGCTTCTATTCAGATCGGTTCTCTTCTTTTCGATCAGTCCATGGTCGTCAACCTCGCTCGGGTCGGGTCGTGGATCCCTCTTCAGGTCGGGTCGGTTCGTGACTTCATCTCCAGGTCGTGATCCTCCTCCGGATCGGGTCATGACATGCTCCAATTCCAGTCCACGGTCTGTCATTCTGGTTCGTAGGTGGCACATCGGTCGTCTCGTGCTTCCTGGTTCGTGGTCTATCTCCTGGTTTGTAGGTGACACACCGGTCGTCTCGTGCTTCCTGGTTCGTGGTCTATCTCCTGGTGCTGGCCTGTCATCAAGATTCAAACAGACGACTCGTTAGGCTCGAGGAGAAACGACATGTACAACTCTGTTTCGTGAAGGGGGGGTGTACCACGAGCGGGGTCTGGTCGGGTAGGGGCGATCCGATCCGGTCCTTGCATATTTTTCCCGCAACTTCCAACGACTGTTTTTACGTCATACGATGGCGTTTTCGACCATTCTAACGTTCTAATCAATCACAAAGCATACCATACAGTCATAGCAACATAGAGAATCAACATTAAACACCAAAACAGCAATCATAGCATGTCAAATGGATCAAACATACCCGAAAACCCTTATTTTCCCCTTAAGCATGTTTAAGCAAATCTAATGGTAGGATTAGCAAAACTTAACCAAACCAACCCACACTTCTAACAGAGGTCTAAAACGGTGTTTAAGAATTTCTAAACATTTTCCCAGAATTTAATCTTGCATAATTTCTCTAATTATCACTAATCACCCTAAGTAACTGTAATTAGTGAGGAACTATGCAAATCACTCACCTTTTCCACAAATAAAACTTTCAGAATTGAAACTCCACTGATTTGGGCGAATACTGATGTCTAACAGCAGCTCCAACCTTGCTTTGGTGTTATTCCTCCTTATTTTGGTGTAGCTTAGGCTAATCCTTGATTAAACCGTGATTAGAGATGATTCTAGATGTTGGAGGCCATTCTTAGGGTTCCTATAATGTATGTGGCAGCTCGAAATTAACTAAAAACCGAAATCCCTAACCTTAGCAGCCCTTAAATACCCCAAATCCCGAAATCCCTCACTAGGCCTAGCTGTTAGTTACCCAATTAAGCCTGGTTAAGTTGTTTTCACCTTCTAAACCTTAATTTAGCTATATCTCCCAAACGGTAAGTCCGTTTGGTTAATGTGACCAATCTACGGAAAGGTAAACCATCGTCCAATTCTAATGGAAGTGGTTTAGGTCAAACTTCCTTATCAATCAAAAGTTATGGCCGAAACAAGATCAACTAGGGGCAAAACGATCATTTAAAAATCGGAAAAAATCATGAACATGGGAAATGACCTCAATAGTCGTCTCCCAAAGTTACACAACCATATGACTTCACATGAAAAAGAAATAAATATTCTATGATCCTTCGATGCGTAGAATGCGGGTTCTTACACGTAGTATCAATTCGAGCAAGAATTTCTTCAATTGGAAACTCACGCAATAGGAAATCGTTCAAGTCAATATATGAAATCAGAGAGCAAGTTATAGGATTTTATTATCCTATTTAAACACTATATTCATCACAGGCGTATATAGATCGAAACCAAAAAAAATCAACACAAGTGCATATAGATTCAAATCAGAATTCACTCACAAGTGTTTCGATCGAGAGAAATCCTAAATCAGATATTTCCACAATGAAGAGCATCAAACGACAAACAGAAAGCTTCGAGCATTAGAGAATTCAAGATCGATTTATCAAGCATTGCGTTTTGCTTTGGGATTTGTAAGAAAACCCTAACCCCAAATTTTCCAGAGCTGCCATTTTTAATCTCCAGAGCAAAGGAGATCGGAAGAACTAAAGTGGTGCACCCAAACAAAGTTGGCCGGCCTATCCAAGATAAAGGGGATATTAGTTTTTCCTTTATAAAGGCTAGGGTTTTATTTTGTTTTAAATTTTGTTGTTTTTTAAATTGTTTTAAGTTGTAAACCAATCCGAACAGTTTTTCTAGTCTATGTAAAAAACTAGGAGATCTAGTTAGGAGTTAGCTGGCAGTTTATTAGAGTCTGTAAAAACTAAGATTACGTGTTACGGGTTTGTAATACGGGAAAATCTGGTCGAGGGGATATCGGTCAGTCTAGGGTTTTGAGCGTAGGGTTAGTACAGAAACAAGGAGTGCAAGTTTAAAGGGTCTGTAAGCAGGATCTGTTATTAACACCTAGTAGAAACCTTAGTGAATGCAGCAGTAGGTAGAGTCTGCCCAAGCTGGGTATATCTGTGAGTTATTTATTTACTGCATTTATTTCCCTGCTGATTTCTGTGCTGTGATTGTTTTTAAATATCTCGATAAACTGTAATAAACCCTATTCACCCCCTCTAGGGTTAATCTAGATCCAACAAGTGGTATCAGAACTTAGTTTTCTTTAACCCTAGAATCATGGATCCTAGTTGTCAGTCTTCTAAGAACCAGTCCAATCGTATTCCATCTATTTTCAATGGTACAGATTTTTTAAATTGGATATTAGAAATGGAATTATATTTAAAATCTGTTGATATTAAATGTTAGGATACTGTTATTAATGGTTATGATATGGTCAATAGGAACGATATTGGATTTAATTCTCATGCTATTCACACTTTGTATTCTTATATTGATGATGTCCAGTATAACCTTATATCTCATTGCTTGACTGCGCAGGAAATATGGAATTTTCTCGATATGATGTATGGAAAGATTGACAACAGCAGCTCAAAACCCAAAATGGTCAACTCATATTCAGATCTATGCTCAGGAAAAGAAACAAATGAAAATTCAAGTAGATCAGACGATGGAGACTCAATAGACAATTAGACCGAAAGCATCTCATATAAAGAGTTGGTTTATATGTGTACCGATTTAACAAAAATCGTTGATAAACTCCATCGTAAAAACAATTCTTTAAAATCTAAAAATCACGAGTTAAATAGCAAAATTAACTGTTTGGAATCAGAATTTACAAATGTCATGAAATTAGAAAATTCTAGCTGTGGAAGTTGTTTGAATTGAAAACTGACCTCGTTCATCTCAATGAAAATATTCAAAGGCTTAAAGAGGAAATTCTTATTTTAAAAGATAATGAGGTTGAGCTAAAAGATTCAAACAATTCTTTACAAAAAGAATTTAATAATTTTAAGGCCATCAAAAATTCCAAACATGAAATTGCTGAAAAAGAAAGCTTGTTGAAAAGTGATTTAATTTTAAACGAGCTTGAAAAAGAGACTGAAAATTTCAAGAAACTTGAAGTTGAAAAACAAATTAAATTTGAATCTAAAATCTTTGAGTCCAAGACCAAAATCAAACTTCTTGAAAACGAAAATTTGTTTTTGAAACAAAATGATACTGAAAGGAGAAAGATCAGCATTAATCGTTGTTCAAATCTGATAAAAGAAAATTCTGATCTTAAATCCAAAATTCAATAATTAGAATCAACTTTAGGTAAATTTTCTAATGGGGAAAAATTGTTGAATATGCTGTTACAAAACCAATTTTCAATTGGTCATAAACAAGGTCTTGGTTTTGGAAAAAAACAAGTGGTTTTGGAAAAGTGAATTCTTGAGATTTTAAAAATCCTTCAAACAACTTTGAAAATAATCATTTTGAAAATTTAAACTCTGATAATTTCAAAGGATTTTTAAATCATGAACGAAATAAGATTTTGTTTGATAACAATCTGTTTAATCCATTTTGGACCCCAAAACGAAATAAAGTGAATTCTTCTAAAGTCAAACAGATTTGGGTTCCTAAGGGGACGAAGGTAAATTCCAATGGGTTGTTATACAAACAAGTTTGTGTACCGAAATACGTGAACAAAACTTTGAGTGGTGTTACTAATTTTGTTAGACCACTTGTAACACCCCGCATTTTTAATGTAATTAAAAATGTTTATATGCATGATAGTGATATGCAGTTTAAATTAATACATACGTTGAAAAGAAGAAAATTTATACGATAACAATTTATGTAATAAAAAAAGATAATAAAATAAATATACTTAATTTAAATATCAGGAATTAAGTAAAAGAGATGTCATCATTGCGTTCGCCTCAAAATTCTGGTTCAGATGGATACCAAGTTTGCGTAAAACGGATAACATATGAAGAAGTTGTAAGCCGCAGAAGTTTATATATGCGTCGGATAAAAAATATATATATTTTATATGCATTGACATATTTAAGGAAAAGAAAAGTAATATACAATAAGGAATGCGCGTTTAACGAGGAGAATGGAAATACATTCATATGCGTGTTCATAAATTTAGTTTAAATTGTAGAGATTATCATGCACTTAAAAGGTTCAATGTATTTGAAAAAAAGAAAAAAAGCATTAAGTACTCTTTTTGGAACCGACAGAGGTTGAAATAAATGTGGCACGTTTTTCGATTTAAATGTTTGCAGACTAGATGCATGCACCTGTGATTAAGGAGACTAGATGCATGCACCTGTGATTAAGGAGACTAGATGCATGCACATATGATTAAGGAGACTAGATGCATGCACCTGTGATATATATATATATATATATATATTTATATATATATATATATATATATATATATAGATGCATGCACCTACGATTATTTATAGCAAACATGTAAATAAAAAAAATGCATAATTATGACATTAATAAATTGGCTTGAGGTTGACTAAATGTTAAGTATTTGGTATTATATATATATGTATATATATATATAAGAGGCAACACTAATTCGAGATTAGGGGATTTGTTTTACTAGTAAGAAATGAAATTGGTAAATTAAAGACACTAATGTTATATTTAGGGATAATATAATGGTTACATTAAATATGGAAAAAGAGAGTACATGTAGTAAATGCATTTAGGCATTTCAAATATGACATGAATAGAAAAACAATAAATAAATAGCCATCAATAATGGCTATGAGAAGGATAAAATAAAAATAAAAAGATATTAAATTCCCTTTAGTAAAATAGTTAACACATACTATATTTTCTACGATTAAAAATAAAATAAAAATAAAGGCATAGTTGGATACCATATTTGATAAGAACATGAGTGTAGTGTAAGTAAACATATGGTATTTATTAACATAAATAAATAATAATTATGTTAAAAAGGTAGAGAAAAATAAATTGTTGCCTTGTTTAAATAAAAGAAAAAGGGAAACAAATTTTATACGGTTAAGGTATAAACAAAGGAATGGTTTTGCTAAATAAATCTTCATTAATGTTCTTTAACAAATAAAAGAGGGCTAGATTCGTAGTTTGGCACCTATATAAACAACCCTAAGCTCATTGTAAACTTCGCAACAATTCGTGGCGAAGCCATGGCTCCCTTCTCTCTCATTTTCTTCTTCTCCAAAAGATCTTGGATCTATTCTCCCCTCTTTTCTCTACAACGTCTATTCTTTAAAATAAAAAGAATAAGATCTAGAACAACAATGAAATAGAAAAGAGATTCAAATCTAAAGAGAAGATAATGGATTCAGATTTGCGAATTTATGCCGCAAAGAGAAATCAAAGATGATTCAAAAACAGAAATCCAAGCTAAGCAAAAGAGGGAAAACAATACTAGAGTTATCTAGTACTCATTTTGAAGACGACAAGCAATGTGAGTGGTTTATAATACAACTTTTGTATAAGATTACTATTTATCGTTCAAACATTCCCCATGTAAAACATGCGATGAAATTATTGTGAAAGATTGGACCTGTAATGTTTTCATATGTTAAATTATTATATGGTCACGTTCCTCCTTTTATCCTTCCCTCTTTATTTCTTTATAATTAGGCTATCTCGAGCCTAGATCTATCATGAAATGAATACGATTGAATATTGCGAACAAAATGGGGAAACACTAGATTTTGGGATATGACATAAATTGGAGAGTTTGGTCATGAATTACAAAGGGTTTGGGTATAGTATACCATTAGCAAGGTTTGAATGTGTAAACCAAGTTGGGAAGTATAAGTATGAACACGATTTGGGTTTTAGCATAAGATTGTCATCATTGAAAAGATTTGAACTTGTTAATTAGACTATGACACTAGAATAAAACATGGATTTGAATTTGGGATTTAATATATTAGTCATATTTTTATAGGACTCGAACCTATTTAAAAATATGAATACCATTGGAAATAAATGATTTGGAATTGGTAAATTTGAATAAAAGTTGGGTAATTGGGTTACATGTAATTTGGTATGAATCAACATTAAATTGGTCTAATTAATGACCACTTGAATAGGCTTAAAAGTAAATTTGAACTGCACAACATGAAATTTGGGGGTTTGGGTGAAATACGAATATTAATAAACCTTTGACACGAGGTTAGACGCAATTGTGGTATAAGACTGCCCGGAACCGCCTGACAAATCTAGCTGCCACAATTGGACGTCTAATGTGAGAGGTCAAAGGAGGAAATTTGAGCGTAATTGTTTATGACACGAGGTTGGACTCAAGTTGTGGCGTAAGACTGCCCGGAACCGCCCGGCACATCCAGCAGCCACAAAATGTTAGTCCAATGTGGGTGGTCATACATCGTTATGGCATAATGAATGCATTAAGGAATACTAACCATAATAAGATATGTGGGTGACAATGGTATGGTTAGAGGGTTAAGTGGGTACAGGTTAGTATAGACTTAACTGTAGTAAGACAAGATATGTATAAACATGTAAGTATAAGACTTAACCGTAGTAAGACATGTGTAAAATATGGAAACAATAATAATAAAAAGGTTAATCTGAACTAATGACAGAATATGGGGAATGGTAAATAACCTATTACAAATTTGAATAAGAAAAAGAAGGATAATAGGTTAGACTTGTCCTAGGGACAAAAGGGGAAAATATGACTTATGGGATACGATAAGTTATAAGAACGAAAAAGGGAAGAATAAGATAACTTATATGAGGAGATATACTTAATTATAAATTAAGCGGTTTGAAAAGGAAGAAGAAGTAAATTTTGAATCATATATGTTGGTTGGGTAGAGTAATTCCCGAGGTGTCAGTCTGATGTTGATCTCGGTCTTCGGGGCTGGTATTTAGGGGGTTGTTCCCCCAATCAGTATATATGTGGGATAAGGTATACTTAATAATGAATTAAATATAGTATGTTGTTGTGACCCAAAAAGGGAATAATTTATGAAATTGAAAGACAACATGTTATAAGGCTTATCAATGGACTTAAGTAAGTTAAGTATAAATTCAGTTGATAACCAACGGTAAACATAAAACTAAGTATCAAACCTTGGTTAAGAGAATCAAGTAATAAACCTTAGTTAAAATAACTAAGTAGATAACGAGAAAGAAAACTAAGTAGTAAACCTTAGTTAAAGTGGACTAAGTTGTAAACCTTAGTTAAGAAAAATGAACGATTGATAGAACTAAGTAGTAAACCTTAGTTAAAAGGACTAAGTAGTAAATATTAGTCAAGAAAACGACGATTCAGGAAACTAAGTAAACCTTAGTTAAAAACTAAGAGGGCTAAGTAGTAAACCTTAGTTAAATTAATTAAGTAGTAAACCTTAGTAGAACAGGAGAAGGAGCGTACGGCCGTCTGATTTTAAAGAAGGCTCCAACAAATTGGGTTACGAAGCCCGAGGCTTCGAGGGGACGTGAGGGTACTCTTGGTATCCCTCTGTGAGACTGCAGGTGATCCTCCTGGGCTCACAGAGGTTAAGGTCTGCGTTAGAAGAACCAAGGCTATTCCCTTGTTGCAATAAATGGCAACCTAAAGACTAGGATGGATCAGTGTGATTCGGCGAGACCAGTAGCCTTGTGATAGCAACTCGTCGTCTACCTACCATCTTGAGTCAGTCGAGATACGCACAGCGGAAAGGCGGAGAACTCCTACGAACCATATACTTTCTATCTAGTTGTGGTTGCGGTTGCGGTTGGCCATAGGTTAGTGGGGCATAGAGGGTCGGCATATAGTTCTCATTTTTCAAGGATGGCCTTTCATTAGTTGAGGGAGGGGTCGAGTGGGACCATAGCCACTAGAAAAACAGACCTTAGCATCTGCATCGGCAGACAACTTAAAGCTCCCGACCGAGTTCCGTGTTTCTTGACTTGCCCTGCCACGGGACTCGGGTAGCACATATAGTGTACATGCGCATCTAGTCATTGAAAAACGGTTCACGATACTTACGCGAGGAAGGTCTAGGAACATATATCGCTCTGGGTAGTGTGTCCTAGACTAGAGGGCATATTTCGTTAGGTAGCATAATCCCTAATAGCCCTAGGTGGCATAAACCCTAACCGAATTAAGGAAACGTGGCAGCCCAAACAATTACGGAAATGGTGGCACTACGCTGAGGTAGTATATAGTTACGTAATGAAGTCCGTACGATAAATGGAAAGGGACTGCACACATACATGGAAAAGATAATACGAGTAGGGGGTATCCACATATACGAGATATTAGGTTAATATACTAGTATGTGAATAAGAACGACATGAGTTTAGCCTTAGGTGCTAATGGCGAGATTTACCTAATAACTAAGAAAATATACGGAACGGTATATGTAGTGTTACACAGAAGTTTATTATAAGTCCTCTCACACAGAACTTATGTTCTGACCCCCTCCTCATTACATACTTCCAGGTTAGGTTCATGACAGAGATGGTATAACTTTGGATACTGGTTAAACAATATGATTTATAAGGTAAAGCTATTTTTGAATATATTATATTTTAATTCCTTCCACTGTGAGATGCTCTACGAGTTCTGACCATGTTTCTTTATCTCTGACTTTTTCTGCAGGATACCAGAGCCCCCAATTCGGGTTTTGATAGATCGAATTTGAAAAATTCGGTCTGTCGGAATCTGGGTTGTCACATCTGGTATCAGAGCTTCGGTTTTGTGTTCCTAGGGAGATAATGAGTGAACGTATTTGTATTTTCGTAAATATAAATATATTATATATATAAACCTAGATCCATATAGTAGCCCACTAGACATGAAAAGAGTTGGGATATTTAGTTTGTACACTAAAGTAATAAACATAGAAATTTTTGAGACCCTTAGGTGGTTTGGTTGGAAAGTGTACAATATGTATTAGGGAAAGAAAGTATCCCATAGAGTTAAAACTGAATTGTTATTATTTCAGAGTAGTGGGTTTAGAAGTGAAACCTTATAAACTAGAAAAGGTTGAAAAATGTGGAAAATGGATTGGGAATATATATAGTCGAGAAAATTTAATTCGTGAAAGTGCCTAGGAAAGCCTAGTGAGTTGAAGAACCACTTTGAGTCTAACCCAATGATAAGTTATTAGAACCTAACTGGAGATTGGTGGGGTTGAGTGATTCTCTGAGTATCAATCTGATGTTGATTTCGGTCTTCGGGGTTGATGCTTAGGGAATTATTCTCTTACCAATTTCCGGTCAAAGATTAGCTAATGTTAAAACTAATGGAAAATTCCCGTAGAATGCATAAACATTGAGAAACCTAGGTTTGTTGCTTGAGAAAAAGAGATAAAGTATAGGCTAGTAATACACAGCATGGACTAGTAGTTACTACTAGGTAGGGAATGGAAAGCAAGTGTATAGATCCTATTGAGTGGACTCGCGATAGTTGTAGCTGTGTAAGATACTGTTTGAGTAGAAAACAGAAAAGCTTGGTTGAAAAATAAACTTAAGAAGAAGACTAGCCTAACTAACGAGAAAACAACTGAATCAATCAAGTAACAAAACGTGACGAGAAAAGAAATTGAAAATCTTAAAAAAAACTTATGTAATTGTGCCTGGATAGGAAAATAGAAACTTTTTATAGAATAGCTATGTAAAAATCTAAGTGCAACTAGAAAAGGTACATAAAAGAAAAACGGAAAATGTAAATTTTTCCGTTTTATACCTTTTTGTAACATAAGAAATCGAATTTGGAAAAAAATAGATTTTTCTAAATTTCGAATTTAATGATGGTTGGTAGGGTTTGGATGCAACAATTGGATGAACCGTGCCCTTATTTAAGAGTGTGGGAAAATTTGAATGAAAAATGTTTTGGTTTTTCAAAAATATTGCATTCATATAGAACTGCAAGTATATTTAGGATGTGAGCATCATGTTTTGAAAGAGTTTTTAAAAATTTGCATACATATAGGTGGTACCAAATTAGGCATACATGCATTACTATGATGTGTTTCACTTTGCACATGTGCACAATGTTTGAAAAAATGGATGTACACATGATGGATGATATAATATGCGAGGGATTATTTGATTTTACCCTTACCAAATTTCGGGGACGAAATTTCTTTAGGGTGGGAGAATGTAACACCCCGCATTTTTAATGTAATTAAAAATGTTTATATGCATGACAGTGATATGCAGTTTAAATTAATACATACATTGAAAAGAAGAAAATTTATACGATAACAATGTATGTAACAGAAAAAGATAATAAAATAAAGATACTTAATTTAAATATCAGAAATTAAGTAAAAGAGATGTCATCATTGCGTTCGCCTCAAAATTCTGGTTCAGATGGATACCAAGTTTGCGTAAAACGGATAACATATGAAGAAGTTGTAAGCCGCAGAAGTTTATATACGCGTCGGATAATATATATATATATTTTATATGCATTGACATATTTAAGGAAAAGAAATGTAATATACAATAAGGAATGCGCATTTAAAGAGGAGAATGGAAATACATTCATATGCGCGTTCATAAATTTAGTTTAAATTGTAGAGATTATCATGCACTTAAAAGGTTCAATGTACTTGAAAAAGAAAGAAAGCATTAAGTACTCTTTTTGGAACCGACAGAGGTTGAAATAAATGTGGCACGTTTTTCGATTTAAATGTTTGGAGACTAGATGCATGCACCTGTGATTAAGGAGACTAGATGCATGCACCTGTGATTAAGGAGACTAGATGCATGCACATATGATTAAGGAGACTAGATGCATGCACCTGTGATATATATATATATATATATATATATATATATATATATATGCATGCACCTACGATTATTTATAGCAAACATGTAAATAAAAATAAAATAAAAAGTTAATGCATAATTATGACATTAATAAATTGGCTTGAGGTTGACTAAATGTTAAGTATTTGGTATTATATATATATACATATATATATATATATATATATATATATATATATATATATATAAGAGGCAACACTAATTCGGGATTAGGGGATTTGTTTTATTAGTAAGAAATGAAATTGGTAAATTAAAGACATTAATGTTATATTTAGGGATAATATAACGGTTACATTAAACATGGAAAAAGAGAGTACATGTAGTAAATGCATTTAGGCATTTCAAATATGACATGAATAGAAAAACAATGAATAAATAGCCATCAATAATGGCTATGAGAAGGATAAAATAAAAATAAAAAGATAATAAATTCCCTTTAGTAAAATAGTTAACACGTACTATATTTTCTACGATTAAAAATAAAATAAAAATAAAGGCATAGTTGAATACCATATTTGATAAGAACATGAGTGTAAGTAAACATATGGTATTTATTTACATAAATAAATAATAATTATGTTAAAAAGGTAGAGAAAAATAAATTGTTGCCTTGTTTAAATAAAAGAAAAAGGGAAACAAATTTTATACGGTTAAGGTATAAACAAAGGAATGGTTTTGCTAAATAAATCTTCATTAATGTTCTTTAACAAAATAAAAGAGGGCTAGATTCGTAGTTTGGCACCTATATAAACAACCCTAAGCTCATTGTAAACTTCACAACAATTCGTGGCGAAGCCATGGCTCCCTTCTCTCTCATTTTCTTCTTCTCCAAAAGATCTTGGATCTATTCTCCCCTCTTTTCTCTACAACATCTATTCTTTAAAATAAAAAGAATAAGATCTAGAACAACAACGAAATAGAAAAGAGATTCAAAGCTAAAGAGAAGATAATGGATTTAGATTTGCGAATTTATGCCGCAAAGAGAAATCAAGGATGATTCAAAAACAGAAATCCAATCTAAGCAAAAGAGGGAAAACAATATTAGAGTTATCTAGTACTCATTTTGAAGACGACAAGCAATGTGAGTGGTTTATAATACAACTTTTGTATAAGATTATTATTTATCGTTCAATCATTCCCCATGTAAAACATGCGATGAAATTATTGTGAAAGATTGGACCTGTAATGTTTTCATATGTTAAATTATTATATGGTCACGTTCCTCCTTTTATCCTTCCCTCTTTATTTCTTTATAATTAGGCTATCTCGAGCCTAGATCTATCATGAAATGAATATGATTGAATATTGCGAACGAAAAGGGGAAACACTAGATTTTGGGATATGACACAAATTGGAGAGTTTGGTTATGAATTACAAAAGGTTTGGGTATAGTATACCATTAGCAAGGTTTGAATGTGTAAACCAAGTTGGGAAGTATAAGTATGAACACGATTTGGGTTTTAGCATAAGATTGTCATCATTGAAAAGATTTGAACTTGTTAATTAGCATATGACACTAGAATAAAACATGGATTTGAATTTGGGGATTTAATATGTTAGTCATATTTTTATAGGACTCGAACCTATTTAAAAATATGAATACCGTTGGAAATAAATGATTTGGAATTGGTAAATTTGAATAAAAGTTGGGTAATTGGGTTACATGTAATTTGGTATGAATCAACATTAAATTGGTCTAATTAATGACCACTTGAATAGGCTTGACTGCACAACATGAAATTTGGGGGTTTGGGTGAAATACGAATATTAATAAACCTTTGACACGAGGTTAGACGCAATAGTGGTATAAGACTGCCCGGAACCGCCCGGCAAATCCAGCTGCCACAATTGGACGTCTAATGCGAGAGGTCAAAGGAGGAAATTTGAGCGTAACGGTTTATGACACGAGGTTGGACTCAAGTTGTGGCGTAAGATTGCCCGGAACCGCCCGGCACATCCAGCAGCCACAAAATGTTAGTCCAATGTGGGTGGTCATACATCATTATGGCATAATGAATGTATTAAGGAATACTAACCATAATAAGACATGTGGGTGACAAGGGTAAGGTTAGAGGGTTAAGTGGGTACAGGTAAGTATAGACTTAACTGTAGTAAGACAATATATGTATAAACATGTAAGTATAAGACTTAACCGTAGTAAGACATGTGTAAAATATGGAAACAATAATAATAAAAAGGTTAATCTGAACTAATGACGGAATATGGGGAATGATAAATAACCTATTACAAATTTGAATAAGAAAAAGAAGGATAATAGGTTAGACTTGTCCTAGGGACAAAAGGGGAAAATATGACTTATGGGATACGATAAGTTATAAGAACGAAAAATGGAAGAATAAGATAACTTATATGAGGAGATATACTTAATTATAAATTAAGCGGTTTGAAAAGGAAGAAGAAGTAAATTTTAAATCATATATGTTTGTTGGGTAGAGTTATTCCCGAGGTGTCAGTCTGATGTTGATCTCGGTCTTCGGGGCTGGTATTTAGGGGGTTGTTCCCCCAATCAGTATATATGTGGGATAAGGTATACTTAATAAGGAATTAAATATAACATGTTGTTGTGACCCAAAAAGGGAATAATTTATGAAATTGAAAGACAACATGTTATAAGGCTTATCAATGGACTTAAGTAAGTTAAGTATAAATTCAGTTGATAACCAACGGTAAACATAAAACTAAGTATCAAACCTTGGTTAAGAGAATCAAGTAATAAACCTTAGTTAAAATAACTAAGTAGATAACGAGAAAGAAAACTAAGTAGTAAACCTTAGTTAAAGTGGACTAAGTTGTAAACCTTAGTTAAGAAAAATGAACGATTGATAGAACTAAGTAGTAAACCTTGGTTAAAAGGACTAAGTAGTAAACCTTAGTCAAGAAAACGACGATTCAAGAAACTAAGTAAACCTTAATTAAAAACTAAGAGGGCTAAGTAGTAAACCTTAGTTAAAGAAACTAAGTAGTAAACCTTAGTAGAACACGAGAAGAAGCGTACGGCCGTCTGATTTTAAAGAAGGCTCCAACGAATTCAGTTACGAAGCTCGAGGCTTCGAGGGGACGTGAGGGTACTCTTGGTATCCCTCTGTGAGGCTGCAGATGGTCCTCCTGGGCTCACAGTGTTTAAGGTCTGCGTTAGAAGAACCAAGGGTATGCCTTGGTTGCAATAAATGGCAACCTAAAGACTAGGATGGACCAGCGTGATTCGGCGAGACCAGTAGCCCTGTGATAGCAACTCGTCGTCTACCTACCATCTTGAGTCAGTCGAGATACGCACAGCGGAAAGGCGGAGAACTCCTACGAACCATATACTTGCTATCTAGTTGTGGTTGCGGTTGCGGTTGGCCATAGGTTAGTGGGGCATAGAGGGGCCGGCATATAGTTCTCATTTTTCAAGGATGGCCTTTCATTAGTTGAGGGAGGGGTCGAGTGGGACCATAGCCACTAGAAAAACAGACCTTAGCATCTGCATCGGCAGACAACTTAAAGCTCCCGACCGAGTTCCGTGTTTCTTGACTTGCCCTGCCACGGGACTCGGGTAGCACATATAGAGTACATGTGCATCTAGTCATTGAAAAACGGTTCACGATACTTACGCGGGGAAGGTCTAGGAACATATATCGCTCTAGGTAGTGTGTCCTAGACTAGAGGGCATATTTCGTTAGGTAGCATAATCCCTAGTAGCCCTAGGTGGCATAAACCCTAACCAAATTAAGGAAATGTGGCAGTCCAAATAATTATGGAAATGGTGGCACTACGCTGACGTAGTATATAGTTACGTAATGAAGTCCGTACGATAGATGGAAAGGGACTGTACACATACATGGAAAAGATAATACGAGTAGGGGGTATCCACATATACTAGATATTAGGTTAATATACCAGTATGTGAATAAGAACGACATGAGTTTAGCCTTAGGTGCTAATGATGAGATTAACCTAATAACTAAGAAAATATACAGAACGGTATATGTATTGTTACACAAAAGTTTATTATAAGTCCTCTCACACAGAACTTATGTTCTGACCCCCTCCTCATTACATACTTCCAGGTTAGGTTCATGACAGAGATAGTATAGCTTTGGATACTGGTTAGACAGTATGATTTATAAGGTAAAGCTATTTTTGAATATATTATATTTTAATTCTTTCCGCTGTGAGATGCTCTACGAGTTCTGACCATGTTTCTTTATCTCTGTCTTTTTCTGCAGGATACCAGAGCACCCAACTCGGGTTTTGATAGATTGAATTTGAAAAATTCGGTCTGTCGGAATCCGGGTTGTCACACCACTCAATTCTCTAAACTATTAGATACTTGAGGAGGCTGAGGAATTGTTGTGCAAAAAGAGATTTGAAACCAAGCTGAACTATATTTCTGTATCATTTACTGTCCCTTAGCCAAGTATGTTGAGTTAGAGATTCTGATTTACATTGGATTCTAGTATGATCTCTAAAATCACTTTTGTAAATATTTTTTTCTTGTTTATTTCTCCTTCTACCTCCTTCTGTTTTTTTTTCGATTTGTCAATACTATATTTTTCTTCTCTAGGCTTCTTTAACTTCCAGTTGCAAAACTCTTGATTTTCTAAATATTTGCTTCACTTGAAAGAAATTCTGTTGTTTTAAATCTTATCCATACCTTTAATCTAAACTTGTATATATCTGCAATTGTTTTGAAGTTCATTTTATGTTTTCTGAATTCCTAACAGTGTTGATGTATTCTTGTTATATCTTGAACATTGTTAATATGAATTCTAATATTTTTTTAAGTTCTGAAAGTTTAATGGAATTTCACACAACACTGCTGTTTTGAGTTTTCTTCTAATTCATTTTAGAATAACTTAAAATGTTATACTTATTACAGCACACTACTACTTATCAGTCGTCATAATTTCATTATTTTTCAGATTGGCTTGGATATTTTGAATTATCTTGAATTAGTGATACATCTTGAAATTCATCTTTATTCATGATCATTATGGTTGAAATTTGTTTGGTTGAAATCATATGAAATTCTTGATACTTTGAATATCACACACCGCATAAACTTGAAATTATCAATCTTGTGTGACTAATTCATTATATCCCAAAAATTTGACATAGATTCAAGTGATTTCAAATAAGTTATTTTAACTTTCTGGATCATGAATATCCCTCAAATGTGATGTAAATGATCTGAGATATCTCTTATGCCTGTCAGAAATAATTTGGAAAAATTCCTTGAAAATTCGGCCTTGAAACTCACTGTTATTTCATGATTATTTGATTCGAATATATGTTTGTTTAAAATCATTTGAAATTATTGATTTATCGAATCACACATATATCTTGAATCTAAAATTAACATTCTGGTGTGATTTATTCACTGAATCTTGAGAAATTTCATACTCCTCAAATGATTTCAAATAAACGGTATTTTTAATCATTGGATCATGAATCAACTTATGTGACCGCCTTTATGACAGCATGCCACGCACCAGCCAACATTTCCTCCGAAAGTGCGTTGTACACATGCCCGACTAGCGCAGGACGTTCGCCAAAGAAAGGAAAGAAGAAAATGAACTAACCAAGAACCTGTAGTATGTCTCACAGCGCATGGAATAAAACATAATAACAACATACTTGACATAAACAGGTGAGACAGTGCATAAGCTGAAAAACAAAACCAACATCATCAGAGTAGCGGAAATCCAAAATACATCTTATTACAACTTTTCAAACTGTCTCTAAAGCAAAGTAAAGGAAAGGTACACTACTAATGCCTAAAGTAGTGACCGCAGCAACACAGGGAGAATATATATATATATATATATATATCATATGTGGAAACCTCCTGCTTGTCTCCAGTACAACTACTCGTGCATCACCAGCTAACCTGTCTCTAGTCTGCTCGTGAGAGCACCCAGAGTAATAAGAAGAGACATAAAACTCTGGGTCAGACAAAAAGTCTGGTATGAGCGAAAAGCAGCAAAATAGAACAAAACAGGTATACTAAACCATACCTGAACTTGAACCTGCAACCAAAGAGTTAGCACTGCATACTGTACAATACACTAAGGTGCCACTAAACAGAGGGTGTGAAGATAACGGGGGAGGGGGTGTGCATGTCATAGTGATAGCAAACAAATCAATCATAGCAACCATCCTCACATCTCTCGCTCAGTGCGTAAAGCATACGATGTCCACCACTTTCAACCACTAGACATCGAAGTAGTGACGTAGTTCGGCTTGTACAAATACTGCTACCACCAAGCTTACCTCATGGAGTCATGACTAAATCTTTTCAAATGACCCCACTTCATTGGTTTATAGCTCTCTAGTCATACCTAGGCCACTGTGGCCCTGAATCCGTTCACGTACCCCCTACACGTAGTGATCCAAAGTCATAGACATCGACAACCCCTTAGCACACATCCCGCAGCAAAGCCCAACTCATGAAGTTGACTCATTGGATCCCAGCTAGATCATAAATTCTACTTCCCATTTGGACTACCATTGCATCTCAGGTTTTGGTCTTCTCCTCCGGATCAGTCTTCATTCATTTCACTTTGCTTCAGGTCGTGGTCATCAGCCCCTCGGTTTGGATCGTGCTCCACCCTTGGATCGGTTCGCAGTCGCCACTCTGGTCCTGGTTGGATCGCGCTCCCTCCACTGGATCGGGTCGTGGTACCCCTGGTCGTGACGTCATACTCCAGTTCGGTTCGTGAGTGATCCCTGCTCCAGGTCAGATCGGGTCGTGGCTCCTTCATTCGTGGCGCCTCAGGTCGGTCCTCCTCTTCAGGCATCAGTTCGTGGCTTACTTTCCCAGGCGGATCGTGGCGCTCAAGCTGGAGTGGGTCGGGTCATGGAGAGAGGGGGCGATCCGATCCGGATCCCTGCATATTTTCGTGCAACTTTTCCAGCGACTGTTTTACGCCATGCAATGGCGTTTTCGACCAACCTAACTTTTCTAATCAATCACAAAACATACCGTGCAGTCATAGCAACATGTAGAAATAACCATAAACACCAAAATATCAATTTGATAAGCTAAAACGGATTAAACATAGCCAAAACCCCATATTTTCCCTTAAGCATGTTTAACAACAACTAATGATAGGATTAGCAAAACTTAGCCAAATCAACCCAAATTTATAACAGAGGTCTAAAATAATATTTCAGAATTTATAAGTATTTTTACAGAATTTATTTATGCATAAATTCGCTAATTAACACTAATCACCCTGATTAACTGCAATTAGTGTCAAAACAATGCTAATCACTCACCTTGGCAACAAATAAAACTCAGATCTGAAATGATTCTTTGTTTGGCATGAATACTAATGTCTAATAGTAGCTCTAACCTTGCTTTGGTGCTATCTCTCCCTAATTTTATGTTGCTTAGCCCAATCTTCAATTAGAAAGTGGTTTAGAGGTGTTTTAGATGTTGGAGGCCATGGCTGGATTGAAGGAACAAAAAGTGGCGGCTGAAAATGACAAAAAGGATGTTCTCTAAACCCTAACAACCCTTAAATACTCCAAATCCCGAAATCCCCGAATGGGCCTAGCTGTTAATTACCCAATTAAGCCCGGTTAAGCTGTTTTTCACCTTCTAAACCTTAATTAAGCCATATTTCCCAAATAGTAAAGTCTGTTTGGTAAATGTGACCACTCTACGGAAAGGTAAACCATCAAATGAATCTAATGGAAGTGGTTTCAGGTTAAAACTCCTTACCAATCAAAAGTTATGGATGAAATAAGTTCAACTAGGGGCAAAATGGTCATTTAAAAATTGGTAAAAATCATGAACATGGGAAATGACCCCAATAGCCGTTTTCCAAAAGTACATGACCATACGACTTACCAAGATAAAGAAATAAATATTCTACGATCCTTCAATGCGTAGAATGCGGGTCGTTACATTCTTCCCCCCTTAAGAAATTTCATCCCCGAAATTCCATAACTAAACATACAAAGGATTTCGCATGCCTACCAATCATTTACAAACAATAAAGCATACAAAATAACACAACAAGCCTATCCTAGCTGCGGTTTACTAACAAAGGAGTACTACATCGATAATAAAAACCTTATCTGGCAAAGAGTTGTGGATACGTCTTCCTAACACTCTCCTCTGTCTCCCAAGTACAATCATCATCATTCTCACCCCACTAAACTTTGACTAATTTCACCACCTTCCTTCACAGCTGCTTCGTATCGTCCCCAACAATACACATCGGTCTGCGGCTCTATACTGCCTTAGATGCTATCTCAATATCGTCCAACTGATTCGGTGAAATAATCAATCGGGGTCATGCACAAACTTTCTTATCTGGGAAAAATGAAATATGATATGAACTCCTGCCATCTTGTCTGGAAACTCAACTTTATACGCCAAATTCCCAACTTGTTCTAGAACTAGGAATGGACCAACAAACCTTGGTGCCATCTTTCCTCTTCTACCAAATCGAGTCACCTTTTTCAACGGAGAAATCTTGACGAATACCAAATCTCCAACTGAGAACTTCAAATCCCTTCGCCTTTTATCAGCATAACTCTTCTGCATATCTTGGGCAGCCTTCATTCGCTGTCGAATAACCTTAATCTTCTCTGAAATTTCTCTTACAACTTCTGGTCCAAGCATAAACTTCTCACCAGTTTCCAACCAACATGTCGGTGGGTTACACGGTCTTCCGTACAAAGTTTCAAATGGAGCCATACCAATACTAGATTGATAACTGTTATTATAGGAAAACTCTACTAGTTGCAGATGGTTATCCCATGGTCCTCCCAATTTCCAATACGCAAGCACGCAAAAGATCTTCTAACACTCGATTCACCCTCTCTGCCTGTCCGTTGGTTTGAGGACGATACGCGATACTAAGATGTAATTCAGATCCTAACGCCTCTTGTAAGCTCTTCCAAAATTCGTTAGTAAATAATGGATCTCGGTCACTCACAATGCTTTTGGGTATTCCATGAAATCTCTTTACCCACTTTATAAACAGTTCAGCTAACTTAGTTGTCGTTCTATTCGACTTTGTAGGATCTAAATTAACCCTAGAGGGGGGGTGAATAGGGTTTATCGCAGATTTTCGCAGAATAATTAAATAAAAACAGCACAGATAATAATCAGAATAAATGCGGAAAATAAATAACACACAGATATATCCAGCTTCGACAAAACCCTGCCTACTGCTGCATTCCCCAAGGTTTCTACTAGGAGTTAAAACAATCTCTACGCTTACAATCCCCTGTAAACTCGCGACACTCGCTCCAACTGTTCTTAACCCTACGCTCAAAACCCTGCACTGGTTTTTATCCCCCAAAACCAGATTTCTCCGAATTACAGACCCTGTAATTCGTCTCCCTAGTTTTCAAAGTTAAACTAGAAAACTTACAGATTTGATTGCAAATTTAAAAAAAAACGAATAAAAAAGCCCTTATAAATTTAGAAATCCTTGGAGTTTAAATTAGGGTTGTCCTCCTTTTGTTTAACCCTTGGCCGGCCTCTTTTATTTTCACTTGACCACTTGAGTTTTTGCCCGATCACTTTCCTTAAAAATGGCGGCGGCTTCAAGGAAATCAAATTAGGGTTTCTCTTAAATCACTGAATCGAGATGCTTGGTTGATGACAATCAGTTCTTTGCTGCTCGATTCTTCTTGGCTTCAATCTTTAGCGGCTTGTATCTTCTTCGATTGATTTTATGGACTCTGATTTTGGATCCAAGTTTTCTGGTATGATTTTTCACTTCGAATTTTTTGCTTTTTATTTGCGTTGGAACTCAGATGCTCTTCTACCGATGAGGATTGGTGTTTAAATAGGATTAAAAATCCTAAATATTCTCTGATTTTTTAAGCTTAGACTTGGTTTGATATTCGAGTAATTTTTGGCTTGAAGTCTTCGGTTTTGAACTTGTGATTTCTGTGGAAATTTCCTCGGATTATTTGAACTTGATTATGCTTGTTTCCCCCTTTTTAATTGCATGATTTTAAATTGGATTTGCTCGATGAACCTGGATTTTATTATAAACAAAAAACCGAATATATTTTTGTGGAATACTTGCGTGATAAAATTCTTCAAATTAAATGGTCTTGAATTCTCCTGATTTTCTGAATATATTTCCGTGATTACTTCTTGTGATTTTTATTCCTTCTGGAACTTAGACTCGGTCTTGAATTTTTGGAAATTTGCGTGTGACTTTATTGCTTTTAGTTGGTTCAGATGATTTTGAACTGATAAGAACAGTTACTCTATAAAACAGATTTGCACAAGTCCTTTACTTGAACTTGTGTCACTTGTCTTGGTTTGGCCACTTTAGTATTGACTGAAATCCTTGCATTTGCTTCACGCTTTGATAAGAACAGATGCTATACTCAATATATTTGTTATGCTTTGTTTATTTGTTGCCCCTTGCTTCATTGATTTGTCCTTTTTTCCTGAACTGGTAATTCGAATGTCCATTTATTACTGTCTTGACATTTTTTATGAACATGATACTGTACTTTGCACTTGAGTTATTTTCATGTTTGATTTGGTCATTGTATTGGTACTTGTATCCTTTAATAATGCTGAACTATTCTTTCACCATTGCCGCCAAGAACTTGAGACTGAAATATGTTTGTAACTTGCTCGGCCTGCTGGTTTGTGTGTATATCCTTTGTAGCTGTGTGACATTGCTTGGTCATTTTTGTGTTCCTTCTTTGTTTGACATCATGAAGTGTCTTGTAGTACTCGCCACAAGTTGCTTATGATATATTTGAGCTCACCATAATGTTGTACCATATACTTAAGTCTGTAGCTCTATTGTATATTGCATGACCTGTTATACATTTGTGACACTTAAGATTGCACGCATGATGAGTTGTTGTTTTGTATTAGCTCGATCCTTGGATTCACACGCCACATAACACTAGTTAGAAATGCAGTATCATCATCATTATGTTTTTGAACTTGTTATTGCTGAATCATACTAGTTGACTGCCTCTTGACACTATACTCCAATACTTGTATTAGAGCTGATTTTTTAATGTCCTATCCTGCCTCATGTTTGCTCTAAATGTTGATCCATGCTCTGGTTAATACTGTGTCTATACTCCATGCAGTTTGCTCTGCCATCTCATTTACACTTGAACTTGTGGTTGTTGAACACATGTTTGTGCTGCACCCATGTGTATAGTATCATTTTAATCTTGCCGAAGCATTGCTGCATGCATATTCTTGTGTATGCTGAAACCATTTTGTTTTAATGAATATGTTGACTTGAACTCGACCATGCTACTTGTACTGCTGTATGTTTCCATCTGCCATGTTTAATGCTTTTGAACAATTTCACTTCTGTATTGATTTGATTACCTGTGCTTAAATGCTCTGCCATTTGCTCATTGATTTGCACTGGGTTGAGACGGTCCTTGTGGCTACTCCTCAGTCGTGACACTGGATTGGCGTGGCAGTACACACGTGTATACACGTGTGTATATGCAGCCATCCAGACGAGTTTTTCTGTCCCTGCATATCAGACCAAGTCTAGAAAAGTGATGAGAAACACACCGTAATTCTGAGGCAAATAAAATTTAAAAATAAATTTTTATTTGCTTTTATTCTATTTTATTTTTGTTGCAGTCTACTGTGTGTTCTTCTTGTGACAGGTATGAAGACAGGATTTGACTGAAGGCTGTGAAGAGAGAAGATGGACGATAGAAGACAGTAAAAACAAACAGTGTCAATGTATGAAAGTGTTTGTATATGTGAGTGTAAATGTAGTTGTATAGAGTGAGTGATAGAGTTGTATGAATGAAATGTAGTATGTCAAATAGTGGAGTAAAAAGATGTACTTTTTGATATTGAAATAAAATACTGTGTGATTGTTCAAATTTCTGTACAGTTTGTTGTGTAGTAAATCAGTGCATTTACAAACACATTCAATAATAAAATATATTTGGTTGTTATCATCAAACAAAAATCATATAATTGTGTATACAACACTGTTATATACAACAATCTCCCCCTTTTGATGATGACAAACAAATAAAAGATTTTGAATGTATGAATGTGGTTGAAACGTGAAGTATGTTACTCCCCCTATTTGTATGCTCCCCCTACAACTAAGCTTCCCTTATTGATGCATAGATTTGAAAATTTTGAAATGAATTAATCAATCCCAAATTTCAAAATATTCTATAAATGTTTACTCATCCATCAAAATCTTGACCATTCTCCCCCTTTTGTTATCATCAAAAGAATAGCAGAAATTAAAACAGTGATGAATATAAACTAGAAATATAAATTCGGATCAAGAGGATAATATATCGTAAATCTCATTGAATCAAACAAAAATCATAATATTCTTGGAATCAGAGACAAATTTCACTTTCAGAATGAATGGATTTTCTATGGATTTTATAGAATTAGGAGAGTTCAATAAAAATTGACTATTTGAATATAAAATTTAAAGATTTTAAATATGCTTAAAAATGTGTTAAGCACTTCCTAACCACGCATAGCCCAAAGGTCTTTTAAATGGGGTTAGTAGTAACTTAACTTTATCCTCTCTGATGAGTTCCATCCATGCACAGCCCAAAGGTCTTTTAAGTGAGAATGGAAGTACATAGAGATTAAGGTAATTCACCCACGCATAACCGCGAGGACTTTTAAATGGGAGTGAGTACCAAGGATAAATTATTATTTATTTATTTCTAAATTCCAAGAATAATTAGAACTCCCCAGGTTAAATAAAACCATGATGAGTGACAGAAGTATGGTAGATATAGAAGATGGTCGTAAAATAAGCTCTAATTCAAAAGTATTATAAAATTTGTCCAATCATCATGAGATTTAAAAATATTTCCTCATGATAAAAACAATTATAGTCAATACTCATTACAATTCCAAGATCTGATATAATTTCAACGAGTTCCAAAATAGTTCAAATGATCAATCATTTAACTCTAGAATAACCATTTATGAATTTTTTAAAAAATGGATAATGATCAATCAATTTCTGTGATTCCCAAATCTAAGCGTAATCGTGAAAATCTATCTTCGGGAAGAGGTTTTGTAAAGATATCAGCAAGTTGACAGTCAGTTGAAATAAACTCAATACAAATATCTTCTCGCGAAATGTGATCTCTAATAAAATGATGTCTCACATCTATGTGTTTAGTGCGTGAATGGTGAACAAGATTATTAGACAAGTCTATAGCACTTTTACTATCACATTTTAGTGGTACTTTTTTATAAATTAGACCAAAGTCTAAAAGAGTTTGCATCATCCATAGTATTTGTGCACAACAACTTCCCAAAGCAATGTATTCAGCCTCAGTTGTGGATAAAGCAACACAATTTTGTTTTCGACTTGACCACGAGACTAACGAGTGTCCTAGCATAAAACAAGTCCCACTTGTGCTTTTTCTATCAACAAGGGATCCAGCATAATCAGCATCAGAATATCCAATTAATTCGAAATTATTGCATGCGGGGTACCATAAACCAAATTTGTGTGTGTGCAAAAGATATCTTAATATTCTTTTTATGGCTTTTAAGTGAGATTCTTTTGGATTGGATTGAAAGCGTGCACATAAACAAACAGCAAACATAATATCAGGCCTAGATGCAGTGAGATAAAGAAGCGAACCAATTATTCCACGATATTTTTTCTGATCAACTGCCACTCCTTTCTCGTCTTTGTCAAGCTTGGTTGAAGGACTCATCGGTGTTCTGAGTGGTTTTGCATTTTCTAGTCCAAATCTTTTCAGCAATTCAGCAATGTATTTTGTTTGTGATATGAAAATTCCCTTGGAGCTTTGTTTGATTTGAAATCCAAGGAAGTATTTTAACTCACCTACTAAGCTCATTTTGAATTTATCCTGCATGACTTTTTCAAATTTCTCACACAAACAATCATTAGTAGCACCATATATAATATCATCAACATAAATTTGGACTATTAAAAAGTCATCATCTTCATGTAATAGAAACAATGTAGTGTCAGCACTGCCCTTTTTAAACCCGTTTTCCAAAAGATATGCACTTAAACAATCGTACCAAGCTCTAGGAGCTTGTTTAAGACCATATAATGCTTTTTCAAGTTTGAATACATGATTTGGATATTCATGATTTTCAAAACCGGGGGGTTGTTCCACAAAAACTTATTCTTTTAATTCTCCATTTAAAAACGCACTTTTTACGTCCATTTGTTTAAGTTTGAAACCTTTATAACACGCAAAACTGAGCAAAATTCTAATGGCTTCTAACCTAGCTACTGGTGCAAATGTCTCATCAAAATCAATGCCTTCAATTTGATTATATCCTTTTGCAACCAGCCTAGCTTTGTTTCTAATTACATTTCCGGATTCATCAAGTTTATTTTTGAACACCTATTTAGTTCCTACTACTGGATAGTCATTCGGTCTAGGAACTAATTTCCAAACTTTATTCCGCTCAAATTGATTAAGTTCTTCTTGCATCGCTAAAATCCAACTTTCATCATTAAGTGCAATTTCAACATTTTTAGGTTCGATTTCTGAGATAAAACAACTGTGAATACAAAAAGTACAGATATCTTTATTAAATGATGAACGAGTTCGTATACCTACCGTTGGATTTCCTATCACCAATTCTGGAGGATGGTTGGCTTTGAATTTCAACTTTTCGACTTCAAACGTTTGTTTTGTTTGATCATCACTGCCAGTCTTCTCTTTGCTATTTTCTTTTTCACCCTCATATGTAATTCCCTCATCGTTTTTCTCTTTGTCCACTGTATCCAGATCTGATTCATCAAATTTCACGTTTATGGTTTCAACAATGGTTTTTGATCGTTTGTTGAAGATTCGATAAGCCTTGCTTCTTGACGAGTAACCCATGAAAATTCCCTCGTCAGCTTTTGATTCAAACTTACCAATATGATCGCCTGTATTAAGAAGATAACAAGGGCATCCAAAAACTCTAAAATATGAAATGTTAGGCTTTCTGTCAAACCATAATTCATAGGATGTTTTGTTAAGTATTGGTCTAATCATTACTCTGTTCATTACATGGAAGGATGTATTAACTGCCTCTGCCCAAAAAGTCAAAGGCAAATTATATTCACTTAACATAGATCTAGCCAATTCCTGTAATGTACGATTTTTCCTTTCGACTACCCCATTTTGTTGGGGTGTTCAAGGAGCAGAAAATTCGTGTTTAAAACCATTTTCTTCACAAAAAATTTCAAAATCCAAATTTTCAAATTCACCACTATGATCACTTCTTAAAGATTTTATTGAAACACCTTTTTCATTTTGAACGAGTTTTGCAAACTTTGAAAAGTAATCAAAAGTTTCGGATTTTTTGGCTAGAAAATAAACCCATGTAAATCTAGAATAATCATCAACCAACACATAACAATACCTTTTTCCATTCAAGCTAGCGATTTCATTTGGTCCAAATAAATCCATGTGAATCA
Source organism: Allium sativum (assembly GCA_030737875.1). Classification (NCBI taxonomy): domain Eukaryota; kingdom Viridiplantae; phylum Streptophyta; class Magnoliopsida; order Asparagales; family Amaryllidaceae; genus Allium; species Allium sativum. Next base: position 776,614,231 of record CM060924.1, on the reverse strand, counting down.
ATTCAAGTACCCTATTAGTGCTAACAACATTTTTGGGACGAAATGATGAACGACTGAATTTTCCCATAGCACACGATTTACACACTTTATTATTTTTATATTTCTGATGTGGTAGACCTCTTACCAATTCTTTTGATTCAAGTTTTTCCAAGAGACTCATACTAGCGTGACCCAATCTCCTATGCCATAAGAAAACTTCTTCATCCGTAGCTACTAAACATCGTGAGAGAGTCAAATCATCAAATGAAAACATTTCCTTTTCTTTTTCCCGTGAACACAATATTGTTTGTGGATTTTTCAATAATTTTGCAAGATTCATTTTCAAATATCACACTCATTCCTTTGTCACATAGTTGGCTTATGGAAATGAGATTATGATGCAAGTTTTCAACATATAAAACATCAGTTAAGGAGAAAGTACAATTACCTACTTTACCTTTACCGATAATTTTACATTTTCTGTTATCGCCCATTACCACACTTCCTCCTTTATATTTTTCAAGGCTAAGGAACTTTGATTTATCTCCTGTCATATGTTTGGAACAACCTGAATCCAAGTACCATTCTTGTTGTTCCTTAGCCCGCCAACATACCTACACACAAGAAGAAGAGAATGACCTAGAGAAACTCATAGGTCTAATAAAATTAGTAACTGAAAAATTTTGATTTTGAACAACAGATCCTTTTGGAATCCAAATTTGTTTGTTCTTATCAAATCCAAATCTATTACAATTACTTGTCGACCCTTTTGGAACCCAAATTTGTATGAATTTTTTATTATTGTTCCTATTTTGACATTTTTCATAGTTATGTCCAATTTTTCCACATTTTATACGTTTAGGAAAAACACTTCCACCTTTTGCATTATCATCCATATTAATATGTGTTTTCCCAAATCCTAATCCTTTCTTATTATTAGCATATAATTGATTTCCAAGCAGCATCCTAAATGACTTTTCCCCTTTTGAAAACTTACTCAATGTTATTTCCAGATTTTTTACTTTGGTTTTAAGTGCTTCATTTTCATTTACAAGAGAAGTGCATCTGTTAATGAAGTTCTTTCTTTTTGTGTCATCACTTTCTTTTAAAGCCAAGTGTTCTTGTTTTAATTTTTCAAAATTTGCCTTAAATTCTGTTTGCTCTTGTTTTAATAACCTGCAGTTTTCACAATCAAGGTTTGTCACTTTTTCAAGCTCAGTTTCTAACCTATTGTTTTCGTGGACCAATTTTAACCTATCAGATTTTAATTTCTTGATTTTTAGTTCAAGTGAATCAACGGTTTTGGTAAGATCATGACACATTAAAATTAAATCTTTATAAGAGTAATTTGGTACCTCAGTGGAATCATCTTCGCTTCTTTCTGAATCTGATTGTGCCATAAGACACAAATTGGCTTCCTCTTTATCACTGTCAGAGTCTTCTCCTTCTTCATCGTCCCATGTAGCTGCAAAAGCTTTCTTTTCTTCTTCTTCTTTCTGTCTTTCTGAAGTAATGGACAATTTGGTTTGATATGGCCTGGTTTATTACAGTTGTAGCATATGACTTCATCGTCTGAATTGTCGGAATTCTTGGATTTGTTGGATTTTGAACTCTTCTTTCGTGACTTGTATTTTTTGTTAGTCCACTTTTTAAGAACCATGGCCAACTCTTCGATAGGATTCTCAGCTTCATCGTTACTTTCAACAGTGTTGCTTAGAGCAATTGTCTTTTTCTTTGATTCTGCATCATCGCGCCCTTCTTTGGCTTTTAACTCCATTTCATAAGCAATCAAGTTTCCAATCAATTCTTCTATTTTCAACTTATTTAGATCTTTTGATTCTTGAATGGCAGTTACTTTGGCTTCGAAATTCATTGGCATTACTCTCATTATCTTGCGTATTAATTCTACTTCAGTGTAGACTTTACCAAGAGCCCTTGCATTATAAATTAGTGTGGAAAAACGGCCATACATCTCTTTTGTATCTTCGTCTTTCCGCATTGTGAAATTTTCATATTCGTTGCAGAGTAGTGCGAGACGAGATTCCTTGACTTGAGATGTTCCTTCATGTGTAACTTCCAAAGTATGCCAAATTTCCTGCGTAGTTGAACAGTGAGATATACGGTTAAATTCAGTTTTACCAAGAGCACAAATTAAAGCATTCATTGCTTTGGCATCAGTTGAGAATAATTTTTTATCATTAGCATCCCACTTATCTTTTGGTTTGGGAATTTCAATATCATTGATAATCGTAACAGGAGGTTTGTAGCCTGTTTCAACGATATCCCATACATCATAATCAACTGAACTTAAGTAAATTTTCATCCTAGCTTTCCAATAGGCATAATCAGTTCCATTAAACATTGGTGGCCTAGCTATGGACTGACCCTCAGAAAAAGCGTTGTTAGACAAATTCATGACTCTAGAGTTAAAATAAAATGAAAAATACCTGCTCCGATACCACTTGTAGGATCTAAATTAACCCTAGAGGGGGGGGTGAATAGGGTTTATCGCAGATTTTCGCAGAATAATTAAATAAAAACAGCACAGATAATAATCAGAATAAATGCGGAAAATAAATAACACACAGATATACCCAGCTTCGACAAAACCCTGCCTACTGCTGCATTCCCCAAGGTTTCTACTAGGAGTTAAAACAATCTCTACGCTTACAATCCCCTGTAAACTCGCGACACTCGCTCCCAACTGTTCTTAACCCTACACTCAAAACCCTGCACTGGTTTTTATCCCCCAAAACCAGATTTCTCCGAATTACAGACCCTGTAATTCGTCTCCCTAGTTTTCAGAGTTAAACTAGAAAACTTACAGATTTGATTGCAAATTTAAAAAAAACGAATAAAAAACCCTTATAAATTTAGAAATCCTTGGAGTTTAAATTAGGGTTATCCTCCTTTTGTTTAACCCTTGGCCGGCCTCTTTTATTTTCACTTGACCACTTGAGTTTTTGCCCGATCACTTTCCTTAAAAATGGCGGCGGCTTCAAGGAAATCAAATTAGGGTTTCTCTTAAATCACTGAATCGAGATGCTTGGTTGATGACAATCAGTTCTTTGCTACTCGATTCTTCTTGGCTTCAATCTTTAGCGGCTTGTATCTTCTTCGATTGATTTTATGGACTCTGATTTTGAATCCAAGTTTTCAGGTATGATTTTTCACTTCGAATTTTTTGCTTTTTATTTGCGTTGGAACTCAGATGCTCTTCTGCCGTTGAGGATTGGTGTTTAAATAGGATTAAAAATCCTAAATATTCTCTGATTTCTTAAGCTTAGACTTGGTTTGATATTCAAGTAATTTTTGGCTTGAAGTCTTCGGTTTTGAACTAGTGATTTCTCTGGAAATTTCCTCGGACTATTTGAACTTGATTATGCTTGTTTCCCCCTTTTTAATTGCATGATTTTAAATTGGATTTGCTCGATGAACCTGGATTTTATTATAAACAAAAAACCGAATATATTTTTGTGGAATACTTGCGTGATAAAATTCTTCAAATTAAATGGTCTTGAATTCTCCTGATTTTCTGAATATATTTCCGTGATTACTTCTTGTGATTTTTATTCCTTCTGGAACTTAGACTCCGTCTTGAATTTTTGGAAATTTTCGTGTGACTTTATTGCTTTGAGTTGGTCCAGATGATTTTGAACTGATAAGAACAGTTACTCTATAAAACAGATTTGCATAAGTCCTTTACTTGAACTTGTGTCACTTGTCTTGGTTTGGCCACTTTAGTATTGACTGAAATCCTTGCATTTGCTTCACGCTTTGATAAGAACAGATGCTATACTCAATATATTTGTTATGCTTTATTTATTTGTTGCCCCTTGCTTCATTGATTTGTCCTTTTTTCCTGAACTGGTAATTCGAATGTGCATTTATTACTGTCTTGACATTTTTTATGAACATGATACTGTACTTTGCACTTGAGTTATTTTCATGTTTGATTTGGTCATTGTATTGGTACTTGTATCCTTTAATAATGCTGAACTATCCTTTCACCATTGCCGCCAAGAACTTGAGACTGAAATATGTTTGTAACTTGCTTGGCCTGCTGGTTTGTGTGTATATCCTTTGTAGCTGTGTGACATTGCTTGGTCATTTTTGTATTCCTTCTTTGTTTGACATCATGAAGTGTCTTGTAGTACTCGCCACAAGTTGCTTATGATATATTTGAGCTCACCATAATGTTGTACCATATACTTAAGTCTGCAGCTCTATTGTATATTGCATGACCTGTTATACATTTGTGACACTTAAGATTGCACGCATGATGAGTTGTTGTTTTGTATTAGCTCGATCCTTGGATTCACACGCCACATAACACTAGTTAGAAATGCAGTATCATCCTCATTATGTTTTTGAACTTGTTATTGCTGAATCATACTAGTTGACTGCCTCTTGACACTATACTCCAATACTTGTATTAGAGCTGATTTTTTAATGTCCTATCCTGCCTCATGTTTGCTCTAAATGCTGATCCATGCTCTGGTTAATACTGTGTCTATACTCCATGCAGTTTGCTCTGCCATCTCATTTACACTTGAACTTGTGGTTGTTGAACACATGTTTGTGTTGCACCCATGTGTATAGTATCATTTTAATCTTGCCGAACCATTGCTGCATGCATATTCTTGTGTATGCTGAAACCATTTTGTTTTAATGAATATGTTGACTTGAACTCGACCATGCTACTTGTACTGTTGTATGTTTCCATCTGCCATGTTTAATGCTTTTGAACAATTTCAATTCTGTATTGATTTGATTACCTGTGCTTAAATGCTCTGCCATTTGCTCATTGATTTGCACTGGGTTGAGACGGTCCTTGTGGCTACTCCTCAGTCGTGACACTGGATTGGCGTGGCAGTGCACACGTGTATACACGTGTGTATATGCAGCTATCCAGACGAGTTTTTCTGTCCCTGCATATCAGACCAAGTCTCGAAAAGTGATGAGAAACACACCGTAATTCTGAGGCAAATAAAATTTAAAAATAAATTTTTATTTGCTTTTATTCTATTTTATTTTTGTTGCAGTCTACTGTGTGTTCTTCTTGTGACAGGTATGAAGACAGGATTTGACTGAAGGCTGTGAAGACAGAAGATGGACGATAGAAGACAGTAAAAACAAACAGTGTCAATGTATGAAAGTGTTTGTATATGTGAGTGTAAATGTAGTTGTATAGAGTGAGTGACAGAGTTGTATGAATGAAATGTAGTATGTCAAATAGTGGAGTAAAAAGATGTACTTTTTGATATTGAAATAAAATACTGGGTGATTGTTCAAATTTCTGTACAGTTTGTTGTGTAGTAAATCAGTGCATTTACAAACACATTCAATAATAAAATATATTTGGTTGTTATCATCAAACAAAAATCATATAATTGTGTATACAACACTGTTATATACAACAGACTTGACTGGTATAAACCTTGCGCTCTTGGTCAATCGGTCCACAATTACCCAAATACTATCATGGCCCGATCTAGTCCTTGGTAAACCATCGATGAAGTCCATTGAAACTTGTTCCATTTCAATTTTGGGATTTCTAACAGTTGTAACAAACCACTAGGCTTCTTTTGCTCATCTTTGACTAACTGACAATTCGTGCACTTGGATATGAACTTTCCAACGTCTCTCTTCATTCCTTTCCCAGTAGTATATCTGCTTCATGTCTCGATACATCTTGTTACCACCGGGGTGTATGGTCAGTTTTGAGTGATGACATCCACTAAGCACTTCATCTCTCAATCCATCTACGTTGGGTACAACTAATCTTCCATTCTTTCGAAGCCATCCATCTAGATCAAGCCCATGCTTGTTCATCTCCTCATCGATACCCATCTCTAATTTGGAGATGATTTCTAGTAGATTAGGATCGTTCCTCTGACTGGAAATCAATCCGCTCAATCAAAGTGGGTCTGATCGTCAAACTTGCTAAAATTACTGGATCCAATTCTCACTTTGGTCTGAAATCATATCCCGTGATATACTCTAGTTGCTTCCAACCTACAAACATAACCCCTAGATGGACATGTCTCCAACTCAATGCACTCATTACTGCACCCAATGAAAAATTGCCACAACTATTTATCTCTCACGCAAACCATCCTAGTCGGACTCGGCATTCCCAAAGCACAAGCCCCAAAGGCCTAAACCAATATCAGACAAGTACCCAAGGAATATCTCCTCCGAACTCAGAAAATCTACGTGAGATGATACTAGCAAAACAACCAAACAAAAGCTTGATTCTTCTTTGTCAACTGAGTCAATGGTGCTGCTATCTTGGAGAAACCTTTAACCCCAAGAAACTTCTTACATCTGTTGCATTCTTGGGCATAGACCAATCTTGCACCGTAGCCACTTTCGCAAGATCCACGGCAATACCATTCTCTGAAACAACATGGCCCAAGAATCTCACCTCTCTTCTCCAGAAGTGACACTTAGAGAACTTCGCTTTTAGTTGGTGTTTTCTCAACACCTCCATCACTATCTTCAAGTGTTCCTTGTGTTCTTCCTCTGTCCTCAAGTAAACCAAGATATCATCCACAAACACAAGAACAAACTTATTCAATTGATCTCTGAATATTCTATTCATAAGATCCACAAAATATGTCGGGGCATTGGTCAGTCCAAATGGCATAACCAACCACTCATAAAATCCAGACGGCGTCCGAAATGCCGTTTTAGCTATATGCTCAGCTTCCACTCTAAGCTGATGAAAACCTGTCGCGAGATCCAACCGAGAAAACACTCTCGCGCCACTCAACTGATCAAACAAATCATCTATCTGCGGCAGAGGATACTTATTCTTCCTCGTCACCTTATTCAACTCGCAGTAGTCTACACACAATCGAATGGAACCATTGGCCTTGGTAGCAGACACAAATGGTGCTCCCCATTCAGAAACACTCCTTCTGATAAATCCCTTCTTCAAAAGATTGCTGACTTGCACCCCGAGCTCTTGCTGCTCCCTTGGTGCCGTACAACAAAGTGGCATTACTATAGGTCCGACATCTTTCCCTAAATCAATACGGAACTCAATCTCTCGGTGTGGTGGAAGCCCGGTCACTTCTTCGAAGATGTCTGGATACTGGCCAAACACGGGCACATCTGACAACTCATCATGCAGGATGTCGAGGGAATTTAGAAAACTAGCCAATACCCCATCACTAGGTAGACCACCAAACACTACCCTCCACCCATCATCCGCTCTAGCTGTCACCAAAAAGCCCTCACGGTCTACCACCATTCCGTATCTTTGGAGCCAATCGACTCCCAAAATAATGCCAAACCCAGTAAGGTCCAAAACAAAGCAATCACAAACAAACATACATCCATGACTCGATTAGACCATATTACGGCAAATCACACTAAGGTTAATCGAACCACCAATCGGGTTCATCACTACTAAAGGTCTATCGACTATCTCGGGTTCCAATTCCAACCTATCTACCAGGTCACTAGATATGAAGGAACGGGAAGCTCCGGTATCAAACAAAAATCTAACAGGAACATCATAAACGGAAAGCATACCTTGAATGACGACATTCTTTCCCTTCTCCACTGCAGTTGGGGCATTCGATGAAGAAGGAACAACACTAATAGCATATGCTTTCACTATCTGCTTCTCTTTCAAAGGTTATGGATGGTTATCCTTTTGATGTCCAACTTGGTCACAGTTGAAGCACTTCCTTTCCCCAGGCTTTTCTTGACAATCTCTGGCATAGTGGCCCTTCTTGCCACAACTAAAACACTCACTATCTTTCCTATTTTTCTTTTTCTGGCCATCCTTAACTTGGCCTTGTTTCCTCTTACTCTGAGAATTCTCCTTGCCTTCACCGCCTGCTTGCGGCTTTGGCTCCTTTGTAGATGCAATAGCAACCTCAGTCTTCGACTTAAGGAAAAGGCTCTCTGACCTTAATGCTTTCCTACAATAGACTTGAACGTCTCGTCAATATGGTTTACAAGTCTTACCCCCAAGTACCCATCCAAGCCAATTATGAACTTCTCGTTCTTCTTCTCGACTGTATCGATAACGGGCAATCCATATTTCGATGAAGTATTGAATTCAGCGATATACTCTGAGACTGCCCTACCATTCTTCTTAAGCTCCAAGAACTTCCTGAACAATTCTGAACTATGAGCAGCTAGGATGAACTTTTCGCTGAAACGAGTCATAAACTGATTCCAAGTAACTTGATTCCTTGGAGTAGCTGCCTTAATAGCGTTCCACCAATTCATAGCTCATCCTTGCAGTTGACGGGATGCTAGCATTCTCTTTATTTCATCCTCGATTCCCAAATCTTTAAAGATGCACTCACAGCTATCCAACCAATCCTGAACATCCGTAGCCGACTCTTTTCTATGGAACGTCTTTCCACCGAGGCTAGTATAATCCTTGTTAAGCTTGGCGAAATCGGCCCTAGGCGCCTGCACTGCTGCACCATCACCATTAGCAGCATTAGGAGCTTCCCTCTGCGCATCCTTAAGCATCTCTCTCATGAGGTCTGTGAACATAGTCCTCATGTCAGGAGCATTCCCATTATTGGCTCCCCTACTAGTACCCCTCGTATATCGGCTTATCGTTCAATCTGTATAGAGAATACAATTAACCATCTTCTTTGTGGTGTCAATGCAGTGCGAATTCATCCTTAGATATACTAATAGTATATACATATATAGCTTTTGAAAACCAAAATAATCACAAATACGCGCTCTCATATACGCATACTATCTCTCCCTGATGACTTCCCTAAGTTAACTACGCAACCGAGAGCTCTGATACCAAGTGTGATGGCCCGCCCCGCACCAGCCGACATTTCCTCCGAAAGTGCGTTGTACACATGCCCGACTAACATAGGACGGTCGCCAAAGAAAGGAAAGAATAGAATGAACTAACTAAGAACCTGTAGTATGTCTCACAGCAAATGGAATAAAATATAATAACAACATACTTGACATAAATAGGTGAGACAGTACATAAGCTGAAAACTAAAACCAACATCATCAGAGTAGCGGAAATCCAAAATACAGCTTATTACAACTTTTCAAACTGTCTCTAAAGCAAAGTAAAGGAAAGGTACACTATTAATGCCCAAAGCAGTGACCGCAGCAACACAGGGAGAATATCTATATATATGTCATATATGGAAGCCTCTTGCTCGTCTCCAATACAACTACTCATGCATCACCAGCTAACCAGTCTCTAGTCTGCTCGTGAGAGCACCCAGAGTAATAAGAAGAGAAATAAAACTCTGGGTCAGACAAAAAGTCTGGTATGAGCGATAAGCAGCAAAACAGAACAAAACAGGTATACTAAACCATACCTAAACCTGGACCTACAACCAAAGAGTTAGCACTACATACTACACAATACTCTAAGCTGCCACTAAACAGAGGGTGTAAAGATAACGGGGGAGGAGGTGTGCATGTCATAGTGATAGTAAACAAATCAATCATAGCAACCATCCTCACATCTTTCACTCAGTGCGTAAAGCATACGATGTCCACCACTTTCAACCACTAGACATTGATGTAGTGACGGAGTTCGGCTTGTACAACTACTACTACCACCAAGCTTACCCCATGGAGTCATGACTAAATCTTTACAAATGACCCCACTTCATTGGTCTATAGTTCTTTAGTCGTACCTAGGCCACTGTGGCCCTGAATCCATTTACGTACCCCCTACACATATTTACCCAAAGTCATAGACATCGACAACCCCTTAGCACACGTACCGCAGCAAAGCCTAACTCATGAAGTTGACTCGTTGGATCCCAACTAGATTCTGAATTCTACTTCCCATTTGGACTACCTTTGCATCTCGGGTTTTGGTCTTCTCCTCCGGATCAGTCTTCATTCATTTCACTTTGCTTCAGGTCGTGGTCATCATCCCCTCGGTTCGGATCATGCTCCACCCTTAAATCGGTTCGCAGTTACCACTCTGGTCCTGGTTGGATCGTTCTCCCTCAGCCGGATCGGGTCGTGGTACCCAAGCTCCTGGTCATGACGTCATACTCTAGTTCGGTTCGTAAGTGATCCCTGCTCCAGGTCGGATCGAGTAGTGGCTCCTTCATTCGTGGCGCCTCATGTCGGTCCTCCTCTTCAGGCATCAGTTCGTGGCTTACTTTCCCAGGCGGATCGTGGCGCTCAAGCTGGAGCGGTTCGGATCGTGGAGAGAGGGGGCGATCCGATCCGGATCCCTGCATATTTTCCTGCAACTTTTCCAGCGACTGTTTTACGCCATACGACGGCGTTTTTGACCAATCTAACTTTTCTAATCAATCACAAAGCATACCATACAGTCATAGCAACATGTAGAAATAACCATAAACACCAAAACGTCAATTTGATAAGTCAAAACAGATCAAACATAGCCAAAACCCCATATTTTCCCTTAAACATGTTTAACAACAACTAATGATAGGATTAGCAAAACTTAACCAAATCAACCCAAATTTCTAACAGAGGTCTAAAATAATATTTCAGAATTTATAAATATTTTTCCAGAATTTATTTATTCATAAATCCGCTAATTAACACTAATCACCCTGATTAACTACAATTAGTATCAAACGGTAAGTCCGTTTGGCTAATATGACCACTCTACGGAAAGATAAACCATCAAACGAATCTAATGGAAGTGGTTTCAGGTCAAAATTCCTTACTAATCAAAAGTTATGGACGAAACAAGTTCAACTAGGGGCAAAATGCTCATTTAAAAATTGGTAAAAATCATGAACATGGGAAATGACCCCAATAGTCGTTTCCCAAAAGTACATGACCATACGACTTACCAAGATAAAGAAATAAATATTCTACGATCCTTTAATGCGTAGAATGCGGGTCGTTACAGCCATCTTGATAAGTATGATTTGAAAATATTTTTTGTGCTGCTCTGATACTGTTTTGAAAAAAGTTTGTTTTGGAATCATCTGTTTGCTACTCTGATACACGTGCATAATCTGTTATCTTGTCTGCTTGGGCTTCGTACTTATAATTCTTTTGTCTTTGATATCCTTGTTTGTCTCCAGTGTCTCCTTAAAATCCTCATTAATAGGGACACCAAGTAGTATCAGAAGTGCCTTATATTTGTCTCACCCATCTGTACTTAGATTATAATCTTCACCTTAGATAGATCTCCACACTCTTTTTGCCTTGTACAATTTTTTTTCTTTTGTGTTGTATAGATCTTTTCAATTTCATCTTGTAATTGATTTGCAATTTTAAAATTGTTTTTTGATTATTCATTCAGAAATTGAAATCAATATCCAAATTGAAATGTATTTATAATTCATCAAAATTATTATCAAAATTTGAAATTGTGACGAATTGTGACTGCAGTATATTTCACAACAAGAGGAGATTTTATTTAAAATTTTCATGATGGTTGAACATTTATTATAATATCTTTGACTTGGCAATTATTTCCCGACCATCTCCTTTATCTATCATCATTCTGCCATCCATGATAATTTTATATTAATGTGGAGAGTTAATATTTTTAAAAAAAAATTAAAAAAAAAAATATCTTTAATAAACAGTGGAAATATTTGTGATACAAATTGGACTATGTTATTATTCAAAATTAGTGATAATTGAAAATTTTCAATGATCCCGGTACAGTCGAACATATTTCATAATATAATTAATTTAGAAATTTATTTCACATTCCATTTCTGTACCTACCACATTTCTGTCATCCATATTGGTTTATATACCGAGGAGTTTTTCCTTTTATAGCTGAAACGATAAATATATAATTAATATATAAGTGTGTCTCTAACCTCATTTAAAAATCCAAGCTCTGGTCATGCATGGTTAAGAGACAACTTATAATTTAAGCGGCGTCTGACTTCATTTAAAAATCCAAGATCTGGTTATGTGTGGTCAGTGTGCTCTTAAATAAAAAAAGGAATAATTGGCTATAAATAAAATTTATATGAAATTCTCCTTAGTGTGTAAAAGCCAGCCTATCAATCCATGTTCTATTTTGTGAAATATGTTAATTTATTATGACGTATTATGATTTGTTGATTGATAGCTATTGGGATTTGAGATTATACGATGTTGTCACTTAAATTGAATTATTAATTATAGTCCAAATCCATCACTATTTTTGTGCTCAATTTTATAAAATTCCTTTGAAAATAATTGAAAACCATTTTTTAGCTCTCCCCATTTTTATAAATTTCATCGTAAATCTGTCATTATCTACAATGTGAAATATGCCACTAGTTCTCAGTTTATTATGATTTTTGTTTGACCGATTGAGATTTATGATAACCGTTCTTCCTCTTATGCTAAAATTATATTTTTAGTCAATTTTCATCTATATTTTAAACTCTATATCCTTTTGATGATAACAAAAGGGGGAGAATGGATTGAGATTTTGATTTATGAGTGAATATTTTATAAATATTTTAACTTAGAAAACTCCAATTCAATTTATATTCTTTACACTCATGCACAGTTATAGGGGGAGTCTCTCTGTTGTAGGGGGAGCATTTAAATAGGGGGAGTTCAGTTCTTCACCGTCAAACACATTTATTATATTCATAATCTTTATATTTGTTTGTCATCATCAAAAGGGGGAGATTGTTGTATATAACGGTGTTGTATACACAATTATATGATTTTTATTTGATGATAACATCCAAATACAGACTATTGTAAATGTGTTTGTTATTGTATTGTTTCATATATACATCACAGACAGGAATATAATATTCATATTTAAATAGAATATGACTGTACAAAAATTCAAATATTCACACAATATTTAATTTAAATAGTTTATTTTATTTCAACTTTTAAAATAGTACAAATTTTATACTCCACTATTTGTACATCTCAGTATTGCAATACAGTTTATACTCACTGTTTCTCACTACAACACTCAAATACATTTTACACTCAGTTGTACATTTTCATCTATACATACATTGTTACAAACACTCTTCAACTGACACTGTTCTTGTTGTCTTCAGTCTTCAGTCTTCACAGTTTTCAATCAGTCCAGTCTTCATACCTTTCACATACAGTAACACACACAGTATCTGGAATAGAAATAATATTTTAAAATTCCAGCAGATAAATTTTTAAAAAAAAATTATCTGCCTCAGAATTTTGATGTGTTTCTCATCATTTTTCATGACTTGATCTGATTCATCTATGACTAGGCAGCTTGTGATATTCACAATGAAACACTGTAAATATCACAAGGCAGTCCGTTTGTATATATAGTGCAGGGACAGAAAATTTGTCTGATGGTTGCATATACACACGTGTATAAATATACATGTGTGCACTGCCTCACCAATCAGCGTGCGCAACTGAGGAGTAGCTACGTGGACCTTCTCGACTTAGTGCACATGTCAACATAGTCAACACATATCAGAGTGGTCGAGCACAAGTCAATGATGGTGCAACAAGCTTAAGCATATCAGCCCAAACAAGTTCAAGCATAGACATTGTTCAGCCTTTTCAAAATGGTAACACAACACAAACTAGGAATAAAGAATGGAGGCTGCCATGTTGATCTCAACAGTAAAACTATGCGAGACAGGGTCAACCGATTTCATGTCTAACTCAAGTGATGCAAGTAGCAGGAAATCAGCAAATGATCACACAAGCATGCAAGTGTACAAGTTTGCTGATGAAAATGGTGCAACTAGAGCATGCACAGTAAACAAGAGATACAAACAATACTAAATGGTGCAACTCAATTTTCAAAATAGTCAAGCAGTTTAACTACATCAAAAGGTCAAGAATAAAACTATTCAGCAAGGAACAGTGTCAAGAAATTCAAGTCAACAATGATCAAGCCAAGTGCTACATGCAACAATGATTTTGCTTGGTTCAACATCAAAGCATAGTAATGTATACAATAAATTCACACAGCAAAATGGTTCGGCATGCATGGTGTCAAGTAAAATTGCCAAACACAAGACATGATGACATATTTCTATAGGTTCCAACTCAAGCAAACTAACTTGTAAATGGCCAAAGCATCAAATAGAGTGTGTATATAGGAATGGGTAATTTGCATAGTGGTACAGCATGGTGGATTTACATAAGTCAAGGAAGTATGGAACTTGTTCGTATCAAACAATTACAAGTGGACAAGCAAATGTACATGGAAGGAAAGTACACACAGTTTTTCAGGTGAATAAGGGAAAATAATGTCTTTCCTGAAATGCTAATTAAGGATGAATCATATTCGACAACATGATTTCTCAACATAACTTTTTCGGAAAGAAGTTTGTGATTGCTTTACAATCTCACCAGAAATCATTTCAGAAATTTTAAGGGAAAATTCATTTCATCAAATGTTTCTGAATTTTAACCAAGGCTATTTTCTTTAATTAATTCAAAATATGGTATGAAAGCAATGGGGACAATTTAGTTTTATTAATCAGGACTGTTTTGGCAACTTTTTTCAAATAATTTTAGAAATCATGCTGGTGTTTCCAGAATTGGAATTAATCATTTTTTTTAAGGTAACAATTCAAATGGGACAGTGAAATATGTTTTCCAGAATTAACATATTCATCAATTCCCATTTTCAATCGAAGAATGTCAAAGGAGAAAATTCATAAAGGAGCCGAAGTTTTTTCAAGAGGGGTAAATACTTTCTCAGATATTATTTTTTAATCAAGGCAATCATTCAATCGAATTCAATCCTGGAAACATTAATCATGCAAGGAAAACATTTATCTTGTTTCCAATTTGTCATGCCGAGGGTTTTTCAATATAGGCAACATGGGACAATCTGTTTTCACCAAATTCATAATAGAACCGAAATCAAGTCTAGGTTCATCAATTAAATCATGCAGGGTTTCACAGTATCAATTCGAGCAAGAATTTCTTCAGTTAGAAAATCACACAATAGAAAATCGTTTAAGTCAATATATGAAATCAAAGAGCAAGTTATAGGATTTTATTATCCTATTTAAACACTATATTCACCACAGGCGTATGTAGAGCGAAACCAAAAAAATCAACACAAGTACATATAGATTCAAATCAGAATTCACTCACAAGTGTTTCGATCGAGAGAAATCCCAAATCAGAAATTTCCGCAACGAAGAGCATCAAACGACAAAGCAGAAGGCTTCGAGCATTAGAGAATTCAAGATCGATTTATTAAGCATCGCGTTTTTCTTTGGGATTTGTAAGAAAACCCTCACCCCAAATTTTCCAGAGCCGCCATTTTTAATCTCCAGAGCAAAGGAGATCGGAAGAACTAAAGTGTTGCACTCAAACAAAGTTGGCCAGCCCATCCAAGATAAAAGGGAGATTAATTTTTCCTTTATAAAGGCTAGGGTTTTATTTTGTTTTAAATTTTGTTGTTTTTTAAATTGTTTTAAATTGTAAACCAATCCGAACAATTTTTCTAGTCTCTGTAAAAAACTATGAGATCTAGTTAGGAATTAGCTGGCAGTTTACTAGAGTATGTAAAAACTAGGATTATGTGTTACAGGTTTGTAATACGGGAAAATCTGGTCGTGGGGATATCGGTCAGTCTAGGGTTTTGAGTGTAGGGTTAGTACAAGAGCAAGGAGTGGGTGTTTACAGGGTTTGTAAGTGGGATCTGTCATTAACACCTAGTAGAAACCTTAGTGAATGCAGCAGTAAGAAGAGTCTGCCGAAGCTGGGTATATCTGTGTGTTATTTATTTACTGCATTTATTTCCCTGCTGATTTCTGTGCTGTGATTGTTTTGAATATCTCGATAAACTGTAATAAACCCTATTCACCCCCCTTTAGGGTTAATCAAAATCCAACAAATTCTACGTATCGGGATCGTAGAATATTTATTTCTCTTTCTTATGAAGTTGTATGGTCATGCAACTTTGCAAAATGACTACTGGGGTCATTTCACATGTTCATGATTTCTGTCGAATTTTAAATTACCGTTTTGTCCTAGACGAATCTTGTTTCACATATAACTTTTGACTGGTAAGGAGTTTTGACCTAAAACCGCTTCCACTAGATTTGGATGATGGTTTACCTTTCCGTAGAGTGGTCACGTTAATCAAGCGGACTTACCGTTTGGGAGATGTGGCTGAAATAAGGTTTGGAAGGTGAAAAACAGCATTAGCGGGCTTAGTAGGATAATTAGCGTATGGGCCCATAACCCATTTCAGGATTAGGTTTATAGGGAGGCTGATAGGGTTAGGGAGATCGGTTTTATCATTTTCTAGCCTCCAGTTAAACCTCTTGAACCCTAGCAACAGTCTCCAAACTCCAAATCACTTTCTAATCTCATTCTAATCACATATTGGATTAATCAACATCAAATTAAAGGGGATTACCATAGAGATCAAGGTAGAGCTGCTGTGTTGCATAGAGATTCGATCCAAATCAGAGATATTTTCAGATCTGGGATTTATTTGTGCCTAAGGTGTGTGATTAGCATGTTTTTGCACTAATAACGCCTAATTAGGAGTGATTAGTGTTAATTAACAAAATTATGCATTATAAAAATCTAGAAAAATATGTAGAAATTCTTAAATATTATTTTATGCCTCTGTTAGAAATATGGGTTAATTTGGACATGTTTTGCTAATCGTATGCCTAATTCATGATTAAGGAGATTAAGGGGAAAACATGGGTTTTGGGTATGTTTGATCCACATTGACATGTTAAAATTATTGTTTTGGTGATTATGGTCGATTTTACATGTTACTATGACCGTTTGGAATGGTCTATGATTGCATAGAAAAGTTAGAATGGTGTAAATAGCTCGTAGGGAAAAATTACAGGAAATTGGTCATACCCCATTCGTAGAGCACCTATCCCTCGCGATCCGACCCGATCGTGACACCACCTTTCATGAGCCGCCATGTCCTCTATGAGCCGAACCACTTTCCGAGCCAAGACGCCACGAGCAGAGGACCAGGTGCACCCACGAACTGCTCCAGCACCACCATCACGACCCGAGTGGGGTAGCATGACCCAGATGAAGTCCACGAGCTGGTCACGAGCTGCAGAGGACATGACCACTAGTAAATGCAGGGAAAGAGGATCACGACCCGGAGTTGAAACCACGAGCCGACGCCATAGGGCCATCTACGAGTCACGAACCGATACGAGGGCGAGCCATGAATTGAACCAAGACTTGGAGAAGCTGGATTCGAGCCAAACTGAAGAGTCACGAACCGGGATGATGACCCAAAAAACCGAGATGCAAAGGTAGTCCAAATGAAAAGTTGTATCTCAGGATCCAGATGGGAACCAACGCGTTAATTTCATGATTGGGCTTTTCTGCGGGATATGTGCAAAGGGGTTGTCGATGTCTATAGCTTTAATTCACCACAGGGAGATGGATTTGGCTATGGATCAGTGCAGTGGAACCGTTAGAACTTCATGGGGAAAAGTGATCGTAGCAAGGCTATGAGCCAGTGGAGTGGAGTCTTCATGACTCCAAAGGGGCAAAGTGAACATAGCAAATGATTAGTAGCTGTGGATCCGTGCAATAGGGTCATTATGACGCCCAAGGGCAAAGTGATCGCAGCAAAGTATTGGGTGATCAAAGTTGTGGATATCGTATAGTTTATGCACTGAGTGAGAGATGTGAGGTTGATTGCTATGTTTGATGTTTGATTTTTGATATCACCATGACACGCACACTCCCATTTTCACACTATATCTTAGTGTTACCTTAGAGTACTATACATCATGTTATGCTAACTCTTTGGTTGCAGGTCTAGGTTCAGGTATGATTCTTATACCTGTTATTTTTTCATCTTAGAGATGTATACTTGCTACTGATCATACCAGACTATTGTCTGACCTAGAGTTTTGTGTTTCTTCTTATTACTCTATGTGCTTACACGAGCAGACTAGAGACAAGTTAGGTGGTTGCAAGAGTAGCTGTACCGGAGATGAGTAGGAGGCTTCCACGTATGATATAGATATATATTCTCCCTGTGTTGTTGCTGGTCACTACTTTGGGCTTTAGTAGTGCACCTTTCCTTTTTTTCTTTAGAGACAGTATTTTAAAGTTGTAATAATGTTGTGGATCATAAGCTATATTATGGATTTCCGCTGCTATGATGATTTAGTTTTCAGCTTATGCGTTGTCTCATCTGTTTATGTTAAGTTATGTTATTATTATATTCTATTCCATGCACTGTGAGATATATACTATAGGTTCTTTGTTAGTTCATTATTTCAACCCTTTCTTTCAATGACCGTCCCGTGCTAGTTGGACATTGGCGCAACACATTTCGGAGGAAATGTCGGCGAGTGTGGGATGGGCCGTCATCTGGTATGATCTGTTGAGACATGAATGTAAGCCCCTGAAAGAATTCTTTCAACAAGCTTGAGAAGAAACTCACATTGAGGAATTCAAAGGAGTCATTTAAAAGAACTAAGAAAAGGGAAAAGACAATACAAAATTCATTCCAACTAAGAGAATTAAGAAGTGACTCTTGGTTTTAGAGATCTATCCCCTAACTCAATCTTATGCCTAGGGGTATTCTGTGATCCAAGACTAGATCCCTTACCGACATGGAAGAGAAAGAGAACCTAAAGTGAACCGAGGTGGAAAATACTACAACTATGATAGGAAAAATGTTCATAACACAAGGAAAAGTTGGTTATTAAGGTCCTTCATCAACTTGATGGTCTAAGAGGGAAAATTAGACAAGCTCTTAAAGAATAATGGTACTCAAGGAGCCTCCACTTTAGTAGGAAATGAAAGTGCCCAACCTTGAGCTCCATCCCCGAGGCCTCGCCCAACTAGTTGGAATTTTATGGGAATTATTTTGGGAGAACCCCATTTGCTAAGGGAAGCAATGGTAGCTGGAAAAGATACATCCTTGAAATTCTAAAGGAGGATACTTCTGCTTATGGAATAAGAAGGCTCGAGAAAAAGCAAAAGGTTGAGCCAAAAACTACATTTGGTGATGTTGATAAACAGGATGCTTGTCCCTTTAGCAATGACTCGTTAGTGAATATGGCTTAGATTGGACTTTTTGAGGACGTGAAAATATTCGTAGATACTAGAGCAGCCATCAACATAATCTTCAAACTTGATTTCGATAACACAGGTTGACCCGAGAGTGCACTCAAGCCTTTTCAAGTTCTTATATGGATTTAACGACGATAAGGCTACCCCTCTAGAGGGTGCAACCCAATGGTTAAAATTTGAGGCAACACTTGCTATAAGATCTTTAACATCATCTTTATCTTTAGGCATCCCTTTGGTATGCAGTGCCTTCAATGAGAAGCTAGCTCTTAATGTAATGTGCGACGCCCCACCTCAAGACTGATATTAACAAAGAGCATTACCTAGTAATGTCGTTTGTTAATACAGAGAATAGAGCTGGTTAGGAGTGGACATCTGTAATCTTGTATTAAACAAGTATTAAGTATGTCGATAAATTATCCATCCTTTTTTCCCAAGCAGATCAACATACTTAATTCTTATATAATACAATACTTTGGTGGCCATAGGATCAATCCAAAATAAAATATAACAAGAGTAAATTCCATAGTTCACAAAACAAAAAATATAGTCATAATTATATACATACATCAAGTACAACACAAAGTGATATACATAAGTGGATATAAAGTCCGCAATATACATAACATCCATCCCCATAAAATAATATGTACAATAGTCGGAGTGTGCAACAATATGCTAGGTAACTAGTCCAAAACTCACCTAAGTGCTCAAAAATATATAAGCAGCCCAAAAGCAGAAGCTGGTAGAAAGTATCTGCATCAAGTGCTAGCTGTAAAAACTCGGTCTTCCTCGAGTATAAATTACATGGATCTATCTACCTGAAACAATATGATTAGGATATAATAAGGTAAGGTAATATTCTATAAGGTACAACATCTCAAGGGACAAGTTACGACACAATACTCAATGTCATAGATTAGGTAAGAAAGATTTGACTTATCACATAAAGTACAAGGATTTACATCGATCATAAATTTCCAAGCACTTAAGCTAGGAAAAAGGTGTATTGTTTTAGGGAACATAAACAAGTGGGAAATTATCACTACAAAAAATTTAGAACCCATTCAGGAGTTCGAATCAACATGAATGAAACCACCATGTAAATATCCTAACATCCATGTAAATAGGACCTAATAGTCCAATATGTGACCCAATAGCCTGCCAAGTACTATACCTAGGAGACTCAACAGTTTCAAATAGGACCCAATAGCCCATTATGATCCTAACAACCTTATACATGTATGTAAGACTCAACAGTCCAAGTACTGGCAACAACAATATCAGAATGAGCTATAAACTTCTAAACAACAATTCATATAGTGAAAACTATACGTCCCATACCGCATGTTTTCATAACTCGATTTACTATAAGTTAGCATACTTCACACTAGAAAACAACAATAAATTCAGTCGATGAGTCAAGAATCAACCAATATAATTAACCTACATGTCTCATATCACACGATTAATTATATCTTTCAAATCATGTTCTCGCTTTCTTGAAGTGTGCAAAAAATGTATCGCTTTATATACTAAAAATACTTAGTTTGAGAAAAAGGAGTTTGTATAATGATTCTGAAAAACATTTGAATTATTTCTTTGAAAATCTTTATATTTCATAAAATGCTATATTACATCCTTGAGCCGATTTTATTTTTGTAAAACATTCTGTCTCAAAGCGATATATATGTTTATATAACGAAACTTACTTCAGAAATCATTTTATAGAACGTGCATGGTGTAAGAAACATATCGAAAAAGAAGCAAAAATGCACAAAAAAATGTACGTGAAATTCATTCAATCTGAACTATGGGTATACTATAATTTTGGCTTTTGAACAGCCAATACAAAAATCAATCCAATGCTACATATACACAAGCTAAACTAGATGAGAAAAATAGAGTAAACTAGTGCTTTAAAACATAGGTAAAGCACTCAGGAATAAGCGAATCAATAAGGGAAATGCACCCAGGCAACACATCACGTGGTTCACCCACCTAAAGGAATTTTCCAGGTGGTGTTAGCTTGCCTCGAAATCCAAGTTTTAATCAGTTTTTTGGCCATCTTGTAAGGGGATTCATGTCAACAAACTGAGAAGTATTGAAGAATGAGACTTAGACAATAAACTAGAAAAAAAATCATAACAATCGAATGCAAAAAAAAGAGAGAAATACACGCTAAAAAAAGGATAGAGATTATGTTTAGATTGTAAAACTTAATAGAATAAAAACCGAGTTTTACAGTTATGAGATTCAATACAAACCACAGTACTTCAATGTGCATTTCACATTTCATCCAGAATGAGTTAGGATACTCGCCTTAGGGTCGGATTCAACAATTTACAGTAAATAATTTAAAGAAGATAACAATTGTTCACTTAAAAATCTTTGAAATCACCTGAAAATTTGTTTGTTGTAACATGCAAATACCTAGATAACAACAATCAGCAACAGTATGATTTATGATGAAAAAAAATCTATGAATCTTGAAGTGATCACCTGTAGGTTTGTAAGTTAACAATTTTCTTTCACTTTTAATTAGGTTTGCAAGATTTATAGCTTAGGATTTGGAGAGGGGATTGAATTTTTCATTTCCATCAATTTGAGGAGAAGAAGATGGTTTCTTCTTTTGTTTTACTGTAAAAATTAGTACATTGTTTTTCCTTATACTCTACAAATCTTTCTTAGTTGGATAATTATAGGATAAGAGTGATTAGGGCCCAATTAGATCATTAACACTAAATTATGCCTAATTGTAGTAATTAACACACTATACCCCTTTTTTCTCAACTTCTCGCATGTTTTAAGTTACAACAGGAAGCAGTGTTGTTTAAATTCTTCTATAAATATTTCCATACATATTTGTACATGTTAAAATATTTTTAGCTCTTTTTAACACTAATTTATTCATGTTACATACAAAATTTATATTTTACTATTAGTAGTACATCTAACATCTTTAATTTACAAAACTTACATTTTTCTACTTCAAATTTGTGCAAATTATATTCTCTTGTTAAATAAACATCAAATCTTATTCAAAATATTTTAACACACTGAAATATCTATTTTAAATCAATATTTACCTTTTATTCTTTATTTACAACTTAAATAAACTTGGAAATATCATTTTACATTAAAAATTCATTACTTTACTCAAACTCAAGATTTAATGTGAGAAATCACATATAAATCTCTGAAACTCTAATAGTTCCACATTATAAAGCTTACAAAAACTTTATTTTGTGATTATTTATTTTTGTTACACAACTCAATGTTGAAATAAACTTTTTCGTTGATTTATTTAATTTAACCCTTCTCAATATTGTTCAATTACCAAAATTTTCACCAAATTAATTCCAAACTCATTAATCTATCAAAAAAAATCAAATTAACGATTAAGGATTCAATTTTGTAATTATTTTTTTGATTATCCAATTGATATTGTGTTGTATTACCTCTTAACACAATTTAATCACAATCCAACCTATTTTACATTATAAATCCCAAAAATACTTAATTTACATTATTCTAAGGATTATTAAGTGTTAACCTCCCTAAATAAACTTTTGTTCAAATTAACCGCTATTTAATTATCTCACAAGTAATCACACCAAAGTCATGGTTGTTACATAACGGATGGGTGCTTATTAACCTAATATTTACTTTTGAGATATCCAATAAAAATGGTGAAGGGTTCGTGAGGGAGATCAGTGAGTAATCCACATATTGTCTCAACAAGCCATCCACTTTCGCAGTGAACACAACAGGTGCACCCTATTCGGATATCTACTCTAAATGAATCCATTAGGTCTTTAATATGCACCTGTAGCTCCTTCTTCTCCTTAAGTGCCATTCACCTCAATGGCATAACAATTGGTCTAGCTCCATCTGCTAAATCGATCTTAAATTCGATCTCTCGATGCAGCGATAACCTAACTAATTCCTCGAAGACATCTGGATACTTACTAATAATATGCGCAGATGACAACTCTTCATATGAACTCTTAAGCAAATATAAAAAGCTGACCATTACACCATCTCTGGTAAACATTCACTTGTGACCTCTTGACCTTCCACGTTAACAGTTATCAACATAATCCCCTCACAGTTTACCATTGCCACATACTTTCTAAGCCATTCAATATAAAAAATAATCATAAACTCCGCAAAGTCTAAGGCAAAAAAATTGCAAACAAAGCAGAATCCATGACTCAATAAAATATGACCACGAAAATCATACGGAGACCAGTAGACCCTCTTACTGGGTTGTCATGAGTTCAGACTCATCTACAATCACAAGGTGCAGTTCTAATCTACACATCAAATCATTACTGATAGAAGAATTTGCAGCTCCATTTTCAAGTAAAAATTTAACAAAAAGGTCCTTGATTGAAAGCATACCTTGCACCATGACAACCTTTTCCTAAACAATAGGTGCACCAGAAGAAGTAGGAAATGTATACAAAGCATATTCTTTCTCCCCCTGCTTACCTTTAAGATAATATAGATAATACTTCTTCAGTTGTCCCATCTTATCGTAGTTATAACACTTCTTCTCAATCTGATAAGCCCTGCGCTTATTAGCAAAGTGCTCTTTCTTGTTGCAATTGAAGCAGACTACTACACTGAGGTCTTTCTTCTTATTAGGCCCATACACTTTCCTTACTGCTACTTTCATTCCTTATTCCAATATCTCTTACCTCTACTGCTCCGCTGCAGTTTAGGTTCCTCTACAACATCAGTGATAACCTTCTTGGGGAACAAGCTCACACATGTAAGAGCCCTCTCAACCAATTTCTCGAAGAGAACATCAATGTGGTTCTAAGGTTATCTCCTAGATACTCGCGCAAACCAGTTATTAATTTATCGTTCTTTCTTACCGGTGTATCTATAAATGAAGGTCCATATTTCGAGAGAGCTTCAAATTTCGAAACATACTCCGAGACTGTCTTATCTTCTTGTTTCAGTTCGACAATTCTCTTAAAAGAGATAGACTTCTAAAGTGTAGGAATAAACTTGTCCTTAAATCTAGTCTTAAGGTCATTTCAAATAGTCTTCTAATCTTAGGTAGTAAGAGTTATAGCGCTCTACCAACTCATGGCTCTACCTTGAAGCTATCTAGAAGTGAGCTTCCCCATCATAGTATCGTATATTCCCAAGTTGCCAAAAATACGAGCACAAGTGTCCAATCATTCCTGGACCTTAGTAACAGATTCAGTCCCATTGAATGGTTTACCTCCTAAAGTAGAAATATCCTTGCGTAACTTGGTAAAATACATTTTAGGCGTTGGCATAAGAGCACTGTAACAACCCGAAATTTCAGAAACAATTTAAAATTTGAATTTAATTGGTTATTTTTGGCTCAATAAAATTTGAGAATAATTTTAAAATTAGTTTTATACTTTATTTAACTTAAAATAGGGTTAATAAAATATTTAAATCCATTTTTATGACTTGAATTTTTAATATCGATATGTTAAAACTATATCGATCGCTTATAAAAAGACCATTTTTCAAACAGTCTCGGTATTCGATGAAACCACTTTTTTTGGACCCGGAATGTCAAAATATGTCGGGATTTAAATTTTCAAGTTCAACGGAGTTCGTATGCAGAAAAATGACCTATGAACGCACATTGAAAATTTAGTTTGAATTTGAGTTTAACTCAGAGTGAGGCCATTTTTCAAACGGTCTCCAAATTCGACACGGTTAGATTCGTTGAAATCGCAATTCCATAAAATAGCAAGATTCCATTTTTTTTTAGTTTTTAGAGTTAACGTGTAGCCGTGAGACTGGAATGAAGTTTGGATGTTGTAATAATTACATCTTCAATTTTATTCACTTCATGAATAGTGCTTGGACCAATGAGAATTAGTCACCAAGGAACCTCTCTCTTCCACATGGCACCTCTCTCTAAATGGTGCCTGCATGAGAGGATTGGAGCTAATTAACCCTCATTAGCTTAACCGTTTCATTCACTTTTGCAAATTAGGTTTAGGAATTCGAACACTAATTAATGAAGACCTCTCTTCCTCCCTCCTATCCTCCTACCGCCACCTAGGGGGCCCACGCCTGCTGCTGCGCCACCTGCTGCCACGTTAGCGTCTCCTCTCCCTCCCCCATGTCGGCTGATGGTGCCTCCCCCTCCGCTCTCCTCCTTTCTTCTTCCATTTGCTTCAAACAATGAAAAGGAGCTCCCTTTAAGTGTCTCCACCTCCTATACTACCCATAGCACCTCTTTTGTGGACCCTACATGCCACATGTCACCTTGTGGAGCCTGTTTGCTCTCCTACTTCACTGGACAGCAAAGCCCCGAGCACCGAAGACCTCCATTTAGCCAAAGATCGTCGCTTTCTAGTGCCATTCACTAGTATAGACGTGTATGAGAGTTGCTTGAAAGTTTGGAGCTATTTTGAGCAAAAAAGTCGATATTTTCAAGCGGTAGCGTGCGCCGGAGAGTCCAACATTGCAGTGTGTTGTTACCTGATAGCTGGGGTGAGAGATTTTCACTTTGATTAGTGTATTTAAGTAGCTTAATCAAGTACGAAAAGTTCATTAGTTAACTGTTTTATGTTAAAAGTTAATGCAACAAAGTTAATTAAATTGCAAGTTAGAAAACAGTTTATGTCACAGTTAGCAGGACATTAAAATATATGCCAATTAGTTAAAGTTATGATGAAACCCATCGATTTCACTTGATTAGTATGAAAAAGTTATACGGTGCCTGGTAGCTCAAATCACAGTTGTTTGCAAACCCATGGATGAATGGTTGATTTCTTGTGTTAGGTTCTGATTGTGAATTGGTGATGTTTAAACATCTTAAAATAATGTTAATATACTAGTGGTAGTTGAAATTGGATATGAATACCCATTTAAAACTGAACAGTAAAATTATTTTTACTCATTTAGGCAAAATTCATTAGTTAGAAAAATAATTAAATTGAACTAATAATGACTGAATTCATGAATCAACATTGAATTTAAATTGTTTTTTTGTTGGTTGAAAAATCTCACATGGGTCTTGGGATGATTTTTGATGTACACATCTCCCTTGTATATAGATCGTATGTTGATCAATCGATCAACGAAGCGAAATAAGCTTCAATAAATTATTTTGAAGATTCTATGAAAATAAATGCACATTAGATGTCATTTGGATGTTTGCTAGTTGTTCGCAACTATTTTTGGATGTATTGGATTCATTTGAATGGAATTGCATGATATTTGATTGAATTTTATTCCAATCTGGAATGAAAAATGAATATTTTAATAATATAAAATATGAGGTGAAAACTAAAATTAAATTTCGATGTCCGATTTTGGATGGACGCGTTTATATTGAAATGTCGATGAATATTTGTACCTATAGCAAATGATTTCGAAGTATTTTTGACATGCTTATGGCATGTTAAAGTATTTGAATTTTAAATGAATAGTAACTTTTCCAAGTGAAGTTCGGTTAGGATATGTAGCAAAAGTTTGAAAAGAATTTTTCTTTCGAAAGTTTTTCGTTTATTTTTATTATGACTGTCATGAAAATTTGAACACAAGTTGACAACTTTTGAAAAATAATATTATTTTATTCAGTAGAATAATATTAAAATTGACCAAACTAAGGGATATTCAAATTTGAAGCTAAACGACTGAAACGGATTTTCTGAAGTAATTATATTTCTTTTATATGATTAATAAAGGAACTTTAAAAATGTCTCGATTTATTTATAAATTAGTAAATCGATTCGGGAATGAATAGAATGCGTCGCACAGCAACAGTTCGCGAACGTCAACCTGTAACTTCGAACTGACGTAGTGGGAGAACCGATCGCCGGATTCTTCTAAACCTAGAAACGTTAGGTTCGTATCGAAAAGATCTGTCCAACGAACATAAGTGGTTTAAATTTGAATGGTTAGATCTTAAAATATGTCCAAATCAGTTTTGGAAAAGGTCGTTATGGATGCAGTTCATTGGCCGATATAGGAAACCAACTATAAGGGTCTTAGTAAAATTATTAAAAATATAAATAAATTATGATAAATCATAATAAATGATTTGGAAAGATAATGGATGAAATATTCCATATTTGAAAAGATAAAAGATATTTTTATCTAAATGAACTAGTTAATAACTAGAGTAATAATCTAATGATTTCAAAATAATAAATTGGATTTGAAAATGGTTTTCAAATAACCAAAGATTTCCAACATATGACTGGAAATAAATTGAATGGAAATTAGCTTCAGATATTTCGATATGGAATTCTGTAATTATACGGATCTCGTTGAGGAATTTGGAAGATATAGTGTGACAACCCGCATTTCCACCTACTTCAAACCAACCAAAATCCGAAACCCACGTCAATTCAAGGTAAGCAAAAGTAAGTATCATTAGGGTTTATCAGAGCAAACACAGCGGAATACAAAGCTCACAGCGGAAATATAAAATATAATAAGAATATATTATTGCAGCGGAAACATTTTTGAATAAATCTGATTTTACATACCATTAGTCCATGAAGATTTAACATAATATGACAATAATAGAGTACGTCCGGCCTTTATATGAAACTCCAACTCTGTATGGAACTCCAGGACTTCAAGCTTGAGCTCGATCTTGAAAATTGAAAATCAAACTAACAGACTGCCTATATGGAAATTGTGGGCACTCGCAGTTTGCAAGGGAAAAAGAAACTACGAGTCAGTCAGACTTGTGTGAGAAAATCGATTATTACAAATCTTATACTAAGCCTTATTTTGAATAAGGTATCTGGGGACCACGCCGCATGTCGTGGAATGGGTTTCCTCCCAAGGATACGTGCATAACCATAGCAACCAGAACCAAATTATAGCAACCATAAACAAGATTTTTGAAAACCTGACTTTAGAAAAATGAATGATTATAAGCCTCAATCCCATCACACAATGCAAGCGCACACCAAAGGTTAGGGGTTTGCCTTATAATCGCAAAACATGCTTGATATAGTTTGAAAACCAAACCATTTGATAATATAATAACGTCTAGGATGTGGAAAAATCCATTCGAAATATAAATTTATAAATCTTAGCTCGCATAGTGCACCATCCCATTATGTTGTCTACATAGGTATACAATTGAAAATCGTAAAGGATTTCGTATTGGAAGTTGGATTTCCATCAATGAGCCTAGGCTAAGGATATTCACGGTTCGATTTGGAACCCTCAGCTAGGTTCCAGGATCTCGTCTGGCTCCTTTAGACGGCAGGGTCGGTCCACCATACTTCGTGGATTAAAGTAACAGCCTGAACATAACGTCCCTCGGTCTGTGTGTAGATTGTCATCGAAGTATATTGACCTATTCCGAGACGCCTCATCCAACAAACCACATAAGTAAATGCCTAGGCTCCAAACCATGGCGTTTCTTTTTGCTAGATGGAACGTTAAGTCCCAACCCCTGCGGTTTGTAATCCTGTTTCGGCTTATTCCGGGTTGTGAGATCCGCGAAGTCACGTCATATACAAAGCTACGCATTTAAGCCATGCTTTGGTCTTCAACCATAAGGCCCTTCTTTTCAACAAAAGCCATGATCATTTCCACTTATCATGCCAGACTATCATTCCTTAAAACACAAACTGCTATTCACCAACATACAACCATTGAGCTCGTACGTCTCAAAGAAGGGTGTTAAGAAAGAGAATAAATTCTCTGCCACCAAACAGATGTATGTTTAGTAAATGTCAGTCTGCATTTTATAAAATACAGTGTCAGACACGAAATCCATCAAAAAGTCCATTCCGAGAATAGGAACGAAACTGAAGGCACTTGATTCCACGTCCCCTCCTGGGAGTGCAAGTCCTTGCAAACCAAATCACTTAAAGTACGGTCAGATTATGCTGTCACCTTAACCTCATATGGGCCATCGCCCAAGGCATCAACAGGACATCCATCCGATGTGAAGAAATCTGGGTCTTCCACCATCATCGTCAATATCTTGACATCAGCATCACGTCATATAATTATTTGGAATGGGTAAAAACCCGACCTTTCCAAATAATTAGTGCATCTTTAAAACCAATAGGTATACAGGATTTCATGAACCTCATTCCATTTAAGTATACTCTTTTATTCATTAAATTGGGAATTATTCCCACAAATCTTATCAAAGATTTAATTCATTAAAACCTCTTGTTTAAGTATTTCTTTGGAAACCATTGCAATGGATTCCACAATATCTTTACATAATCTAAACTAAATTAAGGTTTATTATCTAGTCGGGATTAATGAACCTTACCAAAGTAATCATTCATTTTGTTATTCCAATTCCAACCTATTCATCCCATGGAGCAAAACTGGAAGTACTTCATATCTAACACCCATTGTGTTACTGGTAAATTCAATTACCATTCAACGTTTTAAATCTAATTAAAGATTTAACTATTGCATGGAGTAAAACTGGTTGTACCCCATTCTCGAACATTTCTTGAATTTGGTAAATTTAATTACCCTATTCTCATTTCAATCTAATTAAGGATTCATTAAAATTCCACTTAGTTTTAATCTCAAAAATCTTTACTCAATGATTATCTTAGGAAATTAATCTTGTCTTTAACTGGATTAAAGAACCAATGTCACTTAAAACACAGTTCATGATAAACCCAAAATCATCTTCCATTCAATATGGAACTTTCACGGAAATCATATCTGCTTACAGTTGATATTAATCTTCATATCCAACCAACACTATAAGCGGAATATTGGCTAGCGCCTTTCAAATCGTCTAAGTTTTCATCTATGGAGACTTATCTCAACCGTTAACCAATATAGTTTCCATTTAATTCCAATTTAATTAACTGGAAAAATCCAGTTTTCACTTATCTTTATTTAGGATTCATTATACAAAAATGAATATCTTCCATATATTTAACGTTTAAACTGTTAAATGAACATCTGGTCTTTCCTTTGATCCGTTCCGATCCCCGCCCAGATAAATAAACATTGGTCAGGTAAGTTCAGCGCACTGGTTGCAGAATTCCTTACCTTGTCAAAAACGTCGTTTATCTGACCGGATCTCACAACTTGGATGACTTACTCGTGGTTTTCGCATATTCAACCAAAATAGGTGTTTATTATTTAAAACATTATTCATTCGTCCAAAATACTTTCATTTTTCCTGATTATTTTATTATTAAAATAATGATTTTTAATTCAGTTTATGGAACGAGACTCATTCAACTCATGTATAACCCGAGAATCTGGGTGTATACAAACATTTAATAAACTAAACAAGATGTCATGTGTCGAACGAGTTGTAACTAAACTCATTGGTTATTTAAGATCAAATGTCAGTGTCAAAATTGGGTTCCATTTTACTAATTAACAACCAAACAGTATTCATAACCATTGACCAACCAAATCAACCATTCAAACCCAATCAACCTCATGAATTTATTTAGAAACCATTAGCAACCATATACCACCTATATAATCACAAATTCACCCCAAATTTTCTAAGGGACAGTTAATCAAACATCATATGTGCATCTCTTAAACTCACAAATTAAACCCTTTATAAAGTGAGTTTTTCTCACCAATTTAAGAGACTACCCAAATTTAACCTAAAGATCGAATCTTTAATGGTTTAATTTTCTTTACTACATCAAATCACTTACTAATAACCAAACATATTACCAAAATTAAATCACGGCATGTATATTTATGATATTCCATAAAGGTGCAACTATATGAACCTAACATAAAGGTTTTCACTGCGAACTTTAAATAAATTGCCATTTTTACTTCAGGGACCTATTTAGGAATTTTTAGCAATCATATATCATCAAATCATCCATGAATTCACCACCAAAACTCTAAGAAACATTTCAACAAACACCTTACATGAAGTCATTAAAATAAGCAACAAAACCCATTAAAAGTTCAGTATTTCTCACCCCATGAAGTCCAAGCTTTTGCCTAAGGGTCCCTTGCTCCTAATCTTGCCCTCCTTTCTCTTTTTCTTCCTTTTTCTTTGTTGGTTTTTTTTTCTTTATTTTATAAATGATTTTCGGCCATGGCCATGAGCCTAAGGGAGAGGGAGGAAGATTAAAAAAGGTGGAAGTGAGATTAAAGTGGAGAGGGAAGGTCCGTTTATAGCTTAAAAGTCACATGGATTGGTGACCTGTCGCAAATCTAAGGGAAGAGAAATGAATGGCATAGATTCATCTTTATCCATTTTCATCCTTATCCAAAAGTGTGCTTTCTCATTTGCTTTCTCATCGACTTTCTGATCTCATTTCGGAGTATCAAACGATAACGGTTTTCTGAAATTCTTCAACCATATTGTCCGGTTTCTAACATACTTCAATCCTGTGTGTTTCAAATCCAAAATCGGAGTTTGTTTGGATTTTCAAATAATTTATTTTAATTTTGTTTTCTTAATAACTTTTTATATTCGATACCGGATTTTCCCAGACTTCATACATAGTTAATATTCTATGTTCTAAATTTTTGCTGATAGGTCTCAGTTCCAGTTTTACTGTTAGCACTATCAAATTCCAATTACCGTCAAAATTTAGTTCAAATTTT
Source organism: Allium sativum (assembly GCA_030737875.1). Taxonomy (NCBI): domain Eukaryota; kingdom Viridiplantae; phylum Streptophyta; class Magnoliopsida; order Asparagales; family Amaryllidaceae; genus Allium; species Allium sativum. Next base: position 776,582,698 of record CM060924.1, on the reverse strand, counting down.
GGCCTTTTATTTTTTTTTTGCCCATACGGACGCCATTTTACGCGAAACTTCCCGGAGTACTAAAATTCACTATTCCGGATATAATGGAGGTGGTCTCACGATCTAGCGATATTCCCTTCTCAAGGTATCCTCAAAATCGTCCGTTTTTAGTTCAAATTTTGAATCTTTTGTGGATTTAACATGTCTGACGGATGCCATTTTTGACGTAACTTGGTTGATTACCTAATTTCATCATTCCGGATTTAATGAAACTGATTCCATCTAAATCCGAGTTCGTTACTACTACTTCCTTTGTAAACATACTATTTTTAATCCAAAATTCATTTTTTTTGGAGTATTTCAATTTTATTCCTACCCAAATCCAAATTAATCTGATCTTTATGAAATTTGGATATTTTAAATTGGTTCTAAATTTCTGGATCATTACATTCTTCCCCACTTAAAATGATTTCGCCAAGTTAGAACTAATGGTCGTGTACTTAACCAATACCTCGATTATTAACCCTAGAGCTTGTTAGTTAACTCCACTATTTAACTTCATCTGTTTATTCATTGGGTATAGGACTGCATAATATACCTCTTTATAATAGCAAACACCCATAAATTTTTCCTTTATTATTATCTGGAGTAACTGTGAATATACTTGCTTAAGTCCAACCTATTTCCTTCTTTTATCTACTGATAAATCCTTCTTGTTTGTTTTTGACTCGTTATCTTAAGTTAGATCACAGTAGTACATACCTTATAACATTTTACCAAAAAGTTTTATAATTTTTTTAGCAATTACCTCGACTGTCCAAAATCGTTGAGAATTTAAATTTCTTAATTGGTTATACTAATTAGCACATCCAACAATTAATTAGTGGATTAAATTTTCCAAAACATAGCTTTCATCAAAACATATATCCCTTTTTATGAAAATATTCTTTGGACAAAATTATTTCATTCATCTATAAAACTGGGTTACATTACTCTGTTTAAGTGTTTAGAAACACTTATCGATATAGTGAGCTCTTACTATACCGATCAATGTTCATAACCCACCCAACAAATTAATCCAACACAAAACCATTTGTATATCAAATTACAAATACGTCTCTCATATGTATATACACACTCACAACTCATTCTAGGGTATTACTAACCCTATCTCTAATGAGTTACTTGTCCTAGGATACTACTAATCCTATCTCTGACAAGTCTGTATCCCACAGAGCCAAGGTTTATCTAGCCAAGGCTCTGATACCAAGTGTGACGACCCGCACTTCCACCTACTTCAAACCGAAACCCACGTCGATTCAAGGTAAACAAAAGTATGTTTCATTAGGGTTTATCAGAGCAAACACAGCGGAATACAAAGCTCATAGTGGAACAGATAAAATATAATAAGAATATATTATTGCAGCGGAAACATTTTTGAATACAAATCTGATTTTACATACCATTACTCCATGAAGATTTAAAACCAACTGTAGAGTACGTCTGTCCTTCATATGAAACTCCAGCTCTATCTGGAACTCCAGGTCTTCAAGCTTGAGCTCAATCTTGAAAACTGAAAAACAAACTAACAGACTTCCCGTATGGAAATTATGGGCATCTACAGTTCGCAAAGGAAAAACAAACTACGAGTCAGTCATGGGACTGGTATGAGAAAACCTATTATTACAAATCTTATACTTAGCCTTATTTTGAATAAGGTAACTCGAGACCACGCTGTATGTCGCAGAACGGGTTCCTCCTAAGGATACGTGCACAACCATAGCAACCAGAACCAAATTATAGCAACCATAAACCAGATTTTGAAAACCTGAATTTAGAAAAATGAATGATTATAAGCCTCAACTCCCATCACACAATGCAAGCGCACACCAGAGGATAGTGGTTTGCCTTATAATCGCAAAACATGCTTGATGTAGTTTAAAAACCAAACCATTTGATATTATAATAATGTTTAGGATGTGGAAAAATCCTTTCGAAATATAAATTTATAAATCTTAGCTCGCATAGTGCCTCATCCCACTATGTTGGCTACATAGGTATACAACTGAAAATCGTAAAGGGTTTTGTATTGGAAGTCAGATTTCCATCAATGAGCCTGGGCTAAGGATCTTACGAGTCTGATTCGGAACCCTCGGCTATGTTCCAGGATCCCGCCTGGCTCCTTTAGAGCGACAGGGTCGGTCCACCATACTTCATGGATTAAAGTAACAACCTGAACATAACATCCCTCAGTCTGTGTGTAGACTGTCATCTAGGTATATTGACCTATTCCGAGGCGTCTCATCCAACAAACCACATAAGTAAATGCAAGGGCTCCATACCATGGCGTTTCTTTTTGCCAGATGGAACGCTAAGTCCCTACCCCTACAGTCTATAATCCTATTTCGGCTCATTCCGGGTTGTGAGGCCCGCGAAGTCACGTTATACACAAAGCTACACATTTAAGCCATGCTTTGTTCTTCAACCACAAGGCCCTACTTTTCAACAAAAGCCTTGATCATTTCCGCTTATCATGCCACATTATCATTCCTTAAAACAAAAAATGCTATTCACCAACATTCAACCTTTGAGCTCGTACGTCCCAAAGAAGGGTGTTAAGCAAGAGAATAAATTCTGCACCACCAAACAGATGTATGTTTAGTGAATGTCAATCTGCATTTTTTAAAATACAGCGTCAGACACGAAATCCATCAACAAGTCCATTTCGGGAGTAGGAGCGAAACCGAAGGCAATTGATTCCACGTCCCCTCCTGGGAGTGCAAGTCCTTGCAAACCAAATCGCTTCAAGTACGGTCAGATTATGCCATCACTTTAACCTCATATGGGCCGTCGCCCAAGGCATCAATAGGCCATCCCTCCGATGTGAAGAAATCTGAGTCTTCCACCATCATCGTCAATATCTTGACATCAACATCACGTCTTATAATTATTTGGAATGGGTAAAAGCTCGTCCTTTCCAAATAATTAGTGCATCATTAAAACCAATAGGTATACAACATTTCATGAACCTCGTTCCATTTCAGTATATTCTTTTATTCATTAAATTGGGATTTATTCCCACAGATCTTATCAAATATTTAGTTCATTTAAACCTCTTGTTTAAGTCTTTCTTTGGAAACCATTGCAATGGATTTCACAATATCTTTTCATAATCTAAACCAAATTAAGGTTTATTCTCTAGTCGGGATTAACGAACCTTACCAAAGTAATCATTCATTTTATTATTCCAATTCCAATCTATTCATCTCATGGAGAAAAACTGGTAGTACTTCATATCTAACACCCATTGTGTTGCCGGTAAATTCAATTACCGTTCAATGTTTTAATTCTAATTAAAGATTTAACTATCGCATGGAGTAAAACTGGTTGTACCACATTCTCGAACATTTCTTGAATTTGGTAAATTTAATTACCCTATTCTCATTCAATCTAATTAAAGATTCATTAAAACTCCAATTGGTTTAAATCCCAAAAATCTTTACTCAATGATTATCTTAGGAAATTAATCCTATCTTTAATTTGTTTAAAGAACCAATGTCACTTAAAACATAGTTCACGATAAACCCAGAATCATCTTCCATTCAATATGAAACTTTCACGAAAATCAAATCTGCTTACAGTTGATATTAATCTTCGTATCCAACCAACGCTATAAGAGGAATATTGGCTAGCGCCTTTCAAATCACTCAAATAGTCTAAGTCTTCATCTATGGAGACTTATCTCGACCATTATCCAATACAGTTTCCATTTAATTCTAATTTAATTAATTAATTGGAAAACTCCAATTTTCACTTATCTTTATTTCGGATTCATTATACAAAAATGAATGTCTTCCTTACATTTAACATTTAATAAACTGTTAAATGAACATCCGGGCATTCCTTTGATCCATTCCGATCCTCTCCCAGATAAATAAACATTGGCCAGGTAAGTTCAGCGCATTGGTTGCAGCATTCCTTACCTTGTTAAACACCCCGTTTATCTTACCAAATCTCGCAACCGGGACAGACTTACTCGTGATTTCCGCATTTTCAACCAAAATAGGTGTTTATTATGTAAAACATTATTCATTCGTCCAAAATACTTTCATTTTCCTGATTATTTTATTATTAAAATAATCATTTAAAATGAAATTTATGGAATGAGACTCATTCAACTCCTGTATAACTCGAGAATCTGGGTGTATACAAACATTTAATAAACATAAACAAGATGTCATGTATCTAACAAGTTGTAACTAAACTCGTTAGTTATTTAAGATCAGATGTCGATGTCAAAATTGGGTTCCATTTTATTAATTAACAACCAAACAGTATTCATAACCGTTGATCAACCAAATCAACCGTTCAAACCAAATCAACCTCATGAATTTATTTAGAAACCATTAGCAACCATATACCACCAATATAATCACAAATTCACCCCAAATTTTTTAAGAGACATATAATCAAACACCATATGTGCATCTCTTAAACTGAATAATTAAACCCCTTATAAGGTGAGTTTTTCTCACCTACTTAAGAGACTACCCAAATTTTACTTAAAAATCGAATCTTTAACGGTTTAATTTTCTTTACCATATCAAATCACTTACTAATAACCCAAACATATTACCAAAATTAAATCAAGGCATGTATATTTATGATATTCCACAAAGTGCAATTTTATGAGCCTAACATAAAGGTTTTCACTCCAAACTCCAAATAAATTGCCATTTTTACTTCATGGACCTATTTAGGTATTTTTAGCTATCATATACCACCAAATCATCCATGGATTCACCACCAAAACTCTAAGAAATATTTCAACAAACACCTTACATACAATCATTAAATTAAGCAACAAAACCCTTTAAAAGTTCAGTTTTTCTCACCCCGTGAAGTCCAAGCTTTTGCCTAAGGGTCCCATGCTCTTAATCTTGCCCTACTTTCTCTTTTTCTTCATTTTTATTTGTTTTTTTTTCTTTGTTTCTTTTATAAATGATTTTCAGCCATGGCCATGAGCTTAAGGAAGAGGGAGGAAGATTAAAGAAGGTGGAAGTGAGATTAAAGTGGAGAGGGAATGTCCTTTTATAGTTTAAAAAGTCACATGGATTGGTGACTTATTGCAAATCTAAGGGAAGAGAAATGAATGGCTTATATTCATCCTTATCCATTTTCATCCTTATCCAAAAGTGTGTTTTCTCATCGACTTTCCGAACTCATTTAGGAGTATCAGATGATAATAGTTTTCAGAAATTCTTCAACCATATTGTCCGGTTTTTAACGTACTCCAATCCTATGTGTTCAAATCCAAAATCGCAGTTTGTTTGGATTTTCAAATAATTTATTTTAATTTTGTTTCCATAATAACTTTTTATATTTGATACCGGATTTACGCAGACTTCATACATAGTTAATATTCTATGTTCAAATTTTTTTTGGATAGGTATCAGATTCCAGTTTTGCCATTAGCACTATCAAATTCCAATTACCATCAAAATTTAGTTCAAATTTTGGCCTTTTATTTTTTCTTTTCCCCATACGGGTGCCGTTTTACGCGAAACTTCCCTAAGTACTAAAATTCACTATTCCGAATCCAACGTAGGTGGTCTCACGATCTAGGGATATTTTGTTCTCAAGGTATCCTCAAAATCGTCCGTTTTTAGTTCAAATTTTGTATCTTTTGTGAATTTAACATATCTAACAGATGCCATTTTTGACGTAACTTGGTTAGTTACCTAATTTCATTATACCGGATTTAATGAAACTGATTCCATGAAAATCCGAGTCCGTTAGCTACTACTTCCTTCGTAAACGTACTATTTTTAATCCAAAATTCATTCTTTTTCGACTATTTTAATTTTATTCCTGCCCAAATCCAAATTAATTCTGATCTTTATGAAATTTGGAAATTTTAAATTGGTTCCAAATTTCCATGTTGTTACATATAGATATCGTTATTCCAAAATGATATTGGTTGGTTTCAGAATTTGGTATTGAATATAAGTCGACATATTTCCATTTAAGATCATATATTTAATATCAAATTGGATTTTGGGTTAGTTGTGAATGGTATCTTAAATAATACCATTCTTGAACCTAGTTGTGAAAGGAATAAATCTTTTAATAGAGTTAAGGAAATTTTTTTCTAGTTTATTTATTAAATTGGAATTGGATGGAATTCGACTAATAATAAAAGAAATGAGCTTCAGTAAAGGAGAACCTTTACTATGGATGAAATTTAAAGGGCTTCGCTGTTGTTCTACTTATAGTATTAGTCTTATACAGAAATTTCTATCAATTATGAATTGAATGGATTTTCGTGAAGATTCCATATTGAATGGAAAATGAGATTTTGGGTTTTTAGTGAACAATGCTATTAAATGATAGTTCTTTAACCCAGTTAAGACGAGATTAATTTCTAAAATTTGGATAATCATCGAGATATGATTTTTGATATTAAAAGATTTTATCTTTGAAAAAATTAATGAGAACCTTTTTTTAAAGGTAATGAATATTTAAATAAAAGAATGTTATGAATTAGAATGAAATGAGTGTTATCTTTGTGTATTTGTCACATGATTATAAAGATAGGCAAGTTATTCAGAAAGACCGGGTTCAACCCATTCTAATTAATTATTACGACGATTAAAAGTCAAAGATGAAGACGGTGGTTGAAGACAAAGATCTTCACATCGTTTGGGCTACTATTGATGTATTGATTGAGTCGTAACCCAAGACAAGGTAATAAGTGGTGGAAGTCTAAAATGTACTTGGAAATTGACCGGATAAGCGACGGACTCTCTCTTGTATTGGACATATGGGATAAGGAATAAGGTGCCTTTGGTTTCGTTCAGATCCAAAGTGGACTTGAAAATGGATTATATGCCTGATATTCTACTTCGTGTTGTATTTGTTGATCTCTGTTAAATATGTATATGTTTTGTGGCAGAGAATTTATTCTCTTAGCTTAACACCCTTCTTTGAGATGTATAAGCTTAGAGGTTATATATTGGAGGAAATCAATGATATGGTATAGATTGACAATGTGGCATGTTAAGTTGCAACGAACAAGGATTTTGTTGAAAAGCAGGGCTTAGTGGAAGATGATCAAAGGACATCTTTAATTAGCATAGCTTTGTGTATAGCGCTAATTCGCGAGCTTTACACCCCGGTATGAGTCAAAAATAGGATTAGTGACTGCAAGGAGTGCATGTGTTCCTTTCTAGCTAGCGGTGATGTCATGGTACGGAGCCCAGGCATTTTACTTTTTAGATGATGGATGCGAGGGCCCTCAGATATGATTGGTCCATATACTGACCAGGTGACAAGTCCGATAGGATCGGGAAATGTATTGCTCAGGAATAACTAATCCACAAAAGTTAGGTGCGGACCGGCCTTGAAGATCCAAGGGTTACTTATGGTGTGATCCTGAGGCATGTGCTAGAATGTCTCGAAACCGGTAAGGAAGATCCCTTGCCTCGACTCATGATGGAAATCCAATTTCCAACACAACATTTTACGTTTTTAGTTGCATACCTATTTGGCGACATAATATATGGTACCTATGCCGTCTATGATTGATATATTTATTTTTGAAGATGCTTTTTACACTATGCACTTATATTAGTATCAAAATATTTGTTTTTAAAACATACCAAGCATGTTTAGCTATTATAAGGTAAAACGTTATCCTCCGGCTTTTGTTGCATTGTGTGATGGGACCTGAGTCTTTTAACAGATCCATTTTTTCAAAAAGCACTACATTGTTTTATTCCTAAACTGTTATTCATGTGGAGTTAACCTGTTTCGTGTCAGATGACGTGGTCCCATGATTTTCTTACTTTAAAAGTAAAGATTTAATAATTGTTTTAGCTCTCACACCAGTCTCATGACTGACCTGGAGTTTAATTTTTCAACCTAAACTCTGGGTGCCCATATTTTCTACATGGGCAGTCAGTAGTTTTGGTTTTGCAGATTGTTTTCCTTAACAGGATCATATATTACGGCTAGAGCTATATTCGGAAAGTTCTGTATCTATGTATTTTTTTAGCTGTGTTACTTGATGTTTTTCCATTGCATTGTATATATATTTATGTACTGCATTTTCCACTGCTATGTATTTTATTTATTCTGTGATTATGATGTTTCCACTATATAATTATTTTCTGCACTATGATATTATTGTATTTTGATGTAAATTGTTGTTATAGCAAGGAAAAGTTCTATTGTTTTGTGTTTTGATGCGTCTTGTTCTCAACCTGTCTGTATTCCAATTCGGTCTAGGCCGAGTGGGGGTTTCGGGTTGTGTCAGACATGGTACCAAAGCTTTGGTTTACAGAGCTTGAGAACAATACACATTAGAACCAAATGGAAGAATTTGTCAGAGATAGAATTAGTATCATTCTATTAAAGAATACTCATTATAGATAGGATCAACAATATCCTAAAATGAGAATACTCATTAGAGTTAGATTAGTAATACCCTTGGATGAGTCGAGAGTTGCATGTTCATAAGAAAACATAAAAGCGATTTCTATATATATAATTTGATTTTCAATTACGTATTATGAATGTAAAAGAAATTTATGTTTTGCGAACGTACATGATTTAAAAATATATATTAAATAATCAATGAATTGCTTTGGCGTTTGATTTCCTGATTTGGAGCTTAAAGTGTTTTAATTAGCGTTAATTAAAAAAGAAATATATTCACGATTCTGGACAGTGAATATATGAGAACTGCTTATTATTTATTTTAAATGATTTAGTTTGAATTTAAGTCCTAACTTGAAATTTCTTTGTTCGAATCCGTTGAGAGGCAAGTCAGCACTCCCTGGGCAGCCTGAGCTTATATTTATCCTTACTTCTTCATCTTCGGATAGAAGCTCATCCTTTAGTATGGACGATAGTTTCTCAGTCTGCCTGCATACTGATGATAGTATTTATAGACTTGATAGTACTAGCTCATCTGAAAGCTCAGACTGTTCATCGGATAGCTCAAGTAGCAGCTCTTTCGGATTTTATTATCCTCATATCAGTGACCCAGTAGTACAAGACCATGGTGGGGATAATGCATACGTATCCAATGTTGTCTCTATTTTCATACCCCTATACTTCTTGATATCGATTCGAGCTCGGATTTGGATGATGTTTCTATGGACTTGGGCGCACCAGAGCCCGAGGATTCAACTAATTACAATGCGTGGATGTTGGGTGATGATGAGGGAATCCCACTAGATGAGTATGGTCATGTGATTTGGGAGATTCCATTCCAATGCCTCCTCCTATGATAGATGTTGTTGTTGAGGAGCGACCGCCCTTAGAGGTACTGATTATCCCTGTCCAGGTTCCCGAGCCCGAGTTAGACTTAGTCTTCTATGATGTAGGTCATGAGTTCCCAATCCTTCTCCACCCCGAGATAGATGCCCATATGTGGGATTATACGATGATAGAGGACTTTGACCCGCCCGTGATTCCTGAGGAGGATGCTATGTTATTGGACCAGCCCCCTCTAGCCTTAGACATCTTCCTTGTCTATATGCAAGAGATCGACGAGATCGTTTCTTACTATGCTTAACCTTTGGGACTAGTAGAGTTGCCTACTTGGGATCTAGCCCCTGAGCTGTTAGGAGATGATGAGCCACTAGTAGACCCGATTGTGCCTGAGATAGTACTAGAGGTGGTTCCTATATTAGTTGAAGAGGAAGAGGAAGTGGGATAAGAGGAATAAGTGGAGGAAGACGACAAAGATGATGATGAGGTTGATTGGTCAGATCACGATAGCGACGAGCATCAACTAGATGATTTTGAGATCGAGGATCATATACTAGGCGACTGGCCTCTTTTCCCATTGGGTTTTGGGAATGAGCTAGCACAAGGACCTAAGGAGTTGATTCTATCTGGGCCATCCGTGTATGTGACAGCTCGCCCCGCACCAGCCGACATTTCTACGAAATGCGTTGTGCCGATGCCCGACTAGCACGGGACGGTCGTCAAAGGAAAAGGGTTTAAAACTATATATCATCAAAGAACTTGTAGTATATCTCACAACGCATAGAACAAAATATAATAATAATATAACTTGATATAAAACATGTGAGATAGTGCATAAGCTGAAAGCTAAACCATCATAGCAGCGGAAAATTCCAAATACAGCTTATAATCCAAACCATCTTTATTACAACTTTTAAAACTGTCTCTAAAGCAAAATAGGAAGGTACACCACTAATGCCCAAAGTAGTGACCGTTAACAACACAGGGAGAATATATGTAAATAATACGTGGAAGCCTCCTGCTCGTCTCCGAACAGCTACTCGTGCATACCACCTAACTTGTCTCTAGTTTTCTCTTTTAGGAGCACCCAGAGTAATAAGAAGAGACATAAAACTCTAGGTCAGACAAAAGTCTGGTATGAGCGATAGCAGCAAAACAGAACAATAACAAGCATAAATAATCATACCTGAACCTGGACCTGCAAGTAAAGAGTTAGCACAACAAGATGCACAATACTCTAAGGTAACACTAACATAAAGTGTAAAATGGGGGGTATGCATGTCATGGTGATAGCAAACATCAAACATAGCAATCAACCTCATATCTCTCACTCAGTCCGTAAAGTATACAATATCCACTACTTTAATCACCAAACCTTTGCTTTTGCCCTTGGTCTCTTGATGACCACATTTCTTTGGTCCATAGCAGCTAATCCTTTGTTATGTCCACTTTGCCCTATGGAGTCATGACGACTCCACTGCACTGGCTCATAGCCATGCGACGATCACTTGCCCTTGGGAGTCTTAACTATCCCATTGCGCTGATCCATAGCCGTTAATCCATCTCTCAGTGGTGAACTAAAGCTATAGATATCGACAACCCCTTTGCACATGTCCCGCAGCAAAGCCCAACCATGAAGTTAACTCGTTGGTTCCCATCTAGATCCTGAGACCTAACTTCCCATTTGGACTTCCTTTGCATCTCGTATTTTGGTCGAATTGGAATTGGTCTTCAGAAGATTCATTGCGTAGAAGTAAGAGTATAGATCCGGTTTGGTTCGGTACCCCACACCCAGTTCGGTTCGGTGCTTATAGTCCACACCTTGGTTCTATTCGAATGTGCATAGTACTCCAGTCATCAACGATTCAGTTTAGGTCTCTCATTTGTTTTGGTTCGGGCCCCCCTTTGTGCTTCCTTCGGATCCCCTGCCCCAACTCGATTCGGTTGGCCTTCCTTGTTTCCCTTGCCTTTATGCACTGTTGGAGATGCCGCCACTCTGGTTTTCTTCGGTTATCCGATCTGACCCCCCTTAACTGATCCGATCCGGATCTATGCAACATTTCCAACAAGCTTGTTTCGTCCATTCTCACCATATGATGACGTTTTCAACCATTCCAACTTTACAAAATAATCATAAAACATCACAAACAATAATAACAACATATGGGTTCAATTAAAAAGATCAAAACATCAAGCATATAGGTCATTTTAAATCAAACATACCCAAAAAGCATGATTTTTTCCTTAATCCCCTTAACCATGTTTTAACAATAGGATTAGCAAACTTAATCCAAATTAATCCAAATTTTTATCAAAGCTACAAAATAATATTTTAGAATTTTTACATATTTTTCCAGATTTTTATGAGCCATAATTTCGCTAATTATCACTAATCACGCCTAATTAGCCGTAATTAGTGAATAAAAGCGCTAATCACTCACCTTGGCCACAAATAAATTCTTAGAACTGAAACTCCACTGATTTGGGTCGAATTCCTATGCAACACAACAGCCCTAACTCTGATTTGATGTCAATCCGCCTTGATTTGATGTAGATTAGCTTAATATGTGATTAGAAAGTGATTAAAGATGAATTTAGAAGGTGGAGGCCATTGCTAGGGTTAGAGAAATATAAATGGCGGTTAGAAATCTGAGATGAGATGGTTTCCTAACTGGTTTCAGCCTCCCTATAACGCTAATGCTGAAATGAGTTATGGGCCCATCCACTAATTACACTATTAAGCCCGGATAAGCTGTTTTTCACCTTCCAAACATTATTTCAGCCATATCTCCCAAATGGTAAGTCCGTTCGATTAATGTGACCACTCCACGGAAAGTTAAACCATCATCCGAATCCAATGAAAGTGGTTTCAGGTCAAAACTCCTTACCAATCAAAAGTTATAGACGAAAAAGATTCGCTAGGGGCAAAACGGTCATTTAAAATTCAACAAAAATTGTGAACATGAGAAATGACCCTAATAGTCGTTCCCCTATGTTACACGACCATATGACTTTGTATGTGAATGAAATAAATATTCTACGATCCTCTGATGCGTATAATGTGGGTCGTTACAATGTAGAGCCCCAACACCGATCGCTGATATTAGTTAGTAGTTTGTATGTGTGTGTATATATATATGTGTGTGTGTGTATGATGGGTATGTGCTAGTCCCGTTTTGGTGCGACGTAGGCACGTGATGTATATTTTGGATGTGTGATATTTGGGATGTAGGTCACCTCAAGTACGTAGCAGTACTTGGGTGAGCATAGATATGGGTAGTCTGATACATATACATGGCATATACCTTAAGTGACACCTCGCACTAGGGTATACACCATATCTATGATATAGTTTATTTTTTGATGATGTTTCACTACGATATATGTATGATATGATGATGTTGTTGGTTGATATTTTATTATGACTGTTGATGTTTTGTATATGCTTGGATATTTGTGTGATATGACTACACCGTATAGCATATATTATGGACTATATATTATCCATATAATCCTATAATTACTTGGTGCTTATATGATGAGGGCCAGAAGGACCCTATGGGCAAAATAAAACATGGACACTTTACCTTATGTTGAGTACACACATATATATTGTTGAGCAGGATTGTTGATTTAATGTTGAGTAGAGAAATAAATTGCATGCCTAACAAACAGTACACCTTATTTAGTTGGTTGCGTAATTTTATTATTATATTGCTGTGAGTGAATTGGATGCGCTGTGATAGGTTCTTGTGTGAAATTAAACATATACCATAGGATAGTAAACAACAACTATGGACTACACCTCATGGCATATACCGAAGACAACATAGCATATCCGTATAAGCATGCAATTATTTGGTGCTTATATGATGTTTTGATTACCATATGAACATGCATTTGTCTGGTGCTTATATAGCGAGGATTGAATTACAGGTTGAACCGATGACTGATGGTGGACTTAATAAACATATAAAGGAAATGGCAGGTTTTAATAATAAAAACCCATCACTGGGTCTTGAGATGACATAAATTTATACGTCACTCTTGTTGTAGACAAGGCACATGGATCATGACTAAACCCCACATAGGTCTCAGGATGATAAATTTTTACACATCTCATTTGGGTGTATATAGGTCATAATGGATGTTCACATGATTTTTAAATCCCACTCACAGGTATTGGGATAAATTTTTGCACATCTCCCAATGGGCATTTGTTTGATATATATATTAATTTATTGGAGCCGTTTAAGGCCATTTTTGATTCTTTTTGAGCACCCTAAATAAAGGAAAATATAGCGATTTTTTTAGAAATTTAAGGCGTTAGCCAAATTTTAGGAGAATTTGGAAGTTTTTAGAAAATGAAAAGTTGAAGAACACAAGCCAGAATGAAAGTTGAGTTGGTTAGTTAAACAACTTTCAGCTCCGTTCCTTTTCGGGATGAAAAATTTTAAGTGGGGGAGAATATAACAACCCGGAATTTCAAAACCAATTTAAAATTTTAATTTAATATATTTTTATGGTTTTTGAATAAAAATTGTTTATTTTTGGCTTAATAAAATTTGAGAATAATTTTAAAATTAGTTTTAACATTTTATTCAACTTAAAACAGGGTCAATAAAATATCCAAATCCATTTATAAGTCTTGAACTTTTAATATCGATATGTCAAAGCTATATCGATCGCTTATAAAAAGACTATTTTTCAAACAGTCTCAGAATTCAAAGAAATAATTTTGTTGGATCTAGAATGTCAAAATATGTCGGGATTTAAATTTTCAAGTTCAACGGAGTTCGTATGTAGAAAAGGAAATACGAACGCACGTTGAAAATTCAGTTTGAATTTGAGTTTAACTCAGAATGAGGTCATTTATCAAACGGTCTCCAAATTCGACGCGGTTAGATTCGTTGGATCCGCAATTCGATAACATAGCGAGAATCCAAATTTCATAATTTTTGGATTTAACGTGTGGCTGTGAGACTGGAACGAAGTTGGATGTTGTAATAAATACATCTTCTATTTTGGCCACTTCATGAATAGTGCTTAGACTAACGAGAATCAGTCACCAAGGCACCTTTCTCTTCCACATGGCACTCCCTCCCTAAATGGTGCCTGCATGAGTGGATTGGAGCTAATTAAGCTTGAATAACTTAACCCTTTCATTCACTTTTTCAAATTAGGTTTAGAAATTCAAAAACTAATTAATGGAGAACTCCCTTCCCTCTCTCCTCCAACCGCCGCCTAGGAAGCCCACGCCTGTTGCTTCGCCGCCTCCTACCATGTCAGCGCCTCCCCTTCCCTCTCCCACGTCAGCTGATGGCATCTCCTCCCTCCTCTCTCATCTTTTCTTCTTCCATTTGCTTCAAACAATGAAAAGGATCTCCCTTTAAGTGTCACTAAGCACGTCTTTTGTGGACCCTACGTGCCACATGTCACACTATGGAGCCCGTATACCCTCCTCCATCGCTGGACAGCAAAGCCCCGAGCTTCAGAGACCTCCATTTGACCAAAGATCGTCGTTTTCTAGCTCCATTTACTAGTATAGACGTGTATGAGAGTTAATGGAAAGTTTGGAGCCATTCCAAGCTAAAAAGGCGACATTTTTAAGCAACCGAGCGCCAAAAAGTCCGACATTGCAGTGCGTTGTTACCTAATGGTTGGGGTGAGAGATTCTCACTTTAATTAGTGTATTTAAGTAGCTTAATCAAGTAGGAAAAATTAATTAATTTATTGTTTTATGTTAAAAGTTAATGCAACAAAGTTAAGTAAATTGCAAGTTAGAAAACAGTTTATGTCACAGTTAGCACGACATTAAAATATACGTCAATTAGTTAAAAATATGATGAAACCTGTCAATTTCACTTGATTAGTATGAAAAAGTTATACGGTGCTTAGTAGCTCACATCATAGTTGTTTGTAAACCCATGGATGAATGGTTGATTTCTTATGTTATGTTGTGATTGTGAATTGGTGATGTTTAAACATCTTAAAATAATGTTATTATACTAGCGGTAGTTGAAATTGGATATAAATATCCATTTAAACTTGAACAGTAAAATTATTTTTACTCATTTAAGCAAAATTCATTAGTTAGAAAAATAATTAAATTGAACTAGTAATGATTGAATTCATGAATCGGTGTTGAATTTAAATTGTTTGTTTGTTGGTTAAAAAATCCCACAAGTGTCTTGGGATGATTTTTGATGTACACGTCTCCTTTGTATATAGTTCATATGTTGATCAATCGATCAACAAAGCGAAATAAGCTTCAGTAAATTATTTTGAAGCTCCTATGAAAATAAATGCACATTGGATGTCATTTGGATGTCTTCTAGTTGTTCGCAACTGTTGTTGGATGTATTGGGTTCATATGAATGGAATTGCATGATATTTGATTGAATTTTATTCCAATCTGGAATAAAAATGCATATTTTAATAATATAATATACGAGATGAAAACTGAAATTAAATTAATAGTAACTGTTCAAAGTTAAGTTCGGTTAGGATATGTAGCGAACGTTTGAAAAGAATTTTTCTTTCGAAAGTTTTTCATTTATTTTTATTATGTCTATCATGAAAATTTGAACGTAAGTTGACAACTTCTGAAAAATAATATTATTTTATTCATTAGAATAATATTAGAACTGGCCAAAATAAGGGATATTCAAATTTAAAGTTAAATGAACGAAATTGATTTCTTAAAGTAATTATATAACTTTATATAATTAATAAAGGAAATTTAAACATTTCTCGATTTATTTATAAGTTAGTAAATCGATTTGGGCATGAATAGAATGCGTCGCGCAACAATAGTTCGCGAATGTCAACCCGTAACTTCGAACTGATATAGCAGGAGATTCGACCGTCGGATTCTCTTAAAACTGGAACCATTGGGTTCGTATCGAAAAGATATTTCCAATGAACATAAGTGATTTAAATTTAAACGGTTAGATCTTAAAATATTTCCAAATCAGTTTTGGAAAAAGGTCGCTATGGATGCAGTACGGTGGCCAGTGTAGAAAACCGACTGTAAGGGCCTGAACAAAATTATTAAAAATATAAATAAATTTTGATAAATCATAATAAATGATTTGGAAAGATAACGGATGAAAAGATAAAAGATATTTTTATCTAAATGAACTAATTGATTTGAGTGATAATCCAATGATTTCAATTTAATAAATTGGATTTGTAAATGATTTTCATATAACTAAAGATTTTCAACATATGAATGGAAAGAAATTGAATGGAAATTATCTTCAAATATTTCGATATGAGATTTCGTAATTATATGGATATCGTTGAGGAATTTGGAAGATATAGATATTGTTATTCCAAAAAGATATTTGTTGGTTTTCAGAATTTGGTATTGAATGTAAGTCGACATGATTTCCATTTCAGATCATATATTTAATATCAAATTGGATTTTGGGTTAGTTGTGAATGGTATCTTAAATAATACCACTCTTAAACCCAGTTGTGAAAGAAATAAATCATTTAGTTAAGATTCAAGGGATTTTTTTCTAGATTATTTAATTAAATTGGAATTGGATGGAATTCGATTAATAATAATCGAAATGAGCTTCAGTAAAGGAGGGCCTTTACTATGGATGGAATTTAAAAGGCTTCGCCTTTATTCCACTTATAGTATTAGTCTGATACAGAAATTTCTATCGATTATGAATTGACTGGGTTTTCTGAAGATTTCATATTGACTGGAAAATGATATTTTGGGTTTATAGTGGACAATGCTTTAAAATAGCAGTAGTTTTTTAACCTAATTAAGACGAGATTAATTTCTAAAATTTGGATAATCATTCAAATATGATTTTTGAGATTAAAAGAATTTATCTTTGAGGTAATTATTGAGAACCTTTTCCTAAAGATAATGAATATTTAAATAAAAGAATATTCTGGATTGGAATGAAATGAGTGTTATCTTTTTGTATTTGTCACATGATTATAAAGGTATGCAAGTTATTCGGAAAGACCAGGTTAAACACATTCTGAATAATTATTACTGATTAAAAGTGAAATATGAAGACTGTGGTTGAAGACCAGAGATCTTCACATCGTTTAGGCTATTGCTGATGTCTTGATTGGGCGTACACCCAAGATAAGGTAATAAGTGATGGTAGTCTAAAACGTACTTGGAAATTGACCGGATATGCGAGAGCCTCTCTCTTGTATTAGACATATGAGATGAGGAATAAGGTGCCTCCGGTATCGTTCAGACCTAGAACGGTCTTGAAAATGGATTGTATGTTTAACATTGTACTTCACGCGGTATTTGTTGATCTCTACTAAATATGTAACTATTTGGTGGTGGAGAATTTATTCTCTTAGCTTAACACCCTTCTCTAAGACGTACGAGCTTAGAGGTTATATATTTGGGGAAATCAACGGTACGGTATGAATTGATAATGTGGCATGCTAAGGTGCAACGAACAAAGATTTTGTTGAAAAGCAGGGTCTTGTGGAAGATGATCAAAGCAAAACTTTAATTAGCATAACTTTGTGTGTAGCACTAATTCACGAGCTTCACACCCTGGTATAAGTCAAAAAGTGATTAGTGACTACGGGGAGTGCATGCGTTTCTTTCTAGCTAAAGGTTATGTCATGGTATGGAGCCCAAACATTTTACTTATGTGGATGATGGATGCGAGGGCCTTTGGATATGATTGGTCGACATACTGACCTGGTGATAGGTCAGATAGGGCCGGGAAACGTATTGTTTAGGAATAACTAATCCATAAAAGTTAGGTGTGGACCAGCCCTGAAGATCCAAGGGTTACCTATGGTGTGATCCTGAGGCATGTGCTAAAATGTCTCGAAACCGGTAAGGAAGATCCCTTACCTCGACTCATTATGGAAATCCAATTTCCAATATGACATTTTACAGTTTTAGTTGTATACCTTTATGGCAACATAATATGGTACTTATGCCGTCTATGATTGATACATTTATATTTGAAGCTGCTTTCTACACTATGCACTTATAATTGTATCAAAATATTTGTTTTTAAAACGTACCAAGAATGTTTAGCTATTATAGGGTAAAACTCTATCCTTCAGCTTGCGTTGCATTGTGTGATGGGACTTGAGTCCTATAATAGCGTCATTTTTTTAAAAAGCACTACGTTGTTTTATTTCTAAACTTTTATTCATGTGGAGTGAACCCGTTCCATGTCAAACAGCGTGGTCCCATGATTTTTTCACTTTAAAAGTAAAGATTTAATAAGTGTTTTAGCTCTCACACCAGTCTCATGACTGATCTGGAGTTTATTGTTTCAACCTAAACTCTGGGTTGCCCATATTTTCCACACAAGCAGTCAGTAGTTTTGGTTTTGCAGAGTGTATTCCTTAACAGGATCCTGGATTACGGCTGGAGCTATATCCGGGAAGCTCTGTATATATGTATTGCTTTCATCCATGCCAGTTGATGTTTTTTCGCTGCATTATATACATATATATATATGTATGTATATGTATATGTATTACATTTTTCACTGCTATGTAATTTATTTATTATGTGATTATGGTATTTCCACTGTATAATTATTTTCCGTACTCTGTCATTCTTGTATTCTGATGTAAATTATTGTAATAGCAATGAAAAGTTCTATTGTTTTGTGTTCCGATGCGTCGTGTTCTCAACATATCCATATTCCTATTTGGTATTAGTCGAGCGGGGGTTTCGGGTTGTGTCAAGCACCACCATCTCCTAATTACCACTCCTGTAGTGGTTCAGGGTCTTCCCACGGCCGATCCATAGTAGCTTAAAAAATAGCCCAGTTGTTGGGGATAGTTACTCCTGATTCCCCTTCATCTTCCACTCCTGAATTGTTTCTAGCATCTTTTATGCTAGCCTAACTCATCTTTGATCTATAATTTATAATAAAAGTAGTTAGTCCTAACTAAATAAAAGCAGCAATGGTGCTCAAGTGCATACTATTATACATACCATTATACATAGTATAATCCATATCATCTACAAATACATCTCTCTTACGAGTATACTTTTTTTGAAATTGAGTACCTATATAAAAAGTTAGATAGTATGAACCATATTATCCTGGCAAAGGGGTCTGACAGAATTAAGTCCATGACCTTTTACATCCTACTCCTATACTATAACCAGGTGAGACAAAGATGCTAGACTCTTATGTGTATACTTCCTACTAACTTTGGTTAAATGGTATAACTAAAGGTCTGATCCAATATGTTGACCACCCCATATAAGTTGCATTTAAGCAAGGAAATAGTGCGTAGAAAGCATGCCAAGCCGATATGGATAGACAATCAGGTGTAGAAAATCAAAGCAAGACATGTTGTATATCTCAAAGCACATAGATAAAACGTAATAAGAAATATAGTCTAATGTATTAAGCAATAACTGAGTGAATGAAGCAGCAAAACATCATCATATCACTAAGTCATGTACACGAAAATCCAAATATTTGAATACATGTCATCCTCACTACGTCCCTCAAAGCACTCTCATAATAGTCAAAGGAAAAACAGTATGCAAGTATAGTATACACCAAAGCTCCTCCAAGCTCATTTTCGGCTCAACGTTCTCGTAACTTGACTTGAAATCTAATCCACTCGTCTACAATGTCAACCAAATAATGAAAATACCAAAGAGCATCCAAGATAATAAGAGAGGTCATAAAATCCTAGGTCAGACAACAGTATAGTGTGAGCGATATAATCTATCATAGGTTATAGTGTAAAATACGGTGATAGACAGGTTATGTCTTATACCTGATATGTCCCTACAACCAAAGAGTCAACATATAATAACAAGATAATATATGATGCTCCAAACAAACAACAACAGAAATGGACATAAGTATAAGATAGAAGAATCTGTATAGCATACACAAGCCTTATTCTTCATTCCCTTCTCCAAGCCATATATGTGATAGCCTACTCAAGAAACGAAGGTAAAAGCAACCAAAGCAAACATAGCGATTATTATCCATATCCTAACTATCACCTTCTAAACCCGTAAATACATTGGTAACTCGTATAGCAATCTTCATCATCTCGTAGCTATGCAACACAGTGTGCTGTTGATAACCTCCTTTCAATCCATCTCTCAACTGAGTCTTCCAACGAAGAGCTATAACTTTGACAGGCCATAACTTCTTCCCTTTAGAAGCAATTGACAAACTATAAGTTTCAGCAAGCTCCAAAAGAAATCCCCTACCACTATAACGGATTGCAACGCCCAACCATGCTCCTTGATGGATCGATGCTGACCCATTCCCTATAGATCGATGTTGATCCGTGTACTTAGCCAATTTTTTGCTAAGTACTTAAGGGTCTTCTTAAGCCTTTTTAATTTACCATTAAGTCCAATTTCAAGCGCTCATTCCCATTTGACCATGCATGCCTATCCATAACCTATTTGTCACGTGCATCGATCAAACCTGAACACACTTTGCCAAAACCTTTCAAATGACCCTACAAACCTCTAATAGAAGTCGCATGACCATCCAACAAAGTATGTTGGATCACTATCAATCCGTGCTCTATGGATTAGTATCGATCCATGTACTTAGCTTATTTTTCAGCTCTATTTTTTGAGACATGATCCTGGCTGCTTCCTAAGCCTATCCGCTAAGTTTCATGTGATTTCGTTGAAGTTTAATCTCAATATATTCCAATCTTCAATCCAATTCCTAATTACGATGACTCGAACATGCAATCAAGAAAGAATCTAAAACATGCGCATTATAATAATCCAAACATCAAAGCATATGTACATTAATCATAGGAAAACACCCTAATGCATAAAAACACAAATCAGGGATATATATATGCATAGGTCTAGTTCAAATCTACATGCTTATCAATCTTAACTTATTATTTTAAACTATTAGTTGTTCAGTTCGGTTAACCTAAGGGTTTCAAATCTGAAATTTATATATATATATATATATATATATATATATATATAATCACATTTTAAGTGATTTAAATATATAGGTTATAAAAATACCTAATCTAAAAAATTAACGCAATATAACCTTGTGATAAATCAAAAATCATTTACCAAATCATTAAAACTTTGTAGTTCTATGAGAGATCAATTAATGACAACAAGGAATAAATGTAGACATCCTTCTATATGGAGAAAATGTATATATAAATGTATATATAATCTCTCTTCGGTGATTAGAAGAAATTAAAGACGGATTTGAATGTGATTTAGAGTTTCAGAAGTAGAACTAGAGTAAAACAAAGTTCTAGAGCTGATAAGAAATGAGGAGAACAGACTAAGTTAATCTTTTTCAACCCCTATTTATAATTACAGGTCATTAACCTAACGGGCTAGCTAATCTTAGCTCATTAGCCGTCTCTAAGTTTGTTCCACATTCTTAAAATTTCAAAACCATAGTATCTACCAAACATCTTGGCCAAATCGCTTAAATGACCACTCTATGGAATGGAAAATCATCATTCTTATCCAATGGAACAGACTAGAGCATCTAATTCTACATGACTAGAACAAGATACTAGAGGGTAAAATGATCATAGAATAATTCAGCAAATATCATATATGCGTAAAAAAATACTAAACAACCATATATTAAAATATGAGAATGATTGTGATGACCGCCCATAACCCCTGCACTAAACAAGAGAATTAATGCGCTGAATGGTGTGCCAGGCAGCTATGGATGATCCTCAGAATAGGTAAACACAAGTGGAACCTGTCGTAGAACTCACAGCACATGGATAAAATATAATTGAACTTATACAACATGTAATAGTAATGAAACATCATATAACAAACTTTTCATACTTTAACAACATACTAAAATATTATCCAACGAATACCAAAGTTTGTACATAAGGCCTCACTACAACCCTCACAAAGCACTCAATAGTGGAAATAGGAATACTAGATATTAATAAAACTGGTACGCCAGCCACCTGCTCGCCTCCACACAGCATCATCGTCCTCACTAATAACATGTAACCTGCTACTTTGTCTGCCCATCCACAACTGGATGAACAGCCCAAGGTAATAAGAGGAAACATAAAACCTTGAGTCAGACAACAGTCTTAGTGAGCAATAAAACAACTAACAAACTTCAACAATAAATTATACGAGAATAGGTAGATTAACAAACCAATCTACTAACCATCAGAGAAGAACTCAACTCATGTCTTCCCCCACATCGGACAGTGATTGCCTTTACATTAAGAAATTCAGCCATTCATCAATGGAAATCAGAACACTAATTCAATCATGGTAAAGCACTCACAACATCTAGGTTATATATATCTCATGTAAGCCATCCTAATCGAATTCAACATCCCTTAAGTACAACCCTAGAGGCCTAAACCAATACCAGACAAGCACCTAAGAAAATCTCCTTCGACTTTGGACAACCTACATGAGATGGTATAAATAGAACAACCAATCATCCATGACTGACTCTGGCTATCACTGTCAATCCTGCTTTGAAACCATTGTTAATCGTATGATGACCCATCATGACTGCTATATGTAAAGGGCAAATAGTAACCCCAGTTCTAGCACAACTCCATACGCCATCATGACCCGTATGTTTGTCTTCTCAAATCTCGACAACTAGGCCCTTCACGACTGCCCAAGGTACGAGGACCTTCATGTCTGCCCAAAGTACCCCTGCTTTGAGTCTACTAGAACTTACGATAACGACAATCTCTCGGCCTTCGCTTCTCTATCCATCAACTCCAATGACTATTTATTAACTCAAGTCCCCTTTGTGTATCCATTATCCACGAACCCAATACATCCTTGAGTCGACTTCCCATTCGTTGCTCTACACCGATCAACAAACATATCACATCACTTCAAACATCCTCATCTGGACTCTCGTCGAAGCCACCATCACCATTGAACCAAACAACTTCAATATAAGGTTCAATATAGTCTATAGCATTATCACCCCATTCATGACACTTTTGAGTGCTCAGCTGATCAACAAACACTTTTCAACACTTCCAAACTTCCCAATTGAATTCACTTTGAAGTCACATCATCACCGGAAATGTCCAACCAGAAATAGCCGACCAAAAATGGCAGAAATGGCTAACCAGGCCGACCCAACTTATGCCAACCTAACTTTAGTCCGACCCAACCTATGTCCGACCACTTCTGACTAGGCCGACCCACCTCTGAATGACTAGGCCGACCCAACTTTAGTTCGACCCAACCTATATCCGACCCACTTCTGACTAGGCCGACCGACCTCTGAATGACTAGGCCGACCCACTTTTTCTGACTAGGCTGACCCAACTTATCGCTGATCCGACATTATGCCAATCCAACATTAGGCCGATCCAACATTAGGCCAACCCAACTTATGGTCGATCCAACTTATGGCTGACCTAAATCGTATTGCAATTCAACTCCGATTTAGACCAAAACTTTACCAAACGATATATTCGACGAAACCAACTCTTCTAATTCATCCAAAATGACCACATGCATGTTATGAAACAATCATCAACATGAATACAATGATTTTCACCAAAATTATGCAAATCACTCCAAATCATGAAAAACGATCATATAAACAAAACTATAGATCTAAATTGCATAAGCATATGAAAAATGATGGAAAATTTCCTATCTAAACTTACTAAATCATATCAGAGGGTGATTTATATGAAAATGGACTTAATATGGCATAGATCTATGGGAAAATGATTGAATATGATGAAAAACATAATCGAACACTCATACACTTCATTGAATCCATGTGAGAAATATAAATCACTCACCGATTCGCTGAAACACACTAAAATCAATGAAAAAGGAATCCGGACAGCAAGCACCTCGCACCAAACACCTTGATCCGATGAATCCTTGTTTCAATTGTCGTAGATCTAGTTTTCAAGGTGTAGATCTATGATTTCCCTCCTTAGATTTGGATTTTCAATGGTGGAAAGGTGTTAGAGGAAGGAGGAGCTCAAGACCTCCCAATGAGAGAAGTACCTATCTCCATACCCCTCACCCCCATTTATAGTTTCCACCAACCCACTAATGGGCCTCCCAAATTCTGCCCATTAGGCTCTCCAAACCTGAATAGCCAACTGTAACAACCCAGAAAATCCAAACCAATTTAAAAAATTTATTTTGGCTATTTCAGTAAATTTTGAATAGATAAAATAATTTATTTTAAACAATAACGATTAAAAATTTATTTTAATCAAAGGTGGAGCAAAAGTATTCGTTTTGATTTCTAAAGAAATCAAAAATAGTACGGTAGTTTGAAAAGTCAAACTTGTACTTTGACCGGATGTACCGGATTCAAAATTTAACGGATTTTAGCGAAAAAAATATCTAAATCTGTTTGAAATTATCTTTTCAACAAATCCGAAAAATCGAAATTTCATAGTGGGAATCAAAAGATATGCCCAATTGAATATTCAGAGTGGTCACTATAGTCTAATTTATAGCTCGTTTAAAAGGCCATTTTTCAAACGACCTCCATTTTCGACGAAACCACTTTTGTCGGATTCGGGATGTCAAGTTATTATTAGGTTTCAATTTTCATAGTTTTTCGAATTAATATGTGAGTGTGGAAATCAAAAATGTGTTTTTTCAATTTCAGTCAAATTTAGTCGACTTGAAAATAGCCATTTTTCAAACAGTCTCATAATTCGATGAAATTAATTTTGTTAGGACCGTATCGTCAAAACAAAGCCAGAAATAATTTTTCTGGATTCGTATGTGGCCCCGGTGGATTTAAATAGATGATCAAATTTATTATTTAAATGATTTGAATAATAAATTAAAGATTTCAGGCCACAGACAGTCGTTTGGGCTAACGTGACCTAGCCCGTTGGATCCGGAACAGGGGCTATTGGCTAGGGTCACCTTCGGTTGGATTGAAATTGGATTAATTTAAGAGGTATGATTTTATTTGTAGAAATCACATTAAAATATTATAAATAGTTTAAAGAAAACCCTAAAGCACTATTCACCCTTCTTCCAGCCGTCGCTTCATACCAAATCGATGGCCACTAACCTCCTAACTTCATCCCTTAATATCCACTAATCCTCTCAGTAAAATTCCTCACTCTAGTTCAAGCTTTTGAAGAGATTTGCGTGCTCTTCAATCTCATACGGCTTGATCGATCTCTGCTGGCCCAAACTCCAAGGTCTAGACCCATAAACCCGCACCGAAGTTCACCGCCGCCCTCCCCCAGTATCCACCGAGTTGCACGCGCGTGGGCCCCCTGGTGCGCCGTTTGTGGCTCGTCGACGAGCCGCCTTCTAATCATTCTCTAGTGCTGTAGATCGGAAGAAATAATCAACCCTAAGTTTGAACCTATTTCTGAAAACAGCAGCCGTGTTCGAGTAGTGGAAGAAGAAGGTTTAACCTTCTAATTATTTTATTAGTTTATTTTTAAATTATAATCTATCTTTTTTAGTCATAAATAATTCGTATGAACTCAGAATAACGCGATTTCTAAAGAGTTGCAATCGCAGAAACAAGATCTACATTCCAAAACAGAGAAGGGACAATTTCGAGCTATTCGAATTTTTAGACCAATATGTGACATGACTGTGAGAATTCTTCCTTTTTATAATTAACTAACTATTAAATTTAATTGTTATGTGATGATTGAATGTATATAATTCAGATCTGTTACATGATGATATTGCGGATGTTTTATCTGTTGTTGTTGATATATAATCATAGATTTGGTTGTGTTTAAATAAAGAAATCACTTTGTTGTTGAATTGATTTGGATTAGAATTTCCAAATCGATGAAAATAATCACCTTGTTTATTTATTGATTTGGATTAGGATTTCCAAATCGATAAAATAATCACTTTGTTATGTTGAATTTCATTGGATTAGAATTTACAAATCGATGAAATTAATCACCTTGTTTTTTTTATTGATTTGGACTAGAATTTCCAAATCGATAAAATAACCACTTTATTATGTTGAATTACATTGGATTAGAATTTCCAAATCGATAAATAATCACTTTGTTATGTTGAATTACATTGGATTAGAATTAACAAATCATACAAATAAAATGTTCTTTTATTTGCATTCCTTTATGCAATTATATTAAGAGAAAATAAAATGTTCTTTTATTTGCATTCCTTTATGAAAATATATTTAGATAAAATAAAATGTTTTTTATTTGCATTCCTTTATGCAAATATATTTAGAGAAAATAAATTGTTCTTTTATTTGCATTCCTTTATGCAAATATATTTAGAGAAAATAAAATGTTCTTTTATTTGCATTCCTCTATGCAAATATATTTAGAGAAAATAAAATGTTCTTTTATTTGCATTCCTTTATGCAAATATATTTGGAGAAAATAAAATTTTCTTTTATTTGCATCCTTTTATGCAAATATACTTTGAAATATAAAATATTCTTTTATTTGCATTCTCTAATACAAATATGCATTAGAATAAGAAAAATTATATTTTTGTTTGCAATTTTAGATGCAAACAAAACATTAGAATTAAAATCATATTTTTGTTTGCAATTTTAGATGCAAACAAAACATTAACAATAAAATCATATTTTTGTTTGCAATTTTAGATGCAAACAAAACATAAGAATTAAAATCATATTTTTGTTTGCAATTTTAGATGCAAACAAAACATTAGAATTAAAATCATATTTTTGTTTGCAATTTTAGATGCAAACAAAACATTAGAATAAAAATCATATTTTTGTTTGCAATTTTAGATGCAAACAAAACATTAGAATTAAAATCATATTTTTGTTTGCAATTTTAGATGCAAACAAAACATTAGAATTAAAATCATATTTTTGTTTGCAATTTTAGATGCAAACAAAACATTAGAATAAAAAACATATTTTTGTTTGCAATTTTAGAACAACCCATTAGAATTATAATCACATTTTGTTTGCAATTTTAGATGTAAACATAAACATTAGAAGGAATATACATTTTTATTTTTGTATATTGGATAGAAATATAAATGATTTAAAAGAATTTCATTTTTATTTGCATATTTAGATTCAAATAAACATTTAGAAAAAGATTTCATTTTTATTTGCATATTTAGATGCAAATAAACAACGTAGAAAAGATTTCATTTTTATCTGCATATTTTGATGCAAAAATCAACACAGTAGGAGGAAGTTGCATTTTCGTTTACAAATTTGGTTGTAAACAAAACATTACAATAAAAGAATTGATCTAAATGTTGAAATGTTTATTGTCACTTTAATTACAACAAAAATAGTAAAATCGCCAAATGAATTATATTTAAATATAAATTAAAAATTTAACGAATTGCGCGCGGTATTTCGCGTTTCGGCAATCGTAAATTTAAATGATTATACCGTAAGATCCGACCGTCGGATTTTCCCAAAACTGGAACCGCTAGGATCACTTTGGGAAGATCTTTCCGATAATATAAACTTTATCAAAATCCAATGGTAGATTTCAAGATAAGTGTAAATCAAATTTTAGGAAAAACAGCGCCAGGGTCGCCCATTGGTCCGAAGCGTTGTTTAATTATATTGAGCTATTTTTAAATAAATAAAAATAAATAAAAATAAAGAAAAATCGTTACAAATTAATATTAACGATATCAAATGGTTTAAATGATAATAATGCGAGAATTATTTGAAAAGACCGAGTTTAACTCATTTCAAATAATTTTTCGGCGATTTAAAATCGAAGATATCGAAGACGGCGATTGAAGACCAACGATCTTCACATCGAAAGGATAACTACTGATGCCTGACATTGGTTTGCTACCAATAAAGGTTTAAAGTAGTAGTTGTCCGGACGCACTTGCTGATCGTCCGGATACGCGAGCACTTCGGTGACTCCGGTTTCGTTCAGACCCGGAACGGATTTGTAAATGGATGCATGTTCGACATTGAATTTCGCGCCATGTAATTTAATTGATATCTATTAATATATTTCTGAGGTGGCGGAGGATTTACCCTTTTGCTAAACACCCTTCTTTGAGATGCACGAGCTCGAAGGTTATATATTGGTAGTTATCGATCGCATGGTATGGACTGTCAATTTGACATGCCAAGATGCAATTGATTAAGGCTTTTGTTGAAAAGCAGAGCCTTATGGATGATGATCAAAGCATAGCCTATTTAGGCATAGCTTTGTGTATTACGTTACCTCGCGAGCCTCACATCCCGGTAGAGTCAAAAACGGAGCAAGGGAACACAGGGAGTGCACACGTTTCTTTCTAGCTAGAAGTGGTGTTTGGGTTTAACACGGCCCGACATTTTACCTATATGGTTGATGAAATGAGGCGCCTCGGATTTTTATTGGTCGCAATGGCCAATTTATAGGTCTAATAGGATCGGGAAGCGTGTGTTCAGGAATTGCCAATCCACTAAAGTATTTGTGGAACGGCCCTGCATGATCAAAGGGTTTGCCAGCATCCGAATCCTGAAACATTGCTAGAGTGTCTCGAATCGGTCAGGAGATCGTTCCTAGCCTTGACTCATGATGGAAACCAACCTGCAATACGATATTACGATCTTGATTGTAAACCTATATATGGAGAATAGTATATGGTAGTTATGTCGTCTAGGATTGATACATTTACTTTGAAGTATTTTTGAAATAGAGTAGACACTAATAATAATATTAAAAACATTATTTTGCACGTATCAAACATTTTTTATCATTATAAGGTAAAACTCTATCCTCCGTTTGCGTTGCATTGTGTGATGGGACTTGAGTCTTATAATGATTTCATTTTCTAAAAAGCATTGCATTGTTTTTTACTTAAAAATTTATAAAACTTATGCAGTGGCAATCCAATGGAATTAAACCCGTTCCGCGATAGCGGCGTGGTCCAGTGATTAGCTATATTATTAGTTTGGTTAGATTTCTCATACCAGTCCCATGACTGAGTCATAGTTTGTTTCACTTTGCAAATTCGGGTGCCCTCTTTCCACACGGGCAACCGATTGACAGGTTTCAGGTAGGAACGTTTTCTGGACTCAAGCTTGTTGCTGAAGATGTTGGAATATCTTTTCTTTTTATCTTTATTTTCTTGAGACTTGAGACAGTATCGGATTTTGATGTATTTTGGGAGAGTGAGACTTTATTTCTTTCCCTATTTTAGACATCTGTTTTTTTTGCTAAGTGTATCCTGTACTGCATACTCTGATGTTCTGTGATGACATTTCATTTCCGCTACAATGATTTATATGTACTGTTATGTAACTATGATCTGTTATTGTTTTAAATTATGTTATACTCCTATGATTATCCTTACTTTCGTTCTACGGAAGTTTGGGTCATCACAAAAACCTTAAAATAGCGACTTCTCCTAAACCGCTGAGCCAAATCCTTAATGTAACGACTCTACGGAAAGGCAAACATCAATTTCTTTCCAATGACACAGGTCTCATCCTCTGATTCAACTGAGTCAAAAGCTATACCCTGTACAAGACTAACAGGGGAAAAATTGTTACAAACAAAATCGGTAAAAATTATAGACATGTCTCACATCCCTATAAGAAACATATTAAAAGAAGAGAATGTTCCAGCCCTCAGGGAATAAAATAAAAATATTTTACGATCTTCCGATGCGTGGGTTGTTACATTCTCCCCCCTTAAGAATTTCGCCCCTGAAATCCAAGTAACATAAGTAACTGCAACAATTATGCATGCCTATCATCCATGAGAAGCAAATTTTATCATCTAAACTAGCAACCATCAAGCCATGCATCTATAGCCTTATCCTAACACGCGGAATTCTAACAAACAACAACAAGATACGACGATGTAACGATGATACGATATCAAAGGGTCCTACCGACGAAGAGTTCTGGATGAGCCGCTATCATGCTCTCTTTCGTCCCCCATGTACAATCATCTCCATCTTCACTCCAATATACCTTGACTAGCTTAACCGTCTTCCTCCTAAGCTGTTTCATTCATTTCCCACAACACGAAGCGGCTTACGAGATTTTAGAACTGCGGTCTCTACTTCTAAGTCTTCGTACTTCTCTGGAGATACCACCACATTAGAATCCACCACATTCGAATCATGCATGAGTTTCCACAGAAACGACACGTGGAACACATTATGAACACTCGACATCTTCTCGGGTAACTCCAATATATATGAGAGCTTTCCAATTCGCTCAACTATCGGAAATGATCCAACAAACCTTGGAGCTAACCTTCCTTTCTTACCAAATCTAACCATGTGCTTCAACGGCGAAGCTTTCAAGAAAACCATATCGCCAACATCAAATTCCAAGTCCTTACGACGCTTGTCGGCATAACTCTTCTGACAGTCCTGGGCTGCCTTCATTCATTGCCGAACTACCTCGATACAATCTGATGTTTCTCTAATCATCTCTGGCCCCAGTACCAACTTATCTCCAGTTTCTGACCAACATGCTGGAGAATTGCTGTAACAACCCGAAATTCCTGAACCAATTTAAAATATTTATTTTAGCTATTTTAATAGATTTTAAGAATTTAAAATGATTTATTTTGAGATTTAACAATTTAAAATTTATTGAAATCGAAGTTAGAACGTATAAATTTATTTTAATCATAAAACGAGCCTGAAATGGCGTGATAGTTTGAAAATTCGATTTTAAATTTCAATTGAATGTACAGGATTCAAAATAAATCGGATTTTAGTAAAACCAGAAAATATTTGAATCTGTTAAATTATATCTTCCTAAGTGATGTAAAAAGATTAGATTTCATAATATAGATTAAAAGTTATGTCCAGTTTAAAATTTAAAATAGTCGCTATGGAATTTATATATATTTTTAAATAATATGTAGCCCTTAAAAATAGCCATTTTGCAAATGACCTCCGTTTTTGACGTAACCACTTTTGTTGGATCCAGAATGTTAATTTATTATTAGGTTTCAAATTTCATAATTTTTGGAATTAGTATGTGAGCATAGTAAATTTAAATGTGTTTGGTAATTTCAATTTAAATTTAATCGACTGGAAAAATGCCATTTTTCAAACGGTCTCCAAATTCAATGAGATTAGTTTTGTTAGGACCGTATCGTCAAAACATAGCTAGATAATTTTTTCTGCAATTTTTGGAGTCGGTATGTGGCCTCGGTAAATTAAAATGTATGTTAAAATTCAATATTAAACGTAATATTAATTTATATATTAATTTTGATGAAAACTGATCGAAACAGTTGAATTGGCTTACGAAACATATCCCATTATGTCCGAAATGGGGGCATTTCACTAGGGGCGATAGTCATTGGGTTTGATTTGGAGTTCGAATCGATAAACAAGTATTAATTGAATTAAGTAAAAAATAATAAAAAAAATGGTATAAATATAAAATTCCGAAACCCTAGTGCCCATTTAGAACGCTGCGCCGCCAGCCGATATCGAGGGCTGAAAACAACCGAAATTGATTCACAAAAATTTTCCAATTCACTTCAAAATACAACCCAATTTCTAAACGAAATTTATTGTACTCAGTTAGATCTTTGAAATTGTACGGATTTGATATGGTTTAATGGTGTTTCTGGCGAGAAATCCCATCTCAAATAGCTGTCATTCGTCATCATTTTGGGGAGGGAGGGGGCAGGGACTTTTGAACTCGCCATGGTTGAGAGGGGAGGGTGGCGAAGTGTAGGCGGTCGACGTTGGCTGAGGCGATGAGGCTCCGGTGGCTCCGACATGATGGTAGTGGTGGTTTCTTCCATCAAGCTGATGGAGTGCAGTTTCCAGAATTTAATCGAGGAAGGAGGATTAATTAGAAAAATAATTAAGGTTTTTTATTACTAATTAATTATTCAAAATGTAATTAAAGTTTGTATGACCATATCATATTTGTACAAGCACGGAACCACGTAATTTCAAATCCTTTAGAATCAGAAAAATAAGAGCTACAACATGGAACTGACCAGAACAGAAACGGAGCACGTTAGAATTTTGGGAAAATTTTAATCCAAACTATATAGAAATTCAGAAATAAAGACTGATGGAATAGAAACCAATGTGAGAACTCTTTCTCACTCAACTATTTTTGCTATGTAATTATATCAGAGGTTGCAAACGGGGTTTAGTACCTCCTAACACTGTTGTTTGAAAAACATGGATGATTTAGTGATTTGTGTATTGTGGTTGTGATGATTAACAAATTAAAATAATGTTAATATTATTGTGGAAATTAAAATTATAAATATCCATTTATAATTTAAAATAGTAAAATCAGAATAAATATTCATTTACAAGTCGGATGGCTTGTTTATGCACACCTATTTATCTGATATTGATTGGGACGATAAATTTTACACATCGCCCAACTGCACAAATAATAATCAGTATTTGTTGGTTGAAACCCCACACAGATATTGGGATGATATTTGACATATACTAATCCCAATAATTAGTGGTATGTCAAGCAATGGATTGACAGGTTGTGATGAGCATTATTTATTTATTCTAATGCTTATACAGTTATAAAATGCACTATGGATGATGTATGAATGTTGAAAGATTATTTATCATTATTGTGGAACACATGCTATGTATGAAATCCATATAACTGAAATTATATGGTAATTGATTGAGATGCCTTCCGATTCAGAAATAAAGAATACGTTAAAATAAAGAATATTTTAAAATAATGAATATTTTAAAATAATATTCAATGAAGAATAAGATTATGATTTTGATGTCCGATTTTGGATGGACACGAGAAAATTGAAATGGGAAGCCGAGTTATGTAGTTAAACGTTATTTTAAGCCGAACGGGTTTATCGATCGATTTTATTCGTTTTATGATGAATACGAAAAAGAATTGATTTCAAAATATGATATTTTGAAAATATTATCATTTTAATATTATAATGACATAGATTATTCAATTTTGATTTAAAATTGAAAATAAAGCTAGAATCATTTTAAAATGATTTATAAAATATGTTTTAAATGGAAGTCGACGATATATATATTATATATATTTAATGGCCTGAATAGAACGCGTCGCGCAACGACCGTTCGCGAATTTCGACCACTAACTTCAAATGGATGTAACGGGAGATCCGACCATCGGATTCTCTTAAAATTGGAACCGTTGGGTTCGTATCAAAAAGATTTTTCCAAGAATATAAGAGATGTAAATTTGAACGATTGGATTTTAAATTATGTCCAAATCATTTTCAGAAAAGGTCGCTATGGATGCAGTTTGGTGGTCGATATTGAAAACCGACTGTACGGGCGATATTAAAATTATTAAAAATATGGAAAAATTATGTAAATTCATAATAAGGGTTTTGGAAAGATTTTGGCTGAAAAATTCCATATTTGAAAAGATAAAAATATATTTTTGTCGAAATGAACTAGTTAATAACTAGAATAATAATCCAGTTATTTTTAGAAATAAATAGATTGGACATTGAAAATGGTTTTAAATTAACCAGAATTTTCCAATGAATAAATTGGAATGGATTTGGAATGGAAATAATCTTCGGAATATTTCGATATTGGATTCCGTGAGTATGGATATTGTTGTGAGAATTTGGAAGATACAGATATCGTTATTCCTAATACGATATCTGTTAGTCTCAGAATTTGATATTGAATATAAGCCGATATAATTTCTATTCAGAGCCTTATATTAATATCAAATTGGATTTTGGGTTTTTAGTGAACAGTGTCTTAAATAACACTGTTCTTAAACCCAGTTGAGAAAAGAATAAATCTTTAAATTAGGATTTAGTGAAGTTTTCCAATTAATTAATATTTGATTGGAATTGAATAAAAGAATTGGATTTTTGGGTTTATCGTGAACAGTGTTTTAAATAACATTTGTTCTTTAACCCAATTAACAATGAAGAATATGACTTGGAATTTATAATCTTCTAATTAAGATTAAGGGAATTTTCCAAAGTAAAGATTTCCAATTTAATATATTAATTTTAATTGAATGGAACTTGATTTGGTAATAATCGAGATGAGCTTCTGTAAAGGAAAACCGTTATTATATATGGAATTTAAAAGGTTTTGCCATTATTCCATTTATAGTATTGATTTGATACGGAAATTTATATCGACTATATACTGTTATGATTTCTGTGAAGATTCTATTTTGATGGAAGATGATTTTGGGTTTATCGTGAATAATGTTTTAAATGACATTGGTTCTTTAACCCAGTTAAGAAAGGATTATTTCCTAAAGTTGAATATTCATTAAATAATGATGTTTGAGATTAAAACTAAGTGGAGTTTTAATGAATCTTTAATTAGATTGAAATGTTAATGTGGTAATTAAAATTGCCAAATTTGAGAAGTGCCCGAAAATGGAGTATCGCCGGTTTTTCTTCATGCGATAGTTAAATCTTTAACTAGATTTGAACGTGAAATGGTAATTAATTTTTACTGATAACACAGTGGTGTTAGATATGGAGTACTATCAGTTTTGCTCTATGGGATGAATAGGTTGGGATTGGGGTAATAAAAGAAATGATTACTTCAGTATGGTTCGATAATCCCGACTAGTTATAAACCTTAATTTGGTTTAGAATTGTGAAAAGATAAATAAATCTTTTGAAATGGATATCCAAAGGAAGATTAAAGAATAAATTTAAAAGAATTTATCTTTGATAAAATTAATGGAAACCTTTCCCTAAAAATAAGAATATTTGAATAAAAAGAATATTTTGGATTGTAATGAGGCGTATGATGTGTTATTATAACACTGGATTTTAAGATACGCGAGTTATTCTGAAAGACCGGACTTATCCCATTTTGAATAACTGATACGACGATTAAAAGTCGACGATGAAGACGTTGGTTGAAGACCGGGGATCTTCACATCGAATGGATGATTAATGATGTCTTGATTGGGTCGTACACCCAAGACAAGGCAATAAGTGGTGATCATCCAGACGTACTTGGAGATCGACCGGATATGTGAGGGCCTCTCTCCTGTATTGGACATATGGGACGAGGAATAAGGTGCCTCCACTTTCGTTCGAGCCCAGAACGGACTTGCAAAAGGGATGGGATGTTAGACATTGTATTCCTTTATACTGTATTCGTTGATCTCTGCTAGATATATATTTGTTTGGTGGCGGAGAATTTATTCTCTTGCTTAACACCCTTCTCTGAGACGTACGAGCTTAGAGGTCATATATTGGTGGAAATCAATGGTACGGTATCGATTGACAATATGGTATGCCGAGTGCATGGATCAAGGCTTTTGTTCAAAAGCAGAGTCTTGTGGATGATGATCAAAGCATAGCTTTCATATAGCATAGCTTTATGTGTCTATACGTGACTTCGACAGTTTCACAACCCGTGAATGATTGAGGCCGGATAATAAACGACAAGAGTGAATCTGGTATCTGGGA
Organism: Allium sativum; assembly: GCA_030737875.1. Lineage (NCBI taxonomy): Eukaryota > Viridiplantae > Streptophyta > Magnoliopsida > Asparagales > Amaryllidaceae > Allium > Allium sativum. The sequence goes on along the minus strand of CM060924.1, from coordinate 776,547,070 downwards.
GAACTTATAGGGTGATTCTCCACTGAGGGCTATGGTTTCAAGGAGCACCGATTGAAAGGTGTACTCTACTGTCATGGTGTAAAGGGTGCTAGATAGGCCCCTGATCAGGGTAACACATAGAATGCATGTTGATATGATTTCTTTCAAGTCTTGGATTCAATGTAGAGATAGCAAGAAAGCCTCGGTCATTGATGGAATTCATTTCCAATACGAACCTTTGCGTTTTTAATTATAACTTACGTATGTAGTCGTAGTCTGCTATGATTGATATATATATTTGCAAAGAATGATTTTCAGACTATGCACTTATAGTAATATCAAAATGATTTATTTTAAACGTACCAAGCACGTTTGGCTATTATAAGGGAAAACTCTATCCTCCGGCTTGCGTTGCATTGTGTGATGGGACCTGAGTCTTATAATAGCTTCATTTTTCAAAAAGCATTGCGCTGTTTTGTTTTTTTAACTGATATTCATGTGGAGTAAACACGTTCCGTGTTATACGGCGTGGTCCTGTAATTTACCCTACTTTAAAATAAAGTTAATAACTATTTTAGTTCTCACACCAATCCCATGACTGCTCTGAGTTTATTGTTTCCACCTAAACTCTAGGTGCCCATATTTTCCACATGAGCAGCTAGTAGTTTTGGTTTTTGCAGATACTTTTTTTCACAGGATCCTAGATTACAGCTGGAGCTATATTCGGAAAGCTTTGTACTCGTATATCTATTCCAGTTGTGGTTGTAAATATTTTCCGCTGCACATTTTATTTATGTATTATATTTTCCTCTGTTTAGAAATTGTAAATCTCTAATATTTTTGGCTGTAATATTTATTCATACTCTAATATAATCTTGTACTCTGATATATATTGTTGTAATAGCAATGAAATGTTCTATTGTTTGTGTTCCGATGAGTCGTGTTCTCAAAGCAATCCGGACTTTCCCGTATCCAAGAAGTTTGGGTTGTTTCAATTGCACGTCCTCCCATACAACGCTTCATATGGTGCCATCCCAATGCTAGACTGGTAGGTATTATTATATGCAAACTCAACTGATGTAGATGGTATTTCCATGATCCTCCGAAGTCTAACACATAAGCCCTTAGGAGATCTTCTAAAACTCGATTGACTCTCTCGGTCTAACCATCAGTTTGGGGATGATATGCCATACTCAAGCACAACTCGGTTCCCAAAGCTTCTTGCAAACTTTTCCAAAATCCACTCGTGAATAATGGATCTCGGTCACTCATTATTATGACACCCCACGTCCGTTAATGTCACTCACAAAAGGAATGCATTAAGTTTCATGAAGCATTAAAGGTAAACAGACACGGAATATTATAAGACAGATATAAATAAGATAGCAGCGGAAATACAAATTTTTATTTCAAACACAAATCATACATCGTGATCCAAAATACCATAAGTCACAAAAACCATTACAATAACATAACTTCTGTCTTGTACCATCAGAGTACATAAATATAAAAAGCATAATATAATTCCCCAAGAAAAAAACTAAGCCGTAGTAGAGATAAGAACTTGAGTCGTACTTCGACAACAGCTCTAGCAAGATGATAATTGAGTCCTGACTAAGCATGGGTATCCCTGCCTTGAGAACCTGGGGGGAATGGAAGAAAGAAAAGGAAACTAAAAGGGTTAGACATTAAGTCTGGCGAGTCTAGTTACTTTTAGTGTGTAAATAAATAAAAGTAGCATGACAGGCATATAAAGTGGACAAGAGAGATCACTACATAAAAGGCAGGTGTGACAAGGTAGGCAGGATAAGGTGTATACGCTTCCCTAATGATTACTCTGCACTGTTACTAGTATAACCAAAATGAGATGACCCCTTCCACTATAAGGTGGTAGACTTAGGCATACGTCCAAATGTATCCTAACTACTACCCTAATCGATGGCTCCCTAATCCGCGTAGATACTCTGTGCTAGCCCCACCGTAGGATGTACCACGTCCTAAAGTGGCAACCCTTCGCTGGTATGCATAGCCCCATATCTACTGGCGTCACAGTCGTCTTATCCCCCTCTGCTCGGCTCATGCATGCACATGGCCCAGTCGGTTTTCACTGCCCGCACCATCCTCCACGTTTGGATCTCTTGCAATCAGTCCGGTAAGTGTGTCCATGTCTGACCTAGTTCGGAGTACATGTTTGATACCTCCGGGTTACTAGCTGAAACGGGTCCCACAAAATATAATACTAGCTCTCCCTTTGTCTTGTATCCTCCACTAGGTTTTCACTGACTATGTATACCACCAGGTGTCTTTAATTACATAGCCATATTCATTTCTACCAGTTATGCTTACCTTAAAAAGTGTCTTTAATTACATAACGTTATTGTTTCCACTAGTCATGTATACCACTAGGTGTCTTTAATTACATAACCTTATTGGGCTAAGTTTGTGGGCCTATATGTACATATTACCCACCCCCTCAGATTTACTTAACCCACCCCCTTTGTTCAACCAAGTTTACTTAACCCCAACTTAAGTTTAAGTTCACACAATCCCTATGGATTCAACTAGGTTAAGTATTCTAATTTGTTACCATGTCCATTTATGGTTATAATGGGCTAGACCTCCTACATTAGGCCTACAACTTGTGGATGCTGGATATGCCGGTCGGGTCCGAGCAGACTTCTTCCACAAGTTGGGCCTAACCTCATGTCATAGCCCGATTCGTATTTGCGCACTTAGACCTCTCACATTAGGTTCAACGTTAGTGGCTGTTGGATATATCGGTCGTGTCCGGGCAGACTTCCACCACTAATGCAACCTAACCTCGTGTCACAAGTGCAATTGCAATTCCTAATTTGTATTTATTAGACATTTCATTCTTATCCAATTCTTACCTATGTCTTTATAGGTGATTACGTCCCTATTTTCCTCTTTTTGATTATATGTCCAATTCATAAACATTACTTAAATAATGCCAATTCCATCCTTTTTCCTCGTTCCCTAACTAATGCATACGCATATATTTGGCGGCATCTAGGCTAGAAAGTAGCCTAGTCATAATCAATAAAAGGAAAAGTGATAGGAACCCGACAAAGGTGATTGTTTTAGCATAAGCATAAACTAGCATGGTGATAAGGTGGACATATAAGAATAAATCTGATGAACTTGTGGTAGTTAATTGATTCTAACCTAACTATGATGTCATAATAAGAATAATAAGATCTAAATTAATAATTTAGATGTCCAACTGGTTTAGAACTAATATGATAGGTACAAAATGATAAACCAGATCTAATCAATAATTTAGATGTCCACATAATTCAGATCCAATAGTTAAAAGTAGATATAATACAAATAGGGTCAAGATCCACATCAAAGAATGACATAGAAGTTACAATGGATCCAACAAGATAAAGATTCAGATCAATAGTTAAAATAGATCGAACACAAATAAAGTCAAGATCCATATTATAGAATGCCAAAAGGTTACAGTAGATCCAACATGACAGAGATTTAGATCCAAATCCTAACTAATTCAGAATGTCATATGTTCATAATTTACAATGGATCTGATATAATTTAGGCATATGAACAAATCCAAGTCATAGTCGTGATATGTTTACTTCTAAATATTCAAATCTAAAAGCAACTAGAGACTCACAATGTTAGGATTAGAAAATATTGAGTCTCTAAGTTTGATTTGCAAAGCTGATAGTTGTAAGAGATAATAGATCCACTTCAGTTCAGACACCGACAGAGTTTGGCCACCATGAATTCTCAATGAAGAAAACAAGAGAAATGACCACGTATATATAGCTGACAAACCCTCCGAAACCGACTGCCACGTCAGCCTTAGGGTGTCGACACCCCTGTGGGTGGGTCGACCCTGGTGTCGACACCCCTTAAGGGGGGTCGACCCCGGTGTCGACACCCCTCTAGGGGGGTCAACCCCCTAGAGCGGCAAAACTGCCACCATTTTTTATTTTTCAAATTAGAACCATTTTGGATAAAGTTCTAATTCATCTCTGACTGATGTGTATACATATTTCCCTTCTACGCGTATACAAACTTAAAACCCTCATAACTTCTTCACACGGTATCCGTTTTATGCAAACCAAATGTCTATCTTGACCAGAATTTCGAGACGGACGCAATGGCGCAGTCTGTTTTCCTTAATTTTGAATATTAAATTAATTATTATTTAATTTGTCCTCTTTTAGTGTTGCAAAAATATGGGGTGTTACATTCTCCCCTACTCAAAGGATTTCGTCCCTAAAATCTCTAAGTTGAGAAGAACGCATATCCTACCATCCATCTTCCATCCACTCATCCATCAATCACTGGCATCCATTATCCATAAAGACTTCTAATGCTTATATGAATATATGTAGAGGTGTGTGTATATGTCCCAATACTAATGTAAAGATCAGGCGGTCTATTGATTCAGTTGACCTCCTTAATGCAATGTATGTTAGTGCCATGAATCCAATATGTATGCAAATAATCCTATTATAACATGTGAGTTCTATATGTGTGCACACTCATTCGTCCAAATGCAACATCCATATGCTAATATATCCATTTCCATCCATAAAAGAAAAGAAAATGCACACATATCCATATGCAGTATGAGAGTGATTGAGTTGATCTAGTGCCTAATGTGTGTGTATATGCATTCACAAGCAGCCACTAGCAAACACTTGCATTCACTTGCATCCATCAAACATAACATGTCTCAAACACATGTTTACATCCATAGGATTCCTATCTAAAGATCGAAAATACTATAGATAAGATGTATTCAAATGATAGAAACAAGCATAGATAGAACTTTGGAAAAAGGAGTTAAGAACATACCCTAAAAAAGGAAAGGGTATGAAGCACGAATCTTGTCTTCGGTTTCCCAAGTTGCATCATTTGGGTTATCTCCCCATTGAACCTTAATCAACTTGATCTCTTTGTTGCATAGCTTCTTAACTTCTAACCCAAGGATACGGGTAGTTACTCGCCTAGCTGTCGCCTCCCGTTCCACTTCTACCTCTTCTAATATGCTCGGCTCAACAACTTCCACAGTGTCATGCAAACATTTCCGCAAATGAGAAACGTGGAAAACATCATGGACACCAGATAGATTTTCTGGGAGCTTTACTCTATAAGCCATTTGGCCAATCCTCTCGGTTATGGGAAATGGTCCCACAAACCTTGTTGCTAACTTCCCTATTGATCCAAAGCGAACCACATTCCTCAGAGGTGATACTTTTATAAAAACTAAGTCTCCCACTTAAATTTGATGTCAGTCCTTCTCTTGTCCACATAGGATTTCTGCCTATCTTGAGCTGTCTTCATCCGCCGTCGAATAAGGTCAATTTTTTCGGATGTTTCTCTAACCATATCTGGTCCAAGTAGCAATCTTTCTGTAGATTCCCACCGACAAGTTGATGATCTACAGGGTCGTCCATACAATGCTTCGAAGGGTGCCATGCCGACGCTGGCTTGATAACTGTTGTTATAGGCAAACTCTACTAAAGGAAGGTGCTCTTCCCAAGTCCCCCCCCGAAGTCTAGGATACGCAGCCTCAAAAGATCCTCTAGGATTTTGTTCACCCTCTCCGTCTGCCCATCGGTCTGAGGATGATAAGCGATGCTTAGACACAACTGTGTACCTGATGCTTCTTGCAAGCTCCTCCAAAATTCACTGGTAAAGATGGGTTCGTGATCGCTTACGATGCTAAAAGGCACTCCATGAAGACAAACTATCTCACGAACATAAATTGCTGCTAACCATGTTGTCGTCCTCTTACTCTTACCTGGAATAAAGTGAGCGCTTTTAGTGAGTCTATCTACCACAACCCAGATACTGGTGTTGCCTTTCTTCGATCTAGGTAAACCATCTATGAAATCCATAAAGACACTCTCTCATTTCCACTGTGGAACCTCCAAAGGATGAAGTAAGCCACCTGGCTTCTTTTGCTCAGCTTTAACTTGCTGCCAGACTAAACATTGGGAAACAAATTCGGCCACATCTTTCCTTATCCCAGCCCAAAAGAAAAACCCTTTTCATGTCTCTGTACATCTTATCACCGCCTGTATGAATAGTCATCTTAGAATGGTGGGCTTCTTCTAGGACTACCTTTATCAAGCTTCCAGTTTAGGAACACAAAGCATTCCATCTCGTCGTAACCACCCCTTTTCATCTATGGCATATCTACTGAGGTGACTAGAATTCTCCCCTTTTCTGAGCTTTTCCATGATGTCTAAAATCTGTGGGTCACCTTGTTGTGAAGCTCCTATCTGATCCATAAGAATTGGTCATATCTCCAAAGATGCAAACAAATCAGGCAAAAATTCGATGGAGGGTCTGAAATAAAAAGCTGATATGAACTCCAAGCTCTTCCTCTCCACAAACAGAGGACTCAAGGCCATCCTCTGCCTACTTAGTACATCTGCCACCACATTACCCTTGCCAGGGGTATAAGCGATCTCAAAATCATAAGAAGCTAGGAACTTCATCCACTGTTGTTGCCTTAAATTGAGATCCCTTCGCGAGAACAGATACTTGAGAGATTTATGATCAGTATATAACTCCAACTTTTCTCCCAGTAAATAATGTCACTATATCTTAAGCGCGAATACTATGGCAGCTAACTTTAGGTCATGGGTGGGGTAGTTCTTCTCATGAACTCTCAACTGCCTACCCCCATAATACACTACTTTCCCTTCTTTCATCAGAACCACACCAAGCCCTGTACCACATGCATCGGTGTAAACCGTAAACACTTTGTTCCCATCGGGAAAAGTCAAGACCGAGGTTGTTGTCAGATCCCTCTTTAAACGTTGGAAAGCAACATCACAGTCTATGTCCCATGAAAACGCCAAGTTCTTCTTCCTCAGCCTGGTGAGTGGGGCTGATATCTTTGCAAAGTCCTTGATGAACATCCTATATTAACCGGCCAACCCAAGAAAGCTTCTTATCTCGATTGCATTTTTAGGAGTCTGCCAATCTTGTACTGCAACCATCTTGGCCGAATCTATAGCTATCCCTTCTTTGGAGACCATATGCCCTAAGAATCTCACCTCCTTTGTCCAAAAATGGCATTTGGAGAACTTCGCCTTAAGTTTATGCGCACAGAGAGTTTTCAAGACTTTCTCAAATGTTGGACATGCTCTTCTTCTCTTTTGGAGAAGATCAAAATATCATCAATAAAGACCACAAAAAATTTGTCTAGAAACTCCCGAAACACCCTACTCATCAAATAACAAAATAGGCGGGTGCATTCGTCAACCCAAAAGGCATAACTAGCCATTCAAAGAAACCATCCAGAGTTCTGAAAGCGGTCTTCTCTATGTTGTCCTCAGCCACCCTCAACTGATGAAACCCCGTGGCCAAGTCTAACTGAGAAAATACCGAGGCACCAACAAGCTGATCAAATAAATCATCAATCCTTGGGAGCAGGTGCCTATTGTTCTTAGTGAGTTTATTCAACTCTCTATAGTCAACACACAAACGAAGCGAACCATCTGCTTTAACCGCGAATACTACTGGAGCACCCCACTCAGATATGCTTCGTTTGATAAACCCTTTCTCAAGTAGCTCCCCTACTTGGTTACTCAGCTCCCTCCTTTCCCTTGGAGCCATATGGCGCACTGGCAATGCCACGGGCTTTGCATTGTCCACCAAATATATACGAAAGTCGATATCCCGCCTCGAAGGTAAACCCCGAACCTCATCAAAAACATCAAAATAATCTCGGACTACTGGAACATATTGCAAGTCATCGATAGACACATCAAGAGACTTTAGGAAACTAAGTATAACCGACCCTTGTGGGTCACAAGAAATCTCGAGGGTCCTCCTATGACAAGTCAGAAGTCTAACGACCCTCCTCTCACAATCCAGAATGGAATCATACGTGATAAGCCAATCCATTCCTAGAATCCACCCATAGCCCATAAACTCGAGCACATACGCGTCACATTCAAACTCGACGCCTAACACAGATAGTTTCAAACCCCGACAAATCATAGATAAAAGAGCCGAACTACCAATGGGGTTTGAAACAACTACGAGATCCACTACCATGCTAGTAATTAAGTGCAGAGAGTCAACTATAGAACTTGATATAAATGAATGTGAAGCACCAGAATCAAAAAGTGTTCTAATAGAGTAGTTTGAAAGAGGAATTCAACCTTCCTCAGAAATTTTTATACCTCTATCGGGAGCTCTGATCGCGAGAGCATGCACTTGCCCTCCAGAAGTCCCTATCCTTTGACCTTGTACCTGTGATCCCTGTTTCTTCGGGCACTCTCTAGCGAAGTGTCTGACCTCTCCGCAATTAAAGCAATTGTTCTTCCTTCTCTTACAATCTTTGATCAAGTGGCCTTCTTTCCCACGACTGTGACATTTTCTCTTATCCTTGGCCTTGTTATTCTTTCCACCTTTCTTCTACTGTTGTTTTTGTTGTTGTCCCTTCTTGGGCCACACCTTTTTATTTTGCGATGTTTCCTCAACTTTTACTTCCTTCTTTTCTCCCTTGTCTTCCTCATGCATTAGGGCCATATCGACAAACTTTTCAAAAGTGGCCCCCATTGGAATATGGGACATGGCTAGCCCATGAAGGGGTTCATTCAGCCCTTTAGCAAACCACAAAGCCTTTTTGTGCGGCATATCTACCAACTCTAACCCGAACCTTGCTAGCTAGTTGAATTTGTTCACATACTCTTTCACCGTCAAGTTCCCTTGTTTGAGTGCTAAGAATCTCTCCATCTGCATGCTTCTCTCATCTTGGGAAAGAAATTTCATTTCGAACCTCTGTCTAAAATATTCCCAAGTTTCCACCAGATGTCCAGCTTGGGTGACTTCCCACCAAAATGAGGCTTCATCTTTCAGTAGCCCAGCAGCTAACTGAATCTTCCTTCTATCCTCTACTTCAAAGATTACGAACAAGTCCTCAGTTTCTTTGAGCCAATTCCGCACTTCTACGAATGTATCATTTCCATGGAATGGCTTCCCTCCCATAACATTGAAGTCTTTGTAGATCTTGGTGAAGTTATCTGCTCTTGGAGGGGGAGGAGGAGGAATGACTGGTGCAGCTGGGAAAGGAACGTTTCCTTGGCCTTCGGCAGGCGTCGTGGACCCCTAGATACAACAGAACCATCCGGGTATCATAACGCCCTCTGGGATATTAGGAATGTTTTGTTCCCCAGACATGCTGAAAAGAAAAAGGAAGAGATTTAGACAAAGGACTGAAGGATATTAGATATGGCTTTGGGGAAATATGTTTTTTTTTAAAACAGGCTTTTCTTTTAAAACCTTTTTGAAAATAATTTTCAAAAACTTTATCCAATCTGGTAACCTTTAGCTTTGATATTAAATGTGACACCCCACGTCCGTTAATGTCACTCATAAGGGGAATGCATCAAGTTTCGTGAAGCATTATAGGTAAACAGACACAGAATATTACAAATAGATATAAATAAGATAGTAGCAGAAATTCAAATTTTTATTTCAAACACAAATCATACATCGTGGTCCAAAATACCATAAGTCAAAAAAACCATTACAATAACATAACTTCTGTCTTGTACCATCAAAGTACATAAATACAAAAAGCATAACATACTTCCCCAAGAAAAAAAAGCTAACCCATAGTAGAGATGAGAACTTGGGTAGTACTTCGAAAACATCTTTAGCAAGATGATAATTGAGTCCTGACTAAGCCTGAGTATTCCTGCCCTGAGAACCTGGGGGGAATGGAAGAAAGAAGAGGAAACAAAAAGGGTAAGACATTAAGTCTGGCGAGTCTAGTTACTTTTAGCGAGTAAATAAATAAAAGTAGCATGACAGACATATAAAGTGGATAAGGGAGATCACTACATTAAAGGCAGGTGTGACAAGGTAGACAGGATAAGGTGTATACGCTTCCCTAATGATTACTCTGCACTGTTACTAGTATAACCAGAATGAGATGATCCCTTCCACTATAAGGTGGTAGACTTAGGCATATGTCCAAATGTATCCTAACTATCACCCTAGTCGATCGGCTCCCTAATATGTGTAGATATTTTGTGCTGGCCCCACCGTAGGATGTATCACGTCCTAAAGTGGAAACCCTTCGCTGGTACGCACAACCCCATATCTACTAGTATCACAGTCGTCTTATCCCCCTCTGCCCGGCTCATGCACGCACATGGCCTGGTCAATTTGCGCCGCCTACACCATCCTCCACATTTGGATCTCTTACCATTAGTCCAGTAAGCGTGCCCTTCTCCGTACTAGTTCGGAGTACATGTTTGATACCTCCAGGTTACTGGCTGAAATAAGCCCCACACAAAATGATATAAGCTCTCCCCTTTGTCACTAGGTTTTCACTGACTATGTATACCACTAGGTGTCTTTAATTGCATAGCCCTATTTATTTCTACCAGTTATGCTTACCCTAAAAGGTGTCTTTCATTACATAACTTTATTATTTCCACCGGTTATGTATACCACTAGGTGTCTTTAATTACATAACCTTATCGGGCTTAGTTTGTGGGCCTATATGTGCATATTACCCATCCCCTCAGATTTATTGAACCCACCCCATTTGTTCAACCAAGTTTACTTAACCCTAACTTAAGTTTAAGTTCACAAAATCCCTATGGATTCAACTAGGTTAAGTATTCTAATTTGTTACCATGTCCATTTATGGTTATAATGGGCTAGACCTCCCACATTAGCCTACAACTTGTGGATGCTGGATATGTCGGTCGGGTCCAGGCAGACTTCTTACACAAGTTGGGCCTACCCTCGTGTCATAGCCCGATTTTTATTTGCGCACTTAGACCTCTCACATTATGTTCAATGTTAGTGGCTGCTGGATATGTCGGTGGGGTTCGGGCAGACTTCCACCGCAAATGTAACCTAACCTCGTGTCATAAGTGCAGTTACAATTCCTAATTGTAATTATTAGACATTTCATTCTTATCCAATTCTTACCTATGTCTTTATAGGTGATTATGTCCCTATTTTCCCATTTTTGAATTATATGTCCAATTCATAAACATTACTTAAATTATGCCATTTCTAACCTTTTTCCCCCGTTCCCTAACTAACGCATTCGCATATATTTGGCGACATCTAGGCTATAAAGTATCCTAGTCATAATCAATAAAAGGAAAAGTGATGGGAACATTACAAAGGCGATTGTTTTGGCATAAGATAGCATGGTGATAAGGTGGACATATAAGCATAAATCTGATGAACTTGTGGCAGTTAATTGATTCAAACCTAACTATGATGTCATAATAAGCACAATAAGATCTAAATTAATGATTTAGATGTCCAACTGGTATAGATCTAATATGGCCGGTACAAAGTGATAAACCGGATCTGATCAATAATTTAGACGTCCACATAATTCAAATCCAATAGTTAAAAGTAGATCTAATACAAATAGGGTCAAGATCCACATCATAAATGTCATAGAAATTACAATGGATCCAATAAGATAGAGATTTAGATCAATAGTTAAAAATAGATCTAACACAAATAAAGTCAAGTTCCATATTATAGAATGCCACAAAGGTTATAATAGATCCAACAAGATAGAGATTTAGATCCAAATCCTAACCAATTCAGAATGTCATATATTCATAATTTACAATGGATCTGATATAATTTAGGCATATGAACAAATTCAAGTCATAGTCGTGACATGTTTACTTTTAAATATTCAAATCTAGAAGCAACCAGTGACTCACAGTGTTAGGATTAGAAAATGGAAGAAGAATGGATCTTGAGTCTCTAAGTTTGATTTGCAAAGCTAATAGTTGTAGGAGATAACGGATCCAGTTCAGTTCAGACACTGGTAGAGTTTGGCCACCATGAATTCTCAATGAAGAAAACAAGAGAAATGGCCACGTATATATAGCTGCCAGACCCTCTGAAACCGACTGCCACGTTAGCCCCAAGGGTGTCGACACCCTAGTGGATTCACGTAGAACATCGCGCCACCATACGAACATGGTATATAGGATAAATATGAGGCCCAAACTGAGAAGTGTTGCACCCCCTTGAAATGGGTGCATGTACATCACACCTCCTACGGTGGTTGCCAAAGCTCCGAGTGAACCCGAAAAAGGCCATGGACTTGGATCGACCAAATGATAAGAATGCCCCGGTATATTAATTGGGGATGAAATCATAAAAAGCATAAAGCCCCAGTTGTATGTAAACCTCCCTTGTTAGAGCGGATCTACCTGTTCTCTTCGTTTTCAACAACCAAGTACGGTCGATACCCCTTAAGGGGGTCGACCCCGATGTCGACACCACTCTAGGGGGGTCGACCCCCTAGAGTGGGAAAACTACTGCCACTTTTTATTTTTCAAATTTGAATTTTTTTGGATAAAATTATGACTTTTCTCTGACTCATGTGTGTGTGTGTGTATATCCCCTCTGCACGTATACAAACTTAAAACCCTCGTAATTTCTTCATACGGTGTCCATTTTACGCAAACCAAATGTCTATCTTGACCAAAATTTTGAGACGGACGCAATGGCGGAGTTCATTTCCCTTAATTTTGAATATTAAATTAATTATTATTTAATTTTTCCTCTTTTATTATTGTAAAAATACGGGGTGTTACAACTATGCTCTTTGGGGGCACCATGGAATCGAACTATCCATTTTACATAAAGTTCAGCTACTTTCGATGCCATTCTAGTCGACTTACAAGGAATGAGCCTTGCACTTTTGGTCAAGTGATCCACGATGACCCAAATTCTTTCATTTCCTGCCCTGGTTCTAGGTAGTCCATTGATATCTGCTCCCACTTCTATGTAGGAACTTCCAATGGCTGAAGCAAACCACTTGGCTTCTTCAGTTCGTCCTTCACCAACTGACAATTCATGCATTTGGAAATGAACTTTCCAATATCTCACTTCATCCCATACCAGTAGTAGACTCTCTTCATGTCCTGATACATCTTATTGCCACCGGGATGAATCGTCAACTTCGAGTAATGACATTCTCTTGGAAACTCATCTCTCAATCCGTCAATATCAGGAACAACTAATCTCCCTTGCTTTTAAAGCCAACCTTCTCGATCGACCTCAAACTCTTTATCTTCTGGTTCTAGTTTCTGAATGAACTCGAAAAGCTTCGCATCCTTCTTTTGGCTCTTGCCAATCCTTTCGATAAGAGTAGGTCTTATCGACAAGCTTGCCAACATTTCAGGTTCCAACTCACATCTTGGCCTGAAATCGAACCTTCTCAAGTACTCGAGGCTCTTCCATTCCGAAAACATCGCTCCCAAACTTGCGTGTCTTCGACTCAATGCATCTGCAACTGCGTTGCCTTTGCTAGGAGTATAGGCTATATCAAAATCATACGTCACTAGAAAATCTAACCATCTTTGCTGCCGAAGATTCAAATCCTTTTGGGAGAAAAGATACTTCAACGACTTGTGATCCGTAAACAACTCAAATCAAACTCCCAATAGGTAATGTCTTCACATCTTCAGAGCATATAGAATTGCTGCCAACTCTAGATCACGAGTTGGGTAATTCTTCTCATGAGGTTTTAGCTATCGACTCGCATAGGCCACAACCTTATCCTTTTGCATTAGTACTGCTCCTAGTCCAGTACCATATGCGTCAGTATATATCACCTTCTCTTCATTCCCACTCGGGATGGTCAACATAGGAGCACTCTTCAGTCTCCCTTTCAGGATCCTGAACACTTGTTCACACTTTGCATCCCATGTGAACACTTGGTTCTTCTTTGTCAATCCTGCACATCATGCAGCTACCTTGGAGGAATCTTTGATAAACCGTCAATAATATCCTGCCAACCCAAGGAAACTCCGAACATCCATCACACTCTTAGGTCTATCCCAGTCCTGGATTGCTGCCACTTTAGCGGGGTCAACCGCTATCCCATTTCCAGAAACGACATGATCTAAGAACCTCACTTCATTCTTCCAGAAGTGACACTTTAAAAACTTAGCTCTCGACTGATGCTTTCGCAAGATCTCTAACACAATTCTTAAGTGCGTCTTATGTTCTTCCCCATTCCTGGAGTAAACCAGATTGTCATCCACGAACACAAGCACAAACTTGTTCAACTGGTCTCTGAATACTCTGTTCATAAGATCCACAAATTACGCTGGCGCGTTAGTCAACCGAATGGCATCACCAACCATTCAAAGAAACCGGATGGTGTTCTAAAAGCAGTCTTCGGTACACTATCCTTAGCCATCTTAACTGGTGAAGTCCCATTGTCAAATCCATCTGAGAAAATATTTTTATCCCGTGAAGCTGATCGAACAAGTCATCCATCCTTGGAAACAAATACTTGTTCTTTTTAGTCACGTTGTTCAGCTCACGATAGTCCACACAATCTTAATGAGCCATTTGCCTTGGTTGCAAACACGACCGGTGCACCCCATTCGGATACACTTCTCCGAATGAATCCTTTTCCCAATAGGTCATGAACTTGCACCTACAACTTTCGTTGTTCCGTAGGCACCATCCGCCTAAAAGGCATAACGATTGGTCTCTCACCCTCGACCAAATTGATCTGATCTCGTGATGCAGCGGCAACCCTTTGATCTCGTCAAAGACATTATCATACTCATTAGCAATCAGCACAAATGACAAGTCTTCTTGTGGAATCCCAAGCAAATATAGATAGCTAACGAAGACACCCTCTTCGCGCTAACATCTAATCAATACTTTTCGACCTTCAACATCCCGACCCTTACCTCTAGCTTCTCACAATTCACCCTTTTTCATACCTCTTGAGCCAATCCATGCCCAAGATGATCCCAAACCCAGCGAAGTTAAGAACAAAGAAATCACACACAAAAGAGAAACCATGAGTCGACAATACAAGACCACGACATATTATGTAAAGATTTGACGAACCCCCAACTAGATTAGTCACTACGAAGGGTCTATCACAAATCTCAGGTTCCAAAACCAAGAGACACACAAGCTCATTGCAAATGAAGGAGTGCGATTCTCCAGTATTAAAAAGCACACGAACTGAAACATCATTAATAGAAAGAGTACCTTGCACCACGACACCCTTTCCCTTTTCTTCCGCAGTAGGAGCCCTTGAAGAAGATGGCACATCTTCCAAAGCATATGACTTCACAATCTGCTTCCCTTTAGCCAGTTCCGGACAGTTTTTTTTGAGATGCCCAGCCTTGCCATAATTGTGACACTTTCTCTCAACCTTCGGATTCTTACACTCATTAGCAAAATGGCCTTTCTGTTGGCAGTTAAAGCAAACCACCTCACCCTTAGGTTTCTTTTGGATATCTTTTCTCTTCTGTTGTTGCTGCTTCCTCTTCTTATTATTACCACTTTGCTATGGTTTCTGAGCCTCTTTGGTTACAGCGGCAACATTTGCTTCCTTAGGATCATTACGAATAGCTTTTTCCACAATCTTCTCAAATGAATCATGAAGATGGTTAACTGACGACTTTCCAATATAAGCATCCAAACCCAAAACAAACTTCTCGTTCTTCTGATAGGGTGTATAAATGTATGAATGAGCATATCTAAACAAAGCTTCAAAGTTAGAGATATATCAAGAATTGATCTGCCATTCTGCTTCAATTCCATAAACTTCTTGAAGTGAATGGACTTCTGAGTAGTGGAGATAAACTTTGCTTCAAACTTAGCTTTGAATTGCTCCCATGAAATCTCTTCCTCTGGAGTCTCTAGTGTGATAGAATTCCACCATTCCATGGCCCTGCCCTGCAGTTGCCTTGATGCAAGCTTTCTCTTTATTGCATCCTCAATACCTAAGTCTCCAAAGATTCAGACACATGAATCTTTCCACCTTTGAACCTCTTCAGCTGGTTCAGTTCCCTTGAATGGTTTTCCCTCTAGAGATGAATTGCTCTCATGAAATCTCTTCCTCTGGAGTCTCGAGTGTGATAGAATTCCACCATTCCATGGCTCAGCCCTGTAGTTGCCTTGATGCAAGCTTTCTCTTTATCGCATCCTCAATACCTAAGTCTCCAAAGATTCGGACACATGAATCCATCCGCCTCTGAACCTCTTCAGCTGGTTCATTTCCCTTGAATGGTTTTCCCCCTAGAGATGTAAAGTCCTTGCACAGCTTTGCAAAATCTACTACTCTAGGAACTCGCACACCAACATCTACTGTTGCTGCCATTGGAGTGAAGTCTCTAAAAATTCGGACACATGAATCCATCCACCTATGAACCTCTTCAGCTGGTTCAATTCCCTTGAATGGTTTTCCCCTAGAGATGTAAAGTCCTTGCACATCTTTGCAAAATCTATTACTCTAGGAACTCGCACACCAACATCGAATGTTGCTGCCACTGGAGCGGGGAGCGAAGTCTCTAAAGATTCGGACACATGAATCCATCCACCTATGAACCTCTTCAGCTGGTTCAGTTCCCTTGAATGGTTTTCCCCCTAGAGATGCAAAGTCCTTGCACAGCTTTGCAAAATCTACTACTTTAGGAACTCGCACACCAACATCTACTATTGCTTCCACTGGAGCGGGTACCCTTCGCATAATTGTTTCTGCCATGGCTTCAAACATGGCCAAGTAATTAGGTTCACCTCCATTTCCCCCTCCAGCATTAGCTCCCCTAGTAGTGTGTCCCGATTCTCGTCTACTCATTCTAAATCTACAATTTAGAATAATTAGCCACTTTCAAGAAAAACTGATAAAGAGATATAACCGCTACTACTATATATGCTAATATATAAAGTAAGCATCCAACTGAAATCTACAAGTACATCTCTCATACGTAATTACATTTTAGAACATTAGCTAAAATCGTTAACCAGAGCTCTGATACCAAATGTGACGACCGCCGATAATCCCTGCACTAAACAAGAGAATTAATGCGCTGAAAGGTGTGTCAGGCAGCTATGGACGATCATCAGAGTAGGTAAACACAAGAGGAACCTGTCGTAGAACTCACAGCGCAAGGATAAAATATAATAGAACTTATACCACATGTAATTGTAATGAAGCATCATATAGCAAAATTTTCAAACTTTAACAACATACAGAAAGATTATCCAACAAATACCAAAGTTTGTACATAAGGCCTCACTACAACCCTCATAGAGCACTCACCAGCGAAAATAGGAATACTAGATAGTAATAAAACTGGTACGCCAGCCTCCTGCTCGCCTCTGCATAACATCATCGTCCTCACTAATAACCTGCAACCTGCTACTTAGTCTGCCTATCCACAACCAGATGAACAGCCCAAGGTAATAAGAGGAAACATAAAACCTTGAGTTAGACAACAGTCTTAATGAGCGATAAAACAGCTAACAAACTTCAACAATAAAGTATATGAGAATAGGCTAGATTAACAAACCAATCTACCAGCCATCAGAGAAGAACTCAACTTATGTATTCCCCCACATCGGACAGTGATAGCCTTTACATTAAGAAATTCAACCATTGATCCACGGAAATCAGAACACTCATTCAATCATAGTAAAACACTCATAACATCCAGATTATATATATCTCATGTAGACCATCCTAATCGAATTCAGCATCCCTTAAGTACAAGCCTCAAAGGCCTAAACTAATATCAAACAAGCACCCAAGAAACATCTCCTTAGAATTTGGACAACCTACATGAGACGATACAAACAGAACAACCAATTATCCATGATTGACTCTGGCTATCACCGCTAATCCGGCCTTGAAATCAATGTTAATCATATGACGACTCATCATGACTACCATATGTCAAGGGCTAATGGTAACCCCAGTTCTAGCACAACTCCATACGTCATCATGACCCGTATGTTTGTCTTCTAAAATCTCGACAACTAGGCCCTTCACGACTGCCCATGGTACGAAGCCCTTCATGACTGCCCAAAGTACCCCTTCTTTGAGTCTGCTAGAACTTAAGACAACGACAATCTCTTGGCCTTCACGTCTCTAGCCATCAACTCCAATGACTATTTATTAACTCAAGTCCCCCTTGAGTATCCATTATCCACGAACTCAATACATCCTTGAGTTGACTTCCCATTCGTTGCTCTACACCAATCAACAAACATATCACATCACTTCGAACATTCTCATTTAGACTCTCGTCGAAGCCACCATCACCATTGAACCAAACAACTTCATTATAGTCTATAGCATAATCACCCCCATTCAGGACACTTTTGAGTGGTCATACCATTCGTTGTTCCAGCTGATCAAAGAACACTTTTCAACACTTCCAAACATCCCAATTGAATTCACTTTGAAGTCACATCGTCACCGGAAATGTCCGACTAGAAATAGCCGACTAGAAATGGCAGAAATGGCTGACTAGAATAGGACGATCCAACTTCAGGCCGACCCAACTTTATGCCGACCCAATTTATGCCGACCCAACTTTAGTCCGACCCAACCTATGGCCGACCCAACTTCTTCTGACTAGGCCCACCCACCTCTGAATGACTAGGCCGACCCACTTTTTCTGACTAGGCCGACCCACTCTTTCTGACTAGGCCGACCCAACCTGTGGTCGATCTAACATTAGGCCGACCCAACTTATGGCCGACCCAAAACCTGCATATTGCAATTCAACTCCGATTTCGACCAAAACTTCGCCAAACGATAGATTCGACAAAACCAACTCATCTAATTCATCCAACATGACCACAAGCATGTTATGAAACCATTATCAGTATGAATACAATGATTTTCACCAAAATTAGGCAAATCACTCCAAATCATGAAAAATTATCATATAAACAAAACTATAGATCTAACTTGCATATGCATATGAAATATCATGGAAAATTTCCTATCTAAACTTACTAAATCATATCATAGGGTGATTTATATGAAAATGGACTTAATATGGCATAGATCTATGGGAAAATGATTGAATATGATGAAAAACATAATCAAACACTCATACACTTCATTGAATCCATGTGAGAGATGTAAATCACTCATCGATTTGCCGAAACAAGTTAAAATCAATGAAAAAGGAATCCGGACAGCAAGCACCTCGCACCAAACACCTTGATCTGATGAATCCTTGCTTTAATTGTCATAGATCTAGCCTTCAATGGTGTAGATCTATGATTTCCCTCCTTAGATTTGGATTTTTAATGGTGGAAAGGTGTTAGAGGAAGGAGGAGCTCAAGACCTCCCAATGAGAGAATGGAAGAAGTAGCCTATTCCCTATACCCTTCACCCCCTATTTATAGTTTCCACCAACCCACTTATGGGCCTCCCCAATTCAGCCCATTAGGCTATCCAAACCTGAACAGCCAACTGAAAAACCTTAAAACAACGATTTCTCCCAAACCGCTGAGCCAAATCCTTATTGTAACCACTCTTTGGAAAGGTAAACATCAATTTCTTTCCAATGGCATAGGTCTCATCCTCTGATTCGACCTGAGTCAAAAGTTATTCCCTGTACAAGAATGATAGAGGCAAAATGGTCACAAATAAAATCGCTAAAAATTATGGACATGTCTCACATCCCCATAAGCAACATATTAAAAGATGAGAATGATCCAACCCTCAGGGAATAAAATAAAAATATTTTACGATCTTCCGATTCGTAAAATGCAGGCTGTTACAATGATACAACCTTATATGGATTAAATAAAATTATTTTGAGATCCTCTCGTACGTAAAATATGGGTCGTTACAGAAATTGTCTCATCCAAAATATGGATCATATTAATCTAACTACTCAATCATGAATCTAAACCACATACTCAATTCAGAATAGATCCTAGGATATCTTATCCTATGGTGACTGACATCACATCACCAAAATCTACTTGGCTCAGTACCAACATAAAGTAATTGTGTAATAACCAAGATATAGTATCTTATATCGCACCTCCTAAGTAGCTATCGTTGAGGAAATGATTCATTAAAACTTTTGTAAGCAACTTGAATTACTTTTATTAAACTCACATATGTAAGGGGTTAAGACAAGTCCCATACTACTTTTAGGATATAATACCATGTGTAAGGAAAGATATTCAAAAGAATGAAGTGGAATAATTAGGTTCAAATTCATTTGTAATGGCTTTAAATTCTCAAAGAGAAAATATAATGTTTGAAGAATGCTATAGAAGAGTGTGGCGTAGTTTAAAGGTATGTTCTAACAACTCTAGTTAAAACAGGAACAATAATAGTTTAAAAAGTGCTTGGAAAGTTCTACGGCATTTTATAAAAGCTTTAATGTTAATTTAGATTTTGCAATGTTTTTGGTACATTATAAAAAGTTTTAGGTACATTAAAACACTTGATAAACAATTAATGAAGAAAAATACAAAGTCGGTTTTTATGAAAAAATCTAGTGTGTGCTCTGCCTTCTCCCAGACGACGTCCTCCTGCAAGGCTTCTCTCTCACCCGTTATCTTCCTCCTTCACTCGATATCCTCCTCCTTCACTTGATCCACCTCAGAATATTTCCTAAAACCTTGCCTTTAATTTTCAGCTTTCTAATATTGATGTTATTCCTCTCCTAAAAAGCCTTTGGATTCACAGTTTTTAAATTACATGCCTTGAAGATGGATTCATCAATGAACACAGTAAGAAATTGTGTAGACAACCTAAATATGTCCCACCTCATGAGCGTTTACAAGTAAACAGAGCTAGCCCGAAGCCTAAGCAACCTAGACATTTGTCTAGGGCATCAAACAGCGAAGGGGCATCAAAAATTTACCACTTCTTCAGTTCTTCTCATCGCGCTGTGTAAAGGGTTTGACTCCTAAACCATTATCAGCAACTCATTGAGAAAGCCACATTGAAAGTGTTAAAGCAATAAGAACTCAAACTTCTGAGCTAATGGATGCTTTAATTGATATTTCAAATAATTTGAAAGATGGTGTTGTTATGACGGAGGCTAAAGGGTTGTGCCAAAATTCATTCGAAAATTTTGAGTTCTTATTTAGTTTGGGTATTTGGTACACAATATTAGAAAACATTAATCTAGTAAGCAAAA
Organism: Allium sativum; assembly: GCA_030737875.1. NCBI lineage: Eukaryota > Viridiplantae > Streptophyta > Magnoliopsida > Asparagales > Amaryllidaceae > Allium > Allium sativum. The sequence goes on along the minus strand of CM060924.1, from coordinate 776,526,119 downwards.
TACTTCAACGGGAAGGAGATTGTAGAATTTTTTGAAAAATTTAGAGAAGGAGGATTTAAAATCCTGAAGAAGGAGGCAAAAAAAATTGCAGATGAAGTTGGAATTGATGCAAAGTTTCCTAAAAAGAGAGTCGGGCAAAGAAAAAAACAATTTAATGAAGATATGGTTGAGAATCAGAGCCGACCCGAAGCCCAAGCAACCTAGACATTTGTCTAGAGCATCAAATAGCGAAGAGGCATCAAAAATTTACCGCTTCTTCAGTTCTTCTCATCTCGCTCGCGATCAATTTGTCTTGTCTCGCCTCGTGGTTGCCCTGAGCCCTCCCCTCGCGGTCACCATCAGTGCCCTCCTATGTCCCCTCTCGCGGCCAGTGCTCTCCGGCCCCTCCCCATCTCGCGATCTGATTCTCGCAATCCAATCAGAGGCGATTCTCGGATTTAGGGATTCCCGATTCACCGATTTAGGTATAGCTCTAATTTTAATTTTTAGATAGTGTACGGATATTTTAATTTTGTATTTTTTGATTCCGGCTCTATTAATCGGGCACCTTCCACAATTTTCATCAATGTTTATACATGGTTTGTTATATATATGTCTCTGATAATAACAAAAATATGATTGCAAGAAATTGATATAATTTTTTCAATTAACTTACGGGAAAAAACAACATGATCTTGAATTTATCCTAATCCTAATTTATGATAAAAATATAGTGATTGCATAAAATCAGATTTATGCACTAAAAACTGTGTATGCACTCTTTTGATTTTGATTCAACAGTTCACTTTTTTTTGGTTAACAGGCAAGGACATTTTTTGCTGAAGGAGAAAGATTCAAGTTTTGAAGACCAAAAAATGTAAGGGATTTTAACTTATAATTAAAAGTTTATTATTGATTGCAAAATAGACAAATTCATTTATCATTGTTGATTTAATTCTCTGCATTTTACAAATTAATTTTTTATTTAATAAATATACGTTGATTACATAACTTATTGTTCATTAAACAATAATTATATTGTTAATTTTGCGAAACTGTCGCACACATAATTAATCAATTAAAAAATTGTAACTTATGCTTTATAAAAAATTGAAATTTATAAATCTTGTAGATGTATAATGCTAGTATTTATACATTAACAATATTATGGTCAATTTAAAACTGGGATAGTAATCGAAAACAACCTTAAGGATTTCAAAATAGGAAGACAAAGCATCACAAAGACGATGAAGCAAAATTGTTGGTTGGTTCTATTTCGAAATTATTTGAAGCAAGGAATAAAAGGTCTCAAACTTCAAATTCGAGTCAAGATGAAGAAGCTATATTGGAGAATGAGAATAATGATTTAAATATCGATATTCATGAAGACAAAGAGCCTATAAATGAAACTGTTGAAGTAGAGATCGAAGAACAGCATATGGAGGAGACGAATGATGTGAATGTTGGTGCTATTGATAAAGGTGTTGATAATATATCTACACTAGACCTTGAGAAGGATGTTGATATAAATCATGATCTTATGGGGAAAAATTACCGATGCAAAACGAATTATGCTAATTCAACATGGTCCATTAAAATTCTAAAAGAAAATGATGCTTTTCCAAGAAATAAAGTTAAAGGCAGACACTTTACTTCTAAACAATATATTGGTGGCTATGCATGTGTAGAAAAACATGAATGAAAATGTTTTTTGTGTAATCGAATGAATGCTACAAAGTTTATCGTTTCTGCTGTAGCTATTTAAGAGCATACAAAAAACATCCAAACTGGCCTATGAACGGATTGCTGACTGGAAAATTTTATCCACTAAGCTAAGAGAGCATGAAAGTAACCCATTGCACAATGTAAATGTTATTAAATTGGTCGATTCGCATAGAGGACTTTAACAGAAAGCGACAATTGATAAAGCTATGGAAGCTTAATGTAATGGCGCGTTTTGTTAGCTGTCGAATAATTAATTTATTTAATGATTTATATATCGATTTGGCGATATCGATAACTTAAAGTACAACGTTCGAACTTATAATTTATAATTATAATTAAAACGAACCTGAAACGTCGCGGCAGTTCGCAATTTGGCGATTTGAACTTCAACTGAATATACATGATGCGTTTTAAATCGGATTTCTGTGAAACAAGAAACGTGTGGAGCTGGTGGAATATATCTTTCTAGTGGAAGAGAAAAATTGGGATTTCGTCATGTAGATTTTGAGATATGTCCAAATCAAATTTAAAAATAGTCGCTATGGAATCGTTTATCGACTGTAACGGTTTATTCGATATAACTAGTTATCAGATTCGAATTTGAACAAGGTTCTTTTGGGAAGTAGTGATAATTTAATTTTTAGAATTTTACTGTAATTTTTAATTAATTAAATAAGCGACTTTTTATTTGGGAGTATTTTGCACCCTTAATCGATGATTTTGGGGTTTCACAATATGAGTTAACCTACCGATATTATTATATTTTTGGAATCGTATCGCTGTGCTCGACATAGCGCTATTTTTATCTCTGTTAATGATCGTCCATAGGTGAACGGAGAATGAACCTCTTATCTTAACATTTTCAAATCCCATAAATAAAGCATCCGCATATCAACTATGCTCTACAAAATTGACTTAACCATGTAAATGTTTATAACTCACGAACTCATTTCTCAGCAAATTTATAATATAAAAACTATAAAGCCTATCTTAGCTATTCCTTTTCCAAACCTAGAAACCTTTTCCGCGATCAATTAAAGGCCACGCCTCATTTTCTTTTCAGCCGCAGGTTCTTGAGAAAAACGTGGAGTAATCAAAGCCAAGCAAACTAATTACTATAAATCGCCCTCAACAAAATTTTAAACCCGAATTAATTCTCCATTCAGTCAAAAAGAGGCCGCCACCCTTTATCTTCAGAAAACGAGAAAAAAAACCATGGAAACGAAGCCTTCGAAATTCGAAATCAATTCAGATAAAATCCCTTAAATCCTCAAACACTTATGTTCGAGTTCTTGCTTCCTTCCTCTTCACGTGCGTACCAATTTGGATGGGGTTCGAACGACTTTTGTTCGCTGATTTTGGTTTTGTTTGCCGCGACGTAGGGCCAACTGTTCGAGATCCATGGAGTTCGTGATTTTAATCTGAGAAGGTGTTAAGGAAATCTGCGGCTATGGAGGGCACAGTAATAAAGGGGGTACAAGATAATTGAGGAACTGTCGGGGGTCTTGCTTTTTTTTGATATTGTGTGAACGGGTTAGCAGAGAAATGAATTGCTGAGGCTTGAGATGGAGTTAAACGTGTTTTCAATGGTGACGAGAAGTCGGTTATGAAGCAAGGAAATTTGTTTTTGGGGGAATTCTATGATTTGAAGTCTGAAATCCACGGTGGGGGAGAAGGTGTTGTGTGCGACATGCGGTAGTTTGGTGGTTCTGTAATTTGGTGAAGGTTATGAGTAAGAATGCCAGAAGTTCGGTGGTGGCCATTGAGGGACTTGTGGACTGCAGATGATTGTTTGGACAGGGAAGAAGGATAGCATGCAAAGGAGAAAAATAAAATACAAGAAAGTGGGCTGAGATGAGTTGCGAGTGCTGGGCCTCAAATGGTGCTGATTGGGCCTGGTACGCAAGTAGGAGTAATGGGCTGGTTATTTTTTTGAGAATCTGTCGAAAACAAGATCCGATAGGATCGTGTAAACGAGGACAACATTCTGGAACTAATTAGGGGTGAATAGGAGCTCATTACAATTTATGGCGAAATAAATTGTCCGACTGAATCAAATAACACAAACCGTTATTTAACGGCTAACGCGCCAATGTGAGTAAAACTCACTAACTGTGAACAATTTATAATTCATGTTGTATTGTTAGAACTGTTAAAATTGTCTGTTTGACTGTGTGTTGATTGAACTGCTAGTCAGTTAGTTAAATTTCTATATTTATTCTGTTTAACAGAATATATCATATGGAACTGAAAGAGATGTTATCTATATTTTCTAACATCTGTGATGCAGGAAAACAAGTTGGAGGAATCCGACTGGATTCCTCAACAGTTATTTTATTGTTTTTCATATATTGTTATATGATATGTTATAAAATCTGTGGGAAATTATATGTGCTTGGACGATATTGAATATCGTGATTTGATATGATTGAATACCATAACATACCGAAATGTTGATTAGGGGATTTTCAATGTTTATATTGAAAATGAATCTTATTTATAAAATCGATAGGATTTTATAAAAGGAAAACATTTATTTAATTTGAAAATAAATAAATGAAAAAGGAAACATTTATTTAGAAAATAAATGAAATAAAATAGAAACATTTATTTAGAAAATAAATGAATTAGAATATAAAGGAATATTTATTTGGGAAATAAATATAGGAACATTTATTTAGATTATAAATAAATGGAATAAAGGAATATTTATTTAGGGAATAAATAAAGGAACACTTGTTCGGAAAATAAATAGAATTATACAAGGATAGATTTAAACACGTGCTTCGCACACAAGTATAACACGATATGGATTTTAAGGAGATATTGTAGAAGTAGGAATTATAACCAGAGTGTGATAAAAGGATTAAACAAAGTAATTTGTTAGGTTAACCAAAGCAAGTTAGTCTAGTTAATCAAAGTAATTTGTTAAGTTAACCAAAGTAAATTAGTTAAGATAAACTAAGCGGTTAATCGAAGTGAATTAGTTAAGTTAAACTAATTGGTAAATCAAAGTGAATTAGTTGCATCAAACTAAGTGACTTAGTTAAGTTAAACTAATTTGTAAATCAAAATGAATTAGTCGCGTCAAACTAAGTGAATTAACTAAGTTAAACTAAGTGGATTAGTTCAGTTAATCGAGACAAGTAAATCAAGTTAGGTTAAACCATTTGAGTTAACCAGTTAGGTTAAACCATTTGAGTTAACCAGTTAGGTTAAACCATTTGAGTTAACGAATTAGGTTAAACCATTTGAGTTAACCAGTTAAAGTTTACCAGTTACCGTTGACCAGTTAGAGTTGACCAGTTAAAGTTAACCAGTTAGAGTTGATCAGTTAGAGTTACTTAGTTAGAGTTGACCAGTTAGAGTGACCAGTTAGAGTTAGCTAAGTGGAGTTAATCGAGTAGAGTTGTCGAATATCACTTATCCGAAGTAGAGTTATCGAATATAGTGTATTCGAGAGAAGAGAAATCGAATATAGTTTATTCGAGTGGAGAAATCAAATGTTATTCATTTGAGAAGAGTTATCGAATATAGTTTATTCGAGTGGAGAAATCAAATGTTATTCATTTGAGAAGAATTATCGAATATAGTTTATTAGAGTGGAGAAATCAAATGTGATTCATTTGAGAAGAGTTATCGAATATTATTTATTCGAAGAGTAGTTATCGAATATTGGTTATTCGAAGTTAGTTAATCCAAAGGAGTTATTCGAAGTTAGTTAATCCAAAGGAGTTATTCGAAGTTAGTTAATCCAAAGGAGTTATTCGAAGTTAGTTAATCCAAACGAGTTATCCGAAGTTAGCTAATCCAAAGGATTTATTCGAAGTTAGTTAATCCAAAGGAGTTATTCGAAGTTAGTTAATCCAAAGGAGTTATTCGAAGTTAGCTAATCCAAAGGAGTTATTCGAAGTTAGTTAATCCAAAGGAGTTAGTCGAAGAGTTAATTGAATATTAGTTATTCAATTTGAGTTAATCGAATTTAGTTATTCGAGAAGAATAAATCGAATTAGTTATTCAAAGGATTTAATCAATTAAGTTATTCGAATTAGCTATTTGAAGGAGTAAATCAAATTAAGTTAATCAATTAGAGTTGAGTTAATCGATTTCGGTTAAGTTAAGTTATCGAGTTAAGTAATCGAGTTAAGTAATCGAGTTGAGATAATCGAGTTAAGAAAATCAAGTTAAGTTAATCGAATAAGTTATTCGATAAGAGTAAATCCATATAAGTTAATTGGATGTTAGTTATTCGATAAGAACTAACACATGTAAGAAAATCGAATATTTGTTATTCGATAAGAGTTAATGAAATAGAGCCAACCAAGAAGAGTTATTCGAATATTTGTTATTCGATAGGAGTTAATCGAAATAGAGTTTATCGAATATAGGTTATTAACAAGGGAGTTAATCGAATAGAGATTACTCGAAAGAGAGTAATACGTCGAATTCAATTATATCGAATTCGGGAAAGTACTATTTACTTTCCAGGGTTTAAATCAAGATTTAGTTATTGATTTAGAAATTAGGTGTCTGTTAAATTATTCGAGTTAGGAGATAAATTTATAATTTAGGTTAGATATTGCAGAAGTAGGAATTATAATGTTATAGTTATAATCAAACGTTTTCATATAAGAAGTAGATTCGTAACCTGAATCCGAGAATTTGCATAAACAGATGATTGTAAAAAGTGAGTGATGAGCTTCATCTATTTCACAGTAAAGGACGTTGTTCAATTAAGGTCTGAGAGGTAATTATACCCCAACTTGATTGACTTCAGAATTGACAAAGGAATAGTTGTGGTTCGATCTAAAAGGTTGATTAGGAATAAAGTTATGGAATAAGCGATAAATGGATTAAGCGAAACGATGTTTTATACAACGTTCATTGGAAATCCGTAAATGAGTTTTGGAAACGTTTTCCAAATATAATCAGATATGTTTTCTAAAACATAGAAAATGAAATGTTTTCATGATAAGAATTTAAGAAATAGAGTTAAGCAAATTCAGAAACTGACTGGAGAGGGTAAGTTGAACGGTTTTCTAAGTGACGATCTGATGTTGGTTTCGACCTTCCGGATTGATACTTAGAGAATTGTTCTCATACTAGTTACAGTTAGGGACTGATAGTTGCGAAATAATAGTGATGCGTAAATAAGCTATGGAAATGTTTTCCAATGATTAATAACATATATTTTCTAAATATATGAAATAAGGAAATATGAACATATATATGTATATGATGATTGATCGATCGAATTTCCATTTGGAAATAAGATCGTTGTTTGTACACCGACATGTTTTCATTTGATAGTTGAATCACAGACTATCAAAGTTTTGACCATATTCACGTTGTAAATATGGAGAGACCGGTTGGATTATTATCCGAAGAACCACTCCGTATTAGCATAAGCGTTGCGAATCAAGTACGCTGAAGATAATTGAAGACGGAGTGAAGTACAAGGGCTATTGTGAAAAGCCTAGGTAGGATGGATTCACTGAATAGTGCCTTCGGTTTGTTCAGTCCCAGGACAACGTATATGGACGAATGTCTGACAAAGTATTCTTAACGAATCATATATGTTGATCTCTTTAAACGTATTACGTTGGTGGCGGAGAAATTCATTTCTCTTAGCTTTTATACCCGTGATGCCTTGAGAAATCGACAATGATTTGGCAGGTATGATGATGTGGCATTCAAAGTAATTGAAGCAATAATCTGTCAAAGTGATAAACGTGACCTCAAACCTCACCACCGGGAAATAACAGAAGTTGGGCTAGGCAGCATGGCTAGTTGGGCCATACCCAAGCAGGGTGTATTATCACCATCTAGAGAATATTCAATTGTACTTCTTTATAATCTATTTCAATGCTGTCCCTTATCGGGAAGGATGGTTGCTGATCCCAACCATCGGTGATAATATATTCGTTACACTCAAGCTAAATGAGTGGACGGTCATGTGTGGCCGGGTTGCAAGACGTTCTTGTTGAACCCTAGTGTATCTCCTCTAGAGTACACTGATCGGAAGGTGCTCCCATACCTTGTCTGTTGGAATCCAATCTCCAATAAGCGCTCACAGTTTTATTTGTATACTATAAATGTGGAACGTGAGATGCAAGCGTTCTGCTAGATTGATATCTATTTGTATTTAGACATTATTATAATATCAGAAAGATATCCTTTATTTAACCAAGTGTTGGAGTTTTATTCACACCAGTCCCATGACTGACCCGGAGTTTATTTTGTTTTGTTTTCCCTAAACTCTTGGGTGCCTAAATTTGTACGGGCAGTCAAGTAGTCGGGATTTTACAGATACACTTGGAGAGCTTGGAGCAGGAGACTTCAGGATTATAGCTATTATTATTCCGTTGTGTTGTTAAGTGTTGTACTTTGAAATGGTATGTATATACAAGTACTGATTTGTATTTCAAAGTTATGTTAAATTTTATTCGTTCCGCTGTGAGATTCGTGTTTACTCTGATGATGTAAGTTCTTCTTCTTCTTCTATTCTATTAGTTCTATCTTTTCTTCCTCACCCTCTACTTTCTTTCACTAACGTCCCGGAATTTCCGACTCTCGAGGAGTCGGAAATTTCCAGCCGTTACACTTAAACTGATCAAGACAAACAACATTGGAAAAAAGTACTTGTGCGGATAATTAGTGTTGTTAAAACACTTTCTAGGAATAACTTATCATTTTGTGGATTAAACGAAAAGAAAGAATAATGAACTTTTTTGTAAGCTTAATGAATTCAGAGCTGAATTTGATCCAATTATGAAAGAACATCTTAGATGGGTGAAGAATAATGAAATTAATAATCATTATCTTAGCCATAAAATTCAAAATGAATTAATAAGTGTGTTGGCCGATAAGATCAAAGCGACAATGTTTATGAAAATAAAGAAAGCAAAGTACTTCTTGGTTATCATTGATTGTACTCCGGATTTGAGCCATAAAGAGAAAATGTCCATTATCATTAGAGACATGAATGTTGATGATGTAAATGATATCAAAGTGGAAAAATTATTTTCTTGGTTTCATTACGGTTGATGATACATCAGATTTGGCCTTTTTAAAGAACTTGAAAATATTTTGGTTGATCACAAATTTAATATTAATGACATGAGAGGTCAAGCATACGATAATGGTTCAAACATGAAAGGTTTAATTTTAAATTAAAATTTATCTTATGCTCGATTTGGATTATTGATTACCAATTATAATATGATATCTTTAATTAAATCATATGTAGGTAAACATTAAGGTGTACAAAAAAGATTACTTGATGTCAATCCTAGAGCTTTCTACATCTCGTGTGGGTGTCATAGCCTTAATCTTGCTCTATGTGATATGGCAAAATCATGTACGAAAGCTAGAATTTTTTTGCATATGTGCAAAAAATTTATACACTGTTTTCTAGTTCAAGTCAACGATGGGAAATACTTAGAAGCTATGTGAAGGGTTTGACTCCCAAACCATTATTAGCAACTCGTTGGGAAAGCCCAATTTAAAGTGTTAAAGCAATAAGAACTCAAACTTCTGAGCTAAGGGATGCTTTAATTAATATTGCAAATAATTCAAAAGATGATGCTGTTATGATGGAGGTTAAAGGGTTGTGCCAAAATGCATTGGAAAATTTCGAGTTCTTATTTAGTTTGTGTATTTGGTACACAATATTAGAAAACATTAATCTAGTAAGCAAAATACTTCAACGGAAGAAGATTGATATTGAAGATGCAATTACAAAAATTGAAGGGCTTGTAGAATTTTTTGAAAAAAATTAGAGAAGAAGGATTTGAAATCATGATGAAGGAGGCAAAATAAATTGTAGATGAAGTTGGCATTGATGCAAAGTTTCTTGAAACGAGAGTCATGCGAAGAAAAAAACAATTTGATGAAGATATGGTTGAGAATGACAGTCGATAATCTCTTGAAGAAAATTTTAGAGTTTCCCATTTTCTTCACATAATAGACCAAGATTTGACTTCACCTGAAGATCGATTTGAGCAATTCCAACTTTATGAAGAAACTTTTGCCTTTTTGTTAAACGTAAGATTCAAAAATATAGATGATGAAGAATTGAAGCAAAATTGCATGAAATTGGAAGGTTTTTTGGAACACAATGAAGAACAAGATATTTGTGGTAAAGAGTTAATCTTTGAGCTTCGACAATTAAAAAGAATTCTACCATCAAAGATAACTAGATCATTTAATATTCTTAATTTATTGAAATCTTATCGTGATGTTAGTGGATTTTTAAATGCTTGGATTGCTTATCGAATTTTATTAATTATTCCAGTCACAATTGCTTCAGCGGAAAGAAGTTTTTCAAAATTGAAGTTGATAAAAACGTATCTTCGAACCACTATATCACAAGAGAGATTAAGTGGATTAGAAATTATTTCAATTGAAAATAAGTATTTGGATAAGCTTAGTTATGATGAGATAATAGACGAGTTTGCTTCGAAGAATGCATGAAGAAGTTGCTTCCGTTAGTGCATATTAATTTGTTATGATATTATATTAGATTTTTGTTTAGATGCTATCGAATGACTAGTTAAACAATGTTTTGTGATCCATTTAAATTTTATTATGAAATATGTGTTTGACTGTTTGCTTCTTTTATAATGGGGCAACAAAAGTGAAAGAATGAACAGTTCGTTTAGGGTATTTGTTACCCTTGGGCCGACTCTATCTTTACTAATAAAAATTTATCAATGTTGTGGTTTTAATTCAATGAGTTGTTCCATGGTTAGTTCAAAAGTAGTAGAGGTAGTTAGAGAACAGTGAGACGGTGATATTGTTATATATGTAGTCAAGACAAACTCTCATTGCTCATTCTTTAAAGCATATATTCATAGAATTCGGAATCCCTCCAGCGATTTTACCACTTACTCAACAGAAAATGGTTGTTTTCACTATAAATTTTTCTACGAAAGAGGACTGTGATTAAGTGTTATAAGGTGACCTTTATTTTCATGATAAAAAATTGTTAATGGTGAAGAGGTGGATTCCTGGAATCCATTTGAACAAATAAATATTGCATTCTATTTCAATCTAGGTTTGTATGATAGGCCTTCCCGTAAATTAGTGGACTGCTGAAGGAATCAGTCATGTAGTTTATATTAAACAAACCAATCAAAATGCATAAATTTGTTGGAAATGAATGAGCAAGAGGAATTTTGGAAGAAGAAGAATTTTGGAAGAAGAGGGGAAAGCAATTTAAGCCCTCATTATGAAACATGAGTACCTACTTCTCTATAGGCTTATATAAATAAAGGAGAAGAGGGATTGTGAATGGTGTGCCTAAGCCAAGACACAATATTGTACAGATGTCAAATTCGGCCTAATGCCTTGGGACTCTTGGAGTCCATGACACAATATCATATTGATGTCAAATTTGGGCTTAGTGCCTTAGGACTCTTGGAGTCCATGACACAATATTATATTGATGTCAAATTGGGCTTTGTGCTTTGGGACTTTTGGGGTCCATGACATAATATTATATTGATGCCAAATTGGGCTTAGTGCTTTGGGACTCTTGGGCTCCATGACACGATATTAGTGTCAAAAAATTAGGTGTTGTGCTTTGGGACTCATGGGGTCTCATGGTTAAATAGGCCATTGATTACAGTTTAGGCCTATTGCACTGAAACGAGTTATTTTGATCATTTTTGATCTAGCATATCCTTTCTATTGAAGGGATACAACCGTTTCGTCATAAATGCACATGCATATTTATGCACTGCTTGATTAAAGGGTCGCAACCTTTTCAAGGGTCATTAATGTTTAGATAGGCATCTCCTCCAGCCTATAAATACTTGGCCCAAAACGAGAAAGAATACAAATTAGTCATTCTTTTCAATCTTCTACTTCTTCTTCAATGTAATTCTTTGTTCAAGTTTATATAATCTACTTTAGTTCTTCGGAGCTCCATCTGTCGGCACTGCTACTACGGGGCTGGTCCGTTTTATCCTGGGAAACAAATTGCTATCTCGTCAATCAGTGCATAATACGACAATATTGTTTTAAGGAAACATAATCATTTCTGGACTCGGACATTACTGAAATATTCTTCTTCTAGTATTTTGGTGACGGTTCTTTACCGCTCCAATCTAGTGCACAATCGGTCTTGCTTACTGTCGTTGTTATAATCACAGTTTGACCTGACAATTGTGACATTACCGAGTAACATTGATAGTTGTTACTGTCTATTTGCAATACTATTGACAAAAAGAAGATCTAATTTTGTAACACAATCGTGTATTGATAAAAAGGTCTAACAATCAAAGAAGATCTATTTTTGTAATACAATCTTGTATTGACAAAAATTCCAACAATCTTAAAACAAGATTGATTGTTGCAGACAACAATAAGCTATGTCGCAAAATAGCAACAATAATTTTACACTAACACAGACGGTGACCAACGCTCTGATTGTGCCAATGGTTCCAACAATGGTTCTGTTTCATGGAGAAAGGCCATAAAAGTTCAACGTCAATAATGTTAAGCATTGACAACAGAAAAATGTTGCTTTATCTAACAACATTGGGACTTGCCAAATTTCTGACTAAATATGTTCCTAAAAGATCAAAAGAAAAAATTAGCTGAAATCTCCAAAAGGGCATTGCAGATATGAATTTATGTGCAGTAATATCAGAATGCAATCTGGAAAGGAACTAACTTTAAATGAAATTCTCTATGTTTAAAAATTCATAAGAAACTAATTTCAGGATCATTGCTCAGCAAACATGGATTTAAATTAATCCTTGAAGCTGAGAATGGAGTGTATGTAGAAGAGGATATGTGTGTGATGGTTCGTTTAAAGAAAATGTAATCACTATTGTACCACACACTGATATGAATAAAAGTGAATCTTTTGTTTATATTGTTGACTCTTACAACATGTGATATTCTAGATTAGGGCATGTAAACTTTAATACATTGCACAAATTGATTAATCTAGACACAAATTATAAATGTCAGATTTGTGCAGAAACAAAATTGACAAGAAACTTGTTTCATCATGTTGAATGAGAAATAGAACCGCTAGATATAATACATATATATATATATATATATATATATATATATATATGTATGTGTGTGTGTGTGTGTGTTTGTGATTTGATGTGTTTAAACAATACAAAGCGGAAGTTGAGAATCAAATCAACAAGAAAATCAAAGCTTTAAGAAGTGATAGAGGAGGAGAATATGTATTCCCTTTTGAAGAATTTTGCACTGAACATGGTGTTTTACACCAAATTACAGCACCATATTCACCTCCATCCAATGGTATAGCCGAACAGAAGATAAAACTCTTAATGAAATGATGGGGAGAAGCTAATCTTTTCGTGAACTTTGGAAAAATAGACCACCATTCTACAAATACTTAAAAGTGTGGGGATGTCTTGCCAAGATAGAGGTTACAAAACCAAAGAATGTCAAAAAATAGTTGATTGTGTATTCATTGGATATGCACAAAACAGTGTCGCATATCGATTTCTAGTACACAAATTTGAAATTGACGATATTCATGAAAATACCATCACTGAGTCGATAAACACTTGATTTTTCGAACATGTATTCCCCTTGAAACAGGGTACTGAAAATCATACACCTAAGAGACCAAGGGAAGATGAAGTTCCTAATTCTCTTGAGGATGTTAAAAAAAATACTCAACAATGTAGTGCTAAGTAGCAAGTGGAAGAACTAAGAAAAAGTAAGAGGTCAAGGAGCTTAAAAACATTTGGATCGGACTTCTATACCTTTATGTTAGAAGATGATCCATTGACATACAAACAAGCTATGCCTTCCAGCGATGCCCTTTATTGAAAAGAGGCTATTAACAATAAGGTTAAATCCATTATGTCCAATCATACATGGGAATTGGTTGATTTACCTTAAGGATGTAAGACCTTAGGTAATAAATGGATATTTAAAAAGAAGTTGAAACCTAATGGTTCAATAGACAAGCACAAAGCTCGTAGTCCAAGGATCTAGATAAAAGGAAGACCTGGAATGTTTTGATACATATTCAACGATAACATGGATAAGATAGCTTATTGCATCCATACATGACTTAAAAATACATCAAATGGATGTTAGTACTGCATTCTTGAATGGTGAAATAGAGGAAGAAATCTATATGAAACAACCTGAAGGATTTCTAAGCTCAGAAAATGAGAATAAAGTTTGCAGACTGGTAAAATCACTTTATGGCCTTAAGCAAGCTCCAAAACAGTGGCATGAAGTTTGATAATACTATATTATCAAATGGATTCACGATAAATGAATCAGGTAAATGTGTGTACATAAAACATACACATATTGGATATGTCTTTGTTTGTCCTAGGAAATAACAAGGCCATAATAACATCTACAAAGGATATGTTATCCTCTGGATTTGATATGAATGACCCAGGACTGGCAGATGTGATATTGGGTGTAAAAATTTTGAGAACACCACAGGGATATGCATTACCCAATCGCATTACATCACCAAAATACTTGAAAAATTCAAGTAATATAATGTAACTATTACAAAATCACCAGTAGATATGAACCAAAATTGGGTAAAGAACACTGGTGATGGTATCTACCAATTTGATACTCTCATATACTGGGAAGTATCATGTATACTATGAACTGTACTAGGTCTGATATCGCATATGCTATAAGAAAACTAAGTAAATTTACCAGCAAACCTGGTAAGCATCATTGGAAAGCGATACTCAGAGTTCTAGGATATCTAAAGTATACGCAGAGTTATGGTCTATGCTATACAAACTATCCTTCAATAGTGGAAGGATACAAAGACGGAAATTGGATTAATGGATCACATGATACAAAGTATACAAGTGAATATGTGTTCACATTAGGAAATGGAGCAATTTCATGGAAATCATCTAAACAGACTTGTATCGCTAGATCTACGATGGAATCAAAGTTTATTGCACTAGATAAAACTGCATAAGAAGCAAAACATATTCGAAGCTTCTTGGAAGACATTCCTAATTAGAGCAAACCTATGCCGCCAATATGTATACATTGTGATAGTCAATCAACTATTAGAAGAGCTAACAATGCACTACACAATGGTAAATCTAGGCATATTCGTCGTAGACATAAAACGATAAGACAACTTCTCTGTAATGGGGTTATCTCAATAGATTACATTCAATCTAAAGATAATTAAGCGGATCCACTTACAAAAGGCTTGCCAAGAGAGAAAGTTCAAATCTTATCGATGGGAATGGGGCTAAGGCTTATAGAATAAAGGATTTTCTAAAATGGAAACCCCATCTAGTTGACTGGAGATCCCAAGATCTATGTTCAAAGGGACAATGTAACACCCCACACCCGCTAAGATCACTCACTAAGGGAATGCCTTAACTTCGGTGGAGTATTTTAAGTGAATATAGAACAGAAAAATTACAATAAGACAGATATAAATAATACTTGAAAATCTAAAATATCATTTCATTGCAGCAGAAGGTAAACATGTTTAGTTACAACACCATAAAAGAGTCAAGTACTAAATATCCATCCTGATAAAAATGTGAGTACATAGTCCCAGTACATAACTAATAGCCATAATAGAAAAGATAAGCTGGGCTTTACATCACGGTCCAAGCTCCAAAAGATAGATAAAGAAATCTGATCAAAGCCCACTAGTGCTAGGCCCACTCTGAGAACATGAGGGTTGGGAAAAAAGATAAAAACAACGGGGTCAGACATAAGTCTGAGTGAGCCCTATAACTTTAACAATACAATCATTAAAGTAATTAGGGTTTGATATAAACTTGGTACGGTGATGACTGGGGATAAATGACTACACTAAGCAACCAACTAGACATAGGATGAACTAAGATAACGGTAAAGACGCATCTACCCACCCAAGGGTAATTACTACACTGCACCACACCAGTCATTCCTACTTAAAGGTTGATCCCACCCAAGGACTTAGAAAATTTAACTAGTAGTTTCGTGTACCCCTAGCTGACTACATAGGTGTCGTCTGCCCCTATCTCCACTAGGTGTACCCACTACTCCCCAAACGATCGGCTCCCTAACGTAGATACCCGTGCTGGCCCCACAGTGGGGTGTATCACTCCCCAAAGTGGCAACCCGATACAATCAATGGTGCACGGCTTATACCTACACGATGCAACAACGTCTTATCTACCAGCCCGGGTCCACACACGCATATGAAACACGTTGGACTTGCGTTGCCACCGCTAACCCATTTTGGCCTCTTATAGTCAAGCCCAGTACGCGTGTCCCGTCCTCGACATGTGTCGAGCTCAATAAGATACATATGGGTTACTGGTTGAAATGGGCCCCCACAAGCTACCCACCTAAGCTTGTCCCTTTTTCTAGTGCATCCCACTTAACCCTTTAATCATGTTTAGTTACATGTTTCCACTTGGTTAAGTATTCTAATCGTATTTTGTATTGCCACCCAAGGCAACCCACTAGATTTCCACATGCCACCCAAGGCACTTACTTGATTTCCACATGCCACCCAAGGCACCCGCTTAACCCCTCATGCCCACTACATGCTTATCTGGTTAAGTGTTTCTTAATTGATTAAGACCGTAACCTTTGCAAAGACCTCTCACATTAGACTATCTTTTATGGCAGCTGGATTTGCCGGTTGGGTCCGGGAAGCCTTACGCCATAACCGAGTCTAACCTCGTGTCTTTACACTTGTCATGTATTTAGTTTGTGCCTAAGACCTCTCACATTGGGCCAATCATTTGTAGCCGCTGGATTTGCCGGTCGGTTCCGGGCAGTCTTATGCTACAAAAAGGTCCAACCTCGTGTCTTAGTCGATTAATTACACCTAATTAATCACCCCCATAATTTGTATTAATTATCCCTAATTAATTACAAATTTAACGATGTACATAATTGACTCAATTATGTCCATCCACTTTATGGTATGCATAATCATACCAACTTCACACCATTTTATTAACATGAATATTAACCCCATCGTTCCCCACGTAATTCGCTAACATGACATACTTAAAAGGGAAGATTCATCACAAATACAATGGGTTCAACTTGCATAACATTAGTATCAACTTGGGTTTTAAAGGTGTCAACATGCATCTAACATCAAACCCAACTAGCATAAATAATCAACCCAAACTTGCATGAATCACATATGTCATAAAGAGGGTAACTAGCATAAGTTACTTATGTCATACAAAGGGGTAAACTTGCATATGTATGTATGACATACAAAGGTGTAAACTTGCACATGTTACTTGCATATAATCAAACACCAAACTTGCATAACATGTCATATATGAACTTGCATATAATCAAACACCAAACTTGCATAACATGGTGTCATAATGGATCAATGTTTATCATAGCGATTTGCATAACTAGCATCATGAACACATCGCCTAAAACTGGCATATCTTGCATAACATCATGATCATATAGCATACAACTTGCATAACTTGCATAACATCATGAACATATAGCATATGACTTGCATAACATCATGAACACATGGCATATGACTTGCATAACTTGCATAACATCATGAACACATAGCATATGACTTGCATCACTTGCATAACATTATGAACACATAGCATATGATAACATAACTTGCATTGATCCACATACATAACCATAACCTCATTATATCCTATCATAATTAGTTTAGCAATTGCTTGCTAAAGGCATAGAAACTCACAACTTGTTGATTAGCACTTCAATGAAGAAGATTAAGTTGCTAGAGTTGATTAGAAGTTGATTTGAGAAGCTATCTTCCTCTTTAATTTGTTAGTGGCTCCTTCTAGTTGCATTTTGACAGCATAACGACGTTGTCTCCAATTTTAGTATGAATTAGGGTCGTCTTAGGGTGTATTTATAGATTAGTTAAGTGTTTTAGGCCATTAGATTAACCCTAAATCAGATTAGAGCCGTTAGATCTCGTCACTAGCCACCAACCATAGCCCAAATCCCAAATCAGTGCACCCAGGTCACACAGACCGACAGGGGGGTCGACACCCATGTCGACCCTAGGGGGGGTCGACACCCATGTCGACCCTAGGGTCGACACCCTCTGTCTGGCGGGAATTTTCCCGCCTCTTCTGAAATTTGAAATTTTAATATTTAAATCTGTTTTGAATTTTCTGAAACTTCTTCGGGCCTTAACTGGGTCATACGGATTCCGATTTTTGAAAAATCGGACTCTATTTCGCGTATTTTTCTGAGACGAACGCAATGGCATAGACCGTTTCCCCTGATTCAGATTTTAAAATTTAATTCTGCCCTGATTTATTTTATAATAAGTTATTCAACATACGAGGTGTTACATTCTCCCCTACTTAAAGGATTTCGTCCCCGAAATCTCTAAGTCATGAAGAACGTATCCTACCAACCAAACAACCATCTATTAAACCATCAAACACTGGCATCCATTGTCCTTAAAGTTTCTAATGCTATATGAACATATGCAAAGAGTGTGTGTATATGTTCCCTGTCTAATGCAAAATCAGGCGGCCTACTGATTCAGTTGACCTCCTTAACGCAAACCATGATAGTGCCATGCATCCAATATGTATGCGAAAGAACCCTATCGACACATACTATTTCTACATGAGTGCACAATCATTCACCAAAATGCATCATCCATATGATAGCACAACCATTATACATCCATTAATATAGCTACCTACACACAATTTTATGCAATATGCAATATGAAGTGACTGAGCCGATCTAGTGTCTAAAGTGTGTGTATATGCATCCACGAGCAACCACTAGCAAACACTTGCATCCACACGCATCCATCAATCATAACATGTCTCAAACACATGTTTCAACCATAGGTTTACCCTATCTAAAGGTCAAAGGTACTAATGAGAGGACATACTAAAGATAAGATAAGTACTAGACAAACGATAAAGGAGAAGTTAAAAGACATACCCTCAAAAAGGAATGGGTACAGTGAACGCATCTTCGCTTCTGTCTCCCAAGTAGCATTGCTCTCATCCTCTCCCCATTGCACTTTGACTAGTCGAACCTCTCTGTTTCTCAACTTCCTAATCTCTGACCCAAGGATGCGGGTAGGAGCTCGTCGAATAGTCGCATCACACTCTACCTCCACTTCTCTAAGCAAGCTCGGCTCTACCACCTCTGCGGTCTCATGTAGGCACTTCCTCAAATGTGACACATGGAATACGTCATGCACACCACTAAGTCTCTTGGGTAAATCCACTCTATATGCCATCCGTCCAATCCTTTCCTTAATAGGAAACGGTCCTACAAATCTTGGTGCTAACTTCCCAACGGACCCAAAGCGAACAACATTCCGTAATGGAGATACTTTGACAAAGACCATGTCCCCAACAACAAACTCCAGATCCGTCCTCCTCTTATCCGCGTAAGATTTTTGCCTATCTTGCGCTGCTTTCATCCTTCTTTGAATCAAATCAATCTTTTCCGAAGTCTCTCTAACCATATCAGGCCCAAGCAAGATCTTATCCGAGATTCCCACCAACATGTAGGTGATCGACAAGGCCTTCCATAAAGAGCTTCGAAAGGAGCCATACCAATACTAGACTGAAAGCTGTTATTATATGCGAACTCCACTAATGGAAGATGCTCTTCCCATGTACCTCCAAAATCTAAGATACAAAGCCTCAAAAGGTCTTCCAGAACACGATTCACCCCCTCGGTCTGGCCGTCCGTCTGAGGATGATATGCAGTGCTCAAACACAACTGAGTCCCTACCGCCTCTTGCAAACTCTTCCAAAACTCGCTAGTGAAGATAGGATCTCGATCGCTCACTATGCTAGAAGGTACACCATGCAACCGAACTATCTCTCGAAGATAAACTGAAGCTAGCCATGGAGCAGTCCTCTTACTCTTCACGGGTATGAAATGGGCACTCTTAGTAAGTCTGTCTACCACAACCCAAATTCCCGTATTACCCTTCCTCGATCTCGGTAACCCATCAATAAAATCCATCGAGACGTTATCCCACTTCCATTGCGGAACCTCCAATGGGTGAAGCAACCCACCGGGTTTCTTTTGCTCCGCTTTCACTTGTTGGCACACCAAGCATCTAGCGACATACTCGGCCACATCTTTCTTCATGCCGGCCCAAAAGAAAACTCGCTTCATGTCTTGGTACATCTTGTCCCCACCGGGATGAATGGTCATCTTAGAACGATGTGCATCATCAAGTATAGCCTTCCTCAAACCCTCGTCTTGCGGTACACAAAGTCTACCGTCTCTACGCAAGCACCCCCTATCGTCTAGGGTGTACCTACTCAAATGGCTGGACGACTCCCCCCTTATGAGCCTCTCTACCAACTCAACCAACTGTGGGTCGTCCCGCTGTGCCTCACCACTCCGTCCCAAAAGAGTAGGTCTGGCCTCTAAGGATGCTAGCAAACCGGGTACAAATCAACGAAAGGTCTGAAGTCAAACATCGAGATAAATTCCAAGCTTCGTCGTTCCACGAACAATGGACTCAAGGACAACCTTTTTCTGCTTAAGGCGTCCGCCACCACGTTACCCTTGCCAGGGGTATACGCTATCTCGAAATCATAGGATGCTAAGAACTCCATCCACCTTTGCTGTCTCAAGTTCAAGTCCTTCTGAGAAAACAAGTACTTCAATGATTTGTGGTCAGTGAACAATTCGAATCTCTCGCCAAGAAGATAATGGCGCCAAGTCTTAAGCGCAAAAACAATAGCGGCCAACTCTAAATCATGGGTAGGGTAATTTTTCTCATGCTTTCTCAACTGTCTTCCCCCATAGGCTATTACCCTTCCCTCTTGCATTAAGACTGCGCCTAGTCCTGTCCCACAAGCATCGGTATAAACAACAAATGGCTTACTCCCATCTGGCAACACTAAGACTGGAGCTGTGGTTAAAGCTCTCTTTAACCGTTGGAACGCATCATCACAATCTACGTCCCATGCAAATATTAGATTCTTCTTTGTCAAGCGAGTTAATGGGGCTGATATCTTCTCGAAGTCCTTGATAAACTTCCTATAGTAGCCAGCCAACCCCAAGAAACTCCTCACCTCGGTAGCATTCTTCAGAACCTTCCAATCTTGGATGGATACTACCTTCGCGGGATCCACAGCTATCCCTTCCTTGAGACCACATGCCCCAAGAACCGCACTTCCTTCCTCCAAAAGTGACATTTAGAGAATTTAGCCTTAAGGCTATGTGCTCGAAGAGTCTCCAACACTTCCCTAAGATGTAGGGCATGCTCTTCTTCACTCTTAGAAAAGACTAAGATGTCATCCACAAAGACCACCACGAACTTATTAAGGTACTCCCTGAACACCCTACTCATCAAATCAACAAAGTATGCGGGGGCGTTCGTCAAACCAAATGGCATCACCAGCCACTCATAGAAACCATCCGGAGTCCTAAAGGCAGTCTTGTCTATGCTATCCTCAGCCACTCTCAACTGATGAAACCCCATGGCCAAGTCCAACTGCGAAAATACTGAGGCGCCAACCAACTGATCAAAGAGATCATCAATCCTCGGCAATGGGTGTCTATTCTTCTTTGTGAGCTTGTTGAGTTCTCTATAGTCTACACAAAGTCTGAGGGACCCATCCGCCTTCATGGCAAAAACTACTGGAGCACCCCACTCCGATATACTTCGTCTTATGAACCCCTTCTCAAGCAACTCCCCTACTTGCTTATGGAGTTCCCTCCTCTCACGAGGAGCCATGTGGCGCACTGGTAAAGATACTGGTTTAGCATTGTCCACCAGATATATTCGGAAGTCTATCTTCCGCTTTGGAGGTAAGCCCTTCACCTCCTCAAACACATCCGAGTATTCCCGGACCACTCTAACAGATCGCAAACTCTCGACCGAAACGTCAAGCGATTCAAGATAACTTAGCATAACAGAATCCATGGGATTACAAGAGATCTCAAGAGTGTTCCCCAAACGGGTCATGAGCCTAACAACTCTCCTTTCACAATCAAGAACGGCACCATTACTGGATAACCAGTCCATGCCCAAAATCAACCCATAGCCCGTGAAGCCCAAAACAAAAGCATCACATCTAAACTCAATGCTAAGTATAGAAATCTTCAAACCCAAACATATCATGGAAAAATAAGTGGAGCCCTCAATTGGGTTTGAAACAACCAAGGGATCATCTACTAGACTAGTGTCTAAGTGCAGTGACTCAACTAATGATGATGAGATAAACGAATGCGATGCGCCAGAGTCAAACAAAGTACGGACAGGATGATCAAACAGAAAAACCAGACTTTCAACGGAAATAGTTCTACCTCTTTCCTGAATCGGTGGAACCGCGAGAGCCTAAATTTGCCCCCTTGCCTGACTTGGTGCCATAAGAGCTTGCACCTGTCCCCCTGAGGTAGATCCCGTCCTTTGCCCCTTCTTAGGGCAGTCCTTCACTAGATGCCCGCTTCGCCACAGTGGAAGCAGCCAGTCTTCTTCTTCTTCCGACAATCTTTGCTTAGGTGGCCTGGTGTCCCCCAGTTGAAGCACTTCTTCTTTCCCTTGCCACCGTTGCCTTTCCCACCCTTGTTTTGCTATTGCTGTTGAGGTCTCTTCTGATCTCCTTTCTTCTCGGGTGCCTTATTAGCATTGGGACCCTTCTCTTCCTCATGCATGAGTGCCATGTCTACTAGCTTCTCAAAGGTGGCCCCCATAGGGATGTGAGTCATAGCCAATCCATGCATCGGTTCATTCAAGCCTTTAACGAACCTCAAAGCCTTCTTCTCCGGTGTATTCACCATGTCTATGCCAAACCTTCCCAATTGATTAAACTTGTTGACATATTCCTTCACTGATAGGTTTCCTTGCTTTAGAGTCAAGAACCTTTCCATATACAAGTTTTCTTCCGCCCTTGAGAGAAACTTTGCCACAAACCTTTGTCTGAAATCCGCCCAAGAGTCAACAGGGCGTTCTCCATTAGTGACCTCCCACCAGAATGAGGCCTCTCCCTTCATTAACCAAGCAGCTAACTTGACTTTCTTTCCTTCTTCCAACTCAAAGATATCTATCAACTCCTCTACCTCCTTAAGCCAATCTCTAGCTTCCACAAAAGTTTCTGATCCTTGGAATGGTTTCCCTCCCATAGCCTTAAATTCCTTGCAAGTCTTAGCAAAAGTATCCATGCGAGGAGGAGGAGGGGGAGGAAGATCGGGTGCTACTGTTGGTGGAGGAACATTTGCTGGACCCGCAGTGGCGGCCCTAGCCTCCATCAATCTCCTATACCATACTGGTATCGCTACACCCTCCGGAAAGTTAAGATCTTCAACCATGCTGAAACGAAAAAGGAAAGATTCAAAACGGAGAATTCGAAAGATAAAGATATGGCTATTGGGGATTATGCTTTTCTTTTAAAAACTTTTCTCTTAAAAGACATGTTTTTGAAAATAATTCTTCCAAAAATGTTTTTAGAAAAATAGTTTTCTAAAAATTTTATCTGTTCAGGTAACCTTCAGCTCTGATACCACGTGTAACACCCCACACCCGCTAAGGTCACTCACTAAGGGAATGCCTTAACTTTGGTGGAGTATTTTAAGTGAATATAGAACAGAAAAATTACAACAAGACAGATATAAATAATACTTGAAAATCTAAAACATCATTTCATTGCAGCAGAAGGTAAACATGTTTAGTTACAACACCATAAAAGAGTCAAGTACTAAATATCCATCCTGATAAAAACATGAGTACATAATCCCACTACATAACTAATAGCCATAACAGAAAAGATAAGCTGGGCTTTACATCACGGTCCAAGCTCCAAAAGATAGATAAAGCAATCTGATCAAAGCCCACTAGTGCTAGGCCCACTTTGAGAACCTGAGGGTTGGGAAAAAAGATAAAAACAACAGGGTCAGACATAAGTCTGAGTGAGCCCTATAACTTTAACAATACAATCATTAAAGTAATTAGGGTATGATATAAACTTGGTACGGTGATGACTGGGGATAAATGACTACACTAAGCAGCCAACTAGACATAGGATGAACTAAGATAACGGTAAAGACGCATCTACCCACCCAAGGGTAATTACTACACTGCACCACACCAGTCATTCCTACTTAAAGGTTGATCCCACCCAAGGACATAGAAAATTTAACTAGTAGTTTCGTGTACCCCTAGCTGACTACATAGGTGCCGTCTGCCCCTATCTCCACTAGGTGTACCTACTACTCCCCAAGCGATCGGCTCCCTAACGTAGATACCCGTGCTGGCCCCACAGTGTGGTGTATCACTCCCCAAAGTGGCAACCCGATACAATCAACGGTGCACGGCTTATACCTACACGATGCAACAAGTACCAGCCCGGGTCCACACACGCATATGAAACCCGTTGGACTTGCGTTCCCACCGCTAACCCGTTTTGGCCTCTTATAGTCAAGCCCAGTATGCGTGTCCCGTCCTCGACATGGGTCGAGCCTAATAAGATACATATGGGTTACTGGTTGAAATGGGCCCCCACAAGCTACCCACCTAAGCTTGTCCCTTTTTCTAGTGCATCCCACTTAACCCTTTAATCATGTTTAATTACATGTTTCCACTTGGTTAAGTATTCTAATCGTATTTTGTATTGCCACCCAAGGCAACCCACTAGATTTCCACATGCCACCCAAGGCACTTACTTGATTTCCACATGCCACCCAAGGCACCCACTTAACCCCTCATGCCCACTACATGCTTATCTGGTTAAGTGTTTCTTAATTGATTAAGACCGTAACCTTTGCAAAGACCTCTCACATTAGACTATTTTTATGGCAGCTGGATTTGCCGGTTGGGTCCGGGCAGCCTTACGCCATAACCGAGTCTAACCTCGTGTCTTTACACTTGTCACGTATTTAGTTTGTGCCTAAGACCTCTCACATTGGGCCAACCATTTGTCGCCGCTGGATTTGCCGGTCGGTTCCGGGCAGTCTTATGCTACAAAAGGTCCAACCTCGTGTCTTAGTCGATTAATTACACCTAATTAATCACCCCCATAATTTGTATTAATTATCCCTAATTAATTACAAATTTAACGATGTACATAATTGACTCAATTATGTCCATCCACTTTATGGTATGCATAATCATACCAACTTCACACCATTTTATTAACATGAATATTAACCCCATCGTTCCCCACGTAATTCGCTAACATGACATACTTAAAAGGGAAGATTCATCACAAATACAATGGGTTCAACTTGCATAACATTAGTATCAACTTGGGTTTTAAAGGTGTCAACATGCATCTAACATCAAACCCAACTAGCATAAATAATCAACCCAAACTTGCATGAATCACATATGTCATAAAGAGGGTAATTAGCATAAGTTACTTATGTCATACAAAGGGGTAAACTTGCATATGTATGTATGACATACAAAGGTGCAAACTTGCACATGTTACTTGCATATAATCAAACACCAAACTTGCATAACATGTCATATATGAACTTGCATATAATCAAACACCAAACTTGCATAACATGGTGTCATAATGGATCAATGTTTATCATAGCGATTTGCATAACTAGCATCATGAACACATAGCCGAAAACTTGCATATCTTGCATAACATCATGATCATATAGCATACAACTTGCATAACTTGCATAACATCATGAACATATAGCATATGACTTGCATAACTTGCATAACATCATGAACACATGGCATATGACTTGCATAACTTGCATAACATCATGAACACATAGCATATGACATGCATAACTTGCATAACATCATGAACACATAGCATATGATAACATAACTTGCATTGATCCACATACATAACCATAACCTCATTATATCCTATCATAATTAGTTTAGAAATTGCTTGCTAAAGGCATAGAAACTCACAACTTGTTGATTAACACTTCAATGAAGAAGATTAAGTTGCTAGAGTTGATTAGAAGTTGATTTGAGAAGCTATCTTCCTCTTTAATTTGTTGGTGGCTCCTTCTAGTTGCATTTTGACGGCATAACGACGTTGTCTCCAATTTTAGTATGAATTAGGGTCGTCTTAGGGTGTATTTATAGATTAGTTAAGTGTTTTAGGCCATTAGATTAACCCTAAATCAGATTAGAGCCGTCAGATCTCGTCACTAGCCACCAACCATAGCCCAAATCCCAAATCAGTTCACCCAGGTCACACAGACCGACAGGGGAGGGGTCGACCCCTGGGTCGACCCCTAGGGGGGGTCGACACCCATGTCGACCCTAGGGTCGACACCCTCTGTCTGGCGGGAATTTTCCCGCCTCTTCTGAAATTTGAAATTTTAATATTTAAATCTGTTTTGAATTTTCTGAAACTTCTTCGGGCCTTAACTGGGTCATACGGACTCCGATTTTCGAAAACTCGGACTCTATTTCGCGTATTTTTCTGAGACGAACGCAATGCATAGACCGTTTCCCTTGATTCAGATTTTAAAATTTGATTCTACCCTGATTTATTTTATAACAAGTTATTCAACATATGGGTTGTTACAGACAACAAAGTTTAAAAGAAACTTGACGGCACTATTATACACAAACCATTCCTATGATAAGTCAGTTCATTACGTGTTGAAAGGGGTTAGTATTAATACTTTTAATGATGTCTGTATTTGAGGAATTAGATAATAACCTTTATAGAATCACCTATGTAAGTGCGAAGGCGCTGCTTCAAAGAGAATTATGAAGCCAAATTCTCTAAGCACTTATGAGACCAGGCAGGTGTTCAAGGTAAAAACAAACACATACAGAGAACGAAGGATTATAAGAAATATTTATCATTTGTTATCTACTTTGGAATTACACAAAAGGCTTACAGTTCAAGGATATTCTATGTCTACTGATTCGCCTGTGATTCAAATAGGTAATCACTAGGAAAGTTCAAGGCCCATGTGCTACTTTAACCGATGAGATAAATGATTCGTGAAACTAAGAACGACTTCTCATTCATGTGGGGGATTATTGGAAATGAATGAGAAAAAGGAATTTTGGAAGAAGAGGGGAAAGAAATTTAAGTCCCACATTATGAAATATGAGTACCTACTTCTCTATAGGCTTATATAAATAAAGGAGAAGAGGGCTTGTGATTGGTGAGCCTAAGTCAAGACACAATATTGTTTTGATGTCAAATTAGGCCTAATGCCTTAGGATTCTTTGAGTCCATGACGCAATATCATATTGATGTCAAATTTGGGCTTAATGCCTTGGGACTCTTGGAGTCCATGACACAATATTACATTGATGTCAAATTGGGCTTAGTGCTTTGGGACTTTTGGGGTCCATGACACAATATTATATTAATGTCAAATTGGGCTTAGTGCTTTGGGACTCTTGGGGTCCATGACACGATATTAGTGTCAAAAAATTGGGCGTTGTGCTTTGGGACTCATGGGTCTCATGGTTAAATAGGCCACTGATTACAGTTTGGGCTTATTGCGCTAAACGAGTTATTTTTGATCATTTTTGATCTAGCATATCCGTTCTATTGAAGGGATACAACCGTTTCATCATAAATGCGCACACACATTTATGCATCGCTTGATTAATGGGTCGCAACTTTTTCAAGGGTCATTCATGTTCAGATAAGCAACTCCTCCAGCCTATAAATACTTGGCCCAAAACGAGACAGAATACAAATGAGTGATTCTTCTCAATCTACTACTTCTTCTTCAAAGTTATTCTTTGTTCAAGTTTCTATAATCTACTTCAGTTTGTCAGAGCTCCGTTTGCTGGCACTGCACTACGGGATTGGTTCGTTTTATCCTGGGAAACAAAATACTATCACGTCAATTAGTGCATACGACGATAATATTGTTTTAAAGAAACAGAATCATTTCTGGACTCGGACATTACTGAAATATTCTTCTCCTAGTATGTTGGTAACAGTTCTTTACCGCTCCAATCTAGTGCACAACCGGTCTCGCTTACTAGCATTGCTATAATCACAGTTTGACTTGACAATTGTGGCATTACCGAGTAACATTGATAGTTGTTACTGTCTATTTGCAATACAATCGTGTATTGATGAAAAAAAGATGTAATTTTGTAATACTATCATGTATTGACAAAAATTTCTAACAATCAAAGAAGAACTAATTTTGTAATACAATCGTGTATTGACAAAAAGTTCTAACAAAATTCACTGGATGTATCACTAAATATGCATATTATAGAGTCTTAGTAGAAATCTCGAGTTCCTATAACTTCCCAACACAAATTCCTCCTCTAAATTAGCAAGATCGACCATATATGCAAAAAAATTAGTTTGAATGAAAGCCCGTTAAATGTCAAAACTGCAGTAGTTTTGGACACGTAGAAAGATATGTCAATTTATAAAATTATGGGTTCCCAGTGCTAAAAATTATTATTATTATTACGGCACTCCCTTAGTGTGTAATCATGCCATATGTTTTGCACGTGTATTGTTTATTTACAAACTCTATATGTTTAACATATTTAATAAGAAACAACTTGCATCAATATTTAGTTATATTTTACCATAGACAGTACGTGTTGTTAGTTTGAACATTTTTTTCTAAATTGCAGTAATCTTTTAGGTAATTTTTATTTTTATTTGTTTTACTAATCAATGAAAAACGATTTTGTTATAGAAGTTTGTTAAACCCTATTTCTGGTTCTTGTTCTTCTTTAGTCTTTGCACCTACTTTTGTCCATCTCACTTCTAAAGCTGCCTCTGACCATTTTTCATTGAACAGTCACCTGCTCCATGGCTCCTGACATTGTATTATCTTTGGCCTCTAAAGCTGATAGCCTTGTTGGTTTCGGTCACTCCTCCTTGGCTACGGACAACGTATTACCTCTGCCCTCTAATGCTGATAGCACTTTTGCTTTATCTCATGATGCTTCTAAGATTGTGTCTGGTGATTTGGATGTGAACATCTCGGTTCCCATCTCCGTGGTTGAAGTCATTCCCGATGGCTTCTCCCGCATCTGCTCCAGCAACAATCTATCCAAGGAGGATGTAATCTGTTACAACCCGGAAAATCTGAACCAATTTAAAATTTTTATTTTGGCTATTTCAGTAAATTTCAAATAGTTAAAATAATTTATTTTAAATAATAATGATTAAAAATTTATTTTAATCGAAATTAGAGAAAATATATTTGTTTTGATTTCAAAAGAAATTGGAAATAGTACGGTAGTTTGAAAAGTCAAACCTAGACTTTGACTGAATATACCGGATTCAAATTTTAACGAATTTTAGTGAAACCAAAAATATCTAAATCTGTATGAAAATATCTTTCCAACGAATCCGAAATATCGAAATTTTATAGCGGGAATCAAAAGTTATGGCCATTTGAATATTCGGAATGGTCGCTATAGTATAATTTATAGCCCGTATAAAAGGCCATCTTTCAAACGATCTCCATTTCCGATGAAACTACTTTTGTTGGATCCGGAATGTCAAATTATTTCTAAATTTAATTTTCCAGAATTTTTGGAATTAATATGTGAGCGTGGCAAAATAAAATGTGTTTTGTCAATTTTAGTCAAATTTAATCGACTTGAAAATGACCATTTTTCTGACTGTCTCAGAATTCAGTGAAATTAATTTTGTTAGGAATGTATCGTTAAAACAAAGCCAGAAATAATTTTTCTGGAATTTTTTGAGTATGTATGGGGCCTCGTTGAATTTAAATGTACGAACGAATTAATTAAATAAATGATTTAAATATTAAATTAAATAAAACAGGCTAAAGACGACTGTTTGCGCCGACGAGACCTAGCCCGTTGGATCCAAAGTGGGGTCTATTGGGTAGGGTCAACTTCTGTTGGACTGAAATTGGATTTGTTTAGGATTTATGGCTTTTTTTGTAAAATTTACAATAAAATATTATAAAAATACATGATCTTCTACAAAACCCTAATCCTATCATCCTGTAGCCGCCGCCCCCTTATTCCAATGGCTGAAAATGCTTCCATCTTCCTCCTCTAAAAACTTGCAATCCCCTCATCGAAAACTCATTCTTCTTTGGACATTTTTGTAGAGCTTCTCTTCTCTACAAATCCATACGGACATTGGTACCTATAGGGCAGTGTTTCGAGAGTTCTACCCCTCAATACCCGACCCGCTCTCTTCGCCGCAACCCCCTATTGGCTTGATCGAGCTCCACTCAAGTGGGTCCCCCTGTGCGCCTCCTGTAGCGCTACGACGTGGTGAAGCCGGATTGCCTTCTAGCTGTTCAAATTAGAAGCAAACCTAAGACCTAGGTTCGAACTAAAACAAGAATAACCGTAGCCCTGTACTGTGTAGAAGAAGAAAGGGGTAAAACCTTATATTATTTAAATAATTTAATTTTAAAATTATTATCTATCTTATTTAAATCATAACTAATTCATATGACTTCGAAAATTAACGATTTCAGATCCTGTTCGATCTTAGAGACGAGATCTACGATTCCAGACTGAAAAGAAGCAATTCCGAGCTGGTTGAATTTTGAGTCAAACTTTCAGATCCGAGCAATTCAGATTCACACGACTGTGAGATTTCTGTTTTAAATAATTAATCAGTTTAATTATTTTTCTCGCTGTTTAAATAGTTGTATGTATGTTAATAAACTAGATCTGCGATGCTATGAAATTTTGAATGGTTGATCTGTTGATTTGTGATGTATTAATATAGGTCTGCTAGTTTAATTATTTTCTTAATATAGATCTGTATGTGGAGAATAAAATAGAATAAATCATTTTGTTTAACCTTTTGTTGAATCACATATATTAAACAAATATGGAGTATTATGTTTATTTATTGAATTGGATTAGAACCTTCAATTCAATAAAACTTCACCTTTATTTATTGAATTGAATTAGAATTTTCAATTTAATAAAAATTTCACCTTTATTTATTGAATTGAATTATGATTTTCAATTCAACATAAAAATATAACTTTGTTTGTTTTATTGAGTTGAATTAGAATTTTCAATTCAACATAAAAATATAACTTTGTTTGTTTTGTTGAATTGAATTAGAATTTTCAATTCAACATAAAAATATCACTTTGTTTGTTTTGTTGAATTGAATTGGATTTTGCAATTAGATTAAAATATCACCTTCTGTTAATGTTGGATTTAATTAGAATTTATAATCCAATAAAAATATTGGTTTTTTGTTATAATTAAACTTGCAACAAAAATGGACATGTGGGTAAATAGAAAAAAAATAGTTAAACAAAAATCCTTATTTTTGTTTAATTGAACTTGTGACTCTAAAAATGAATTTGTGCAAATAGAGAAATTGTTCATGTTTTTAATCAAACATGAAATCATTAAAATATACAATTTTAATGTTAAGAATGTATATGGAAAGATTGTTCCTGTTTTTAATCCAAACATGAATTTATTTAAAATATACAATTTTAACGCTAAATAAAAACATTGATTTAAAAGTAACATTTTTATTTGCAATTTAGATGCAAATAAAAACATGAATTAAAAAGTTGCATTTTTATTTGCAATTTAGATGCAAATAAAAACATGAATTAAAAAGTTGCATTTTTATTTGCAATTTAGATGCAAATAAAAACATAGATTAAAAAGTTACATTTTTATTTGCAATTTAGATGCAAATAAAAACATGAATTAAAAAGTTGCGTTTTTATTTGCAATTTAGATGCAAATAAAAACATGAATTAAAAAGCTGCATAGTTATTTGCAATTTAGATGCAAATAAAAACATGAAATAAAAAGTTGCATTTTTATTTGCAATTTAGATTGAAATAAAAATATGAATTAAAAAGTTGCATTTTTATTTGCAATTTAGATGCAAATAAAAACATAGATTAAAAAGTAAAAATTTTATTTGCAATTTAGATGCAAATAAAAACATAGAACAAAAAATTACATTTTTATTTGTAGTTTAGATGTAAATGAAAACATAGAATAAAAAGTTATATTTTTTATTTACATTTTAGATGTAAATAATAGAGTAGATTAAAAAATTATATTTTTATTTACATTCTAGATGTAAATAAAAGATAGAATTTAAAAGTTACATCTTTACTTACATTTTAGATGTAATAAAGAAGATGGAATTAAAAGTGATATTTTTATAGTCAAATTAGAGATGACAAAAAATATAGAATAAAAAGTTACATTTTTACTGTAATAGGAATGATAGAATCAAAGGTTGCATCTTTATTTGCCAAATTAGATGTAAGTAAATGGATAAAATAAAAAGTTACATTTTTATTTACATTTAGTTGTAATAAAAATGATAGAATCAAAAATTGCATTTTTATTATCATTTTAGAGGCAATAAAAAAGAATAGCTTTAAAAGTTTCATTTTTATTGACCTTTTTTATGCAATAAAATGAATAAATTTAAGTGTCACATTTGTATTGACATTTTATATGAAATAAAAAGAGTAGATTTTAATGTTACATTTTTATTGTCATTTTAGAGACAATAAAAAGAATAGATTTTAATATTACATTTTTATTGTCATTTTAGAGACAACAAAAAGAATAGATTTTAATGTTGCATTTTTATTGTCATTTTAAAGATAATAAAAAGAATAGATTTTAATGTTACATTTTTATTGTCATTTTAGAGACAATAAAAAAGAATAGCTTTAAGAGTTTCATTTTTATTGACATTTTATATGCAATAAAAAGAATAGATTTAAATGTCACATTTTTATTGACATTTTATATGAAATAAAAAGAGTAGATTTTAGTGTTACATTTTTATTATCATTTTAGATGCAATAAAAATAATAGAAATGAAAATCATGTTTTTATTGTCATTTGGTTTCAACAAAAAAAGAATGAACATTAAAGAAATATAATTTCAATGTAATTAAGTTTACATTGAAAAGAATTAGACGTTTAAAAACATGATTTGATTCCAATTTGTCACTTTTACCATGTTAGTTAAAGATTTAGAAAATCATATGTAAACTTTCTAACATGAATATGGATTGTATTTGGCCTGCATGTGATTGATTGAAAGTAGTTGAAATCACCAAACGAATAATATATATATATATATATATATATATATATATATTAAAATTAAACGAATCGCGCACGGTAGTTTGCGTTTCGGCAATCGTAACTTCAAACGATTATACCGGAAGATCCAACTGTCGGATTTCCCCAAAACTGGAACCGTTAGGACCGCCTTAGGAAGATCTTTCCAACGATATAAATTTTGTTAAAAATCCAATGGTTAGATTTCAAGATATGAGTAAATCAAATTTTGAAAAAAACAGCGCCATGGTCGCCCATCAACCCGAAGCGTCGTTAAATAAATTTGGCTATTTTTATAAATATAAAAATAGCGATAAATAGTTATTAAACACTATTAACAATATAAAATGATTTTAGACTATATATATATATATATGCGAGGACCATTTGAAAAGACCGAGTTAAATCTCATTTCAAACGGTCATACGACGATCTAAATTGAAGATCTTAAAGACAGCGATTGAAGACCGGCGATCTTCACATCGAAAGGATAACTACTGATGCCTGGCATCGGCTAGGTACCAATAAAGGGTTAGAGTGGTAGTTGTTCGGACGTACTTGTTGATTGTCCGGATACGCGAGTACCTCTCTTCCGTATTGGACATACGGGACGAGAAATAAAGTGACTCCGGTTTCGTTCAGACCCAGAACGGACTTGTAAATGGATGTATGTCTGACGTTGAATTTCATTCTATGTAATTAAATTGGTATCTATTAATATATATTTGTGGTGACGGAGAATTTATTCTTTTGCTTAACACCCTTCTTTGAGACGCACGAGCTTGAAGGTTATATATTGGTAGTTATCGATCGCACGGTGTGAACTGTCAATGTGGCATGCCAAGATGCAATTGATCGAGGCTTTTGTTGAAAAGAAGAGCCTTGTGGATGATGATAAAAGCATAGCCTATTTCGGCATAGCTTTGTGTATTACGTTACATCACGAGCCTCAAACCCCGGTAGAGTCAAAAACGGGACAAGGGAATGTAGGGAGTACACACGTTTCTTTCTAGCTAGAAGTGGTGTTTGTGTTTTTACAAGGCCTGTCATTTTTACTTATGTGGTTGATGGAATGAGGCGCCTCAGACTATTTTTGGTCGCCAATGGCCAAATTATAGGTCCAATAGGATCGAGAAGCGTGTGTTTAGGAATTGCCAATCCACTAACGTTATTTGTGGACCAGCCCTGCTGTACTAAGAGTTCACTACGGGGAATCCTAAGACATTGCTAGATTGTCTCGAATCGGTTAGGAGATTGTCCCTAGCCTTGACTCCTGATGGAAAACCAATCTCCAATACGACCTTATTGTTTTGATTGTAAACTTATATATGGCGACATTGTATATGGTAGCTATGCCGTCTAGGATTGATACATTTACTTTGAAGTATTTTTGAAACACATTAGACACTAATAATAATATTAAAAATATTATTTTCTAAGTATCAAGCATTTTTTATCATTATAAGTTAAAACTCTATCCTCCGTTTGCGTTGCATTGTGTAATGAGACTTGAGTCTTATAATGATTTCATTTTCTAAAAAGCATTGCGTTGTTTTCGACCTAAAAATTTATAAAACTTATGCACTGGCAATCCATTGGAGTAAACCCGTTCCGCATTAGCGGCGTGGTTCAATGATTAGCCATATTGTTAGTTTAGCAAGATTTCTCATACCAGTCCCATGACTGACTCATAGTTTGTTTCACTTTGCAAACTCGGACGCCCTCTTTCCACACGAGCAGCCAAATGACAGGTTTCTGGTAGGGATATTTTCTAGGCTGGAGCTTGCTGATGAAGATGATGAAGAATCTTTTCTTTATATCTTTTTATTTACTTCTTGAGACATTGAGATAGTATTGAGTATTGATGTAATTTGGGAGATTGAGACTTTATTTCTTTCCATGTTTAGACATCTATTTTGCTAAGTGTATCCTGAACTGCGTACTCTGATATCTGTGATGTTATGTTGTGATGACAATTCCATTTCCGCTGCAGTGATTTATATGTTCTGCTATTATCTGAGGTCTGTTATTGTTTTAATTATGTTATGCTCCTATGATTATCCTTACTTTCGTACCATGGAAGTTTGGTCGTCACATTTGGTATCAGAGCTAAAGGTTGACCTTAGCTACGGAGTATAACATTTTTAGAACAATTCATCTAGATAGATTCAGTTGTATTCTAAGACGAGTAGCTCATTAGAGATAGGATCAGTAATGCCCTAGAATTAGCACAGCGGAATAGCACATATTAATCAGTCATTAATTCATTATCATCTTATCATATGTCTCTATTTTTAATCTTTCCTTTGAAAATTATCATTTCTGTTAGTCTGACTCTTCCCTTGATGGTATAGAACTAACTAAGGAATGAGTACCAGAGCGCTTACGAGAGCCCGTGGTAGAGGTGAGGCTAGAGGGCTCGCTAGAGAGGAGGCTCTGGTTGCTCAGAGAGAGACTACTCCAGAGGTAGAGACACCACGACCCCCCCCCCCCCCCCACGTGCTTTTGATCTAGACAAGGTGGTAAAGAAAATCAAGAATCTAGGAGGCGTTCATTTCACAGGCCAAGAGACGGTAACAGAGGCTCAAGCATGGCTTAAAACAATTGAGAAAATCTTGGGAGGATTAGAGCTCGAAGATCATAGGAAGCGATTTATGGCGACATGGTTCCTGAAGGACCAGGCTCAGATTTGGTGGGAAACGACTATGGTTGGTGGTAATGAAGCTGATGTAACTTGGGAGAAATTTAAAGTGCTATTCAATGAGAAGTTTATTCCGCCTCACCAAGTTGAACGCCTTCATGATGAATTTTCCCACCTCCAACAGGGAAGTATGACTATAGCTGAGTATGTAAAGAAATTCGATGAGCTTTCCAGATATGCCCCTGAGTTAGTTCAAGACCCGCTTCAGAAAAATAAGAGGCTTATCAACGGTCTGGGGAGGAGGCATCATAATAGGGTGACGACACACATCGAGCGTCCAATTGCTAAAGTGATCGAGATGGCCTGCAGATATGAGGAGATTGACCAGAAAGGTTCTCAGCAAGATCGAGAAAAGAATCAAGCCAATAACAAGAGAAAGGAGTTGGACAAGAAACCTGAGACGGGTAACTCTTCTACCGCCAAACCCCAGGGTAAAAAGAAAAGAGACAGGTCTAAGGTGAAGTGCTTCAACTGCCAGAAGATTGGGCATTTCGACTATGGATGCCGAGCTCCTAAGAGACCAAAGAGGAATGAGTCGGGGCCTAGCCAAAGTTCTCAGGATAAGAGGGAGTGCTATAATTGTCACCAGAAAGGGCACATCAAGCCAAACTGCCCACTGCTGAAGAGTTATCAGGTGGCACATGTATATGACGGAGCGGCTGCACCGGCTTCTTCCGAAGCAGATAAACCTGATGTTTTAGGAGGTACCCTTAACATTAAGAAATTCCTATTACAGTTTTATTTGACACAGGTGCATCTAGAAGTTTCATATCTGTTGACACGATTAAAAAGCTTAAATTGAAACCAAGAAAACTTAAAGAACCGATTAGGGCCCATAGCCCGATAGGAGGCTCACTTATTCTCGATCAGTACTGTAGAGTGCTTGTTTCTTACTCTCACTTCCAGTTTCCTTTTGACTTGATTGTTATTAGTTTTTATGGATACGATATCATACTTGGGCTAGACTGGTTAACGAAGTATGATACTGAGTTGCTATGCACTGAAAAAGTAGTCAGAATTAAAACCAAATTCGAAAATATGATGACTATACCATGCCATGACTCAACCACTGATAGGTAAGAATTTTGTTCTTCTCTAGAAGTCACTCCTGCTTCTATTGAGGATATTCCTATCATCAAAAGACTATGTGGATGTGTTCAAAGAAGTAGACAGCTTACCTCCACGTAGAGAAATCGACTTCAGAATTGACTTAGTTCCGAATGTAAGGCCTGTTGTACACCCTAGTCGAAGGATGTCACTAAAAGAAAAAGAGAGCTGAGCAATCAAACTAAGCAACTTTTGTGGAATGGTCTGATCAGGCCTAGTTTCTCAAGCTGGGGTGCAGCAGTGGTTTTCGTTCCAAAGTCAGACGGTACCCTCAGGTTATGTGTGGACTACCGTGATCTAAATAAGCAGACTCTGAAAAATAAACACCCACTGCCACACATTGATGATCTGCTGGACTGCTTGAATGGAACACGAGTATTCTCTAGGATGGACCTAGCTATAGGTTTTCACCAATTATGCATTGCAGAGGAATGTGTGCCTTTGACAGCTTTCAAAGGACCATACTTATTTTTTGAATGGATAGTGATGCCCTTCGGCTTATGCAATGCTCCAGCATACTTCGTTGATCTGATGAATAGAGTCTTCCGCGATGTGTTAAATAAATTTATGCTGGTGTTTATCGACGATATTCTAATCTTTTCTAAATCCACTGCTGAAAACGAAAAGCATCTGAAGGAAGCCCTGGAGATTTTGCGTAGAAATGTGCTGAAAGCCAAATTCTCCTAATGCATATTCTGGCAAGAAGAGGTGAAATTCCTCGGCCATGTTGTATCCAAGGAAGGCATCTCAGTAGATCCACGAAAGATCCTAGCCATCCAAGATTGGAAGCAGCCTACCACACCCACTGAAGTCAGAAGTTTTTTAGGACTGGCTGGCTATTATCGGAAGTTCGTTAAGGATTTCTCGAAATAATCTTGTCCATTAACGAAGCTGACTAAAAAGAACACAAAGTTCATTTGGACACCCAAATTTGAGGAAGCTTTCCAAAAGATGGAACAGAGGTTGATCACTGCTCCTGTGTTGACCATTATTGATGGCAATCAGGATCTAAAAATCTGTACAGACGCTTCTAGAGAAGGTTATTCTTTTCATCTAAATAAACATGCCAGAAATGACATTTTTCTAATGTCAAATCTTTTTTTAACATGTTATCCTTTTTATTTAAGGTATTGGTGCGGTGCTAATGCAAAGGGATAAAGTTGTTGCATATGCTAGCCGCCAGTTAAAACCGCATGAGAAGAATTACGCCACTCATGATCTTGAGCTAATGGCCATCGTATTTGCTCTAAAGAAATGGAGGCACTATCTCTTGGGCGAGAAATTTGAGCTGTATACTGATCACAAATCCTTAAAGTATCTTTTCACACAAAGAGATTTGAACTTGAGGTAGCAGCGTTAGGTTGAATTCCTTGCACCCTATGACCTGAATATCTTATGTACTCCAGGGAAAGCCAATGTAGTAGCCGATGCACTCAGCAGGAAGAATACAGCCAGCACCAATCTTATCCTTGCCAATCTCATTATTACCCCTACCTTGATCGATAAGATCTCTGCTTTTCAGAAAAATGATGAATTTATTCAGAGAATCAACAAAAGAGTCAGGGAAGGTGAACCCACGAGTTTCCAGATTGACGACAAAGGGGTTCTGAGGCTATTAGGCCGAATTTGTGTACTGAATCTTCCTGAGCTCAGAAAGGAAGTAATGGACGAACGTCACAAGTCTAAGCTCAACATTCATCCGGGAGTGAGCAAGATGTATCATGACCTCAAGCGCACATTTTGGTGGAGATCTATGAAGAGAGTCATTTCTATATTTGTTACTAGATGTCCCACCTGTCAGCAAGTCAAAAGCGATCAGAAAAAGCTAGCAGGTCTGTTGCAACCGCTAGGGGTTCCAAGTTGGAAATGGGACGAAATTTCTATGGACTTTATTGATGGCTTGCCCCGGACTAGGAAAGGCAATGACAGTATATGGGTGATTGTAGATCGATTCACAAAGACTGCCCATTTCATCCCTGTCAAATCCAATAGAACAGCTCGAAATTTGGCATAGCTTTATTTCAGAGAGATTGTCAGACTGCATGGAGTTCCCAGTAGCATTGTCAGTGACCGCGATCCGATATTTGCTAGCAAATTCTGGGAAGCTTTCCAAGAAGAGCTAGGGACTAAGCTGAATATGAGAACCGCTTATCACCCTCGGACAGATGGCCAAACTGAGAAGGTGAACCGCATATTGGAAGACTTATGGCGAGCATGCATTCTAGATTTTGGTGGATCATGGGAAGATCATTTGCACTTGTTTGAATTCTCTTATAATAACAGCTACCAAGCAAGCTTGCAAATGTCGCCATTTGAGGCATTATATGGCAGGCCATGTAGATCTCCTGCATGTTGGGTGGAACACGGTAATCGATTAGTACTGGGTCCCGACATGATTCATGAAGCATCAAATAAAGTTGGTTTTATTAAGAAGAGAATATTAGCTGCCCAAAGCCGACAGAAGAGCTATGCAGACGCTCAAAGAAGGGATTTAGAATTCTCTGTTGGTGATCTTGTATACTTGAAGGTTTCCCCACTTAGAGGTGTAATTCGATTTGGGAAGACTGGGAAGTTGGCATCGCGATTCATTGGACCATTCCCTATTCTCAAAAGGATTGGAACTCTCACTTATAAAGTGCAGTTGCCCGACTAGTTGCCAGGGGCCCACGTTTTATTTCATGTGTCCTAACTCCGGAAGAATGTTCATGATCCAGATTTAGTTGTGGAGGAAGCAGCACAACGAGATTTGGAGATTACCTCGGCCCTAGCAGTGAGAAGGGAGCCAATGAAAATTGATGGCAAAAAGACCCGAGTGCTGAGGAATAAGAGGATCCACCTTGTCAAGGTGAAGTGGAGCGGGGATCCTAGAGATTGTACCTGGGAGACTGAGGATAACATCAAACAGGCTTATCCCAGGTGCAGAGTGGACATCTCCGAGTGACTCTTATGTTGAGGTACATTTACAATACCTTACATTTTCCATTTGGTTTCCTACTTTACTATGGTTTCCTTTTCGAGGACGAAAAGCTTTTTAAGTGGGGGAGATTGTAACAACCCGAAAAATCTGAACCAATTTAAAAATTTTATTTTGGCTGTTTCAATAAATTTTGAATAGTTAAAATAATTTATTTTAAATAATAACGATTAAAAATTTATTTTAATTGAAGTTAGAGCAAATATATTTGTTTTGATTTCAAAAGAAGTTGGAAATAGTACGGTAGTTCGAAAAGTCAAACCTGGACTTTGACTGAATATACCGGATTCAAATTTTAACGGATTTTAGTGAAACCAAAAATATCTAAATCTATTTGAAAATATCTTTCCAACGAATCCGAAAAATCATAATTTCATAGTTGGAATCAAAAGTTAAGGCCAGTTGAATATTCAGAATGGTCGCAATAGTATAATTTATAGCCCGTATAAAAGGCCATTTTTCAAACGATCTTCGTTTCCGATGAAACCACTTTTGTTGGATCCGGAATGTCAAACTATTGCTAAGTTTAATTTTCCAGAATTTTTGGAATTAATATGTGAGCGTGGCAAAAGAAAATGTGTTTTGTCAATTTTAGTTAAATTTAGTCGACTTGAAAATGGCCATTTTTCGAACGGCCTCAGAATTCGACGAAAATAATTTTGTTAGGACCGTATCATCAAAACAAAGCCAGAAATATATTTTTTGGAATTTTCTGAGTGCATATGTAGCCCCGGTGAATTTAAATGTACGAACGAATTAAATAAATAAATGATTTAAATATTAAATTAAATAAAACAGGCCAAAGACGACCGTTTGAGCTGACGAGACCTAGCCCATTGGGTCCGAAACGGGGCTATTGGGTAGGGTCAACTCCTATTGGACTGAAACTGGATTTGTTTAGGATTTATTGTTTTTTTTGTCAAAATTAGAAATAAAATATTATAAAAATACATGATCTACAAAACCCTAATCCTATCTTCCAGTAGACGCCGCCCCCTTATTCCAATAGCCGCCGCCCCTTATTCTAATGGCTGAAAATGCTTCCATCTTCCTCCTCTAAAAACTTGCAATCCCCTCATCGAAAACTCCTTCTTCTTTGGACATTTTTGTAGAGCTTTTTCTTCTTTACAAATCCATACGGACATTGGTACCTATAGGGTAGTGTTTCGAGAGTTCTACCCCTCCAAACCCGACTCGCTCTCTTCGCCGCAACCCCCTATTGGCTCAATCAAGCTCTACCCAAGTGGGTCCCCCTTGTGCTCCTCCTGTAGCGCTACGACGTGGTGAAGCCGGATTGCCTTCTAGCTGTTCAAATTGGAAGCAAACCTAAGACCTAGGTTCGAACTAAAACAAGGATAACCCCGACCTTGTACTATGTAGAAGAAGAAAGGGGTAAAACCTTATATTATTTTAATAATTTAATTTAAAATTATTATCTATCTTATTTAAATCATAACTAATTCATACGACTTCGAAAATTAACGATTTCAGATCCTGTTCGATCGTAGAGACGAGATCTACGATTCTAGACTGAAAGGAAGTGATTCTGAGCTGGTTGAATTTTGAGTCAAACTTTCAGATCCGAGCAACTCGGATTCACATGACTGTGAGATTTCTGTCTTAAATAATTAATCAATTTAATTATTTTTCTCGCTGTTTAAATAGTTGTATGTATGTTAATAAACTAGATCTGCGATGCTATGAAATTTTGAATGGTTGATCTGTTGATTTGTGATGTATT
Source organism: Allium sativum (assembly GCA_030737875.1). Taxonomy (NCBI): domain Eukaryota; kingdom Viridiplantae; phylum Streptophyta; class Magnoliopsida; order Asparagales; family Amaryllidaceae; genus Allium; species Allium sativum. The sequence goes on along the minus strand of CM060924.1, from coordinate 776,484,892 downwards.
AATATAGGTCTGCTAGTTTAATTATTTTGTTAATATAGATCTGTATGTGGTGGATAAATTAGAATAAATCATTTTGTTTAACCTTTTTTTGAATCATTTTTGTTGAATCACATATATTAAACAAATATGGAGTAATATGTTTATTTGTTGAATTGAATTAGAACTTTCAATTCAATAAAAACATCACCTTTATTTATAGAATTGAATTAGAATTTTCAATTCAATAAAAATTTCAACTTTATTTATTGAATTGAATTAGGATTTTCAATTCAACACAAAAATATAACTTTGTTTGTTTTGTTGAATTGAATTAAAATTTTCAATTCAACATAAAAATATAACTTTATTTGTTTTGTTGAATTGAATTAGAATTTTCAATTCAACATAAAAATATCACTTTGTTTGTTTTGTTGAATTGAATTGGATTTTGCAATTAGATTAAAATATCACCTTCTGTTAATGTTGGATTTAATTAGAATTAATAATCCGATAAAAATATTGTTTTGTTGTTATAATTAAACTTGCAACAAAAATGGACATTTGGGTAAATAGAAAAAAAAATAGTTAAACAAAAATCCTTATTTTTGTTTAATTGAACTTGTGACACTAAAAATGAATTTGTGTAAATAGAGAAATTGTTCATGTTTTTAATCAAACATGAAATCATTAAAATATACAATTTTAATGTTAAGAATGTATATGGAAAAATTGTTCTTGTTTTTAATCCAAACATGAATTCATTTAAAATATACAATTTTAATGCTAAATAAAAACATTGATTTAAAAGTTACATTTTTATTTGTAATTTAGATGCAAATTAAAACATGAATTAAAAAGTTGCATTTTTATTTGCAGTTTAGATGCAAATAAAAACATGAATTAAAAAGTTGCATTTTTATTTGAAATTTAGATGCAAATAAAAACATGAATTAAAAAGTTGCATTTTTATTTGCAATTTAGATGCAAATAAAAACATGAATTAAAACATTGCATTTTTATTTGCAATTTAGATGCAAATAAAAACAGAGATTAAAAAGTTGCATTTTTATTTGCAATTTGCATGCAAATGAAAACATGAATTAAAAAGTTGCATTTTTATTTGCAATTTAGATGAAAATAAAAACATGAATTAAAAAGTTGCATTTTTATTTGCAATTTAGATGCAAATAAAAAATAGATTAAAAAGTTGCATTTTTATTTGCAATTTAGATGCAAATAAAAACATAGATTAAAAAGTTACATTTTTATTTGCAATTTAGATGCAAATAAAAACATAGAACAAAAAGTTACATTTTTATTTATAGTTTAGATGTAAATGAAAACATAGAATAAAAAGTAATATCTTTTTATTTACATTTTAGATGTAAATAAAAGAGTAGATTAAAAAGTTATATTTTTATTTACATTCTAGATGTAAATAAAAGATAGAATTTAAAAGTTACATCTTTACTTACATTTTAGATGTAACAAAGAGGATGGAATTAAAAGTGATATTTTTATAGTCAAATTAGAGATGACAAAAAGCATTGAATAAAAAGTTACATTTTTATTGTAATAGGAATGATAGAATTAAAGGTTGCATCTTTATTTGTCAAATTAGATGTAAGTAAAAGGATAAAATAAAAAGTTACATTTTTATTTACATTTTAGTTGTAATAAAAATGATAGAATCAAAAGTTGCATTTTTATTGTCATTTTAGAGACAGTAAAAAAGAATAGCTTTAAAAGTTTCATTTTTATTGACCTTTTATATGCAATAAAAAGAATAGATTTAAATGTCACATTTTTATTGACATTTTAAATGAAATAAAAAAAGTAGATTTTAATGTTACATTTTTATTGTCATTTTAGAGACAATAAAAAGAATAGATTTCAATGTTACATTTTTATTGTCATTTTAGAGACAATAAAAAAAAATAGCTTTAAAAGTTTCATTTTTGTTGACATTTTATATGCAATAAAAAGAATAGATTTAAATGTCACATTTTTATTAACATTTTATATGAAATAAAAAAGAGTAGATTTTAATGTTACATTTTTATTATCACTTTAGATGCAATAAAAATAGTAGAAATGAAAATCATGTTTTTATTGTCATTTGGTTTCAACAAAAAATGAATGAACATTAAGGAAATATAATTTAAATGTAATTAAGATTACATTGAAAAGAATTAGACGTTTAAAAACATGATTTAATTCCAATTTGTCACTTTTACCATGTTAGTTAAAGATTTAGAAAATCATATGTAAACTTTCTAACATGAATATGGACTGTATTTGGCCTGCATGCGATTGATTGAAAGTAGTTGAAATTGCTAAACGAATAATGTTCATGTATATATATAAATACTAATTAAAATTAAATGAATCGCGTGTGGTAGTTCGCGTTTCGGCAATCGTAACTTCAAATGGTTATACCGTAAGATCCAACCATCGGATTTTTCCCAAAACTGAAACCGTTAGGACCGCCTTGGGAAGATCTTTACAACAATATGAATTTTGTTAAAAATCCAAAGGTTATATTTCAAGATACGAGTAAATCAAATTTTGATAAAAACAGTGCCAGGGCTACCCATCGACCCGAAGCGTCGTTAAATAAATTTGGCTATTTTTATAAATATAAAAATAGCGATAAATCGTTATTAAACACTATTAACGATATAAAATGATTTTAAACTATATACATGCGAGGACCATTTGAAAAGACCGAGTTAAATCTCATTTCAAATGGTCATACGACAATCTAAATTGAAGATCTTAAAGACAACGATTGAAGACCGGCGATCTTCGCATCGAAAGGATAACTACTGATGTTTGGCATTGGCTAGCTACCAATAAAGGGTTAAAGTGGCAGTTGTCCGGACGTACTTGTTGATTGTCCGGATACGCGAGTACCTCTCTTCCGTATTGGACATACAGGACGAGGAATAAGGTGACTCCGGTTTCGTTCAGATCCAGAACGGACTTGTAAATGGATGTATGTCCGACATTGAATTTCATTTTGTGTAATTAAATTGATATCTATTAATATATATATATATATTTGTGGTAGCGGAGAATTTATTCTTTTTCTTAATACCCTTCTTTGAGACGCATGAGCTCGAAGGTTATATATTGGTAATTATCGATTGCACGGTGTGAACTGTCACTGTGGCATGCCAAACTGTAATTGATCGAGGCTTTTGTTGAAAAGTAGAGTCTTGTGGATGATGATCAAAGCATAGCCTATTTCAGCATAGCTTTGTGTATTACGTTACCTCGCGAGCCTCACACCCCGGTAGAGGCAAAAACGGGACAAGGGAACGTAGGGTGTGCACACGTTTCTTTCTAGCTAGAAGTGGTGTTTGAGTTTTTACAAGGCCCGACATTTTTACTTATGTGGTTGATGGAATGAGGCGCCTCAGATTATTTTTGGTCGCCAATGGCCAAATTATAGGTCCAATAGGATCGGGAAGCTTGTGTTCAGGAATTGCCAATCCACTAACGTTATTTGTAGACCAGCCCTGCTGTATCCAAGGATTCACTGCGGGGAATCCTGAGACATTGCTAGAGTGTCTCGAATCGGTTAGGAGATCGTCCCTAGCCTTGACTCCTGATGGAAAACCAATCTCCAATACGGCATTATGGTTTTGATTATAAACCTATATATGGCGACATAGTATATGGTAGTCATACCGTCTAGGATTGATACATTTACTTTGAAGTATTTTTGAAACATATTAGACATAAATAATAATATTAAAAATATTATTTTCTACGTATCAAGCATTTTTTTATCATTATAAGGTAAAACTCTATCCTCCGTTTGCGTTGCATTGTGTGATGGGACTTGAGTCTTATAATGATTTCATTTTCTAAAAAGCATTGTGTTGTTTTTGACCTAAAATTTTTTAAAACCTATGCACTAGCAATCCAATGGAGTAAACCCGTTCCGCGTTAGCGGCGTGGTCCAGTGATTAGCCATATTGTTAGTTTAGCAAGATCTCTCATACCAGTCCCATGATTGACTCGTAGTTTGTTTCACTTTGCAAACTCGGGTGCCCTTTTTCCACACGGGCAGCCAAATGACAGGTTTCAGGTAGGGATATTTTCTGGACTAGAGCTTGCTGATGAAGATGATGAAGAATCTTTCTTTTTATCTTTTTATTTACTTCTTGAGACATTGAGACAATATTGAGTATTGATGTAGTTTGGGAGATTAAGACTATATTTCTTTCCTTGTTTAGACATCTATTTTGCTAAGTGTATCCTGTACTGCATATTCTGATATCTGTGATGTTATGTTGTGATGACAATTCCATTTCCGCTGCAGTGATTTATATGTTCTGCTATTATCTGAGGTCTGTTATTGTTTTAATTATGTTATGCTCCTATGATTAGCCTTACTTTCGTACCATGGAAGTTTAGGTCATCACATTATCTTTAAATTTGGGCGGACTAAGGACCTTAAATACAGTCCTATCATTCGCAATTATGCTATAGAGCGTCGTCGCAAGCGCATCGTGGACGCCCAAGCTTTTTTCTGCATACTTGACTCCAAGACAGGGTCTTTTGATCTATTGGTTGCGTCTGTCTTTCTCTTGCATTCTCTGTATTTCCTTGAGCCAGAAAGCTCCTTTGGTGGCAATACACCTCTTTCTTTTTGGAAAAAAATATAATAAATCTTATTTGCAAGTAATAACAAAATTTGTTATTATTTGATGAAAGACAATTTGAACTTTTTTTAAATGTAATCAGTAGATCCAACTTTTAAGAGATACTAAAAGACATTTATTTGAATATGTCTAAAGCGGTTATAATGAGATTTTATCTACTAGTTTATTAGGAAGATCATACGAAATAACAATCTAATAATTAAAGAATTATATACAGGGGGTATTTTGGAAAGTTTAGGATTGAATCAAAAATTTACGCATATAAAACAACTATTAATAAATATAAAATTCAAACTCAGATGGAAATAGATAAGAGTTCCAAGAAAGAAAAAAAAATCATGAAGTGAGTATGCACAATATTTCAATGCAATCCCCTATAAACAATTCATAACATAATCGTTATGAAGAAAGAAATTGTGACTCTTATGTAGATAATTCCATTCATTAGTCCCAAATCACTCTATAAATAGTAGGTAATAATCAAACTGGCCTTTAGGGAGGTTTGCTTACTGTCCCTTGGGCAAAATCAATTTCTCCGAAGCCCAAAAAACATGGAACATGTCTCCTTAAGTATCTCCAATCTAATTCACTTAATTTTCTCCACTTTTGTCTCCTTAATCTCTCTAATCTTAATTATTCTCTATCACATTATTTTTTTATGTTCAACTAAAATTAAAAAAAAAACTAATTTTTTTAAACTATACATATAACGGTCGGTTCCCCACCATTGTGCGGTTATACTAGTAATATTCATGGAAGGTCAAAAGTCATTTCAAAGTCAAATAATACAGTTTCTAGCTATTAGCAAACATCTCATTTTGAACTTGTAAGTGGTCCTCCAACGATTAAATTGCTTGATAATCATCTAAAGTAGAGAAAAAGCATCTTAAACGATGTAGATCATTAAACTTACCATAGGGAGATTTTTCTACTGTAAAATGATGCAAAATAAAACTCTCTAAAGCCAATTATAATAAGCTTGCAAATCTATCCAATTTCGCATGATGATTTCTTCGAACCTCGTCCTCCTGCGATTCCGACTCTTCCTCAGCTAAACAACTTCTCTTCCGATTCTTACTGCAAAACAAACTGTGATTTCCGATTTCTTCTCAACTCCTCCATACCTGAAAAACCCTTAATTTTTTTTAAGAAAAATACCTCGTCAATACTATGAATTTCCTTTTCTCGTTATAAATAATATCGATAATCTTCTCAGATTTAATGGGTTTTCCGTTGAACATCTTCTCAGATTTATGAGATAGTTGATTGTTTATATTTTAATTTATAATCATGATTTATATTAACTTCTCAGGTTTAGGTTCTTCAAATTTGATATTTTAATTCACATCCGCATGCTCTTATTCATTTATCACGACCGCAAATGTTGTTCGTCCTACTTCAACCGAAAGGGACTTGCAATTTTTTCTTCTTCGTTCATCTTCATGCAGCGAACTAGGTTACTTTGTTATAATCACGACCGCAAATGTCGTTTGTCCTACTTCAACCGAAAGGGACCTGCAAAATTTTCTTCTTCGTTTATCTTGATGCAGCGAACTAGGTTACTTTTCTATAATAAAAGATCCCGACTCTAGGTTTGTGTAAATTCTCATCTGCTTGCATTCAGTTTTGAATTTTGATCCTTTTTTGTTGGAGTTTTTCCACTAATGACGTCTTTTTTATAGTACGTATTAAGAAATTGTTTATAGGAACATGTTTTAATGTTGTCTTTCTTTTCTAGTTAGTTTTCAGTTTAATTGTATTTGTTTTGTGTTAAATTTTTGTTTCATATTTTAATTTTGTATTTGCCACTTCTTGAGCCTGGAAAATATGCATGGTTGCTGACAACTCTATATGGTCTGCTTATGTGGCTGCCACAGGTTAGTCCTATAGTCACATTGTTTGAGTCAAAATTGGCTTAAACACCAAGGGTGCTTCGGAAGCACTTCACCATATGTTTAGATTTAAGGTAATAAGGCCACAATCGCCAAAAAGCAAAGTAAAAAACAAGAGAATTTATTGTGGTTCGATCAAAGGTAGATCTACGTCCACTTTGGCAAGGATTTTATTATGACATCAAGGTTTACAAGGCATGAAATATCTCTTTATACATTCATCTTGTCTTATTACAAGTAAATCTCGCTTAGATCTATGCAAATTGATGGAGAAGTGGTAGGATCAGTGGAGAAATAGTGAGATCGACGGAGGAATGGTGAGATATCTTTGAATGTAAGGAGGATGAAGGAGGATCTTCAATCTCTTGAGAACTTAGATGATCTCAATGGAAACCATGGTCGATTGGATGGAAGATTTTTAAACGGAGATGATGAAGGTAGGACTTCTTAGGAATGGCGGTAGGAAGGATCCGACAGCACTTCGTGGTCGAAAGGAATCCCTTCCCTTTGTGATGGAAGCCATGGCCTATTTATAGGTGATCTCTCCTGAAAAAATGAGCTGAAATTCAGATATGTAGGCTTCTGGTCGCGCACTTCATTATTTACGGAAATGCCACCGCCAAATGTAGCTAACTGTCTCCAGCTGTTGCCAACTGTCTCATGTGGGCGACCTCCAAACGCGTGACCAGGACGAACGAGCGAACGGGTGGTGAGTGTATGAGCGGTCGATCAGAACTACAGTGCAAGTGTAAGAGTGTCCAACTAGGAATTAGCACAGGCTTTTCTCAGATCGACCAGTAGGTGATGTCTGAACGACTTTGCAGTGTTCGACCAAGGAATGAACGACCGACCAGGGTCGTAGTGTGCGAACAGGCAAAAGGATGTGCGAGTGACTGCTTCGTTTCTTGGGTTACTTGCCCACGAGGTATGAATAACCGACCAAGTCAGTATGAGCGATCGACCAGGATAAATAATGAGTGACCGACCCTAGTGATTGAACATCGCACTTGTGCGGGTAAGTATAAAGCTTGTTCCATGTTATTAAACGACTGGGTGATTGGACCATGTGCGAGTGATTTGTACATCATGCGAACGACCGGTGCATCATGCTCTTAGCGACTGACCCCTACATTTATTTAAATTCAACCTATCAGTATGCATGTAATTTTTATGGATAAACATTTGCCCCTTAAAGTTCGTAATTTTGATTTGTAGAAATTGTGAGCTTTGAAGTGATTAAATACAACGCCATTTGATGGACTGTATTTTACGGGTCAGTCGCATGTGGTATGAGTGGATCGATTGTACACAAATTGTCATAGGTCGTTCGTAGTTACGGGTCGATCGTGCATGGACGGATTCTACGAGATTTTCCAGGGCTCGATCGCGCACAATGATCTGAACGACCATACGTGTGCACGCCTTCCTGGTTCGAACGAGTCCATCAGGTCAAGTTAGCCCATTGGGTCAGGTTTGTCAATTCGTCTTCTTCGTTTATATTGGTGCTTGGTCTTCATTCCCGTGCCCAATTCATTCTTCTGAAGGGAAACGCGTTAAAGCTTCCTTCCTGATTGATTTTAGCATCGCTAATCACTTCGGAGTTCCATATTCACCAGCAAATCCGCCATCAAATCCCTTCGATATTACCAGTACAACTTCTTCTAAACTTGAAGCATCGCTGGAAATTAATCCAACTGCAAAAGCTCACCAACTTCAAGTCGAATTGGAATAACCACCATAAATCTGAAGCGTTGCGACTCTACTCAGGTAATTAGCTTTTACTGAACTGGATTTATAATGCTTGCAGTTTCGGGTTGAATTGGATACTGAATGACTTTTGGAATTGTAATGATCAGAATTTGGAATGAATTCGATTTGGTTTATATATGTAATTGTTTGAGGCAATCCAATTACTTGGCATCCCTTACTCTTTGATTTGAATCTTGTGCACATGATATGTTTAGTGAATCGCCTGAGTCGCAGAAACTTGTATGCTTCGATGTAAACTGTATGTCAATACTTTGGGCTTTAATGCGTGATTATTCTGACAAGCCATGTGTGTTGAATGAGCAACTTATTCCAGCCAATACCCACGGTTTAATGCTTCAACTTTTTTTGCTTTATCAACTAGCTTTGAAGGCATTTAGGATTTTGAACTGGATGATTTGGTATGGTTTAAATTTGAATCGAAGGTTTTGGGGATTTTGGGATTATCGTGCTTCGAAATTGAAGTTTTGTCGGATTAAGCATTGCAGTAGAGGCATTCAGTTTGTATAAAACTCTTTGGGTTCTAGTTTTAACCATATGCCCCACGACATGCTTGAAACACAGTTTTCATGCTTTATTTGATATATCAATGTTAGTACGCATGTTTTCTTTTTGGCTTCAATCAACTGTCTTTTTGTTGTGTGAGATTTCCAAGTTGAATTGGCCTTCAATGCATAGCATAAATCCATAGCGTTTGACCATACTTGCTATACTTGCTTGACTCATCCAAGAGTCGTTCGTGCTCGACTTGACATGGTTCGGTCCTGCTCGACCTTCATATAGGGTCGGTTATGCTCGAACTGGTCCGGGTCGGTCATGCACGACCTCTCTTGAATTGTCATGCTTAACTTTTTGAAGGATCCTCTCTGCTCGACTGCTGCGGTCGCTCAGGCTCGACTTGTTTTGGGTCGCTCCTGCTCGACTCCCATATGGAGTCAATCACGTGCGACCCTGCCCTGGTTGACCATGGACGACCGTCCCGAGTTGAGCATGTACGACCGGCTTGAGTTGAACATGCACGACCAGACCAGAGTCTTTTATGGCGACCAGACACAGTCTTGCGTAACCGATCAGGACTGAGTTGTTCATGTTCGACCGAGTTTGATCGACATGCTACATCTCCTGAATGCTTCCTAACATTAAAGCTTCTATTTGATTGTTAAGCTTCTCTTACATTGCTACATTTCTGAGGTTATAATTTTTCCATTGACCACTCACATTGAAAGTAGATTAGTTAGAAATAAATATGCACGGTAACTTATGGTTTTAGCTCGAATGGCATATTTGTACAGGATTGTTTATAGGAACATGTTTTAATGTTGTCTTTCTTTTCTAATTAATTTTCAGTTTAATTGTATTTGTTTTGTGTTAATTTTGTGTTTCATATTTTAATTTTGTATCTGCAGCTCCTTGAGCCTCGAAAATATGCATGGTTGCTGACAAATCTATATGGTCTGCTTATGTGACTGCCACAGGTTAGTCCTACAGTCACATTGTTTGAGTCAAAATTGGCTTAAACACCAAGGGTGCTTCGGAAGCACTTCACCAAATGGTTAGATTTAAGGTAATAGGGCCACAATCACTAAAAAGCAAAGCAAAAGACAAGAAAATTTATAGTGGTTCGATCTAAGGTAGATCTATGTCCACTTTGGCAAGGATTTTATTATGACATCAATGTTTACAAGGCATGAAATACCTCTTTGTACATTCATCTTCTCTTATTACAAGTAAATCTCGCTTAGATCTATGCAAATCGATGGAGAAGTGGTAGGATCAGCGGAGAAATGGTGAGATCGGCGGAGGAATGATGAGATATCTTCAAATGCAAGGAGGATGAAGGAGGATCTTCAATCTCTTGAGCACTTAGATGATCTTAGTGGAAGCCATGGCCAATTGGACGGAAGATCTTTAAACATAGACGATGAAGGTAGAATTGCTTAGGAATGGTGGTAGGAAGGATCCGGCTGCACTTCGTGGTCGAAAGGAATCCCTCCCCTTTGTGGTGGAAGCCATGGCATATTTATAAGTGAGCTCTCCTGAAGAAATGAGTTGAAATTCATATAAGCAGGCTCCTGGTCGTGCACTTCATTATTTACGGAAATGCCGCTGTCAACTGTAGCTAGTTGTCTCCAGCTGTTGCCAACTGTCTCGTGTGGGCGACCTCCAGACGCGCGAGCAGGACGAACGAGCGAACGGGTGGTGAGTGTGTGAGCGATCAATCAGAACTGCAGGGCAAGTGTAAGAGCGACCAACTAGGAATTAGCACAGGCCTTTCTCTGATCGACCAGTAGGTGATGTCTGAACTATGTTGCAGTGTTCGACCAAGGAATGAACGACTGACTAGGGTTGTAGTGTGCGAGCAGGCAAAGGATGTGCTAGCGACTGCTTGGTTTCTTGGGTTACTTGCCCATGAGGTATGAATAACCGACCAAGTCAGAATGAGTGATCGACCAGGATAAATAATGAGTGACCGACCCTAGTGATTGAACATCGTAATTGTGTAGGTCATTATGAAGCTTGTTCCATGTTATTGAACGACAAGGATGATTGGACCTTAGGCGAGTGATCTGTACATAATGCGAACGACTGGTGCATCATCCTATATGGATAAACATACATGGTTTGCTTATAATTATTACCCAGTAACAATGAAATTGTACTTTGCAAGTTTTATACTTTTTGTATCTTCAAATTTTTAATCTTCATACCTTAAAACTCATTGTTTGGTAGCATATAAACATAAAGTGAAACCTTAATTGCCTAAAAGAAAAACTTTACAATTCCTAAATTTCAAGTTCCCTTTACCACCAAGATCCACGATTATTATACTATGACCACTTTTCTGCTCAAAGATGAACAAAAGATAAATAGATGTAATCTGGAATGCCTGAAAGAAAGAATTTGATATTTCCCAGTTTTCAAGTGTCCTTTGAACCAGTCCTTTGTAAAATACCAATAATTTATTGCTGAATGATGTACACATATATTGATTTTTACTATTTCAATTTTTCTTGTGCTTTCATATAGCTCTAATCTTTGTTGGCCTATTAAAGGTATGACCTCTAGCCAATAATCAAATTTTTGTTTGGGTTGTTAGTGCATTGTAGCATATATGGAAGAGTTCTTTTAAAGGCCAAAAGTTATCTTCATGCGTTTTTAACCATTATCAGTAGATGAAATAACTTGTTAACAATTGACTGTCTTGGTTACAAGTATCCTCTAAAAACTGCAATATTTTACTGTGTGTTAGCATGCATGTATGAGTTGGTTGAAGGGATCTTCCTGTTTTATCTTGGTGTTCTTTTATGTATATTGAAAAAATGTGAATTGAATAAATTCTTTGATGTGTAATTCTTTTTTGGCTTTAGATTGGTATTGTTAGCGATTCTGTGCACCTTCTTCTTTAGATGGTTATCATTTATGTGCTAAACCACAAATTATTCGACGGTCATTTGTAACGTGATATTACCACTACAATTGAATCATTGTTTTGTAGATTAAGCTGGGTCGTCAATAGATATCCCAAAAATTCGAAATCCATCCACATCCGTATCCTAAAAGTGGATAATACCCCATATCCGTGAAAACAGAAACAAATGCGGATAAGAAGACATTTGCCTATCCGATGTTTGATATCCGACATCTTTTCGTCGCTTCTTCTACCATCTCGATCCATGTCAATTTTATTTTCGTTTAGGATTCATACTTCAGAGCATTTTTGTCATCTACCGCATCTCATGCGAGTACTTATTTAGTTTAGTTATAGTTGACTATCTAAACACTCATTTATTGTAATCAATTATTCATGCGGTTTACGTTGACTTTAAACTCATATACATATGCATCTAAGTGCAGCCTTTAAGATATTGCAAAAAAGATTGAAAACACTGCCTTCATACACTTCAGACGGCATACAATTAAATCAAACACCCTCAAGGAACCCTGATGCACAAATTCAGCATATTAATGAGGATGGATACAAAATTCAGGATGATAGTTTGATCAAATTTGGATCGAGGCTGCAGCAGTTGCATCGCGTACATTACAAAATGAAGTTGCAGTCACGTAGTTCAGTGTCCATCATATCGCAGGTTTGACTTGACGCTTGATCAACCTTTTTAATTTTGTTGAAGAAATTGTGACCTTTTTCTTTTAGGACTTTTCCAGAATACTTTATAACATCGAGCAAGCATTGGAGAAGTCGCCACGAGATTTCTGCAGAATTGATGCTTATAAGGCATCCGTTGATTGCAAGCACTTCTAGCATCCGCACATTCAGGGTAAAGAATGCATGCTATTTATTCAGGTATTTCCGCAACCACAAAAATATAGAAGGATGTCGGAAAGCATTCCAAAATGTGAAGAGGGGGCACGCTGCCTTGAGACAGAATCTCGAAGCATACTTCCAGTTGCTAAGACAAATCAGTGTGAATAGAGCTACTAGGCAAAAGAAATGAACTTGCTAAAAATAAGCTTGGCTGAGTCATGGGATTACATGCTAAGGCATCTAAGAAGAAATAGCATGCATGTATAAAGTTAGTAAACTGACTAATTAATACAAGTTATGTAATGACAATGTTATGATATACATACATACATACATACGTACGTACGTACGTGTGTGTGTGTGTGTGTGTGTGTGTGTGTGCGCGCGCGCGCGCGCGCGCGTGCGCGCGTGTGTGTGTGTGTGCGTGCGCGCGCGCGCGCGTGTGTGTGTGTGTGTGTGTTTTGAACCTTCCAGATAAATGTTTCAACTTTTTATCGCTGCATATATTCACATGGTTGGTTGATGCAAACTGCTTTGGAATAAGTAGATTACTGTGCAGATCAAGAGGTAGCAATTAGCATATATGAATCCAGATGGGAGTGCCCTTTGCATGTGACTGTGTTTCCACTCCTACTTCTTAAATCTGAGGCCCCCACAGCCTACTTCTTCCTCCTCCTTGGTCGGAGGCCCTAGGCGGCCGCCTGGTCCGCCTATGCCTAGGGCCGGCTCTGTCTATAATTTTGTAACACCAATCTGTGCATGCTATACTTGATTTATGATTGTTGAATTGTATAATGTACGGTTGCTTACGTTGTATGCTTGGTAAAACTTTAGGTTTTCGGTGAATCAAAATTTTGCTGTGTGTCAACCAGAGAACTTGGTGCTAACTAAAGAAGGGCATATTAAAATAGCATATTTTGGCAGTGTAAAGTCAACATGGTATTGCAAGATTACTGTTCTACCTGAAGTAACAAGTAAGTCTTGTTACTGATTATATTGTTTCACATTAGCCAGTTTGTAGTGTCGCAGAGATTAGATTGGCTTTCATGCTACTTTCAAGAGCTTGATTTTAGTCAACTTTTTAGAGCTAATAGTGTCAACTTATGAAAATACAGACGATAAGGATGCAAATTTTATAGGAACAACTGCTTCTGTACCTCCATAAGTCCACGACTCTTCATGTCCCACTTTTTGATAAGTAATTTTTTGCATTAATTTTTGTGTATATGTGCGCGTATGAATGGACATACATACATATGCACACACACAGAGACCAAAGGTAATAACAATTTCAGTGGTTAATTATGACTGAAGATGTTAACGGAAATTCCAAATTATATATGCTTTCAGCGTGCAATCTTGATTGGCTTGTTTGTAAAATTACATTGTGGTATGTTCACATAAAGCTGAAAATAGATATAAATTTCTTATCCTCCCTAGCTCTATCTGCCATAATTTATAATGGATCTCCAAGGATGGCTGAAAAAACAAAATTACAGAGTTCATACTACAGTCATGTTGCTTAAATATGCATGTTGATATATGCTAATATTGTTAAATAGGGGCTACACTAAAGGGTGTTCTCAGAGTCATGAGTGTACAAAGTTTAACTATATACCATGTCAAGAGTCACCTACAGGTACTTGGTTTGTAGTCATTTTTTATACTAGTATCTCTTCTTCTAGCTATGACCTTAAGATATTGTTGTTCTAGAAATATCGCCTTGCCAAATATGTACCAAATTCTTCACCTGATGGTAATCGCTCCACCACTTGATGATATTTGATAACCTCTCTATAGCAGTACTTAGTTGTACTTGCACTGTCATTTCTGCAGGTGAAAATGGGGATAAGAAAGACTCTGATGCCCATGGAAACGAAAGTTCATCGTAAGATTTTATGGCAATTTGTATGCTTTTATTACTTGAGTGCGCTTTTTGTTCCTTTTTCTGTGTATATCATGCAAAATGAATGGGTAAAGTTTGTCACAATTGCTAGACTTGCTTTTTATTTTCATATTTTATGGTTCTTATATATATTTATTTTATTTTTTGTATATTACTGTTGAGGCGATACTTTCTCTCACTGGTTACTGTACATCTTTGTTCTTAGTGGGATGCAAATAACAGAAGCATTGAAGTTGTAGATGGAAGTTCATAAGTGGTTGCAAGAACAGTTAGAGGTAAGCCATGTAATTTGAACATAATTATTCAAATAATTATTTGAAAATTAGGTTCAAAATCCATTTGGTACTTTGGTGATATCGTCGACTTTATTGTTTGAACGTAAACGTTGATTTTCAGTTTACTGAATTAGAGAACTATTAATCAACCGTATTCAAGCCACTCTCTCATGTACATTCTCTCACGTACATAAGACGTTAACTTTTCTCGATGTTGACGTTGTGTAAAACCATTATGCAAAAAATTACCAGTAGGGGGTCTTAAATATTTTCAAAATATATGGTATGTTCATAGGGCAAACAATGCATTATAGTGACATATAACAGACAACATGTTAAAATGTACACGATAATTTTATGTTGGATTGGTTTGAACATTATCTATTCTGTTGGACTATTTGTTAATGGTTTGTACAACAATGGCTGTTGTTTCTTCTTAGCTTGATACCTTTTGGTCTACCGTTAGTAACATGTTTATAAACTAACTTTGTAGTCTTCAAAACTTGCATGATCTAAATGCAAATTTTACCTTTGGGCAATAAATATTTGGAAACCACGATGAGTTCGGGATACGGGTGAAAACTGTTGTACAGATTTCAGTGATTAGATTGTATGTCTATTTTCTAAATTTCTACAAAGCAAGTCAAATTATTTTGTACTAACAATATCTAATGATAAGTGGGTTTTTCTGGATTACATGGAAATTTTCTTATTTTGTATGAAGAAAGGCAGATTATTTTGTATTGACGATATCTATTGATCAGTGGGTTTCAAATTTTACACAAGTTTCATGTTCAAACATGGGTTCTGCTTAGAAATTCAAATAGGGAGTGCTAAAGCACTTACAACAGTGGCTAAATGGGGGGAAAATGGGAGAATCACCGCTTTTTTTCCTCCCTTCGCGCTGCACCAGCGCGAATTCGCGTGTGGGGAAAGAAGTAAAGTGGGAGCTCCCTATGCTTTTTTTAGCGGGGATCCTTAAATGGTAAACTGAAAACGGTTTCCCGTTTAACGTTTTTCGTTTATTTATTTATTTATTTATTTATTTATTATTATTGCTTTCTCTACCCGCTGTTGGGCGAGTGGGAATTTCTCACTCTTTTTTTTTTTCCTTCTCCTCATTCTGTTTTTCCCTCTTCTGCTGGGTATGCTCTTAAGGTTGCCAAATTCTCAAACTCAAACCAAAACATCAAAATTTATTTAAACCCTTTTGTTAGTAACAATCATTGATTTTAAAGTAATTTTTGATCTTTTTTTACTGATATGTAAACTTATACCCGTTTGGTAACTTTCAATATATTTCCGAACTTTTCACACAATTATAAATCTTGGGAAATAAATGTGAAATCTTATTATTTCAATCTATAACTTATTCCATTTGTTTGAATAGTTGTCAGAGTTGTTTACTGAGCTTTTTATTTGTTGTCAATTTGGTTAGTACTCATTTACGAACACACAAATGGGTTTTTTACAATTGCCATATACGTATTTACTGTATTCATTTTTTTATTATATTGTTCCAAGGCTGATTGAAATTGAAAATGAAACAACAGAATTCCATTCCTCGGTTTGTATGCATATCTTTGATTAATTGATACAACAAAGAATTAGATGGGTTTGACTTCCAATGCTTTCCTGGATGTTCAACCACAGTTTAATAAAAATTTCTAACTTGACCTTCAGTGCTGCAATTATGGAGTTAATATGTTGCATAGAATACTTATTCAAAAATACAATTGTAACATCTATACATCTATGAAAACTAAGGCACAAACGATCTTCTTTATGCATACAGGAAATAATTTTCCTTGCAACTAGATGTTGGATAAAAATTTAGATGGATTCATTTAGAGGTTGTTGTTCGTAGTATGAAGCTGAGATGTGCAGTTACCTATTTGGTTCCATTCTGCCAATCACCAAGCTAATATACATACAGAGGTGGGCATTAAATATTCCATTGACCGGTAAAATGTTCGGGTGGGATTAGTTATTGTTTTAGTATGCCCATTTCCATCTTTTTGACATGAATGTAGAAACCAATACTTCTAAATGTACACATATTTTCTATTTATCCTTCAAAATTTGTTCGTCACTGTGTTATATTCAGTGCTTGGGAAGGAAGAGTTTTGTTACTTTTTATGTTGTAATGTACCATAGGACATTTTCTTGTATATCTTGCTAATGATTAAACATAACACTTCTACAATCTGGATGCACAACGATTGATTTGCTTATGTAAACTGTTCACAATTTGAACTTGCACCGGGTACTAAAAGATCATCTGTGTTCTAACAAAATTCTTCAAATATTTTAGCTTGTGAATATTAGCATATGTCCAAAAAAGTAGCAAAGAAAATTATATTTTGAAGCAAAGATTAAGACGAGGAAGACGTTATGTACAAATGAAAAATTAAATGAATTGTTATGGACTCTTAGTTTGTTCAATATTAGTGTTGTCTAGATTGAGTATAAGAATGAAAAAAGTAAAAGATCATTAATATGTCCCAGTCAGTTATTGACTACTCGATGTAATCAAACTTCTTGTTGAAAAATCAACAATAATAAAGTTCAAAGTTTAGATATTTTTCTTGATTTTTTAATTACGGCCATGTTATTAATTATTAATGACAATTGTACTTTAATGTTATTCATTTACACTTTTCTAAATATTTTCCTTTTCTCAAGCAATGTAGGCAATATTTCATCAAAATCCATAATTAACATAAAAAACTAACGAAGACATTTTTTAGTATTATACGACTTAACGTCGGGTTTTCCCACCGTTTCGTGGTAATACTAGTGCTTCCGTAGAATCAAGCATCAGATCCTCATCCTCCCAATAGATTGAATTCCTTGTGTGGAACATTAGCGACATTAACTCCCCTGCAAAGCAGCCAAATTTTCTTTAGTTGATCAACAACAACTATTTTTTAGGGATTGGCCTAATAGAAAACAAATTGACTTCTGCAAGTTTATACAATGTAATGAAATTTTAAAAAATGCAAATATTCTCATAATAATATCCTAGGTCACAAGGGAAGAATCGAACTTCTATGGAATCCTACAACATGGTCTGCAATAAATATATATTCCGAAGCACAATTCATTTGCCATACATATAACGTCACTGGTCTTAGCCTTATATGGATTGTTATTTTTTATTTTAATTCAACTGGGCTAAGAAAGAGTTTATGGAATTATGTACGTGAACAAGAAAAATCAACTCAACTTGCATGGATTATTTTTGGTGATTTTAATGCTACTCTTTCCAATCAAAACATACTTAACCTAGAGTCATAACTCATTAAGTGATTTAGAATCTCATATTTCATGAATTTTTTTTACTTAGTCTGATATGATCAAACCTCGTTTCTCGAGTAATTATCATACTTAGAGGGTAGATTACAATTTTCCGTTCATATTTAGTCTGATATGTCTTCTGATTATTTTACATCCCTCCATCTACGAACCCTAGATCGGCTCTCCCTCAATTCAATCAGTTTTATTGTTTCTTCCTCACCGTGGTCTCTGTCTTACTCAGCTTCGGATCTAATAGATACGTTACTGTAAATAGGTTAAATTTTCTATCTTATAATTATCATTATTTTATACTACTTTAGTGCCGATCTGAATTTGTTTTCACTAATAAATTTGGATGCTTGATCGATTCAACCCTTAAGACAGTTTGATTTTTTTTAGCCTCTATAATTTGCGAGTTTGATTCTTCTTCTCTAACAGAATTACTCAACTTACTTTGCTTCGTGATCCCGTCATGAGTTCCTGCTAATTTTATACCAATTACTCTACTACATCACTTTGCTAGTTTGATTTCTTCTTCTCGAATAGAACTCTTCCTTTTAGCGTTTGATTTCTTCTTCTCTAATAGAACTCTTCCTTTTAGCAATTTTGTATGAAACATAACTCTTCCTTTTAGCAATTGTGAAAGCTTTATACATTTTATCTCATAGTGATATAGCTTCAATATGGGAATTGTTGGAAATGTTTTATAACATTAGTGAATTATTAAAAATAATGGAATAAGTGTATGAATGGCTCCTATGGGAGAATAGTCCCACATCATGGGATTATATAGAAGAGACAAGCATTTATACTTGTTTCTAAGAAATCATGTTGGGGCCTTGGGCTCCCAATACATGCTTTGTTGTGAGGAGGGAGACCATGCATCATGACCACCACACGCGCGCGACCGACCGTCCCGGTCCGGCTCGGGCTCGGGCTTTGTGGTGTAGACACTTATATTTTTTGGACCATAAAACTTAGCCCTTTTTGAACTGTTTTTTTATGGAAAAGATTTCTGCAACGGTAAAAACTCTTATCCCTCAATTTTAGCGGCCCACTAATCAGTAACCCTAACCCTAATTCTCGTCCTATATATTGTCATTAGCTTCAGACGAGAATACCTACAGAATCACAATTTCTCTTTTTCTCTCAGCCGCCATTAAAATTTTCCTTTCTCTCAGAAATTCTCGAGCAGTATTTTCATTCAGAAAGTGCAAATCTGCACTGATTTGTTGTGCAAGCAAATCAGTTATTGTTTTAGAGGTTGTTTTATCCTAGAGGCGGCGGCGAAGGAACGAACTGGTTTGCACCTCCGCCCAGATCGCCGAATCGTCTTCAAGAAAGCGACCTAGTCCGCGACTCAGCCATTGTTTCCCAACAATTTGAAGACGAACTGAAACAATGGCTTCCAACTCAACCCTAGACGACTCTGCTCCACCCTCTGCTTTCCAGAACCCTCTCGTGACTGCTGCTCCATTCAGATTTGAGGGCTTGCATTTCAAACGATGGCGTCAGAAGATGGAGTTCTTCCTCACCATCAGAAAGGTTGTGGCTGCGCTGACTACTGACAAACCGCAGCTTCCAGATAAACCTGACGAGGCTGATGCAGCAAAAATGGCATCATGGACTGAACAGTCAAAGCAACTGCAAACCTCGACTGAACAGGATTACTTATGCAAGAACTTTATTCTGAATGGACTGAGCGATGATCTGAATGACTACTATAACTCAGATGAAAAGGCAGCAAAGGAGATCTGGGAAGCATTGAAGAAGAAGTATGATACAGAGGAGGCAGGGGCAAAGAAATATGCTGTGAGCCGTTACCTAAAGTACCAGATGACTGATGATAGATCTGTTGAGATGCAGTCTCATGAGCTGCAGAAAATAGCTCATGAGATCATCTCTGAAGGTATGGTCTTGGACGAACAATTTCAAATTGCTGTTATCATTGACAAATTACCCCCAAGCTGGAAAGATTTTAAGAATGTCTTGCGACATAAGACTAAGGAATTTTCCTTAGAGAGCTTGATTACACGCCTCCGTATTGAGGAGGAGGCACGCAAGCAGGACCAGAAAGAAGAGGTGCTAATTGTGAATAACAACAGTACTAAGAAGACCACTCCCGCTGTTCTAAAACCAAATCAGAAATCTTTTAAGAATCAGAACAGGCGCAACAAACAGAATGGGAATCCGCAAGGAAACCCAAAAGGACAACACAAACCAGCCCAAAAGAACGACTCTGGACAGTTGTTTCTATGTTACAACTGTGGAAAACCAGGTCATATGGCACGTAAGTGTCGGAACAGGCCAAGCTCTGCACCGTAGGCTAACCTAACTGAGGAGCCTCTTACGACTATGATTACTGAGATTCACCTCGTTGGTGGATCAGAGGGTTGGTGGGTAGACACTGGTGCTTCTCGCCATGTCTGCTATGATCGTGGCATGTTCTCGACATACACGGCTGCTGAAAAACAGAAAGTGCTGTTGGGAGACTCTCACACCACTAGAGTTGCAGGGATTGGCAATGTGGAACTCAAGTTCACCTCTGGAAAAACTGTAATTCTGAAAGATGTTATGTACACTCCAGAAATAAGGAAGAATCTAGTCTTTGGCTTCCTCCTTAATAAGGCTGGTTTCACTCAAGTAATTGGGGCTGATTTGTACACCCTAACTTATAAGGGAACTTTTGTGGGAAAGGGTTATGCTTGTGAGGGTATGTTTAAACTGAATGTTGAATCTAATAAAGTGACTACTTCTGCTTACATGTTGTCTGATTTTAATATCTGGCATTCTAGATTATGTCATGTTAATAATCGAATAATCCGTAGCATGAGCACCCTAGATATGATACCTAAAATGACATAATCTGAACTTGATAAATGTGAATTCTGTACACAAGCTAAAATCACAAAAAAACCTCACAAATCTGTTGATAGAGTTTCTGAACCCTTAGACATGATTCATTCTGACATATGTGAACTAGATGGCACTTTAACTAGACAGGGACATCGTTATTTTATCACTTTTATTGATGACTGCTCTGATTTCACATATGTATACCTTATGAAAAATAAAAGTGATGCTTTTGACATGTTTAAAACATTCAAAACTGAGATTGAGAATCAAGAAAATAGAAAAATTAAGAGACTTCGTAGTGATAGAGGAACAAAATACGAATCTAATTCAATTCTGGATTTCTATAAACAACATGGTATAGTACATGAGAGAACTGCACCCTATTCTCCTGAAATGAACGGTAAAGCAGAAAGGAAAAATAGGACCTTTACCGAGCTAGTAGTTGCCATATTATTAAATTCTGGTGCAGCAAAACATTGGTGGGGGGATATTTTATTGACTGTATGCTATGTTCTGAATAAAATCCCCAAATCTAAGAATAAAATTTCTCCTTATGAAATTTTAAAGAATCATAAACCCAATGTCTCATACTTTAGAAGTTGGGGTTGTTTAGCTTATGTTCGCATTCTAGACCCTAAGAGATTAAAATTGGCAAGTAGAGCATATGAATGTGCATTTATAGGCTATGCTATTAATAGCAAAGCATATAGATTTTATGACCTTAATGCACATAATATAATTGAATCAAATGATGCTGATTTTTATGAAACTAAATTTCCTTTTAAATTAAGGAATAGTGGGGGCACTTCAAATATGCCAATTAGAACAGAACTTAATGAAAATTCTGAAGCTGTACCTAGAAGAAGTAAAAGAGCAAGAACCATAAAAGACTTCGGTTCAGATTTTTGTGCTTTTACTATTGAGGAGGATCCCATAAACCTCCAAGAGGCCTTATCTTCTTTAGATGCCGATTTTTTGCAAGAGGCTATAAATGATGAGATGGATTCTTTAGAATCCAACAAGACTTGGCACTTGGTAGATTTACCCCCTGGTTGTAAATCTATAGGCTGTAAATGGGTACTTAAAAAGAAATTAAAACCTGATGGCACTATAGATAAATATAAAGCACGACTAGTAGCTAAAGGTTTTAAACAAAAAGAAAATATAGATTTCTTTGACACTTTTTCACCTGTAACTAGAATAACATCCATTCGGGTTTTAATCTCACTTGCTTCCATCCATAATTTACTTATACACCAAATGGATGTTAAAACTGCTTTTTTGAACGGTGAATTAGACGAAGAAATTTATATGGACCAGCCTGAAGGATTTGTAGTACATGGTCAAGAACATAAAGTATGTAAATTAGATAAATCATTATATGGTTTAAAACAAGCACCTAAACAATGGCATGAAAAATTTGATAACTTAATCATTTCAAATGGTTTTAAAGTTAATGAAAGTGACAAATGCATTTATTACAAATCTGAGAATGACATTTGCACTATTATATGCCTTTATATAGATGACCTACTCATTTTTGGGTCAAATATTCATGCCATAA
Source organism: Allium sativum (assembly GCA_030737875.1). Lineage (NCBI taxonomy): Eukaryota > Viridiplantae > Streptophyta > Magnoliopsida > Asparagales > Amaryllidaceae > Allium > Allium sativum. The sequence continues at coordinate 776,462,410 of CM060924.1, read as the reverse complement.
ACTCAGTCAAATCCTTATTAAGTGTCAATTTTGATATGAAAGATCTAGGTGAGGCGAGTGTAATCCTTGGTATTAAGATTACTAGGTCAGAAGCGGGAATTTCTTTGGATCAATCTCATTACATTGAGAAGATACTAAAGAAATATAATTACTTTGACTGTAAACCTGCAAGTACACCATATGATCACAGTGTAAAGTTATTTAAGAACACTGGTGAAGGTGTAAGACAGTCTGATTACGCGAGCATCATTGGCAGCCTTGGGTATGCCACTGATTGTACTAGACCCGACATTGCCTATGGCGTGGGATTATTGTGCAGGTTTACCAGTAGACCTAGTATAGAGCACTGGCGAACTATTGAAAAGGTAATGAGATACCTTAAACGAACCATGAACCTTGGATTACATTATGAAAGGTTTCCAGCTGTACTTGAAGGATATTCCGATGCAGACTGGAATACCTTATCTGATGACTCTAAAGCGACCAGTTGTTATATATTTAGCATCGTTGGAGGAGCTGTTTCTTGGAAATCCAAGAAACAGACTATTTTGGCTCAGTCTACTATGGAGTATGAGATGATAGCACTAGCTACAGCTAGTGAAGAGGCAGAGTATTTGAGAAATTTGCTAGCTGAGATTCCCTTATGGGAAAACCGATACCGGCTGTGTTGATACATTGCGATAGTATCGCGGCTATTGCAAAAGTTCAGAACCGTTATTATAACGGTAAGAGACGACAAATACGTCGTAAGCACAGTACGGTTAGAGAACTACTTTCCACAGGTACTGTTAGAGTGGATTACGTACATAGTGAGGAAAATTTGGCAGATCCTTTGACGAAAGGACTGTCCAGAGAGAAAGTCCATAACTCTTCTAAAAGAATGGGACTATTGCCCTTAGATTGTTGAGTCACGCACAATGGTAACCCGACCTAAATGACCGGAGATCCCAAGAACTAGGTTCAATCGGTAATAACAAGTTGTGTAGTGATATGAGTTGAACATGCTATTTAATAAACCAAGAAGCATGTATTCCTGAAGTGATTAGAGGATGAGTTAATGGAAACTCTTAATGAGATCTATACTCTATGTGGAGTGGAGTACCTACCTTCAGGAGTGCTCTTGATAGACTCACCTTTGTGAATGTGGAAATGTGGTCGTTTCCTATGGAGTTGTGGGCAAAACTTCTAGAGCATTCACTAAACTAGGATAGACGTGCATGGCCATAAATGCACGGGCTTATTTGAGTGCACTATAAAAAAGGTTGTGTGTGGTTTGATGTCAGGAATAGAGTTCAAGACTACGTGTCACTCTAGTAAAAACTGAATCTTATTCACTATGCAAAGGTTCAAGTCGAAAGACACCTTTTGTTTATGCACAATCCTATGTTTTTAAGAAACTGCTCGAAAATATTTTTAAAAATTCAAGTGGGGGATTGTTGGAAATGTTTTATAACATTAGTGAATTATTAAAAATAATGGAATAAGTGTATGAATGACTCCTATGGGAGAATAGTCCCACATCATGGGATTATATAGAAGAGGCAAGCATTTATACTTGTTTCTAAGAAATCATGTTGGGGCCTTGGGCTCCCAATACATGCTTTGTTGTGAGGAGGGAGACCATGCATCATGACCACCACACACGCGCGCGCGACCGACCGACTCGACACGACCCGGCCCGGTCCGGTTCGGTTCGAGCTCGGGCTCGGGCTTGGGCTTTGTGGTGTTGACACTTATATTTTTTGGACCATAAAACTTAGCCTTTTTCGAACCGTTATTTTATGGAAAAGATTTCTGCAACGGTAAAAACTCTTATCCCTCAATTTTAGCGGCCCACTAATCAGTAGCCCTAACCCTAATTCTCGTCCTATATATTGTCATTGGCTTCAGACGAGAATACCTACAGAATCACAATTTCTCTTTTTCTCTCAGCCGCCATTAAAATTTTTCTTTCTCTCAGAAATTCTCGAGCAGTATTTTCATTCAGAAAGTGCAAATCTGCACTGATTTGTTGTGCAAGCAAATCAGTTATTGTTTTAGAGGCTGTTTTATCCTAGAGGCGGCAGTGAAGGAACGAACTGGTTTGCACCTCCGCCCAGATCGCCGAATCGTCTTCAAGAAAGCGACCTAGTCCGCGACTCATCCATTGTTTCCCAACAGGAATGATATGTTTGTAAAACATTTAGAAATGTTAATATATGGATAAATTTAAGTTAATTTTTTAGCAATTTTCAAAGGTCTATACATTTTTATCTCCAATGAATTGAATATAATTCATTTTCCTATCACTTCAATGTTCTATTTGCTGAACAATTTGTTTTATGTTTCGTTATCTCATTAGGTGATAATTTTAATCCTCTTGTTACTTATTGTTGTCATGCCAAATAAGGGTTTTTGAATTTTCATTTTTTTAATTTCAATTGGAAAATCACTTTTTTGCTTATGGAATATGGAAATAACAGCTAACAGGAGACAATCATCTCATATCTCATTCTAGACATTAGACATAACAAACCTTTCTTTTATGTATAGACTCTACCTCTGGAAGTTCATAATCTGAAATATATCTTTCCTTGGTGGATGTGAGTTAAATTTAATAGGGAAAATATATCTGAAACATTGATCTATTTTCTTTTTATATCTTTAGTTACTATAATAACATTTGGCATTTTGTATTCTATGGTGGCTGATCTCTTATTGCTTCCATCTCTAAAAATAATCAACAATGTTTGAAAGCAGGCAGGCTGTCACAATCCGAACTAGGAAGTTCATGACAAATTGCCTTCTTTCCCGGAAACAGTTTGTGATTGATGTGACATATCTACGCAAGGCCAATGTAGCAAAAACCGAGATGAAGAAGAAACTTGCAAGTATGTAATTCTGTGAAGGAACCAAATGCGATTTTTGTATTCAAGCTCAGAACTGATTTTGGAGGCGGGAAGAGCACGGGGTTCGGGTTAATGTGCATTTTTGTATTCAAACATAAATCTATAAACTGGTCTATTTAGTCATGAGTTGCTTCAAAGAAATTAATAATTTGAACTTCTTTTAATTAATTTTATAGTAATTTAGAAGGTGAGTCAAGCTCCAAAATCTATTGATTAGCTAGAAATGGACGAAAAAGAGTTTGAAAAGGAATGGATCATATCATAATAAAACAAGAAAAGGAAAGTTAGATATTGCCTATTCTTATTTTTTTATTCTGTTAGAACTTATTCATTATTATACCATGTCTTTCTTTGTGAATTTTTGGTAAGTTTGATGTGGTTGTGTGTATTATCGATGGAGTTGATCTTTCCGCACATAATGACATGAATTTTTCCCTTTTCTCAACAAAAAGAAGTTTATAAAGTTTATTTAAGTTGTGTTTTATGCATTATAGAAAGAGTTACACATTTTTATCTCATTCATCAATGATGTACGCCTTAATCTTTAAAAAAATCAGGAAATTCAATTGTATAATATTCTGAGAAGGATGACAAATATATGCTCATTATTTTTTGTGATGGGTTTGTATATCTTCGATTTTAAGTACCCTTTAAGACAGTTATAAAGAAAGCATAGTTTTTTTTTTATTTATTTATCTTGCAATGCGTTTATTTCCTTGGTCTAAGTTGTTTCGAGAATTTAATTGTTTTCCCCTACCCATTCTTAATCTAAGCATATACATTCAACAAAATAAAGTTTAGACATGTGCATACGTCTATCAATTTATGTGTGTGTAATATGAAACAAATCATTCTATTTTCTGTGTTCATGCGTTATATTTTTAATAAAGTCATAGACTTGATATTTCAAGGTTTCTAGTAACCTGATATGTCCATATCATTATGATAGCAAACAATATAAAGATAGTATTTTGTTTACTTATGGGTACACGATGTCATGATGGTATGTATGCACTAATTTTATGTTTTTCTAATTAAATATTGAAAAATTCATAATTATCACTGCTTTCTAATAATCCATGACATAACTATTTATACGTGTTATGTTGTAATGATGTGTATACTTTTGTCCTGCAATCAAGGGGAAACGGCTGTGGAATGTCTTAAAAGGCTACTTTGGAGGTTAGGTGGAGCACGTTTCTTTCTTTAATTTTTTTCAAAGCATCATGTTACGCATCTGATTCAAGGTTTGGAAAACAAATTTTGTCAAAGATTAGTTCACTTAACATTTAGACAATTTGTTTGCTTGGAGGACGGTGATCAATTTGCTGTGCAAAATAAGCAACCGATAGAATAAATGACGAAGAGATAACAACAGCCATGTATTATATTTTCTCCTATTACATAGTTATATGGACTGGTATATGGACCTTAGTCATACAGCCCAACTATTACATTCTGTCCATATCTGCCTATAAATACCGTGTAATACATTGTGTAACATTCATTAATGATCAATAAAATTTCTACGCAACTTCTTTTAACAATTCCTCAACATTTCTACAATTAATACAATCTTTCCTTTCAGATTTTAACATGGTATCAGAGCCTTTTTAGCAATATTGTGAATATTAACCAAGGAGTGGGCAATCATATTGAATCCATCAGGAAAATATCATCATTTGGTTTCACTAAATCATCTGAGATCGAATCTCATCATTTGAATGCATTATATCTATGTATACTGAAGTGCCGTGCCATCAATTAAGGGCTGCATCATCAACATACAACAAATATTACAGGAAAATGAAACTGCAGTGCTAAAAGCGATCAAGAACTTCAAGAAATTGTCACAATCCAGAAAAACAATCAAATTTCTTATTTCAAAACTGAAATAATAAAAATCTCATCATCTTGAAATTCAAGACTACAGCAGATTTCTGTAAATTCTCAATTCAAAGTTTCAGTTACAGTACTCGTACTTGTTTCTTTGATCCTCCTTCATCATGAGTCAAGGAACTACTTCAAAAGGAAGTTCTGCAGGGTCCACTGATGTTCAAGCCGCAGAGCAATTGATCAAGACTGTCGTTAATCCTCAAAGGCAACTAATCTCGATTGGATGAGAACAATTATATGTTATGGAAGCTTCAAGTAGAAACTGCTGTCCAAGGCTACAGTCTCGAAAGATACATTCTTGGAACATTGCCAATACCCACAAAATTTATCACTGATAAAGACAATAAAGTCATTAGCAATGAAGCATATATCCAGCACTATAGACAAGAAAGACTGTTAAGTGCCTGGCTACTTTCCTCGATAAGCCCAAATTTATTGTCTCAAGTCATTGGATGTCAAACCGCCAATGGTATATGGTCAACTGTAGAGAGAACATTCAATTCTCAATCAGCAACCAAAGCATTATTTTACAAGAGACAACTGCAAAACTGTAAGAAAGAAAATATGGGTATGAGAGAATATATTGCAAAAGTAAAAAATATATGTGACATGCTTCATGCAGCAGGTAGCAAGATTGAAGAATCTGAACAAGTTCTATCATTACTTAACGGTTTGGGAGATGAATATGAGATCGTGGTGGTTGTAAAAACAACTCTTATAAGCTAGATTTTAGATCAAGGCCATGCACTTTTCTGGGTTATGCAAGTAACCAAAAGGGATATAGGTGTATTGATGAAAATGGAAGGATTTTCATTAGTAGGCATGTAATTTTTAATGAAACTATATTTTCATACAGTAGTGCAGATATTAAAACTACAAAGAAAGTCTACAATGAAAAAGTTGTCATACCTGATATCCTACAAATTAGTTATAACTTGCATCCCACTGGTAATAAAGTGGATGCTGATGCTCATCACACTAACACTATTGAAGCTGAATCATCCAATAGTGCTAGTTCTGAACCATCAACCTCGCCAACTTTTCACCTGAACAATCAGAAAATGAGGATAATGTTAATCTGAATGTAGATCAAGAAAAGATGAGCACAAGCAACCAATCAAGACAATTACCAGAAGAATACAATACAGTTAATCAAGGCAATCAACAACCAAATGAACCACCTATTGATACTGGTCACCCAATGATAACCAAATCTAAAAGTGAAATATTTAAACCAAAGGTGTATGTTCCCACTATAGATTCAGATGAATCAATTACCTATGAACAGGCAGCAAAACATGAGCAGTGGAGAGCAGCTATGAATGATGAATATCAAGCTTTAATCAAAAATCAAACCTGGGAACTTATGCCACAACCAGCAAATAAAAATCTGATCGGATGCAAGTGGACTTATAGGATAAAAAGAACGCATATGGCTCAGTAAATGGATACAAAGCATGATTAGTGGCTAAAGGCTACACACAGTAGTTTGGATTTCACTATAGTGAAACATTTTCACCAGTAGTCAAACCAACTACCATTAGACTTATATTCACTATTGCATTAAGCAATCAGTGGAAGATCAAGCACTTAGATGTAAATACTGCATTTCTCAATGGTATTTTGTAGGAGGAAATATACATGCAACAAACTGAAGGGTATTCAAAGAATTCAAAGCATGTATGCAAGCTAAACAAGGCAATTTATGGTTTAAAACAGGCCCCAAGGGTCTGGTTTGAGAAACTAAGATCAACTCTTGCCCCACTAGGATTTCAATATTCAAAAGCTGATAATTCCTTATTTATTAAAAGTTGCAGAGGTTTAACCATATACATACTCATTTATGTTGATGATTTAATTGTGACAGGTAACAATGAAATTGAAATAAACTAGTTGACACACTACCTGGATGAGCAATTTTCATTAAAGGACTTAAATGAAGTATCATATTTCCTTGGGATTGAAGTACAAATAAATTCAAATACAGAGATGTTCTTGTGTCAAAGAAAATACATTGTTGAATTGCTAACGAAGACGGGCATGAGTGAAGCAAAGTCATAGCCTACACCAATGATCTCCAGTCAACATTTCTCTAAAAAAAGGGGGAAGCTATAAGCAATATTAAACAGTACAGAAGTGTTGTGGGAGTCCTTCAATATGTTACCATAACAGGACCTGATATTGCATTTAGCGTTAACGAAGTGTCTCAATTTTTACAGGAAACCAAGGATGAACATAGGAGGGTTGTGAAAAGAATACTTAGATATTTGAAGGGCACTAACAACTTTGGACTTACACTTAAAGGGTCTAAGGAACTAAACGTCATTGGATACACTTACTCAGACTGGGCAGTAGACCCAGTTGATAGAAAATTTGTTTCTGGGTACTGTATCTATATAGGGGACAACCTAATATCATGGAGCTCAAAGAAGCAAGCTACCATATATAAATCAAGTGCCGAGGATGAATATAGATGCATAGCTAGTGCCATAGTAGAAGTAATATGGTTACAATCAATGTTAAAAGAGCTAAAGCTAATGAATAATACAAAAGCAAAGCTATGGTGTGGTTATCAAAGTGCAATCTATATGTCATACAATCCAATACAATATGCATGAACAAAACATATTGAAACCGACATTTATTTCGTTCGTGAACAAGTTAAAGAAGGTAAATTGGAAGTAAATCATGTACCATCATACCATCAGCAAGCTGATTTCCTCACCAAGGCACTGTCAGCTAAAAACTTCACAAGGCTACGAGATGAACTGAAGATTCAAGCTCAGAGGAACAATGAATCCACAGCTGAAACTCATAAGGAAGCAGAAAGTGAAGCAAATCCCTCATCTTCTCTCGCAAAGCCTCAAATCCGTCAACAATTTGTCGTAAAAGCTCAGGGAAACAACGAATCCACAGCTGAAACTCACAAGAAAGCGAAAATCGAAGCAGATCTATCGTCTTCTCTCTCAAAGCCTTAACTCCATCAATAATCGGTCGTAAGCCTCACAACAAGACGGCGTTGACAAGAGTTTGCTTTAATTTAAGAAGAAAGAGGAATTTCATTCTATCGGAAGCTATCAATCACCATTCAGATGCAAAACTAGGGTTAGGTTTGAAAGAGGGAAATAAGAAATAAGCAACCAATAGAATAAATGACGAAGAGATAACAAAAACAACCGTGTATTATATTTTCTCCTATCACCATTCTGTCCATATTCGCCTATAAATACTGTGTAATACATTGTGTAACATTCATTAATGATCAATAAAATTTATACGCAAATTCTTTTAACAATTCATCAACATTTCTACAATTAATACAATCTTTCCCTTCATATTTTAACATGGTGTCAGAGCCTTTTCAGCAATACTGCGAAGATTAACCAAGGAGTGGGCAATCATATTGAATCCATCAGGAAAATTTCATCATTTGGATTCACTGCATCATCTAAGATCAAATCTCATCATTTGAATGCATTATATCTGTGTATACTGAAGTGCCGTGCCATCAATTAAGGGCTGCATCATCAACATACAACATATATTACACGAAAACGAAACTGCGGCGCTAAAACCGATTAAGAACTTCAAGAAATTGCCACAATCAATAAAAACAATCAAATTTCTTATTTCAAAACTGAAGTAAGAAAAATCTCATCATCTTGAAATTCAAGACTGCAGCAGATTTCTGTAATTTCTCAATTCAAAGTTTCACTTACAGTATTCGTACCTGTTTCTTTGATCCTCCTTCATCATGAGTCAAGGAACTACTTGAGAAGGAAGTTCTGCAGGGTCCACTGATGTTCAAGCCGCAGAGCAATGATCAAGACTGTCGTTAATCCTCAAAGCCAACTAATCACTGTTCGATTGGATGAGAACAATTAAATTTTATGGAAGCTACAGGTAGAAACTGCTATCCAAGGCTACGGTCTCGAAAGCTACATTCTTGGAACATTGCTAATACCCCCAAAATTTATCTCTGATAAAGACAATAAAGTCATTAGCAATGAAGCATATAATCAGTACTACAGACAAGAAAGACTGTTAAGTGCCTGGCTACTTTCCTCGATAAGCCCAAATTTATTGTCTCAAGTCATTGGATGTCAAACTACCACGATATATGGTCAACTGTAGAGAGAACATTCAATTCTCAATCAGCAGCCAAAGCATTATTTTACAAGAGACAATTGAAAAACTGCAAGAAAGAAAATATGGGTATGAGAGAATATATTGCAAAAATAAAAAATATATGTGACATGCTTCATGTAGCAGGTTGCAAGATTGAAGAATCTGAACAAGTTCTTTCATTGCTTAACGGTTTGGGAGATGAATATAAGGCAGTGGTGGCTGTTATAACAACCCAAAGGGTAACACCACCACTGAATGAAGCCAGTTCTATTCTACTGTCGCATGAAGCACGAATTGAAAACAAGAAAACACATGAGAATGAATACTCACTCAATTATGCCGCAAATGTCAAAAGTCAAGGAAACAGACGCAACTCATCTAGTTAAAGAGGTGGTTTTAATGGCAGAGGAAGAGGAAGAGGAAGGGGAAGATCAAACCTCAATAACAGGCCCAAATGCCAAATATGTGAAAGAATTGGGCATTCTGATTTCAGGTGCTATTTTAGGTATAAATCAAGTTTTGTACCAAATCAAGGTGATAACAGTCAGAAAGGAAATAATCCAAACGCAAATTTGGTACAAAATCAACATGACAACTCTATGGGTTCAGACAACAAAAATCAGAATGACGTTGCTAAAGCTGAACACATTCAAGACGACAATTGGTATCCAGATTCAAGGGCTACTAATCATATGGCAAGCAATCTCGACAATCTTAATCTAGAGAATAAAGAGTACAGAGGTAAACAATCAATTAGCATGGGAGATGGTAAGTGTATTTCAATTTCTCAAACTGGTAATGCTGTAATAAATGGAAAAAGTCAACTTTTTCTACAAAATTTACTAAAGGTGCCTAAGATCAAGAAAAATCTAATGAGCGTGTCACAATTTGCAAAGGACAACAATGTCTACTTTGTATTTTATCCTAAATATTGCTTAATCAAAGTCATGCTGACAAATGATATTCTCTTGCAAGGTAATGTTGATAATGGACTTTACATGATAAATCTTAGAGGAAAAGATAACCCAGCAAGAGAAAAGTCATGTTATGCTACTATGATACAGCAAGATGATCGCAGTAAAAATATTTTTGATATAGGGCATTATAAGCTAGGACACCCAAGTGTAAATGTAGTTAAAGATATTATAAATAAAAACAACATTGCATATGATGATATTACCACTCCTTATGTCTGTTCTTATTGCAAGATGGGTAAAAATCATAAATTGCTATTTAATAATTCTTTAACCACATATGATAAAACATTTGATTTAGTAGCTACTGATTTGTGGGGTCCTGCACCTATAAATGTTGATTATGGATATAAATATTATGTGTCATTTATTGATGCACACAGTAGATATACAAGGATCTATTTTCTAAAAGCAAAATCAGAAACACACAATGCTATTATAATGTTCTTGACTATGGTTGAAAATCAGTTTAATATTAAAGTCAAGATACTACAAACTGATGGTGGGTCTGAATATAAAACTCTTGATAGTCATCTCAAAAACAAGGGAATTATACATAGAACTACATGTCCTTATACATCTAAACAAAATGGTTTAATCGAAAGAAAGCACAGACACATGCTAGAACCTGGCTTAACATTATTAGCTCATGCTTCTCTACCTCTCAAATTTTGGTCTGAATCATTTAACATTGCTGTGTATCTTATTAACAGAATGCCAACTAAAGTACTGAATGATCAGACACCATTAGAAAAGTTATATAACATTTAGCCAGATTATAGTCTAAAGACATTTGACTGTTTATGCTTTCCATATAGATTTTAGATCAAGGCCATGCACTTTTCTGGGTTATGCAACTAAGCAAAAGGGATATAGGTGTATTGATGAAAATGGATGGATTTTCATTAGCAGGCATGTAATTTTTAATGAAACTGTATTTCCATACAGTAGTGCAAATATTAAAACTACAAAGAAAGTCTGGAATGAAAAGTTGTCATACCTGATATCCCACAAATTAGTTATAACTTGCATCCTATTAGTAATAAAGTGGCTGCTGATGCTCATCACACTAACACTATTGAAGCAAAATCATCCAAAAGTGCTAGTTCTGAACCACTCAGCCTCGCCAACTTTTCACCTGAACAATCAGAAAATGAGGATAATGTTAATCTGAATGTAGATCGAGCACAAATGAGCACAAGAAACTAATCAAGAAAATTACCAGAAGATGACAATATAGTTAATCGAGGCAACCAGCAACCAAATGAACCACTTACCGATACTGGTCACCCAATGATAACCAGATCTAAAAGTGGAATATTTAAACCAAAGATATATGTTGCCACTATAGATTCAGATGAACCAATTAGCTATGAACAGGCAGCAAAACATGAGCAGTGGAGAGCAGCTATGAATGATGAATATCAAGCTTTAATCAAAAATCAAACCTGGGAACTTGTGTCACAACCAACGAATAAAAATCTGATCGGATGCAAGTGGACTTACAGGATAAAAAGAAACCCAGATGGCTCAGTAAATAGATACAAAGCAAGATTAGTGGATAAAGCTACACACAACAGTTTGGATTTGACTATAGTGAAACATTTTCACTAGTAGTCAAACCAACTACCATTAGACTTATATTCACTATTGCATTAAGCAATCAGTGGAAAATCGAGTACTTAGATGTAAATAATGCATTTCTCAGTGGTATTTTGCAGGAGAAAATCTACATGCAACAACCTGAAGGGTATTCAAAGAATTCAAAGCATGTATGCAAGCTAAACAAGGCAATTTATGGTTTAAAGCAGGCCCCAAGGGTCTGGTTTGAGAAACTAAGACCAACTCTTGCCTCACTGGGATTTCAATATTCAAAAGCTGACAATTCCTTATTTATTAAAAGTGGCAGTGGTTTAACCATATACATACTCATTTACGTTGATGATATAATTGTAACAGGTAACAATGACATTGAAATAAACAAGCTGACACACTACCTGGATGAGCAACTTTTAATAAAGGACTTAAATGAAGTATCATATTTCCTTAGGATTGAAGTATAAAGAAATTCAAATAAAGAGATGTTCTTGTGTGAAAGAAAATACATTACTAAATTGTTAATGAAGACTAACATGAGTGAAGCAAAGTCACAACCTACACCAATGATCTCCAGTCAACATTTCTCTAAAAATAGGGGGAAGCTATAAGTAATGTTAAACAGTACAGAAGTGTTGTGGGAGCCCTTCGATATGCTACCATAACATGACCAGATATTGCATTTAGCATTAACAAAGTGTCTCAATTTTTACAGGAACCCAAGGATGAACATTGGAGGGCTGTGAAAAGAATACTCAGATATTTGAAGGGCACTATCAACTTTGGACTTACACTTAAAGGGACCATGGAACTAACATCATTGGATACACTGACTCAGACTGGGCAGCAGACCCAGATGACAGAAAATCTGTTTCTGGGTAAATCTACATAGGGGACAACCTAATATCATGGAGCTCAAAGAAGCAAGCTACTATATCTAAATCAAGTGCCGAGGCTGAATACAGATGCATAGCTAGTGCCACAGCAGAAGTAATATGGTTACAATCAATGTTAAAAGAGCTAAAGCTACTGAATAATACAAAAGCAAAGCTATGGTGTGATAATCAAAGTGCAATCCATATGTCATACAATCCAATACAACATGCACGAACAAAGCATATTGAAATTGACATTTATTTCGTTCATGATCAAGTTAAAGAAGGTAAATTCGAAGTAAATCATGTACCATCATACCATCAGCGAGCTGATATCCTCACCAAGGCACTATTAGCCAAAAACTTCACAAGGCTACGAGATGAGCTGAAGATTCAAGCTCAAAGGAACAATGAATCCACTGCTGAAACTCACAAGGAAGCAATCGAAGCAGATCCATCGTCTTCTCTCGGAAAGCCTCAAATCCGTCAAGAATCTATCGTAAAAGCTCAGAGAAACAATGAATCCACAGCTGAAACTCACAAGAAAGCGAAAATCGAAGCAGATCTATCGTCTTCACTCTCAAAGCCTCAACTCCATCAACAATCGATCGTAAGCCTCACAATGAGACGACGTTGACAAGAGTTTTCTTCGATTCAAGAAGAAAGAGGAATTTCATTCTATCGGAAGCTATCAATCGCCATTTAGATGCAAACCTAGGGTTAGGTTTTGAAAGGGGGAAATAAGAAATAAGCAACCGATAGAATAAATGACGAAGAGATAACAACAACCGTGCATTATATTTTCTCATATTACATAGTTATATGGACTAGTATGTGGACCCTAGTCATACAACCCAGCTATTACATTCTGTCCATATTTGCCTACAAATACCGTGTGATACATTGCGTAACATTCATTAATGATCAATAAAATTTCTGCGCAACTTCTTTTAACAATTCCTCAACATTTCTACAATTAATACAATCTTTCCCTTCATACTTTAACATTTATAGGTTGATGGAGGTAAGCATTCATAACATTTCTTTCTTTTATCTTCTTATTTGTTGTTGTCTTTTATTTACTGATCCGATTTTGCGTTCTTGTTGAAATTTAATAACTGCTTTGGAGATATTACAGTTTATTTTACTGATCAACCTTTTTATTTACTGATCTAATTTCTAGGTCGTGCAACTAATTTGTCTCTTTTATGAAATTTAATAACTGCTTCGAAGATATTACAATTTTGTGGAACTTCCTTTTATGGGCCACTCTCCTTTTTTTTTAAAATGATAGTTTGCTTTTGAGTTGAGATCTTTGGATTTTAACAAATGATAGAAGATGACCTTGGGTTCCGCTCTATTTTAATAACGCAATGACCTGCTTCATCACTGTGTGCTTTTTTGACAAGGAAGTAAATTCCCCAAGCTATATATCAAATGTATTCTTTTTTCCTCCATAGTATAACTTGATTCCAAAGAAGTCTATTATTAGACATCTAGATATATTTATAGTTTTAAGCAATGATTTTCATCTTCAATTGTTCATATTTTATTAAATGAGACTAAATTGGTAACATGAGATATAAGGTGCAATTTGAAGAAGTGAGATCGACCATTGAAGTAAAAATTAGTTTGGATAAACCGGGATAAGATACACTAAAATAAGCCGAGTTTTAGTAATTGCATTAATGCTGATATATGGATTATTTTTACAATGGACATATTGTGAAGAGTTTCTTTGTAAGGGAACTGAGAAGATCATTAGTGAAGATAGGATGAGTTGCTTTGCAAAATATTCACAGCTAGAACGATGTTCTTTTTCTCAAAAAACAAGGAATAGGGGAAAACTTCCTTCTCAAATCAAATAAATAAGGAGGCCGCTAGACCAACTGGGATTCAAGTAGTAAATTTATGCAATCAGGAACGTGTAGGGTGGATATCAGGAGCGCCAAATTAATTTACTGTGGTGATAGTTGGATAATTTGTAATTTACCTGTAACTGGTTAATTTGTAACATATCTAGAGTTAGTTAACTTATAATTTACCTGTAACTGATTAATCGGTCACTTCAATTTTGAGAAATGTAGGCATTATATGTGTGTTGTTTGGAAGGCAAATTTACTGTGGTGATCATTTAGTTCATTTTGAAAACAAAATTATAAAGATTGTTTTGGCTTGATCAGTTTGTGTTATTTGGCTCTTCATTTGATCAGGTCTATGCAGTTAGTTATAAAACCCCATATTTCTGATTAAAGGCTTTCATTGATAATGTTTACAGACCCATGGGTAATTACATCGTTCATACACTACAAGATGAACAGTGAATAGCGACGGCAAATAGCCCTTGGCGGCCGACGCAAGCCGTCGCTATTTGCCGTCGCTATAAATGTCGTCGCGAGCAAAAAAAGTGATGGAAAAAGCAACGGTTCCGTCACTCATTTAGCAACGGCTTGCAACGTGGCATCATGAGTGGGCAGGTGGTTTTTTTTCCTAGGAAGCCATTGCAAGCCATTGATAAATCGTTGCCAATGATGTCCAACAAGCCGTCGCTATCCGTTGCTATATGGCGTTGTTAGCCGTCGCTAACCGACGCAAAATAATGACCAAATAGCTATCGCCAGCCGTCGCAAATTTGGAACCCTTTTTCTGCACTACACAGCCATACCTTTCCATCAAGCCTCAACATCAAAACCAATCCACTACCAATCCATCAATATCATTCCAAAATCATCAATACGTATTCATAAATATAACTACAACACACAATATATCCAAAACATTAATTAATTCATCACAATACCATAACATACCATCGTCATACATCCAAAAAATAATATCATCACCATATATCATCGTCCCATCATCACAAAACATCAAAATACATCAAACCACACCCTACCGTCATCAAATATCATCGTACGTACATAAAGCAAATAAAAAAGTAAGTGTATATACATACCCAAGCACAAGAACAAACAAACTACTCGTCGTCTTCTTCTTCTTCGCTTGTAGCATCCCCACCATCGTCCTCGTCTGGCATCAATCCATGCTCGTCATAATAGCGTGCAATGCACTCGTCTATCTCCTGAGCCAGCTGACTTCTTCTCCAAATGTTCATCTCTTCCAGTTGCCCCTTCAACTGAGCTATAGCCTCCTGCTCCATGGACTTCCTATATCCTCGCTGAAAATCAATAGCCTGCGAAATAATTCAAGTTCACATTTATAAATGGACTTGTAATATATACATGGATTTTGAAGATCAATACAAATGTCAATTTAAAGCTTCTATATTTATAATGTCAATTTAACATGCTAATATAAAAAGAAGGTAAAAGAATGCATGTTAATTGAATACACTTTAAATGTAAACTTAAATTAAAAAAGTACCTCCTGATTTCCGAAGCCGTATCGCCTATTACGACTAGGCGGCTTAATAATAGCATCCCAAATACGATCGCACTCTGCAACCGTAAGCTCATCTCGTCCACTGGCTTGAGTCACTCTAGCTGACTCTGCATCATATCTCTCCTACAATACCAATATAATTTCAATATAAATGCCATATAATTTAATAATATAATGTGATATGAACGAATAAGAAATATTTTAATTATTAATAAGTATATTTACCATTACGCCCGCAGCCTTGTCGTCCACCCAATCATATGTCATGTTTCCTTCGTCATCAGTATGCTCCACCACGTGAGTATGCCTGAAAACCTCTGCCATCGTTGGCTCCCTTCTATACTTTGTCATCTGAGTATATATACAGCAATAAAATTACTAAAAATAAAAATGAATGATATGCACTCAATTTTTACGTGAACATATGCTAAAAACTATTTCAAATTTATACCAATTCTCTCCTATGCTGCTGGAATGATTTTGAACCACCGCGATGTAAACCAGGATTCTTAGCTCTATTTTCTTTATTCCTTTTTGCTACTTCCTATTAAATTTGATACATTATTAAATAAAAGAATGCAATCAACATAAATGTGATTATTTTTATTATATCTTACTTTCGCTGCTTCAGTATCCCAATATGCTGGAAATCCAGCCCAAACATCGTCATCCATCCATCTAGGCTTCTTCTGTGATGTCTTTGCCCTGGAAATTGTTTCTCGGTAATTCTTTCGCATTTTAATATTCCAGTGTGTCAAAAAAACCTGCATGTCCTGCTCCTCTACATGGACAACCGCCTGCAAATTAAATTTATTTTGAATTATTTACAGTATATATTAATTTCCAATAATAAAATAAATAAATACTTACCAGCAAATCGGCTAGAATGGCGTTCTTGATGTGGGGTGGGATACTATCCCAATGAGGCCAAGTCCCAGACATCCTACTCGTGTATGACTGCTTCGACACTTTTAAAATGAAATCCGCTGGCTCGATTTCAACCCGGTGCTGTGTACATGTTTACATAGATAAACCATATATTTTTAACTAATTTAAATTGAAATAAATTAGATACTTACCCAGCACTCTTCGGAACAACCTCTGCACGTCGCCGCATATCTGGCTCAGAGCTGCTAGGACCTACACCAGGCGCAGGAGATGGTGAAGGAGTTGGCTGAGATGAACTCCTCGAGCGCCGTCTATCTGACATATCTATTACAATCATATAATGCATACAAAATAACTTGAATTATTAACATCAGTCATCATTATCATTACATAAATCGTACATGACAAGAATAAAGGATAACACATATACATATTCAACATTAACATTGTTATTACATAGCTCAGAAGAGTACACAACATGATACATAGCTCATAATAGTACATAACAAAAATACATAACATCAGTCTTCATCATCTTCGGATGCAGACTCAGTCTCATACTCTATATCATTTTCTTCAGTACTTTCAAATGCATATACTAATACATTCGCTTCATCATTCAACGACCTGGCATCAATGTCATCAGCTATTATAATTTCAGTATTCGGCTCAAGATCCGCTTGATACGCTGCTTCGTCTGGAATATTATTTCCATCAAATGTAAATATTGCCTTTGTTTTAAAAACAACCCACCAATCTGCTTTATCTTTTTCTAAGGATGGATACGGAGCAAAATACACTTGAAGTGCTTGCTTAGCTAACACGAAAGGATCATACTTATAGTAATGCGACGTATGCCTTATTTCTATTAGCTTGTAATCTTTGTGCACGTTAACTCCAGAACCAGGAACATTGCTAAACCAGTTGCATTTGAATAGATAAATTTTCTCTAAGGGACAAACATAATATGTCAACTCTACAACTTGCGTTAAGACGCCATAAAATTCTTTTATATGCTCCTCTGGATCATCACTATCTTTGACATATACACCGCTATTATATGTTAATTTTTCAGCTCCGTAATCACTGGTGTTGAATTTAAATCCATTGAAAAAGTATATTGGATAAGTCTTAACATTTCTTTTTGGTCCAATAGCAAGATGTCATAATCCTTCGTTAACAACACAGTTTTTGGGATCAAGAACATAGTCTGAAAACCATCCAACAAATTCTTTGCTGAGATCACCAGATGGATGTTGTGATTCGTATATACTGCAAATATGTGTTATGTTCCTTTTCTATTAATATAGACAAATAAATATAGATGTATATATAATTGAATTGAACATGAATTTTATATAACCTGACAAATGGTGCAACTTCCACACAATTTAACAGAAAATATGTGTGTGCCACATTGTACTCTTTATCGCTTAACCATATTTCTACACATTTTCCAGCAAGTCTTCCGTGTTGTCTAAAAACAGATAACGTTGTCTGAGAAGACTCCTGTTCAACGGCTTCTTCATTACGAGGAACAAATATGAAAGCCAAGTTCACATCTTCACTAAAGTAATGAGAGAAAAAAATGAAGCTTCTTCTTCAAGGTACGATTTGCAAATCGAACCTTCTACTCGAGCTTTTTGCCTAATTTTTTTCTTCAAATGATTCAAGTACCTATAATAAGAGTAATTTAATTTATATGTTGGTATAAAAATCTAAGTTGTAATCTATCAATAGTATTGAGTATACACAAAATTACCTCTCAAAAGGATACATCCATCCATATTGCACTGGACCTCGAAGGAGTGCTTCGGACGGAAGATGAATAGGTAAATGTTCCATTACATTAAAAAAATCCGGTGGAAATATTTTCTCAAGTTTGCAGAGTAGTACAGGGATTTCTAATTGAAGCTTACGTAAACGATCTATCTTCAACGTCGTTGAAAAAAGTTGTTTATAAAACATACTTAATTCTGTTATAACACTCCGTATTTTTGTGGGCAACAGTTCCTTGAAAATCACAGGTAAAAAGTATTCCATCATTATATGACAATCATGGCTTTTCATCCCACTCAATTTACTGTTTTTAAAGTCCACACATCTATGAAGGTTAGAAGAAATCCCATCAGGGCATCGTAATCCTTCCACCCACTTTAGCACGAGTTTTACTTGCCTATTGTCTAGCTCATAGCATGCTTTGGGTTTTTTATTCTCGGCATACAAGTGAAGTTCCGGCCGTTTACAGAAGTGTAATATATCACGTCGTGGATTCACGTCGTCCTTGGTTTTCCAATTTACATTCAAAACTGTATTAAAAACGTTATCAAAAACGTTATCAAAAACGTTTTTTTTCATTATGCATGACGTCAATATTATGCCGAAGTTTTAGATTTTTCCAGTAAGGTAACTTCCAAAATATACTTTGTTTGCACCAATTATGAATGTCTGATTTACCTGGAATTTCAACCTGCTTTCCATTTTCGTGTATCTTTGGGTACTCACTTACAATTTCATATATCTCTTCACTTGTCCAAACTTTAGGCGGTAGCATATTCTCTACTCTGTTAGCTTTGAAGTTATTTTTATCCGTTCTAAATTTATGATTAGGATGTAGAAAGCATCGATGACAATCAAACCAAGATATTTTTTTCCATAATTTAATGAAAATGCTCGTGACTCATCCATACAATGAGGACAAGTTAGACGCCCGGATGTGCTCCAACCTGAAAGCATTCCATACGCAGAAAAATCACTGATAGTCCATAATACAGGAGAAAACATACGAAAATTCCTTTTTCTCAAAATGTCGTATGTTTCGACCCCTTCATTCCATAGTGTTTTCAACTCTTCAATCAACGGTTGCAGATAAACATCAATTCCTTGTGTCGGATCATCGGGACCAGGGACGATAACCGTTAGAAACATATATGGATTTTTCATACACATCCATGGAGGTAAGTTATATGGAGTAACAATGATAGGCCATGATGAATATTTACTACCAAATTGAGAAAACGACGAAAATCCATCCGTACATAAACCGAGCCTAACATTACGGCTCTCTACAGCAAATTCAGGGTAAGTCCTATCAAAGTGTTTCCATGCTTCACCATCAGATGGATGTATCAAAGTTCCTTCTTCTGCTGTTCTCACGCTATGCCATCGCATATGACACGCTGTAGCAGAAGATGCATACAGTCGTTGAAGTCTGGGAGTTACCGGTAGATAATGCATTCTTTTATATGGAACTTCTTTTACTTTCTTTTTCCTTGGTTTATATCTATCTTCGTTGCAAAATTTGCATTTCTAAGATAAGCGTCTTCTTTCCAATACAACATGCAACCTTTAACACATGTATCTATCTTCTGATATGATAGTCCAAAAGCAGGCATAAGTTTTTTCACTTTATAATGACTATCGCACATCAAATTATTGGGCGGCATACGATGTTTTGCAGTTTGTACAACTGCTGTAAATGCAGCTTCTATAAGATTGAATTTTGATTTCATAGTGATGAATTCAGCAGTTACAGATAATTCGGTTCCGAATGTACGCCCTTCTCACAATGGCCTCTTAGCAGAATTCAATAAATCATAACTTTTTTTACTTCCGTCGTTGGTTCTTCAGCATTTTCATTCTCATCGTCGCCTTGATCAATGGTGGGAAGCATTGATCGTGCTGCATCTTGTACCATATTTTCTATCGGATTCGTCGTTGTATTATCGTTCATCATTGTAGTATCGTCCTCTACCACTACAGAGTTAGACGTAGGTTGAACCAGCTCTCCATGATGATCCCATAAGTAATAATTCGACACAAAACCAAATTTATACAGATGTACTTCTACTACATCTGGCTTCCAATGCCTCAAATGTTTGCACTTACTACACGGACATCGAATGTCTAAGTTACTCCGATTATTAGATTTAGCGAATCTAATAAATTCTTAGACACCGTTACAAAAATGTTCCTTTATCAACCCTTTCTTACCGGTACGGGGTTGATACATCCAACTACGATCACGAAAATAATCGAACATTTTCTGATTTGCAACAAATATGTTAGAAAATTCGATCAAACACTTTGTATTAATTGAAATCTTGTAAAATTTCATTTACAACTACTTCATGTTTTCAGTTTTTTTTTTTGTTTATTTCTTTCTACTTTGACAGCCGGTCTACCTACTTCCCATTACAAATATAATAACGTAAGCATATTTTATAAATCCTTTCAGGTTAAACGATTCAACAAAATTTCGGCAACACTTCCCTTTGGTCCCTGCATCGTACACAAATGCGTGTACACAGGGAACAAAAAAGAAGTGCCATCGAAATTTTGTTAACCGTTTAAACTGAAACAATTTATAAAGTATGGTTACGTTATTATATTTGTAACTTGTCCAATACATGGACAAATCCAACGAATATTGTATCAGATGAATATAGATTTCTGTTTTATGGAAAAACGAATATCCATATAATGATCATATACAACACTTGTCGGACGAGACCAAATTTATCTAAGGGGTTCACATAACTAGTCAAAACACATTCAACCTAAGTTTAAAATAAGAAACACACATCAAATGAAAAGGCGCTCCTTTTGCGCTTTGGACCTTTTTGCGCTTTTTTTGCGCTTCAGTAAAAGGTGCGCCTTAAACTTCAAAAAAAAACTTACTTGTGCCTTACGTCTTTTTGCGCCTAGGTGCGCGCCTTGACTATATAGCATCTACATAATAATTTTTCATAATTTCAATTTGTAAACTAACATGACAATTAGTTTTAGTAAGTTTTGATTCATTTTAGTTTAATGTATAAATTATAAAATTACTTTTAGTTAGTTTAAATTTTTGAAAGATAAGCTAAGCTTTCAAGTTAATTATCTAATTTCATAAAAATTCAAAGAGTTGAGTTATATGATTTTCATTACATTTAACAAGATTCTTAATGATCTAAACCTAAATTACGAACCATTTTGAATTAACATTTTTAATCAACATTTGATTACTAAATATTATAGTAACAAAACAATTTTTTTTCAATTGCAAGTGCATTCTTTTGGACTGACCATTCTTGCATCTGATTGGGACATAACAGTGCATGCATGTAGACTAGGGACATCGTTGCACCATTTCAATAATAATCAATTTATTACCATTAAACAATTACATTAATTCCATATCATATATATCTACACTAGACCAAATCATTGGTAGTTTTATACTATCTGCTCTATCAACTAAAAGGTTTATTCTTTCTCTTCTAAAACCATGATTGACATGGAGAAAACACCTAAGGCAACTAAATCATGTAATTTTCCTTTCATATGACATCGAAAATGCTCATGTTTCTTCCATGTAATAGGGACAAGCTAGACGATCAATTGTAGTTAGGCCCGAAAACATTGCACAAGTTGAAAAATACCAATAGTCCATTAAAAGCATACGATTTTTTCTTAGAATCACCGTATATGTCAAGACTTTCTTCCATAATGTTCTTAGCTTTTCAATCAATGGTTGTAAATAAACCTTGTTCTTTGTGTGTGCTTACCGTATGTTATCGCGTATAACATATCGCGATGGATGACGCATGTAACTTTTGAAGTGTACTAGAGATTGGTAAATAATGCATTCTTGTGTATGCAACCTCATTTTTCTCATGATTTGTATCTTTTCTCATTATGTACTCAGCATTTCCTAAGGTTAGTGCCATATTTTCAACACAAGGTGCAACCTTTGACACATGTATGTATCTTTTGGATGGTGGACTAAAAGCGGACATAAGTTTTATCACTTTATAACGATTAATGACTGTTGTACATCATATTATTGGGTGACATATGTCATCTCGCAACTTATACAACTGCTGTAAATTCAGCTTTTATAAAGTTGAATTTTGATTTCATAGTAACATTGACTATGTTGCATATTCCATCATATCTTCTATTAGATTCAATGTAACAACCCGTATTTTCAATAACCTGTTATAACATAAATCGAGGCAGAATTTAATTGTAAAATCTGAATCAAGGGAAATGGGCTATGCCATTGCGTTCTTCTCGGAAAAATACGCGAAATAGAGTCCGAGTTTTCGAAAATCGGAGTCCGTATGACCCGATTAAGGCCCAACGAAGTTTTCAGAAAAATTCAAAGTAAAAACAGATTTCAAATTCAAGTTTGAATTTGGAAAAATTAGGTCAGATTGGGCCAGGCGGGAAAATTCCCGCCAGAGCACCCAAGTCGACAGCCCTGTCGACTTGGGAGTCGACTTGGTTGGACCCAAGTCGACAGCCCTGTCGACTTGGCTGTCGACTTGGTCCAGCCGGGCAGTTTTGCCTGGTGCACCATTTTGGGTTTGTGTTGAGTTTGGGGGCCAGATTCGGTTTTAAGGGCTGAGATTGGAACTAGGGTTTAATCCTAAGGCTAGAACTAATCCTAATCTCTATAAATAAGCCCCTAACCTAAGCCTAAATCAACATTATTCACTCATACAACTAAACTATGACAAAATTTTACCTCTCATGGCCTCCACTCTCTTCATAAAATTTCTAAGTAGTTTCTATGAGAGATTTTCCATGCATACAAGTGTTTTCAAGCTTGTATGAGTGTCATTAGCTTGCATTCAAGTCAAGTTTCCATATTTACATCATAAAGCAAGGGTTTTGATCATTTTTGCTCAAGGGATTTTCTATTAGAGCTTGCATTTTGGGTCTATTTGATTACATAAGGGCTTTGTCATATTTTTGTGTCTTCATAAGCATTGTAAGCCCTATTCTACTTTCATACTTAAACTCTAAAGTTAAATGTATGATATGCAAGTTTGCCATGATATGCAAGTTTACTATGATGTGTTATGCATGTTTACTATGATGTGATATGCAAGTTTGATATGCAAGTTATGTTATGCAAGTTTGATATGCAAGTTTGTCATATGATATGCAAGTTATGTTATGCAAGTTTGATATGCAAGTTTGTCATATGATATGCAAGTTATGTTATGCAAGTTTGATATGCAAGTTTGTCATATGATATGCAAGTTATGTTATGCAAGTTTGATATGCAAGTTTGTCATATGATATGCAAGTTATGTTATGCAAGTTTGGGTTGATCCTTTTGTTCATGTTATCATGTTATGCAAGCTTATCTTGGGTTTATGAGCTTAAAGCCCCAAGCTTTATGCTAAAGGTTGCATTTTGGCAACATGTAAGTTATCATATCTCTTATGATAACTTGCATGTGAGGCCAAATGCGAACTTATGGCCATTTCTACATGTCATTTATCACCATGTATCACCAATATGCTAAGTTTGGTTTTATGCATGCTTTTGAGGCCTAAAAATGTAATATGCAAGTATATGAACATATGTAAATTTCATATGCCACCATGTTAAACTTGTGGCTTCAACACCTTTATGTCATGATTATGCCAAGTTCCCTCTTTCTATCCTTTATGCGCTATTGCGATATGTAAGCGATGGGATTGCGTTTGGGGTTGGGTAAACTTAAAAGACATAAAAACATAAGCTTAGGAATTTACCTATTAAGTTAGGTCTACCCTTTGGGAATTTACCTATTAAGTTAGGTCTACCCAAATGCTTGAAAACTTGTAACATGTTTTGGAAACATGATGGACATGACACTTAGAAAAGATAAGTGTGACCAACTCGAGGTTGGGTCGAGTTTGTAGCGTAAACCTACCCGGAACCGACCGGCTTAACTAGTTGCTACAAACAATAGGACCCAATGTGAGAAGTTGGTCATGTTGTACCTTGAACTCGAGGTTAGACCAAGTTGTGGTGTAAAGCTACCCGGACCCACCCGGCTTAACTAGTAACCACAACAAGGTCTAATGTGAGAGGTTAAGGCGCATTAAATTAATTAATGCCTCGTGATTAGGGTTAAGTCATGGTCCACTTAATACTTAACCAATTTGGGCTTGGTAGATTAATCGGGGTTAAGTCGTGAACTCATCGTTACACTTAACCAAGTTAATCCATGATTAGCAAGAGGGTAAAACCGTACTTAACCCACTAGAAAATCCTAGCAACGGGGGTCCACTCCAGCAGTAATACCAAGTTTGTATCATCATGACCCTAGGGTCTAGGCTAGGGTGTGGGGCACGATTACTGAACTGGAGGTAAGTGACCAAAAACGACGACAGAGTGGTACGCCGGTGTAGTTCCGGGCGGACTTATGGTCGTGCACATAGTCCGAAGCCGGGGAAAACATGCACGGGTACCAGTAGATCGAGACTGTGCACGCATGTTTATGATGTCCAGGGGTTGCCACCCTAGGGCTTGATACATCCGACGGGAGACCCGGCACAGTCTGACTACAATTATGTTTGGGCCGTATGGACACCAACACGTGATGAGTTAGGCTTATAGGGAGCCGATCGACTAGACCGTTTGGTTAGACCTTGTATTAGGGTCACTTCATGTTATTGGGCCAAAGCTTGGGCCAAGGGATCAATACTTGTTTATTCAAGTCATGTTAGTTTGCTAGTACACCTGTGGTGCAAAAACCTTAATCCTGATTATGCGATGACACCTTTATCTACCTTGTTAGTTAATCATCATGCTAGTATGTTGTTATTCTTATGTTCATCCCAGCTTTCATCATGCCAGTTAACTTTATCAGTTTACATTGATTGTAGTAGGGCTTACTCAGTCTTTTTGACTGACCTGTTTTCTTTTGCCTCTTTTCTTCCGTTTCCCCCCCAGGTTCTCAGGGTGGGAACGTTGGAGCTTAGCTTGGATTTCAGATAGCTTGCTTGTGGGATTTCAGCTCATGTACGGTTTCGACATGAAGCTAGCTATGGTTATCACTTATTTGGGGATAGTACTTATGTATTTCAGTTTTTCAGTTGATGTTGTTTTTATCTAGACTTGTTTATTTGGAAAGCTATGTTGTACCAGACTTGTTTTGAAATAGTATGAAATCTTCCGTTGTTTTATCTATGTTATTTACTCTGTTTACATATATACATATGTTCTTGTTATGCCTTGATATATCATTATGCATGTTTACCTGATTCAAACACCCCTCCAAAGTCAGAGTGCTTGCAAGAGCCACCCTGGCGGAGGTGGGGTGTTACATTTGGTATCAGAGCATATGGTTTACGAGAAGGAACAAAAAGGTTTTTAGAAAACTTTTGGAAAACTATTTTCAAAACCAAGTATAAAGTATTTTCCAAAGAAAAGTCTAGTTTATTTTAAAGGCTATTCCCCAAAAAGCCATTAGCAAAATTCCTTCGTTTTTCTCCATGCTGAATCTATCTTTTTCTTCGTTTTCAGTATGGCCAATAACTTTGCCATTCCGGAGGGAGTGCACGTACCTGTTTGGTATAGGAGACTTTTGGAGGCTAGGGCGACCGAAGCCGGCCCCGCAGATGTTCCTCCTCCTCCTCCTCCAGTAGTTAATATTCCTCCTCCTTCGGTAGTTAATGTTCCTCCTCCTCCTGTCGCTGAGGTTCCTCTTCCTCCTCCCCCTCAGCATCCTCAAGCTGACTTCGCAAAGACTTGCAAAGATTTCAAAGCAATGGGTGGCAAGAACTTTCAAGGCACTGAGACTTTTGTAGAGGCCAGAAATTGGTTGAAAGAGACCGAGGATTTATTTGCTATCTTTGGGTTAGACGATCAGAGGAAGATTTTGTTGGTGGTTTGGCTTATGAAGGATGAAGCCGCTTATTGGTGGGAAGTCACCAATGGTACTAGGCCTGTTGAGACTTGGGCCGATTTCAGGGCAAGGTTCGTGCTTAAGTTTCTATCTTCTGCTGAGGAGAATCTGCAAATGGAGAGGTTCATAACTTTGAAACAAGGAGATATGTCTGTCAAAGAATATGTGAACAAGTTCAATCAGTTAGCTCGTTTTGGCTTGGATATGGTTAATACTCCTCAGAAGAAGACTCTTCGTTTTGCTAGAGGATTGAATGAGCCGTTGCAGGGATTGGTTATGTCACATATTCCCCATGGGGCCACGTTTGAGAGCTTGGTTGATATGGCGTTACTTCAGGGAGATGTCAAGAACGAGGTCAAGATGAATGATACTCAAGCCAAGAAGACTGATTCCCAGTGGAAAGGAAATCAGGGTAATCCAAGTGGTCAGAACAGTCAAGGCAATCAGAACAAGAACAAGAGTCAAGGCAACAAGGGGAACAACAACAAGGGCAAGAACAACAAGGGGAAATGCCATTATTACGGTTCAGTTGGGCATCTTATTATGGATTGTAAGAAGAGGAAAAGGAAGAATAGTGAATGCTTTTTCTGTGATGAGACTGGACATTTCAGTAAGGATTGCCCGAAGAAGCAAGGGCAAGCCCAGGGTCAGACTCAGCGTGCTGGACCTTCAGGAGGGCAAGTTCATGCTCTCAATACCGCTCCAGTTCCCAATCGAGGTAGTATTTCTGTTGAGAGCCTTGTATATATTTCTGATTTTCCAGTTCGTACCTTGTTTGATTCTGGTGCATCGCATAGCTTTATCTCATCTGATCTTGTTGATAGTTTGCACCTTAGTACTAGCTTGGTGGATGATCTCGTCTGTGTCTCAAATCCTATTAGGGGTTCCGCCCATCTGTCTATGATATGTGGGGATTTGAGGATCTCTATACTGAGTGTAGAGTTCTTGTGTAGTGCTTATGTTCTTGGTTTTAGGGGATACGGATTGATATTGGGCATGGATTGGCTGTCCAGATATGGAGCCATTCTTGATTGTGAGCATAGGGTTGTGAGGCTCGTGACTCGCCTCGGAAACACCCTAGAAATTTCTTGTAATCCGAGAGGTCCCGTCATGTTGTGCTATCTTGAATCACTCGACTCGTCAATGGAAACTCTTCAGTCTGTAAGAGTGGTTCGAGAGTATCCGGATGTTTTCGATGAAGTTAGGGGGTTGCCCCCTAAGCGAGAGATTGATTTCCGCATTTATCTGGTGGATAATGCAAAGCTGGTTTCTTTGCCCGTTCGGCACATGGCTCCGCGTGAAAGGCGGGAGCTAAGTAAGCAAGTGAAAGAGTTGCTTGAGAAGAACTTCATTAGACGAAGTATATCTGAATGGGGAGCGCCTGTGGTATTTGCTACCAAGGCAGATGGTTCTCTCCGACTTTGTGTTGACTATCGAGAGTTGAATAAGTTAAACAAAGAGAATAGACAACCATTGCCAAGGATCGATGATTTGTTTGATCAGCTTGTAGGAACATCTGTTTTCTCTTGATCTTGCTACTGGATTCCATCGGCTCAGGGTAGCTAAAGATAGTATAGACAAGACTGCGTTCAGAACGCCAGATGGATTCTTCGAATGGCTTGTCATGCCGTTCGGCTTGACTAATGCACCCGCATATTTCGTGGACTTGATGAGTAGGGTGTTCAGGGAGTTCTTGAACAAGTTTGTCGTGGTCTTCGTAGATGATATCCTGATCTTCTCTAAGGATGAGGAAGAGCACGCAAGGCATCTCGTGGAGGTGATGGATACGCTTAGAGCGCATCAGTTGAAAGCCAAGTCCTCCAAATGTCATTTTGGAGAAAAAGGAGTTAGATTTCTTGGGCACATAGCTTCTAAGCAAGGCTTAGTGGTAGATCCTGCTAAAGTGGTCGCGGTTCAAAACCGAAAAGCTCCGACAAGGACAATTGAAGTAAGAAGTTCTCTCAGTTTAATTAGTTAGTTAGCGTCCCTTGAGCTTAGACCTACCCTTCTGGATCAAGTAGGGACTTCACAAAAGGAAGACCCGCAGTTAGTCGAGACCATGGACAAGTTGATTCGAGGCGAGATGATAAGTCACCTCGCTATAGATGACAAGGGATGGCTAAGACGCGATGAGAGAAAGAAGGTTCTTGAAGATGCACATCACCCGAGGAGGTGGCCGAGTTTGTCCCAAGGTGCATGTTGTGCCAACAGATTAAGGCCGAGTCATAAAAAGTCCGGTGGGCTATTACATCCATTGGAGGTCCCCGCAATGGAAGTAGTAGAGCGTCACAAAGGATTTCGTGGATGGACTGCCTAGATCAAGGAAAGGGAATACGAGCATGTGGGTCATGGTAGGTAGACTCACCAAGAGTGCTCATTTCACTCCGGTAAAGAGCGAAAGGACTGCATCATAGCTAGCGACAGTTTACTTTCAAGAAATAAAGCGGTTGCACGAGGTTCCCTAAAGTATAGTTAGTAACCATGACTCAATCTTCACCAGTCAGTTTTGAGATAGTCTACGGGAAGTCATGAGTAAGCAACTGAATCTAAGTACGGCCT
Source organism: Allium sativum (assembly GCA_030737875.1). Taxonomy (NCBI): domain Eukaryota; kingdom Viridiplantae; phylum Streptophyta; class Magnoliopsida; order Asparagales; family Amaryllidaceae; genus Allium; species Allium sativum. The sequence continues at coordinate 776,433,522 of CM060924.1, read as the reverse complement.
ATCATTCGCAGGCGGATGATTTATTTCGTTCAAGCATGAGTTATAGAAAATCACGTTGGTAAGAGCAATTGGCAACGTGGATTGGTATTTCCAAGAAAAGTTCTGCTACGTGGAATACTTTATAGTAAGAAAACGAGATCCAGGATTCACTAGTGAATTTTGGAGAGCTGGCATGAAACCATGAGGTCATAGTTATGTTTAAGCCAAGAATGATAGAAGAATAAGTGAAAAAGGAAGACGAGAGGCGACAATGAAATGGGTTCCAACTCATATTTGGAAATAAGAATTAAGAAGCTAAGAAATCATGAGGTAAAAGACGATCAAAACATAGTGGAGTCAAGCTCAAGGAAACGTGACTTAGAAGACTGAAGGCTAGATACACGCATCATATCTCTTTTTAAGAGTATATTCTTGATCCTTGTTTTCCTGTGGAACTTACTCGCATGTTATCTTTTTACATATATCCCCTCGGTCCCATTCTCGATCTCATTTCTGTTGTAAACTCCATAAGGGGGTATGACTCATCGGTTAGTAATACATGTCAAGGTTTGAAGGGGTCCGTTAGGTTGACTAAACCTTTTGGGATTTTATAGAATATGGGTTGGGATAGGAAGGAATTTCTTGTAGTCCGAAAGGAGTATATCCTGCTTATCTTCCCGATCTCTTTGTAGCATATCTTTTGCTATCCATCTTTGTCTTGTTTATCTAGTTTATCGTGTTAATCTTGTCATGAGAACCTTAGGTAGAAACCCTTTGGATGAAACATGTGTTTGAAACATGTTATGCTTGATGTTTGCAAGTGGTTGCAAGTGTTTGCAAGTGGTTACTCGTGGATGCATTATACACGTTAGGCACTAGATCGGCTCACACACTCCTCATATTGCATATGCATGAGTGTTTACGCTTATTCATGGATGAAATTTTTTGGTGTTATCACATGGATGTTGCATATGGATGTATGTTATGTGCACACATGTAGATGTTATATATTATGTTAGGAATTGCATACATATGGATTCATTTCACTAACATAATTTGCATTGATGATATTTGCATTAGATAAGTACATATACACACACCTTTGCATATGTTCATACAACATTTAGAATCTTGTAAGGACAATGATTGCTCGTGGATGATGTTTTGAGTAGATGGATGTTGGATGGTAGGATACGTTCTTCCTAACTTGAAGATTTCGGGGACGAAATCCTTTAAGGAGGGGAGAATGTAACAACCCGTATTTTCAATAACCTGTTATAACATAAATCGAGGCATAATTTAATTGTAAAATCTGAATCAAGGGAAACGGGCTATGCCATTGCGTTCGTCTCGGAAAAATACGCGAAATAGAGTCCGAGTTTTCGAAAATCGGAGTCCGTATGACCCGTTTAAGGCCCAACGAAGTTTTCAGAAAAATTCAAAGTAAAAACAGATTTCAAATTCAAGTTTGAATTTGGAAAAATTAGGTCAGATTGGGCCAGGCGGGAAAATTCCCGCCAGAGCACCCAAGTCGACAGCCCTGTCGACTTGGGAGTCGACTTGGTTGGACCCAAAGCCCTGTCGACTTGGTCCAGCCGGGCAGTTTTGCCTGGTGCACCATTTTGGGTTTGTGTTGAGTTTGGGGGCCAGATTCGGTTTTAAGGGCTGAGATTGGAACTAGGGTTTAATCCTAAGGCTAGAACTAATCCTAATCTCTATAAATAAGCCCCTCACCTAAGCCTAAATCAACATTATTCACTCATACAACTAAACTATGGCAAAATTTTACCTCTCATGGCCTCCACTCTCTTCATAAAATTTCTAAGTAGTTTCTATAAGAGATTTTCCATGCATACAAGTGTTTTCAAGCTTGTATGAGTGTCATTAGCTTTCATTCAAGTCAAGTTTCCATATTTACATCATAAAGCAAGGGTTTTGATCATTTTTGCTCAAGGGATTTTCTATTAGAGCTTGCATTTTGGGTCTATTTGATTACATAAGGGCTTTGTCATATTTTTGTGTCTTCATAAGCATTGTAAGCCCTATTCTACTTTCATACTTAAACTCTAAAGTTAAATGTATGATATGCAAGTTTGCCAAGATATGCAAGTTTACTATGATGTGTTATGCAAGTTTACTATGATGTGATATGCAAGTTTGATATGCAAGTTATGTTATGCAAGTCTGATATGCAAGTTTGTCATATGATATGCAAGTTATGTTATGCAAGTTTGATATGCAAGTTTGTCATATGATATGCAAGTTATGTTATGCAAGTTTGATATGCAAGTTTGTCATATGATATGCAAGTTATGTTATGCAAGTTTGGGTTGATCCTTTTGTTCATGTTATCATGTTATGCAAGCTTATCTTGGGTTTATGAGCTTAAAGCCCCAAGCTTTATGCTAAAGGTTGCATTTTGGCAACATGTAAGTTATCATATCTCTTATGATAACTTGCATGTGAGGCTAAATGCGAACTTATGGCCATTTCTACATGTCATTTATCACCATGTATCACCAATATGCTAAGTTTGGTTTTATGCATGCTTTTGAGGCCTAAAAATGTAATATGCAAGTATATGAACATATGTAAATTTCATATGCCACCATGTTAAACTTGTGGCTTCAACACCTTTATGTCATGATTATGCCAAGTTCCCTATTTCTATCCTTTATGCGCTATTGCGATATGTAAGCGATGGGATTGCGTTTGGGGTTGGGTAAACTTAAAAGACATAAAAACATAAGCTTGGGAATTTACCTATTAAGTTAGGTCTACCCTTTGGGAATTTACCTATTAAGTTAGGTCTACCCAAATGCTTGAAAACTTGTAACATGTTTTAGAAACATGATGGACATGACACTTAGAAAAGATAAGTGTGACCAACTCGAGGTTGGGTCGAGTTTGTAGCGTAAACCTACCCGGAACCGACCGGCTTAACTAGTTGCTACAAACAATAGGACCCAATGAGAGAAGTTGGTCATGTTGTACCTTGAACCCGAGGTTAGACCAAGTTGTGGTGTAAAGCTACCCGGACCCGCCCGGCTTAACTAGTAACCACAACAAGGTCTAATGTGAGAGGTTAAGGCGCATTAAATTAATTAATGTCTCATGATTAGGGTTAAGTCATGGTCCACTTAATACTTAACCAATTTGGGCTTGGTAGATTAATCGGGGTTAAGTCGTGAACTCATCGTTACACTTAACCAAGTTAATCCATGATTAGCAAGAGGGTAAAATCGTACTTAACCCACTAGAAAATCCTAGCAACGGGGGTCCACTCCAGCAGTAATCCCAAGTTTGTATCATCATGACCCTAGGGTCTAGGCTAGGGTGTGGGGCACGATTACTGAACTGGAGGTAAGTGACCAAAAACGACGGCAGAGTGGTACGCCGGTGTAGTTCCGGGCGGACTTATGGTCGTGCACATAGTCCGAAGCCGGGGAAAACATGCACGGGTACCAGTAGATCGAGACTGTGCACGCATGTTTATGGTGTCCAGGGGTTGCCACCCTAGGGCTTGATACACCCGACGGGAGACCCGGCACAGTCTGACTACAATTATGTTTGGGCCGTATGGACACCAACACGTGACGAGTTAGGCTTATAGGGAGCCGATCGACTAGACCGTTTGGTTAGACCTTGTATTAGGGTCACTTCATGTTATTGGGCCAAAGCTTGGGCCAAGGGATCAATACTTGTTTATTCAAGTCATGTTAGTTTGCTAGTACACCTGTGGTGCAAAAACCTTAATCCTGATTATGCGATGACACCTTTATCTACCTTGTTAGTTAATCATCATGCTAGTATGTTGTTATCCTTATGTTGATCTCAGCTTTCATCATGCCAGTTAACTTTACCAGTTTACATTGATTGTAGTAGGGCTTACTCAGTCTTTTTGACTGACCTGTTTTCTTTCGCCTCTTTTCTTCCGTTTCCCCCCTAGGTTCTCAGGGTGGGAACGTTGGAGCTTAGCTTGGATTTCAGATAGCTTGCTTGTAGGATTTCAGCTCATGTACGGTTTCGACATGAAGCTAGCTACGGTTATCACTTATTTGGGGATAGTACTTATGTATTTCAGTTTTTCAGTTGATGTTGTTTTTATCTAGACTTGTTTATTTGGAAAGCTATGTTGTACCAGACTTGTTTTGAAATAGTATGAAATCTTCCGCTGTTTTATCTATGTTATTTACTCTGTTTACATATAAACATATGTTCTTGTTCTGCCTTGATATATCATTATGCATGTTTACCTGATTCAAACGCCCCACCAAAGTCAGAGTGCTTGCAAGAGCCACCCTGGCGGAGGTGGGGTGTTACATTCAACTTATACAACTGCTGTAAATTCAACTTATACAACTGCTGTAAATTCAGCCTTTAACGCATGTAACATTGACTACGTTGCATATTCCATTATATCTTCTATTAGATTCAAGGACAACAAGTTATTCATGATGATCCCGAAAGTAATAATTTAATATAAAATTAGTTTGACACAAACTCCTAGCAAAATGACTTGTTTTGAGGTTAAATTGTTTTCTGCTCATTTTCTTAATAACCCAACACATTGCCAAGCATACATGGTTCGGATTTGTTATTAATCCAAGGTCTTCGAATGAAGGGTTTTCTGTCTGAATGTTCACGAACTGCTATAAATTTCAAAGTCAAGATGGATACCGTGCATGTGTTGATTTTTCATCATCTTTTGAAAATAGGATAAATATACTTTATATCGATATATGATCCCATAAATTTTATTTTGCGATGACTATTTTTTAGTATAGTTTTTTTATGCTAAATACAATTATATATTTTTATAATTAATCACCAGACAGTAAAAAAAAGAAGTTATTTTGATATGTAAAAATATTAAAGAAAACCAAGTTCATCGAAATCCCTTATCGAACCGGCTAAATGGCATATAAATTGATTGTGAAAGTTGGATTTCAAATATACTGAACTAAGCAAAGCGAGATAATTGAAAACATCAATTTAAACTATCGGTACACTCGTTACATTAAGTGATTGTGTTAAAATGTCATGTTTATTTTTTTTCAAAAATTAAGCTATTATTATTAAACATTTTATAAAACCGTAGTGAGAATTGAACAAATTAGTTTTTTAGTTTGATAATTACAAAATCGAAGAGCCGTTGCTAGTCGTCAAAACAATTATCGACAACTGTCGATGACCGTTGCCCTTAAGAACAATGCTATTAAAGAGATAAGAGATGGGTAGGCGAATTGCCCTAGCGGATTGTACATGATATCACCCTTAATCGTTTTGTATACCAAGGGCGTGAGTCACATGATATTGCTATTTGTAGTCGGCAATTAACTGAAAAAATGATTCCGACATAAAGCTTTGTAGTTGAGCCCGAGCACATGGCCTACCAAACAAATCATATATTTCTTAAATTAATTCATTTAATTGGACGTTGGTCTATTTCTAAGTTATAGAGTTACACCAATTTTTTTTTTTTTTTTTTTTTTTTAAAAAAAAAAAAAAGAAGAAGGTAAAAAACGACCTTAAATAAGTTAATCCAGAGCAATCAAATGTTTGATACAGATGGTCATACAGATATTAATTATAATTTTTTAAATATAAGAGAGAACAGAGAATTTTGTATACGACTCTTCTTAACTAAACTCAAATAATTGAGCCCAAATGTTGACATACATTAAAATTTTATTCTCCTATTATTGGTCTGTATGCCATTAAAAATCAGAAAGACAACAGCTAGCAGTACGTAGGCTTTCATGTGCCAACCACTGTTCTGTTGTTGCCGTGTTCCCCAGTCTCCCCTGCATGTGACTCAATAATCCAATCACCTACATCTTAATTTTTAGCTATCTGTCCAATGCATTAAATACCTAAAATATCCTCTTCCTTTCTTACAGACTCACAACATCCCACTATATATAAGCCATGCCTCGTGATTCATTCTCATTAACCTCTACTCATATCATATTTCTACAGTTATCAGCTTCATTTTACAAGTCATATACAAACCATCTTCACATAAAATATGGAAACAAGCACATCAAGTGATACCTTATATGCATCCATTCTGGAATTACCAGAGATCGATAGCGATCTTCTGATGGAACTTCTAGAAGAAATAACGGCCGTATGTTCCGATGCTAATTCCAATGACAGCAGTAAAGATCAAGCCACATCCAACATTGAAGGCCACGATGCCGGACATATGGAGTACATAAACATGATGATGAACATGGATATGGAAGTAGAATTCAACTTAAACGGTGATGAAATTGAATGTGGTTGGTACAATGTCGTGTATGAGGAAGTAGTCGAATTTGGAGACTATGAACAATTGTATATTCCTTTATGGCAGTGAAATACTCTTTATTTTCAGATATATATATACATCTAATCCTCGTGTAAATATATGTAATGTCTGCCTATTGCAACAATTGTTCTGTAAGAAAAAGTGCCTAGCTTGGTGAATTTTATTCGGCTATGTCATCATAGTCCTCTCATATCATATATATACATTACCGAGCATGTGGTTGGAATATGGTCTTAACCCAAGGTCTTCGAATGTAGGGCTTTCAGTCTGAATGTCCATGAACAACAATAAATTTCAAACTTAAGATCAACACTGCAATTGCTTATTTGTTCATCATCTTTTGGGAATAGGTTAGATATACTTCAGAAGGATACATGATCCCACAAATTTTATTTGTGGCGACTATTTTTTTGGTATAATTTTTTTAATGCTAAATACAATTACATGTTTTTATAATTTATCACCCAACAATTAAAAAATAATAATTTAATATGCAAATATGTTAGAGAAAACCAAGTTTATCGGAATCGCTTAACCAACTGACTAAATGACGCATAAATTGATTATGAGAGTTAGATTTCAAATTATCTGAATTATGTAGAGACAGATGATTGGAAACAGCAATTTAAACGATCGTACCCGTACAATCGTTAGGTTGAAAGATTATGGTTAAACATCCTGTTTATTTTTCAAAAATCAAATTATATATTATTATTAAATATTTTGAAAAACGTAGTGAAAATTAAACAAAGTGTGCTATAAAAATCATTTCGGTTTGTGCTTTCTAACACCAGGGTGTGGTATACAAAAATACAAAATATAGTGTGCTTTTAGCATCACAATACCATACGGAACTAAAAATATCCTTTTGTTTTTGTTTTTGACTACCACGTTATGGTGTTAGAAAACACGAACTGTGATGTTGTTAGCACTGCATTGAACAAATTAGTTTTTTAGTTTGATAATTACAAAAATGATGAGTTGTCGCTAGCCATCAAAACAGTTCTCGACAGCTATTGATGACTGCAGCCCTTTAGCGACGATGCTATTAAAAATGTTTCTTATAGTGTACATTCAATGAGATAGGAGATGGGTAACCGAATTATTATAATAGATTGTACATGATATCACCCTCAATCATTTTGTATACCAAGGACGTGAGTAATGTGCATTCTTAGCCCACCATCTACTGAAGAGGCGACAATGTATTAATCATGTGTCTTTACAATGTTGTTGTGCATGAGATGCTTATACATGAAGCAAAATGAACAGTATCACATGATATTGCTATTTGTAGTCGACAATCAACCAAAATTATGATTCCAACATATTGCTATTTGTATTGTTGTCGGCAATGAGCCCGATCACATGGCTTACCAAACAAATCAGATATTTCTGAAACTAATTCATTTAATTGGTCTCCTTTCAAAACACACACACACAAAAAAAAAAAAAAAAAAAAAAAAAAAAAAAAAAAAAAAAAATCACATTACAATTGCATCTTAGAATATTAGCTACCATTTGGATTATACAAACAAATTTGCCCTTTTGAGCGGACATATGTAAGCTGCGCGGTTACCTTTTTTTTTTTTTTCAAAACCAATTCGAGCAAAAAACGAGCTTAAATAAGTTAATCCAAAGCAATTAAATGTTTGATACAGATAGTCATACAGATATTAATTATATTATTATAAATATAAGAGAGAACAGAAAAATCTGTATACGACTCTTATTTACTAAACTCAAATAATTTAGCCTAAATACCGACATACATTAAAAACTTAATCTCCTATCAAAGCATTTACTAGACTCATGTGCCAACCACTGTTCTGTATTCTGTTGTTGTTGTGTTCCTCCCAGTCTCCCATGCATGTGACTCAATAATCCAATCACCTACATCTTAATCTCTAGCTTTGATCTGTCCAATGTGTTAAGTACCTAAAATACCCTCTTCCTTTATCACAGACTTACAACATCCCATTATATAAGCCACCCCTTGTGATTCATTCTCATCAACCTCTACTCATATCATACTTCTACATAGTTATCACCTTCACTGTGCAAGTCATATATACCATCTTCACATAAAATATGGGAATGAGCACATCAAGTGATCATACCTATGCATCCATTCTGGAAGTGCCAGAGATCGATAGCGATCTATTGATGGAACTTCTAGAAGAAACAACAGCCGAATGTTCCGATGCTAATTCCAATGAAAGCAGTAAAGATCAAGCTACATCCAACATTGAAGGCCACGATACGAGACATATGGAGTACATAAGCATGATGATGAACATGGATATGGAAGTAGAATTCTACTTAAACGGAGATGAAATTGAATGTGGTTGTTACAATGTCGTGTATGAGGAAAACATAGTCGAATTTGGAGATTATGAACAAATGTATATTCCTTTATGGTAGTGAAATACTCCTTACATTCTGATATATACATCTAATCATCGTGTACATGTACGTAATGTCTGCTTATTGCAGCAACAATTGTTCTGTAAGCAAAAGATTTACCGGCGATGCTGCATGCCTGGCTTGGAGAATTTTGTTCAACTATGTCATCAGCTGATTTAAGTCCTCTAACCGGAGTAACTTGTCGTGATAAAGGGTAATGCCTTACAGAAATTTGACTCCTCCTTATAAGATTAAGCTTAGATTTCTACATGTTGACACATATCTCACATTTCTCATACTTCGAGTGCTGTAATTCGGAAGGAATCAAGCCATGAACAGTACAAGTATAGCTTTATATATATGATTAACAAACAGTGCCCTCCGAGACTTTCTTCAGGTCCACCCATGGTTGTGGTTAGACATGACACAATAGAGAGAAACCCACTTCTGTTCTAAGAAGTTCAAGGTTCCATCTTCTGCTAACTGTCGTATGTATTAGGAAATGAATATTGTGGCTCTCACTTATCTCCAGAAGGATAATATCCCATGTTGCTGGACGGGGTCTTCATTGTTTGCTTTTCTTTCTTTTCTTTTCTTTGGTGTGTACAGACCGCTAGCCTGCTATAGTATTTTGTATATAAAAGGGTCTTCACCATCAGTTTGTGTATGTAATAAAAAATACAGAATACTCAATAAAATCAAAGTATTCATTTCCTTTATTTCGAATCAACATCTGCTTATATTTCTCTTATTGAAAAACATATCTGTTGTGATTTATGACATGAAACCACATATGTTAATGAAGAGGATGTAATTAATTAAGTGATTTGATTAATTGACTATGGTTGGTTGATTGATTGATTAATTGATTTGATTGATTGACTGATTGGTTGATTGATTGATTTTATTGTAGAAGAAAAGAAATGAATGATTATATTCTGGATATATTTCTGAGGGGCAAATTGGATATTTGTTTAGTCCTTCTATTCTCCTATAAACAACTTTCATGATTGGATGAGGGTATGACCTAACCGAGTTGAGAGATTGACAGGTTGTGCGCCTCTAGGGATTGTGACCTGGAGAGGAAGATTATGAATTAGGGCCGAGAGAAGCCATATTCCTATTTGCCTCCAGATTGTCCAAGGGTTTGTCGTTGTTCTTTATTGTTCTCTTTCTACAACAAAAGCTGTAGTCATATAGATATTCTTTTCTTTCTCTATCAGGTTATTGATTCATTGTAATTTGTTTACTTTTGGTTTTGATCCATTCAGTGTAAACAAAATTTGTTTTTGTTGAATCAATAAAAAGGGCGGTTGATACGACCCAAACTTCCTCGTGAAGGAAAGCCCGGATTGCTATGAGACCACGACAAATCAGAACACAAACAGAAGAACATTTCATTTCTTATTACAACAATTTCCATCAGAGTACAAGAATATACAAAGTATGAATAAATATTATACATCAGACAAATATCATAGATTTACAAATTGCAATACAGCGGAAAATATTACAAAATCACAACTGAAAGGAATATACGGATACAGAGCTTTCTGAATATCATTCCAGCTGTAAACCAGTATCCTGTGAATATAAATCTGCAAAACCAGAACTACTAGCTGCCCGTGTGGAAAATAGGGACACGCAGAGTTTAGGTTGAAACAATAAACTCCAGGTCAGTCATGTGACTGGTGTGAGAACTAAAACAGCTATTTAAATCTTTACTTTAAAATAAAGTAAATCAAGAGACCACGCCGTATAACACGGAATGAGTTTCTTCCCAGGAATACCAGTGGATAAAATAAACAACGCAATGCTTTTTGGAAAAATGAAGCTATTATAAGACTCAGGTCCCATCACACAATGTAACGCAAGCCGGAGGATAGAGTTTTACCTAATAATAGTCAAACATGCTTGGTACGATTAAAACAAATCATTTTGATATTATTATAGTGTAAAGTGTATGAAAACAACTTCAAATATAAATGTATCAATCATAGACGGCATAGTGCCCCATCCCACTATGTCGCCATACTAGGCTCTATAATCAAAACCGAAATGTCACGTATTGGAAGTTGGATTTCCGTCTGTGAACCAAGGTAAGGGATCGTCCTTACTGCTTCGAGACGCTCTAGCCCGTGTCTCAGGTAAGTACTCAGTCAATCCTTTGGATCGTCAGGGCTGGTCCACTCGATGTGGATTAAAATGCCTGAACACTATGTTTCCCCGCCCTATGGGGCATCAGTTTGGTCTGTATAAGGACCATACCATCCATCGGCTCCGCAGTGCCGATATATCAGAGGCACTTTGCTATCCATCATCCACATAAGTAAAAATGTTTCTTATAGTGACAATGCTATTAAAAATGTTTCTTATAGTGTACATTAATGAGATAGGAGATGCGTATACATGAAGAGCGACAATGTATAAATCATGTACCTGTACAATGTTGTGCATGAGATGCTTATACATGAAGCAAAATGAACAGTAAACCCTCTGCTCTGTTTCTCTTGGTATTTTGAAGTCACATGATATTAGTATTTGTAGTCGGCAAAAAACCGAAAAAAAGAATCTAATTACAATTGCTGTGTAGTCGAGCCCGAGCACATGGCCTACCAAACAAATCAGATATTTCTTAAACTAATTCATTTAATTGGTCTCTAGTCTATTTCTAAGTTAGAGAGTTACTCCACCTAACCTTTTCACAAAAAAAAAAAAAAAAAATCATTACAATTGCATTTTAGAATTTCAGCTACCGTTTAGATTATACAAACACATTTGCCCGTTTGAGAGGACATAAGTAAGCTGCCCTCCTTTTTTTCTTTCTAAACCAACTCGAACAAAAAATGAGCTTAAATAAGTTAATCCAAAGCAATCAATATGTTTGATATAGATAGTCACACAAATATTAATTATATTATTATAAATATAAGAGAGAACAGAAAAATTTGTATACGACTCTTCTTTACTAAACTCAAATAATTGAGCCTAAATATCGACATACATTAAAATTTTAATCTCCTATCAAAGCATTTACTAAACTCATGTGCCAACCACTGTTCTGTATTTTGTTGTTGCTGTGCTCACCAGTCTCCCATGTGAGTCAATAATCCAATCACCTACATCTTAATCTCTAGCTTTTATCTGTCCAATGTGTTAAGTACCTAAAATACCCTCATCCTTTGTCTGCACAAAATCCCACTATATAAGCCATGCCTTGTGATTCATTCTCATTAACCTACTCATATCATATTTCTACAATTATCAGCTTCACTTTACAAGTCATATACAAACCATCTTCACATAAAATATGAAAACAAGCACATCAAGTGATACCTTATATGCATCCATTCTGGAAGTACCAGAGATCGATAGCGATCTTCTGATGGAACTTCTAGAAGAAACAACAGCCGTATGTTCGGATGCTAATTCCAATGAAAGCAATAAAGATCAAGCCACATCCAACATTGATGGCCACGACGCCGGACATATGGAGTACATAAACATGATGATGATGGATATGGAAGTAGAATTCAACTTAAGAGGTGATGAAATTGAATGTGGTTGGTACAATGTCGTGTATGAGGAAAACATTGTCGAATTTGGAGATTATGAACAAATATATATTCCTTTATGGCAGTGAAATACTCCTTATTTTCTGAGAATCTGATACACACATCTAATCCATGTATACATATATGTATTGTCTACCTATCGCGACAATTGTTCTGTAAGCAAAAGATCTACCTGCCGGGGACACTGCATGCCTAGTTTGGACAATTTTATTTAGTCATATAAGGGTAAGTCCTCGAATTGGAGTAACTTGCCGTGATAAAGGGGTGTGCCTTGTAAAAATCAGACTCCTTTAAAGATTAATCTTAATTTTCCATATTTGGCACATACCTGTCTTACAGGCAGACTCACATTTCTCATATGCGAATGTTGTAATTTGGAAGGAATCGAGCCTTAAAGAGTACAAGTATAGCTTTATATATATAACTAGGAAACAATGCCCATAAACTGTTGAGTCCGAGGGTTTCTTCAGGTTTACAATGGAGAGAGAAAACCACTTCTCTTCTAAGAAATTCTAAGGTTCCATCTTCTGCTAACTGTAGTACCAGTATGTACTAGGAAATGAATATCGTGGCTTCACACTCATCGCCTGAAGGATAATATTTCATGTTGTTGGATCGTGTCTTCATTGCCTGCTTTTCTTTGTTATCTTTTTTTTTGGCGTCTATAGAGTGTTAACTCGAAAAAATGATGATGATACCTAGTTTATTGTCAAAGCACCACCCATGATGGGACAGACCCGACCCAAGGAATAGGCGGGTGAGACGCCTTCTAGGGCTCTATCGCCGGAGGTGGTGGAGGAGGCAACAAAATATTCTTTGTGCTCTAAAATTTATTGATATATATAGAATAGTGGGGCAGCTCATCCTCGGAAGTGGAAGTAGCTGGCTGGTTGAGATGTCTGAGCTGTCGGAAAGTGGTCCAGGTTCAATTCTGGGCAGTTACATGTTTTAAATCATCTCTTTGTTTGATTGGCTCGAAATTTCATATATAGTCTCTAGATAAGATCATCAGGACACTTGCATGGGTCGCATGTTCATTTGGACAAGTACCATGGATAGGTATTGGTCCATTTGGAACGAAAGAGTACCGGCCCGTGCACTTAGCATGTTTGGGGCTGTGACTTTTGTGGATGATTTGTCTGAAATTCATTATCTTATGCGCTCTATGAAGAGACCATCTGGAGTTAAGGAACTAACTTTTCTCCAGAAATTGTTGTGCGCTAATCGATTGTTGATTCTATTCTTCTAACTGGAACTCACCTTGATTATCCAAAATGGCTTTTCTATCTTAAAGTTTATACTCCGGACTTGGAGTGTGCTGTTGAGCCAAGAATGGCGAGTTTTTGTTGAGAGATGGTGGATCAGTATGAAAAGACAACGAGAGTAGGATCGAGTAATATGGAACTGAATGTATATGCCGAAGACTAGATGGTGTGATATATTATATGTAACAACCCGGAAAATCTGAAGCAGTTTAAAATTTTTAATTTGGCTATTTTAGTGGATTTTAAATATTTAAAATAAATATTTTAAATAATAATGACGAAAACGATGTTTGAATCGATCTTTGAAAATAATTATAATTACTTTGAATTATAAAGAAGGCCTTGGCGTAGTGTTAATGCAAAGAGGCCATGTAGTCGCTTACGCTAGCCGTCAATTGAAACCACATGAGAAGAATTATGTAACTCACGATCTAGAATTGCTAGCTATCGTGTTTGCTATGAAAATCTGGAGGCATTATCTATTGGGTGAGAAGTTTGAATTATACACTGATCATCAATCATTGAAATATTTATTCACCCAGAAGGATCTGAATATGAGGCAGCAGCATTGGTTAGAATTTCTCGCAGCTTATGATCTAGATATTTTATATACTCCGGGAAAAGCCAATGTTGTAGCTGATGCGCTCAGCAGGAAGAATGTGATCATCGCCAGTATTATCATTACACCATCGTTGATTGATAAAATAGCTATTCTTCAGAAAGACGATAGTTTTATTAAGGAGATGATCAGAAGAATTCAAAAGGGCGAAGTCTCTAGTTTCCAAGTTGATGGCGCAGGAGTTCTGAGGTTAAAAGGTAGAATTTGTGTTCCCGACAATCTTGATCTCAAAAGAGAAGTAATGGACGAGAGCCACCGTCTTATCAGGGTTTGGGGTCGTCACAAACGTGGTATCAGAGCTTTGGTTAAGCTTAGTTCTGGAATATAACATATTAACGAACTCATCATAAATAGAACCAGTAGTGTTCTAGGATGAGTAACTCATTACAGATAGGATCAGTAATATTCTAGTATGAGTATAACAGAATGAAATACACCTCAATAGACACATTTACATTCAAGTATATGCCTCTATGTTTTAAAATTACCTTTTTCTGTTGACCTGACACTTTGTCTGCTATTTGCAGACATAGAAAATGAGTGCCAGAAGCAGAAGAAATAATCCTATGTTTCAACAAATTAATGAGCCAGTTGTACTCCCTCAGCCAGGATCGGATATAGAAGCTCTATTGAAAAGATATCGAAATCTGGGTGGAGCACAATTCTCGGGCAATGAATCTACTATTCAAACTCAGGCTTGGATGAGTTCTGCTGAAAGAATTTTTGAAAGTTTCCAGCTGAGAGATGACCAGAAAAGATTAGTGGCATCTTGGGCGCTCGAAGAAGAAGCTTTAATCTGGTGGGAAATGGTTACTAAGGATAATCCAGAAGATAATATTACCTGGGATAGATTTAAAGAAATTTTCAGTAAAAGATTTATTCCTCGAGAAGCAACTAAGCGGGTAGGCGATGAATTCTAGTATCTGATACAAGGTGATATGAATATCCCAGAATATCATAAGAAATTCAATGAACTTTCTCATTTTGCCCCTCATCTAATTCAAGATCCAAAGAGGAAGAATCCGAGGTTTATAAACGGTCTTTAAAGAAAGTACCAAAATAGTGTGATGGGGCATGTGAAGTTTCCTTTTTCTAAAATGATATACATGGCTTATCAGTATGAAGATCTTGATAGGCGAGGCCTTTTTGTCGATGAAGAGGAAGTCAACACTAGCAGTAAAAGGAAATCTGAAGCTGATAGCCCAGAGACAAGTACGACGTCTGGGGAAAGAAAGAAACCTAAAGTCAATCGAAAGAAATTTAAATATGAGAAAGTACCAGGAAAACAACGATGTATAAATTATATAGTCGATGTATGAGTTATATAAGCGTTGTACACCTCATGTATAAGCGTTGTATAAGTTGTATATTCGATGTATAAGTTATATATGCGTTGTAAAAATTATATATGCGTTGAAATAAATTGAAAGGATAGTGAAGTGAGTTGAAATATATTTATATACGAATATATATATGTATACTCCCATCGTCCACAAACCATGGACGATATGTATTGGTTGTGATATTGTTTGGATTATTGGTTGATGTGAAATTTGGTGAATACCATGAATGGTTGATTGGAATTTATTGATTGTGATTGAAATCCCAATAGGATTAGTAGATGGGAAAATTCGCCTGCGTGCGAACTAGATATTGAAAATCCCCATTGTCAAAAACCGTGAGATTTTAAGGTAGAGCGAGGAGCCGTACTAGGGACGGTCCCGGTTTTAACTACCGTGCTGTTATGCTGCCGAAATTTTCAATAATATTCATGTGTTGGAATTATTTTCATGTGTTGAAACTATATTCGTGTGTTGAATAGAAATTCATGTGTTGAATAGAAATTCATGTGTTGAATGAGTTCGTGTTTTGAAATAAATTGTTTTACAATAAAAATCACATTTTTATTATGTATATAGCCTATATAGAATATTAGTATTCTAAACAAATTGTTTTAACACCAAAAATAACATTTTTACCTTATGTATAGACTATATAAAATAATCGTGTTTTGAAATAAATTGGTTTACAATAAAATCACATTTTTATTTTATATATAAACTATAGAAAATATTCATGTGTTGAATAAAGGACTAGAACGATAAAAATCATATTTTATTGTTTGTGTGAAGTCGAAAACGTTCATGTGTTGAATATATAGATTGAATAATAAAATCTACATTTTTATTGTGAATATGAAGTGTTAAAAATGGTGATGTGAGAAATAAATATTTTTGATGATAAAAATATCATTTTTATCAAATATATAAAGTGAATATGGTTTTGAAATCGAAGAAAGTATTATATTTATATATACATATATATAAATATAATTAAAATAAATCGAATAACGAAGCTGCAGTTCGTGTTTTGAAACCGTGGTTTCAAATGATTAGTGCGGGAGATCCGACCATCAGATTTTCCCGAAACCGAAACCGTCAGATTCGCTTTGGAAATATCTTTCCAACGACACCAACTTTGTGAAGATCCAATGGTTGGATTGTCTGGAATGTTTAATTTAAATCTGAAGAAAAACAGCGGCAAAATCAATTATATTTATATATATATAAATATAATTAAATGAAATCGAATAACGACGCTGTAGTTCGTATTTTGAAATCGTAACTTCAAACGATTAGTGCAGGAGATCCGACCGACGGATTTTCCTGAAACTGAAACCGTTAAATTCGTTTTGAAAAGATCTTTCTAATGATATAAAACTTGTGAAGATCAAACAGATAGATTTTCAGATATGTGTAAATCAAATTTGAAGAAAAACAGCGCCACGGCCGCGTTATGGCCTGAAGCGTTGTTTTGAATGAATTGGCTATTTTTAAATAAATAAAAATAGCGATAAATCGTGATAAAATAGTATAAACGATATGGAATGGAAATAAACTGAATTTGCTCGGTTTATGTGATATTTGGTGGTTGAATGTGTTTGGCGTGAACATTACCTTAAAGAACAGAATTAGTGATATCGAATAATTTAACCATTGAAATGAATTGATTTGAAATTCTAAATATACGTGAAATAATTGAAAAGGCTGAGTTAATTCTCATTTCAAATAATTGATCGACGAGTGAAAGTCGAAGATATGAAGACGGTGCAAGACCGATGATCTTCACGTCGAATGGAGGGGTGCTACTGATGCTCATGATGGGAGTAGCTACCTTGATGGGGCTGAAGTAGTAGCCACCCGGACGTACTTGTTGATTGTACGGATATGCGAGGTATTGAGTGCCTCCGGTTTCATTCAAACCCAGAATGAACGTGTAAATGGACTGTGTGTCTGACATTGGATTTTGTTCTGTGTTGATTGATCTCTATTAAATATATATCTGTTTGGCGGCAGAGAATTTATTCTCTTGCTTAACGCCCTTCTTTGAGACGTACGAGCTCAGAGGTTATATATCGATAGAAATCAGTCACATGGAGTGAATTGCCTGTGTAGCATGCCTAAGTGGCAGATGAACAAGGCTTCTGTTGAAAAGCAAATCTTGTGGTTGATGATCAAAGCATGGCCTGTGTGGCATAGCTTTGTGTATAGCATTGTTTCGCGAGCCTCACACCCCCGTATGAACCAAAAACGGGAGAGGACTGCAGGGAGGACATGCGTTTCCTTCTAGCTAGGAGTTGTGTCGGTGTTTTTACACGGCCTGGCATTTTACTTATGTGGATGATGGATAGCGAGGCGCCTCAGATATATCGGTCGATCCGAGATCGATGGAGTCATTGGGCTCATTGACGCCCCATAGGGCGGGGAAACGCAGTGTTCAGGCATTTTAATCCACATTGGTGGACCGGCCCTGAAGATCCAAGGGTCACTCGAGCTCTGATCCTGAGACACGGGCTAGAGCGGCTCGAATTCGGTGAGGACTATCTTTTGCCTCGGTTCATGACGGAAATCCAATTTCCAAATACGACACCGTGCAGTTTTGATTATATATATATATATATATATATATATATATATATATGGCGACATGATATATGGTACCCATGCCGTCATATACACTAGCAATAATATTAAATGATTTGTTTTGCTCGTACCAAGCATATTTTGGCCATTATAACGTAAAACTCTATCCTCCGGTTTGTGTTGCATTGTGTGGTGGGAACTGAGTCTTATAATGGCTTCATTTTTATAAAAAGCATTGCGATGTTTAAAAGATTTATTTGTTTTAAAGCACTGGCAATCCAATGGAGTAAACCCGTTCCGCGAAAGTGGCATGGTCCTATGATTGGCCATATTATAGAATGTGTTAATTAGATTTCTCATACCAGTCCCGTGACTGACTCGAAGTTTGTTTCACTTGCAAACTCGGGTGCCCTTATTTCTACACGGGCAGCCATGTATTCAGGTTTTAGCAGGCTCTTTCTGGATAGCTGGAGCTGAAGAAGGATTCTATCATTTATCTCTTTTTATGTTGTTCAGCTCCTGTTGTACATATTATGTTTTCTTTTCCGCTTTAGACATTTTATGTATAGCTGAACTGTATTTTGTACTAAGTATGATCCTATATACTGTGTAACTCTAATGATTTTATTTATCCAGTGTATTCTATTGTACATTATTTGGTGTATTTATTTATTTCTGTTCTGCTATTATCTGTTTATATGTTATATTCCAAAGATTACCCTCGCCACCGTCTTATCGGGGTTTGGGGTAGTCACATTATACTTGATATAGTTATGCAAGTAAGAATTTAATGAGATAAATATTAAAGTATCATAGATAAGCAATATGTAAATGCAGTAAATAAAAATAAACGACACCAGGAATTTTTATACTGGTTCGGAGCACCGTCCTACGTCTAATCCCAGAATCCTTTTGGAATTTCACCAGGCAATACCCTTACTTCACATGGAGGAACATGTTAACACACACCCGAGCAGTTGAACAAGATTTCTTGCTTGAGCAGTGGAACAGGACTTCATAAATACAACAGTAGCTTTGACTATATGTGTGTTCTAGGTAACACTAATTAGTCACACTTTGAGTACACCCTTCCTATAATCTTATGCTCAAATATATGAAGTTTATGTGGAAATTTTAAAGAAGTAAATCACTTTTGAATCAAGAAGTATGAATATGAAATCAAAGATTCAAGTGATGGAAGATAATTTGAGAGCTTTTGAATGCACAAAATATATATAGATTAGAGTCAGAAATTAGAGCAAGAAGAACTAGTGATTTCGAAAGTGATATTGAAGTGTTTAAACAGGGTATGAAGAGTAGTAATCATTTGTGAAGAGATTCAATTAAAAGAGGTGTCCATCTCTCATGGATTTGGATCGAACATCTTCATGAAAGGAAGTGTCTCTTCGTTGAAAAATGGAAGTAGATTTGAATCAATCAGTTGGTAAAAAACGACCAGTTAACTTGTAAAAAATTGATCGGGTGTATATATATATATATATGCGCACAAGTGCACAGAACTGTGCATATTCATGCATACCAGTCGACTGGTATACAATGGACCGGTCGACTGGTCTGTGCATATTTGCACAGTCTTGGCACCTGTGCCAATATGCGGATCTTGTTTTGTAAGTGTGTAGTAATATCTGAGAATAAACTTTGACAAAATATAACACACCTAACACTTAATTTAATAGATAATCATACATTGTGAGCTTTCCATACTACTTCTTCTTAATCTTCTTCTTCTTTCTTGTCATGAATCAAAAACTCAATAGCTAACATGGTACCGGTCCGTGGATGATGGATCGGTACCGATTTTCTTACTTAACAAAATTTTTTGGTGCTTCTTCCCCCTTTTAAACACTATCCGATCCATTCTTATTTTTGTTGCCGATAGCCTAGGATTTCGATCTTTCCAACTCTTCTGCTGCCGACCCATCAACTCTGCACCGCCACCAATCATCTGAGGCACCGCGGATCACCTAGATCATTGGACCTCGTCTTGTGGTTCTTCCGACCCTCTTTGTATAACTCCATCTATCAATCACTTGGTTTCGGGTAATTCTCCCCAAAATTAGCTTGTTCGACCCCCGTTAGATCTGAATTCGACCCATTCCGGTCTACCATGATCTGTTACCACCCATATGTGACTCCTCTTTGCTGGATTTAGACTAGTTTGCAATTAAAGTTAGGGTTGTTTGGTTTTCTGGGTTTTAATACTTCTATTCAGGGTCGAAATTAACGGTCCAGTCATGGCTTCGACAACATCAACAATGGCTTGGGTTTTGAAATACAAGGAGTTACACAAAGCTTCTACTTTTTATCGATGACACTCGTGGGGCTTGAACCATATGAATGTAAAATACATGCATATGACTTTATCGGTAATGTGGCTTGGATTAACTTTGGCCAGCGATGACATGTATGCTTACTTCTCATTAAAAACGTGAGCCTAGTGAACCTTGGACCATTGCCATCAAAAATACAATTTTTATTACTAAATTAAACTGAATAGATGACTACGACATACTAATTCAAGAATAGGAATTTCAGAATTCTCTTGGACGAATAAGTTTGATTAGCACCAATCTTGACCCTATTAGCTAAACCACCCAACTCTGCTTGCTTATATTGTCTTTAATATGTGAGCGCTTCTTGCAAACCTGTAACAAAAGAGATTTTTGCGCCAATTCAAGAGACACATTCATTGCCCGTTGCTTAAGTCGACAACAAATTAGTCTAGTCAAAGGAAATGAAGTGTTGAAAGTTCTTTTATGCTTAAATGGCCCATTTCCGTGAACTCGTTTCTTTTGAGGATTTATACTCTATCGGATAGGTTTCACTGAAAATGTGACACTACACTTGTACATGGTGACGTTTGAGATTCGTTAACCGACTCACACCAGCTTTGAACTCCAAGCGCCATACCTTCATACAACACTTATACACTTATAGGTCTGATTATTCTAAACACAAAGTTCATTATGTTAAATGACTTCTCAACCTTCATAACTTCATCAATCCAGAGAAGGTGATTCTACTCAAATTCAAATTCAATCTACCTCCAACGACATTCATTGTGTGAAAACAGGAGCCCCTTCTCACGTTGCCCCCGGGAGAGCTATCATAGCAACATGGCATGTAATTGGTTGATCTTACCCTATTCTTAGACTCATTGTGAATCCTTCGGAGAGATGGTGACCCACCGGATGCTACAACATGTTTGTATATGATTTGGCATTCCAGAAGAGGATGTCTAACTACCCGAGAAGGATGAAGTAGCCGATCGTCCTCTTGTTGAATTTACTTCTTGTCATCACTGTATCTTTTCGCATGGCGCCGTTCCACCTTTTAATCCCTTTTTGTAGTCAATACTTGAGGAATCAGGAGCCTCACCTTATCAGTTGCACCTGAACGGTTATGCCATGCTCACTGGTCTATACGTACTTTTCATGGGAACTTTAAAGCATGCACCCAAGTTCGAAGAAATTCGCAATCTTTGCACTTTTAAAAGGAGGAAAGGCTGTCCTTCTTTGATTTTTGTTGAGGCTGCCGAAAACTAGAAGCTCATCCTTGGTTTACAAGACAAGATCCACCCTTTCATGAACCTGTTTTTCTACGTCAAATTTTCGATGGGTTTCAATAGGTTTTAGACAAGAAGGGGTGAGTGTTTGATTTGAGGGCACTTTCCTTATTGAAGTCATGAGTCTGCAATATTCTAACTCAACTTCCTCTTTCTCTTTTACCTCTACTGTTTTCCCTCCCAAGTTAAGGATTCCAAGAACTTGCCGAAGTTTGAATCGTTAAAAGTTGTTGATGAGGATGAGAGACAGAAGGATTTCTGACCTCAATATGAATTCTTTCATCAATTCGGCTTCTTGGAAGCTTCTCGGTTGGTTATTCCTCGAGAGGTTTTGACCTCTGTTCGTGTTATGATTGATGACCCGTCTATCCAACAGGCGGAAGAGGGAAAAGTGAAGGGGAATACCCTTGAAGATGTTCCTGTTACTGAAGAATTGGGTCAGCGGGCTGATAAGGAACAAGGCACTCCTCATAGGATGTCACCCATTAAAGAAGGTGATGACGGAGGATTTATACAATGCGAGGGGAAGGCACTTGCAGATGCTGATATAGATAAAAAGGAGGGAGTGTTTTTGGGTGATAGTGACATAAGCATATGTAATAATGAATAAGGCCCTCTGTTTGAAAATTCTTCTAGTAGAGAATCTGTCAGCAATGAGTCTAATGCTGATTATGGTGGTACATATGTTGATGATGCCCAAACTCCCTCGATCGGACTTTCTCACTCAAAATTTAGGTGGGAATGGCCAGGACATTTTTGGTGACATGAATGACATGTACACGACCCCTCCAAAAATTTCAAGAAAGATCCCACGCCGATTACTCCTGCGACTCCAGTTCGGGCACTCCTATGATATCCAGTTCGGGAACTTTGAAGTTTTCTTTACGTGCCCCGAAATGTATTTCCATGCTCTCCGAGACTCCTACGATTTCCTCTGTACTAACTGGTCTGTAGAAGAGCCGGGTTTAGATAACACTCACATACCTTTTTAACCACGCATATTTAACCCTAGTGTTCCTTCTGTTCTTCTATCTTTGTTTTTGACTTTGTTGCTAATTCGAACTTCTTTTCCTTGCAAATCCCGCCATGAGTCATCAATACGACTGTTATTATGATTTCCAATATTGTGCCTCTAAGGGTTTCAGGGACTCAGTCGCTTTTATCCAAGACGTTATGAGACAGATGAGGAGAAGAGAGAAAAGCACACGAGGAGCATGATTGCAAGGTTTAGGAAGAGCGTTATAGGAGGGACCGCGAGGGAAGGGAGAAGAGATATCGCGAACGTCGTGATCGTATCCAAGAAGATAGGCATAAGAAGCACGAAATGGATGACAAGAAGAAAGATACTAACTCTGAAGAGACATCCAAGTGTGCCAAAATCGACCAAAGCTCGGTTCTTTCTGCTACAACATCTGCCGCTCTTGCCTCTGTTGGCCCTGCTGGTTCCAATCCTCTGGCCACTACTTCGGATAAGACAAAAGTCTATGCGGTCGTATAGAGGCCTCCCTACCCGCTTCAAAAGCTGCCTAGTCAAATATCATAGAGATTTCCAGGGTGGTTCCTAAATAGATTGCGTTTTGACTTGTATATCACTCCAATCAACAATGAGAAAATGTTGAAGAATATCGAGCTTTATAAGAGTGATGTAGAGAAACTCTCTAATTGGCAGGAACTGATTTCGGAACTCCAAAGAGTTAATTAGTTGAATTACAAGACTCAGCTCATAATGAAAAGCAATCATACTGAATGGGAGAAGGTCCTCAAAGAGCGATATGGGGAAATTTATCACATCACTACTGCTTATGAGGAAATAGAGGCTGCTAAAAGAAAAGCCGAAGAAGACTGGTGGCCACGGTTCAACCTCACGAACAAAAGGTGACCTTAATAAATTATCAATTATGCGATGCTCATGCCATGCAAAAATGGGCCGAAGATTTATTGGATGTGCAGAAGAGAACCGTCGAGGATTATCGTAAGCAGGTGGGAAACCTTACCATAGCACTCAACAACGAGTCTCTTGAAAATGTAAGATTAAAGGACCAACTTGCCAAAGCCCATAAAGAGCATGATCCGGCCAGGCAAGAAAATGTCGTCTTTGAGGGAAACTACGCTGGTACCATGAGGAATCTCAACGCCAATACGTTTGAGTTTTATATTCTTTGTGTCATGGGCATTGGTAGTTTGGAGTTTTTGGAGGAGTGGTATCACGGTACTTTGGCTGAGGTGTGGGAGGAGCATCTGAAATGAGCGGTTGTTAATGTTGTGTATACAGAGGAGGAGCTCATGGACTTCTATTTGGATAATGACTCCCGTGGTGTCTCACCAAAGAACAAGAGGAATCAAGGCATGAGAGAGAGTCCACCACTGCCGTGGGAGCCAGGCCTTCTGACGAATTTCATTCTGATCCCTAAAAAGTTTTGAATGCTTCCCTTCACCTTACGGACCCTTCTCATGTCAAAGTTGTTACTGTCGAGGCCACTACCATTGTTACTGCTACTTCTGTCGAATCTACTCTTACTGTCGTGGCCCTTGTTGATGTTTCCACTCGAGCGACTTCCCCTCTGACAAAAGCTACCATTGATGCAAATGCTGGGACAAAATTATCGAGTGATGAAGGCAATGACCAAGATGTGCAAGACTTTGAGATTGCTGCGCGGGTATCCTCGAAAGCCCGTAATGCTTATATTGTCTCTGACTCGAGGGATTACTTTCCTTTCTCGTTCGAGTTTGATGATTTTCTCGCTCAATTTTCACTTAATATAGGATTGGGCCTACCAGACTCTTTCCCTTTTGCTGCTGGCACTACTGCAATTTTTACTTCCTCGCTGCTTGTTACTATAGACTCTGCGCAAGTAGTCACCACTTCTCGGATGATATTGCTCTCATTACCCTTGCCTCGGCTTCTACTCCCGCCTCTTATCCAGGGTCACAATTTGAGCAAATTGCTGCTTTATAATGCCTGAATGATACAACAATTTCTTCTGGAGGTAGCAGAGAGCCTACTGAGGATAAAGAGACCGTCGAGGGTTGTTTAATTGCAGAGTGCAAGGATTCTTCTTTAGGGAGCGATAAAAATTCTAAGGGAGAAAGTGGTGGGAAGTGTAGTGCACGCAATAAGTCAAAGGCTTCTCCCATTACTGGCGATGAGGGGAGACCTATGATCCTAGCTTGTTCGGCTTACACTTCCGCTCCACCGACAAGGCCTGCTAACCTGATGATTAAATCAAGCGAAACTTTGAAAGGTGGGAAGAAAAGGGACCGATGCTTTAGCTTTTGTATTTTTCTTTTGTTCGTCGTGGTTATGCGAGCACCGACCCTTGCCACTTTTGTGACTTGACATAATCATGTACATGATTGCTATGAATAAAATCTGGTTTACTTGTTGTACATCCCTGTATCACTTTTGCTACATAGTTCTTTATGTACTTTCTTATTTTCCATATTTTACTTTACTACAGCCCTTTTGCCTTTTTATGATATGCCTTTGGCTCATCGCAGTATTGAGATAGCCTTATGGTGTGCCTTTGTTTTGATGTCGTTCTGGGTCATTATAAGTAGTATTTCCCCATACAATGGGTTGTTGTGAACACTGCGATGAACTCGAATCTTAATTTCCTATGCGTATTGTCTAGTTTCGCCAACCATTTTATGCCTTGGATTTTCGGGATTTCTAACCAATTATCGGTTGTTGGTGTCGCTCTGAGTCATATTCATTTGACGTTTCAACCGAGTTCCCCCGTGCAACGAGCTCTTTTATCCACTCAATGTTTATCGGTCGTCACGTGCCTTTCTTCAGGGTCGGGACCCGCTTGGGCCGGTCGTGTTTTCCGAGGCCAGGCTCTTCTAGATGTATACAAGCACCTCATAGAAGAGAGGTTTTACGGACTCGATGTTTATCGATCGTTGCATGGTTTTATCCGAGGTGGGGATTCGCTTGTGTCGTTCACGTTTCCAGAAGCCGAACTCTTTTGTTGTATGTATCGAGCGCCTCATGGGAGTGAGGATTTTATCCGCTCGATGTTTATCGATCAGCACGTGCCTTTATTCGGGTAGGTAATAACTTGTTCCGGTCGCGTTTCCCAAGGCCAGACTAGTCACGATGTATATTAAGCGCCTCATAGGAGCGAGGTTTTTTCCCACTCAATGTTTATCAATCGTCACGTGCTTTTACCCGTGGTTGGGACTGGCTTATATTTGTCGTGTTTCCCGAAGTCGAACTCTTTCTCGGTATATATCGAGTGCCTAATAGGAGCAAGGTTTTTGTCCTTTATCAATTGTCACATGCTTTTACATTCATCATGATGTATATTGAGCACCTCATAGGAGCGAGGTATTCTTTCATTGCGCGATCATTAGTGACCTCTTTGAGATTGCCCTCACAGATCAGATATCTTCTCGCACTTTCGCTAACTTGCTTTTCTATGTATGGATCATCATGAGGGTAGCTCTTCCGAGGGTCTTGACTTTTTTTGTAAATCGCGTTCGCGTAGTTAGACTTATTGCCTGCAAAATTAATTTGACTTTAATGTTTTGAAATATCAAACTAAAATACAAAAACTTTACAAGTTCATAGTCACAATCATTTAGAAGAAGGTTTTATTGGTAATCAAAATAGCATAAGTTTGGATACAATGCCCCGACATGAGCAGTGGCTTATTCTAAGCAGGAAAGGGAAAAGCAATAACAACATTAGAACTTCCAAACATCTTTTTAAAGTAAAATAAGGACGCAGGTGGTCACTGCTCCAGGCCTGGGGAATCGGGATTCCATCCATTGTGGCTAATTTGAACGTGTTATCGAATAGCTCTTGCCTGATTACATAAACTCCGTCCTAGTTTGGCCCGAATACTCCATTTTTGGTCATTATCTTTTCCAGGACGAGATCATTAGTTCTGAAAGTACGATGGCTGACTTTTGAGTTGAAATGTCTTGCCACCTTTCTTTGATGCGCTACCAGCCTGAGTTCTTCTTCCTCCCTCTTTTCATTAAGTTGATCGAGAGCTTCCAATAGCAATTGCTCATTTTTGGCTTGACTAAAATGAATCCTCCGTTGGGTCGGGACTTCTAGCTCCACTGGTATCATTGCCTTTGAACCAAATGCAAAAGAAAAAGGGAATTCTTAGTCGTAGATTTGTGAGTTGTTCAATAGCCCATAGTGCAAGTGGTAACTTGTCCATCCATCCTCCTATAGCTTTGATTAACCGCTTTTTGATGGTGGATTTAATGATTTTTTTGACTGCCCCTTACCCGTTTGTCTGCGGGTGAGCCACGACTACAATTTGTTTCTTGAATTCGATACCGCTTATAGAAGCTCTAAAACTCCTCACTCTCGGATTATGTTCAATTCTCGGTGATTATCTTTTGCGGAATTCCAAAACCTGCAAATGATGTTTTTAGTGACAAAGTTAATAACCTTTTTAGCAGTAATTGTGGCTAGCGGTTTTGCTTTGGTCCATTTCGTGAAATAGTCTATAAGAACTATCGCATATTTGGTGCCTACTTTGGCTATTAGTAGTACTCCGATCAAATCGATACCCAATATTGCAAATGGCCATGAGCTGACCATGTGTGTCCGTTTGGATGATGGGGCTCTTGGGATTTTGGCAAATCTCTGAAAATTATCACACTTTTAGGCGTAGTCTGAGGCATCCCTGTTTACTCCAGGCCAGAAATAACCATATAGAAGTATTTTATTTACCAGAGTTTGACAACCGTAATGGTCCCCACATTCACCCATTTTTTTTGCTTCAACCTGGGTTATGCATCGTGGCAATGGCATAGAAAATCTCCTTCTATATAACTTTCCATCTTGCGTGATAAACCTCGGGGACTTTATAAGCAACCTCTTTTGTTTTATCTAATTTGAAGGGAGCGTTTTGTTACACAGATATTCCTTTATATGGGTTATCCATGATTCTAGTTCTTCATAAGTTTCCATGACGTACTCGACTTCCATTTCACTAATACTTGGATCATTAAAGACATGCACCAGCAACAAACCCAAAAATTGTGCATCTCCCGAACTAGCATACTGCGCAAGCTAATCGGCCTTCATATTTTTCTTCCTCAAAATGTAAGAAACGGTGCAATATTCGAAGTCGTTGATAAGCCCCTACGTTTTGGATAAATACGAAGCTAGATTTCCTTCCTTTGCTTGGAACTCTCTTCTGACTTTACACACCACAAGCTGTGAATCACTGAAGATTTAGAGGGTTCACATATTTAACTCTTTGGCAATTCTTAGTCCAACAATTAGAGCTTTGAATTCTACTTCAATTAGTAACTGGGAACTTCAACCGTAATGCATAATAAACTGAATGCCCCTCGGGAGTCTCTAGGACCACGCTGGTGCCAGAAAAGTACTCGTTTAATGCTCCATCAATATACAACTTCCACTGCATGCTTACCTATATTATTTCTTCCCCATCATCCTCCCGAAACGTAAATTTTACGATGAAATCGGCTAAAGCCTGTACATTAATCGCTCTCCGGGGATAATATATTATTTCCTATTGGCATAAAATGTTCCTCTTCAACAATCGACCCAAAGTTTCCGGGCGAAAAAAAGACTTGCTTCAATGACTAATCGGTGGTTACCTTGATCAGATGTGCTTGAAAATATGATTGTAACTTTCTTGTTTAAATTAACAAACAATAGGTCATTTTTTCGAGTTTGGGGTAGTTCTTTTCGACCCTAGTAAATCTCTTACTAATAAAGTGCGTAGGCCACTGAACGTATGATTCTTCCCGCACCTAAGCTACACTTAAAGCATGGGGGGAACAAACAAATAAATAAATCCTCCCCGTCTCCCGATTTAGAAAGCATTGGTGGGGCCTCCATATGTCTTATCAATTCCTCAAAAGTGATCTGACATTCTGTAGTCCACTCAAAGTTCTTTTTTCCTTTCTTTAAGGCATCAAAGAAAGGAATACATCTATCAGTTGCTTTTGAGATGAATCTACTCAATTCCACGATTTTTCCATTGAGGCTTTGGAGTTCTCTCTTATTCCATGGAGCCCTTACCTCTCTCAAGGCTATGATTTATCTTGGATTCGCCTCGATACCTCTCGCACTGACCATAAAACCCAAAAATTATCTGGAGGAGACTCCGTTGATAACAAGATTTTGATCGATGCCAATGAGTGAAGTTGCAATGAGAATCACGTCATAGAGATAAGGTTATATATATACACATTGAGTTGTGTTAGAATTGTATTAAAATCTATCCTCAAGTATACATGAATGTGCAAAACTAAGCAATATATATATATATATATATATATATATATAAACCTTCAAAAGTCGGATATATGTAGAAACTGGCCTACAAGTCGACTAGTAGAAAAAGGACCAGTCAACTAGTCAGCCTGTTTTTGCATATAACGGCTAGTTTTGAAAATTTTATTTAAACGATTTAATTCTACCAGTCAACTGATGATTTTTTAACCAATCGACCTATTCGACCCAGAAACTATTTTATGAAGAGTCACCATCTTTCATGAAGAGATTCCTCTTCATTAATCAAAGGAAATGGACATAACTTTTTATAGAAACTCTTCATGAAGGATTGCTACTCTTAACCTATTATATAAAAAACTTCAATCATGTTTTACAATCACCGAATTTTACTGATTTTACTGATCATCACTCTGTTCTCTCTATTTACTTCTTTGCAAATAAAAAGCTCTCCAATTCAAATACTTGTTGAATCCTTGAATCGATTTAATATCACTTAATTCAACAAGCAATCTTCTTCCTTAAAACTTCGCATTCAAATCAAATACTCGAGGATCAGATTATAGGAAGGTTGTACTTAAACTTTTGGCTATCCGTGTTAATTCAAGAACACAAATCAAAAGTCATATACTTGTAATTTTTGAAGACCTGTGTAGTTGCTTAGGTGAGAGCCATCCTTGTTGGGGCTCGGGTGTACTGACCTATTCCTCCGGGTTAAGAGAGGGCGTTGTTAGTGAATTCCGAAGAGGAGCTCCAGGACTGGACGTAGGAGGGAAGTCCGAAACAGTATAAAAATTCCTAGTGTCACTTTACTTTATTTATCACATTTACTTTGATTGTGATAAATCTCTATAACTTAGGTTTTACCTGCGTAACTACTGCATAACAATTAGTTAGCATATCACATATATTTCCTCTATATCAATATAAGATGCTTTTAAGTCGTACACATCGACCTTTTCATTTGGTATCAAAGCAAGGCCATCATATAGCCGTAAAACCGTTATTTGACATTTAGATAATATGGATAACAATACTAGTACTAGCAATAACACCAGATATTCCGAAGACCAATCAACTGCTAGACCACCCTTCTTTAATGGCATGAACTATAGTTACTGGGCTACATGAATGAGGATATACATGCAAGCAAATAGTTTTGATGCATAAATATCTCTCAAAACGAATACACACAACCTACTACAGTATTCATAGAATGGTCTGCATTAGAAAAAGCAGAGGCCAGTGCCAATGCTAAGGCTATGAACATGTTGCATTGTGCTTTAGATAGAAATGAGTTCATTCGGATTTGTATGTGCAACACTGCATATGAAATATGGAGAACACTTAATATTACTCATGAAGGTACTAACAGAGTTAAACAAAGCAGAATATATATGCTCAATAATTAGTTTCAAAATTTCAAGATGAATGAAAATGAATACTTAAATGATATGTATTCACGTTTTCAAAACATCTATCATTCTTTATTAGGACTAGGAGAAAAGTATTCCGACTTTGACATAGTATCAAAATTTTTGAATTCTTTAACACGTGAATGGGAGAGAAAAGTATTAGCAATCGAAGAAGCTAATGATCTCTTTGCCATGAAACCAGAAAAATTGATCGGTAATCTAATTCTTCTGAAGTGAGTTTGCAGGCAAAGAAAGCACAAGTACAAGATAAGAAAAATTTAGCTTTCCATGTAGAAAAAGAAGATTCCAATTCAGATGAAGAAGATATAGCTTTTATTGCTAAGAATTTCAGAAAATTTCTAAAATACAGAAAAAGTCAAAGCAAAAATATAAAGAAGAATTCATCAAAAGAACCTGACCCTGCTCTAGTAAAATGCTTCAATTGTCACAAGACCGGACATTATTAAAAGAATTGTCCATAGCTAAAGTAAAAATCGCAAAAATGAAAAATCAAAGAGACGAGCTTTTTCAGTCACTTTCGATAACTCAAATTCATCTTCTAAAAGTGATAGCGACAGTGATAGTGAGCAAGCAAACGTGTGCTTCATGGCTAAGGATAATAATATAAGTGATTTTACTTTTGGTGAATTAGTAGAACTCAATACTGAAATTTTAGAATCTAGGAAAATGTTTAAGCGAAAGTTTAAACAAGCTAATGAAGATAAAAATAAGCCAAATTTGAGAGAGGCCTTTTGAAAGATGAGAAGGAAATCTTAGAAGAAGAAATTAGAAAATTACAAGACTCTCTTTCAATTGCAAATTCTCAAATTTCTCTGTTAAGTCAAGAAATCAGACTCAAAAGAATAAAATTGATTTATTAGCATTTGAAAATCATGATTTAAATACTAAAATTAAAATTATAGAGTTAGAAAACTCTAGTTTAAAAACTAAGTTAGAAAGTATTTCTAAAAATGTAAATAATTTTAACAAGGGTAGAGAGAATTAATCTAAAATATTAGAAAATTCTCAACCTGCTTTTAGTAAAAAAGGACTTGTGTATAATAAAGAAAGTAACTCAAAAAGGAAATCCAATTTAAAAAATTCTAATATTAAACCGAAAATTTCTAGTAGTAAAATAAATATTTCTACTAAGAAAAAATATTCAGAAAATATTAGTATATGGATTCCTAAGACAAATAATATTCTTGTTATGAAGAAATATATTAAAAAATTTAGATTCTATACATTATAATAATGATTATTTTTTCAAAAAGGAAACTAAGCCCTCTTGGGTTTGGCTTCCTAAGAACTAACCCTTAGGACCCTAACGGAGGAAGTGGGTAACATGTTAATTTATATTGTTTTGCAGGTAGCACTAAAATTTATGACTAGCTTGTCCAAAAAAAGGAACTCTCAAACACTTACTCTTTTCTGAAAGTATTTTGTTTACTTAAACATTCTATAATTTCTATAGTTTTAGTTTTACATAATATAATTGCCATTTAAATAGATATACTATAAGTCGGTTCCTTATACAAATCATAAATTACTACCGAGTTTTGCAAAGAATATATGCAAGTAGCTAGAACATAAGGAAGGATTTCATCTACAATTACTCTTTTCACTAAGTAGGAAGTATGTAGAAAGTATTATTTGCTTTAGTATCTTTTCGAACTCATATTTTGGTTGTGTAATAACTTTTATATTTTGGTGTTGTAATAATATACATTTGGAACCTCTATGTTTTTGGATGAGCTAAATATTATGTTTGCTTAAAAAGATGATGTGTTTAATTTATTCGATTATTCTGAGCTTATGGTGTCTTAATTTCTTTTTAATCGATGACAAAGGGGGAGAAATATCTCTATATCTCTCATGCTTATACCATTCTTATGTTTCCATGCTAATATACTCTTATGTTTTCCGTACTATTGGAAACTTTGTGCTAACATTTGTTAATGCAGGATTCAAATGGTAAGGTTATAAAATTATGAATAACGAATTATTGTAGATATTCAGGAGGAGCTAAACATTTAGGGGGAGAAAATTAGATATGTTGTCATCAATCAAAAAGGGGGAGAATGTTGATAACAAGATTTTGATCGATGCCAATGAATGAAGTTGCAATGGGAATCACATCATAGAGATAAGGTTTATATATATATATATATATATATATATATATATATATATATATATATATATATATATATATGAGGCACGCTCCAGAGCACCCCATTTTTTTAGCCTCCCATTAGCACCTCAATTTGAGCCACATATTTATTGTAAAATAAGTTAGTGGGGGGAGAGAGAATTAGTGGGGGAGAGAGAACGAGAATGTGTAGTTGAAATCAGGGGGGCTAAAGGGGTGTTGACTATTTGGGGTGCTCCTGATCCTATCCCTATATATACACACACACACACACAAATTGAGTCGTGTTAGAATTATGTTAAAATCTATCCTCAAGTATACACGAATGTGCAGAACAAAGTAATATATATATATATATATATATATATATAAACCTTCAAAAGCCAGATATATGCAGGAACTGGCCTACTAGTCGACTGGTGGAAAAAAGACCAGTCGACTGGTCAGCCTGTTTTTGCATATAACGGCTAGTTTTGAAAATTTTATTTATATGATTTAATTCTACCATTCAACTGATGATTTTTAACCAATCGACTGATTCGAACCAGAAACTATTTTATGAAGAGTCACCATCTTTCATGAAGAGATTCCTCTTCATTAATCAAAGGAAATGGACATAACATTTTGTAGAAACTCTTCATGAAGGATTGCTACTCTTATACTATTATATAAACAACTTCAATCATGTTTTACAATCACTGAATTTTACTAATTTTACTAATCATCACTCTATTCTCTCTACTTACATTATTTGCAAATAAAAAGCTCTCCAATTCAAATACTTGTTGAATCCTTGAATCGATTTAATATCATTTGATTCAACAAGCAATCTTCTTTCTTAAATCTTCGCATTCAAATTAAATACTCGAGGATCAGATTATAGGAAGGTTGTACTTAAACTTTTGGCTCTCCATGTTAATTCAAGGACACAAATCCGAAGTCAAATACATGTAATTGTTGAAGACCCGTGTAGTCGCTCAAGCGAGAGGCATCCTTGTTGGGGGATCGGGTGTACTGACCTATTCCTCTGGGTTAAGAGAGGGCGTTTTTATTGAGTTTCGAAGAGGAGCTTCGGGACTGGACGTAGGGCGGGAAGTCCGAACCAGTACAAAAATTCATGGTGTCACTTTACTTTATTTATCGCATTTACTTTGATTGTGATATATCTCTATAACTTAGGTTTTGCCTGTGTAACTAGTGCATATCAATTAGTTAGCATATCACATATATTTCCGCTTTATCCATATAAGATCCTTTTAAGTCATACACATCAACTTTTTCAGACTCCGGATGAACACTTAAACGGACTTAGCTTCACTTCGTATTTTCTCAGAATTCCAAACATCTCAGCCAAATTATCCATGTGATTGATTGCCCTTTGGGATTTAACTAGCATATCGTCTACGTATACTTCCATAGTTTTTTCCAATATGGGATTTGAACATCATGTTGACCAGTCGCTAGTAAGTTGCTCCTACATTTTTCAAGTGGAATGACATCACTCAATAGCGTACAACCCCAAGTCTGCAATAAAGATGGATTCTCCCGGTTAGGCTCGTGCATCATAATCTGATTATATCCTGAATACATATACATAAAAGATAATAGTTCATGCCCTACTGTCTCATTCACAAGTTAATCAATCCGTGGCAATGGGAAGCTATTTTTGGGACATGCCTTGTTGAGATCTGAAAAATCAATGCACACTTGCCACTTGCCATTCTCTTTCTTAACCAATATTGGGTTGGATACCCAATCCGGATATATTGATTCTTTAATAAACCCACTCTCTATCAGCCAATCAACATCCTCTTTTAGGGCCACTGATCTTTCTAGACCTTGGGTCCGTCTTTTCTGAATTATCGGTGTGTATCAAGAATAATTATTCAGAGCTTGGCTTGCCACCTTCGGTGAGATCCCATGCATATATGCATAGCTCCAAGCGAAAACATCCATGTTGGCTTTGAGAAAAACTATCAATTTTTTCCTATCCTCATACCAAGTTGCGATCCAATGTTTAATGCTCGAGTTTAGGTCATTTGGGTGCACTGAGACAAGCACCATCATCTCTACGGGTATGCCTGGTTATTCCCATCACTGTTCTTTCGGGGATCCATAACTTTACGATAGAGATTATGCTCTCCAGTGCAGGGGTTACCCTTTGATTGCTATAAGACAGGCTTCAGAATACAGAGGTGTACCTCCACATTCTTTGCCTTTTCCTTCTTTTTGGCTTCCTGTAGCTCAGTTATATAGCATTCTCTGGCTGCGTTTTGATTTCCTTTAACCATTCTGATACCATTTTCTGTTGGGAATTTCATTACGAGACACCATGGTGCCAAGGCGATCTTGAAATCCATCAATGCATGTCTTCCCAGAAACGATTATAGGCGAAAATCTTATTAATGATAACAAAAGTTTGAGTCAACTCCACTTTTATCTCATTGATTGTTCTGATAGGCTGCTGCGGCTCACTAGAGAACCATTGGATTTGGATTTAGTAAGCCGACACATTTGTCATAGACAATTTCATATGGTTGAAGCTTTTCCTGAAAAGGATGTTTACGGATGCTCCACAGTCGACGAGCATCCTTCTCACTGTGCTGGGACCAATGCCAATTGTCACTACCATTGGATCAAGCATAGGACCTTTGATGCCTTCTGTAACTCTAGCTCTAAAGACTATATCATCATTGAACTTTTTCTACTGCTTTTCCAGGGTTATGTCCAATGAGCAAGTTTCATCCTTTGGGGTGTACTTTAGAGCGCTTGATTACCTCTTCATCTCTCCCCAACTTTTTTATGTCGGATGCAGAACGCCTGAAATTGTATGAATAACCATCTTCCTATTATTTCGGCCTCCATTTTGGATGCTGGGTCCCGGTTGGTTAGTTGGGGCAACTTTCCCCTTGATCATTGGGGATGACTCTACTGCATGAGGTTTTTTGTCATACTATTGCAATTTATTCTCTAATAAGCACTTCTATCGGACTTTTTTAGGTGTCGGCACTCGTTGGTGTTATGCCCTGGCTAGTTGTGAAAGTGGAAAAATCTCCAAGAATTCTTCTGATTCTCTGTCGTCTTCATGGGCGGTGGTCTTGGGTTGCGTTCTTGTTCATTGGTGGCCAGGAATGTATTCTCGGGCATCCCATTCAGTAGCGTGAAATCCCTAGGTTTATAATATCGAAAACGCTTTCCATACTTTTTGCCCTTGCCTTTACCTTCATTTGCTCGCTTCTGACCTCCTAATTTTTTCTTTCTTCTTAGGCATCACTTCTTTCCTTTGGATCGTCAACAAGACAATTTTGTATGGTACAAATGACATTTCCAACCACCAAATTCATTTCCTCCCACCTGAGAAACTCGCCAGCCTTCTTATAGAACTTTTGAAGGGTGTTGGGTTCCTTCATTTTCACCTACTTCCCAAATTTAGTATCTTTGTCGATAACCCGAACCAGAGCCATCAGAAGCATTCTTAGCTCGGAGTTGCCGACTTCCGTTACTACCATATTGAAGAAATTCAAGAAGGATTTCAATTGTTGTTCTCGCTTCTGAGTCATTCTGGACACAGACATGATATCTTTTGCCTTTGAAGGATACAATCTAAACTGTTGTTTAAATTTTAGAGCTAAATCATTGAACTTATCAATCGAGCTTGGTGCAAGCTTACTAAACCACAATGATGCAGCCCCTCTAAATATGTCGGAAGTAACGGTACTTCAATTCGTTGGTCGCTCCTTCATCGTTAATATGGTAGTCTACTGGCATCCTATCCAGATCGTTACCAATATTGGCCTGACGTTCCTGACCATTTCCTATATTAAAATTTCTAGGAACGAAGCCCTCGTTCCTTCCCGTAATAGTACATGCGGCAAATTAAGTTTCGAATTAGTTGATGCTACTAATGGTAGTGGCAAAGCCATACGCAAAAAGGAAGAGTTTCATAGAATGGCAAAGATAAATAGAGCTTTTGCATATTTTCATTAATCCATGAACATGATCTATATAGACACACAGATCCATGGATCCATACATCTCGATCAAAAAAAATCAATCAAAAAAGAAAGAATCGAAATTGATAGATATTTTTCTCAAAAAATAAATAAAGATGAAACATAAATCTTGGATCAACTAAACCCTCTCGAGGGATTGCTGAAGAATAAGAAAGCGAAATCTTATAGAAATATCATGGAATAAAATTTGTTCCTATTCATAGGGATTCCGTAAATAAAATATATAGTAACATGCATTCTTTAGGCTACTTCTGAATTCCTTTTTTCTGATCAGAGGCCGATGAATGTGCATGTTCTTCTAAGTCGATCTCCCCTTTTTTAGTTCCCGGATTCGGTTCCGTGGCCAGAATAACATTTAACTTTTGCATCAACATTCGGTTTGTGGCTTCCAAACATTGGTTTATGCCTTCTAAACTATTAAGCGCTCTTTAAGTAACAACTTCCCTTGGGGTTTGAGTTTCTCTAGGGTTATCGGTCATGGGGGAAACTTTAGTACCATCGGCTACATTTCCAGAAGTCGCAGCTGCCAAAGATTTGCTCCAACTTGTTGTGACACCCCAAGTCCGTTAATGTCACTCATTAAGAGAATGCATTAAGTTTCGTGAAGCATTATAGGTAAACAAAAATAGAAATATTACAAGATAGATACAAAATAAACAACAGAATTTAAAACTTTATTAAACAGAAAACATCGTGGTTCAAAACACAGTTACATCATGAGTTTGAAAGACATGAAACCCAGTACATCAACTTAAAAAATCTATCTTATACTAAAATCATCAGTGTACAATAAACATGAAAAGAACATAATCCCCAAAAGCATAGCTATAGTAGAGAAGATATGAATCTTGGTCAAGCTTGAGTATTCCCACCCTGAGAACCTTTGGGGGAAGCAGAAGAGAAAGAAGAAGAAACAAAATGGGTCAGACATAAAGTCTGGCGAGTCTAGTTACTTTTAGCATATAAATAAGTAAAAGCATCATGATAGGCATATAAGTTGGAGAGAGATAATAGTGTCATATGGCAGGTATAATCAGGTAAACATGATAAACTGAACAAACTAGGCATTGCGCTTCTCTAATACTTTTCTCTACACCAATACTAGTATCACATGAAAATGATGTCCAACAAGATGGTAGACTTAGGCGTACTTCTAGTGAGAGGTTTTACCCCATACAATAACAGGCAGACCAACCGAACATACCGGTGTTACCCCTAAGGATTATAATGGGCTCCTAAACAAGCGAGCCTAGACGTACCCTAATAACTACCCCAATCGATCGAGTCCTTAACTCCGTAGATACCCTGTGCCGGCCCACATAGGATGTATCACTCCCAAAAGTGGCAACCCTTCATCTACAGGACGTGCACAACCATATCTATTGATGCCACAACGTCTTATCTTGCCGAGCAGGCGGACCCATGCATACACATGATCCCGATGGAACACGCTGTCAGACACCTTCCCTCTTTTGGATCTCTTACAATCAGCTCAGTAAGCGTATCCCAACTCCGACCTAGTTTGGAGTACTCGTTTGATACATATATAGGGTTACTGACTAAAACGGGTCCCACACACAAGATGATACAAGCTTCCCCCTAGGCTTTCATCCCCACTACTAGGATTTCCACAGGTTATGCCATACCAGTGTAAAAAGATTACATAACCCCACATGTTAAGTTTGTTGGCCTATATATAAGTATTACCCACCACCCCAAGATATACTTAACCCTCCCACTATTTCAAGCAAGTTTACTTAACCCCTACTCAAGTTAACATGTTCATGTAATCCCTATGGATTCAAACAGGTTAAGTATTCAAGTTCGTTACCATATATTCATTTATGGTTATAATGTGCCAGACCTCCCACATTAAGCCTTCAACTTGTGGATGCTGGGTACATCGGGCAGGTCCAGACAGACTTCTTCCATAAGTCATACTTAACCTCATGTCTTAGTCCATTACGTGTTTATGCACTTAGGCCCCTCACATTAGATTCACCACTTTTGGTCACTGGATATGTCGGGCGGGTCCGCTCAGACTTCTACCTCAAGTGTAATCTAATCTCATGTCTAAGTGCAGTTACAATTCTAATTACTGTACTTCTAGGCATTTTCATTCTTTAACAATTATCCCTATTTCATTATAGGTTTTCGTGCCCCATTTCCAAGTCATATTCATCATGTACCATATGCCCCAAATTAAGATCTTTAAATCATAACTTGATTTATGCCCTAAATCCATATTCATATTTTCAATTCAAGTTATTACCTAAATTTCCCAATACAAGTTATGCCCCAATTTTTAACGTTTTCCCCTCGTTTCCATTTTCACGCATTCAAATATTTCAGCGGTATGCCGAGGCTCGAAGATAGCCTGGCTATAAAATAAAAAGGGAAAAGAAGAAGGGAAGAGAATGGAAATAAGCATAATAATAAGATAGACATATAACGGCAGAAATAGGCATAGCAACTGAATAAGCATATAGTGACAAAGTTGGGCATACTGACAAGATAAGCATATAGGAACAGATCTCATGAACATGTGATAATAGAACTGATTAGGCATGGTGTCATGATCATAAAAAGGCATGATGAGATCTAATATGTAAATTAGATATACAAACAATGGTAGATCTGACATGATAAATAGGCATAGGCTTAGATTCAATTCATATTCATGTCAGAATAACTTAGGTACACAGGTTACAGTAGATCTAGTATGATTCAATTAGTCACGGGCTTAAATCTAATTCATAGACATGTCAAAGTTAACTTTTAAGTGTTTACGTCTAGAAATAACGTAGACTCATAGAGAGTGGATCTAAGAAAACTGAGAAAAGCGTGTTGATGTTGAATCAGCGATCTTCGAATACATATGAATCGTCATTGCTGAAGAAAAGACTAATTTAATCTGAGTGATAGCAACATCCTGTTGTCGCATTAATTTAGATGAATAAAACAATGGGTGTAGGGTCTTATTTATAGCCATCAGTCAACAAACAAAGCCAAGTATTTAGTCCACGTTAAGAACCAGGAATCTGTTTAGATCTGTATGGGGGTCGACCCCCCTGATGTGTCGACCCAGGGGTCGACACAGGTGTCTACACCCCCTTGATGGGTTAGACCCATGGGTCGACACCCACGGACAGGAATTTTCCCGCTCCCCTTCTGCTATTCGATTTTTTAATTTGTTTGAATTCTGGGTTTATTTTATTTACATATATTTCTCTTATGCGTATACAAACTTCAAACCTTAATATCTTCTTCATACGTTGTCCGTTTTACGTAAACTTGGTGTCTATCTTAAGTGGAATTCTGAGATGAATGCAATGGCATAGTCCATTTTACTTAATTTCTAGTATTTAATTAAGTACTCCTTATTTTATCATCTTAATATGTTATAAAATTATGGGGTGTTACATTCTCCCCTACTCAAAGGATTTCGTCCCCGAAATCTCCAAGTTAAGAATGTATATCCTAACATCATCATCCATCTACTCTTCCATCAATCACAACATCCATTGTTCTTAAATACTTCTAATGCTTATATGAACATATGCAAAGGTGTATGTATATGTCCTTATACTAACGCGAAAGGTCATGCGGTCTACCGATTCAGTCGACCTCCTTAATGCAATGTATGTTAGTGTCGTGAATCCAACATGTATGCAAATAATCCTATTATAACATGTCAGTTCTATATGTGTGCATAATCATTCATCTGAATGCAACATCGATATGATGATACACCCACTTTCATCATTAAAAGAAGAAAAATGCGCACACATCCATATGCAGTATGAGAGTGATTGAGCCAATATAATGCCTAATGTGTGTGTATATGCCTCCACGGGCAACCACTAGCAAACATGAAACACCCCACCTCCGTTAGGGTCACTCTCAAAGAGAATGCCCTAATTTTGGTGGAGGTTTGTAAGTATAAGAAACCGATATACAAGACAGATATAAGAACACATATTTTTGAACAGCGGAAAAACAACAACAACTTTTATTTCAACATAATACGTGTTCACAAATCATGTCATAATTTGTCTTACAATACTTCCAAAATCATAACTGTCTTGATTAAATTATTTAAAGAAGCATAAAGAAAACATAAATAAACTGCAAAAGTCCCCTAATTGCTGTCTAAAGCCATAGTCCAAAACGGAAAACATCCAAGCAATACATTCTTTCTCTTCAAGCTGGATGTGAAAACTGGTCAAGTTGCGGTATTCCCTCCCGGTGAACCTGGGGGGGGGGGGTAATGAAAGAAAAAGAGGCGAAAGGAAAAGGGTCAGTCATAAAGACTGAGTAAGTCCTAGTGACTTTCAGTGTAAAAACGGTTAAAACAACATGTCATGTATGAACTGGAACTAAACTCAAGAAGGGTGTCAAGGTGGACAAGATAGACTAAGGTGATCATGATAAGTCAAGACAAGTCAAATAAAGCATCACATGTTCAAGATTCGTTGCATCGACTGTACTAGTATACTAAGCCCATGTCACGAGTTAATCACAAAATAAATCCCACGGCCCAATATCGTGAAACGACCGTGAAACGGGGTCTGACCCAAGTACGGGGTCCTACGGAGCGCTTATCTAGTCGATCGGCTCCCTACAAGTTCTAGCTCGTCAAGTGTCCGTGTCATACGGCTAATCACGAATGTAGTCACCTGTGCTGGGTCCACCTTCGGGTGTATCAGCCCTAGGGTGTCAACCCCTGACACGTTTCAAGATGCACAGATAAATCTACAGATACCCAGTGTCTGCCCCGGAATACGTGCACGACCGTAGTCCACCGAACCTACACTGGCGTACCCCACTGCCGTCGTTCACCTCTTACAATCAGCCCAGTAATCGTGCCCCACCCGGCCTAGCCCCAGGGTACCTTGATACATCTAGAGGGTTACTGCTGAAAAGGGTCGTGTCTAGGGTTTCGCCAAACAGATTAGGTCATGTAATTCGTGACCTAACCCGCCTAACCGATTAAGTCATGTAATTCGTGACTTAATCCTCTTCCATTCTATTCATGTCAAGACGGTTAAGTATGTCGTTTAAATTCGTGAGTTAACCCGCCTACGTGTCATGTCAAGTTAGCTAAGTGTTGTCGTTTCAAGTTCATGACTTAGCCCTACAAATCGTGTTCAAGTTGGTTAAGTTGTCTTTTTCATGTTCATGACTTAACCCTAATTGGCATTGATTGATTCGTTAATGCACCGAACCACTCACATTGGATCCTATTGTTCGTAACCACTGGATTTGCCGGGCGGTTCCGGGCAGGTTTACGCTACGAGCTCAACCCAACCTCGGGTTTCAAGCGCGATATGACCAAATACCCACATTGGATCCTATTGTTTGTAGCAATTGGATTTGCCGGGCGGTTCCGGGCAGATTTACACTACAAACTCAACCCAACCTCGAGTTGGCTACTTTCTTGTTTTCTAAAGTCATGCCCATGTTCTTATCAGATTCGTGCTATTTCCATAGCATGTTCATATGTCAACTTCGTGCCCAACTAAGGCATGTTTTTCAAGTCTAGTTATGGCATGTTCAAGTCAAGTTTTCGTGCCATATTTCATGTTCTACTTATGCCAATTTTCACGGTTTATGATTATAATCAATTCAAGTTTTTCCTATTCTACCCAATCGTATCCCCAACGTATATAAACGTACTTCGTTCACAAGCATAAACAATTCAAGAGATAAAGGGGAATAACACCAAACATGTGATAGGCATATGTGACAATTCCAACATCACTTGCATAATAAACAGGCTATAACATATCACATGGTTTCAATACTAGCATGATGATAACTTGGCATAGTAATGGTTCCAACTTAGTTTAACATGATGATTTCAACTTTACATCATAGGCATAATAATCATTGCGGGCATAATAATAATTTTATTACAAACATGAAACATTAAAGGCATGGTAATTCTAATAGGCATAGTGGATTCCAGTTTAGCATTTTTAACATAATGATTCTCATCTAGCATTATAAACATAATGATTCCAACTTTTCATCATAACCTAGCAATTCCCAATTTGTCATTAACATGATAGGTATATTAACATCTCAGGCATAGTTCCATCAACATCATAGACATGGTTTAATTAGCATCATAGGCATGGTTTAATCAGCATAAAGATTTCAATAAACATAGTGATTCCATGGACATGTATTAGTCCAACTTGCCATACAATTAAGCACAAGTGATTCATAACAACATCAAAATCATGATAAGTTTAACTTGCAATGTTGACATAGCAATATTCCCAAATTATGATTCAAAGTTAAACAATATAAACATGGATTAATAATAGTTCCTAAATCCGGTTTCAATTCATGGCATGTCCATGTTATTTTAGCGTTTTTGCCTAAAAAGTGACATAGAACTTACAATATGAAGCAAGTAATCAAAATTCCAAATCAAATAGCCCCAAATCCGTTGTCTAAAGCGTCGTAGTTGTTGTAGCTTCTAGTTGTAGCCTTCAAGATTCGTCCTTCGTCTTCTTTAATTTTGTTCTTTGTATTTTTAATCTAGAGCTCTAGGTTTAATGACGGCGGCCTGAGGCTAAAATGAAATAGTATGATTTAGGCTATGTCTTAGGTTCTTTTTATAGTGTTTTTGAGTTAATTAGGACCGTCGATGGAGCTTGGTTTAATAATAGCCGTTCGTTCAAAGGGGAGACCAACCAGAAGCTAACACCTAGCCCTAGTGATAAGGCAAGGCTCAGAAAATCGACCAAACACAGACCAGGCCAGCCAGAGTGAGCTGGGTTCGACCTGGCTCAGGGGCCAGGTCGACACCCCAGTCGACACCGTGTCGACTTGGCAGTCGACACGGGTGACCCAGGTCGACTGCCCAGTCGACCTGGCTAGCCCCAGGTCGACTGCCAAGTCGACCTGGGTGCCTTGGGCGGGAATTTTCCCGCCCTGGCCAATTGGGCCCGATTTTGAATTTTAAATTAGTTTTCTGATCTGTTTTGGTCTGTTTGAATTTTAAACTGAATTCTGAAACTTCCGGAGGCCATATCTTCTTCATACGGAGTCCGTTTTACGCAAACTCGGACTCTATCTCAAGCAGAATTCCGAGACGAACGCAATGGCGTATCCCGTTTCCCTTAATTCTTTGATTTGAAATTAGTTATACTTTAATTTGTGAATTTCACTGTTATAGAATACACGGGGTGTTACATTCTCCCCCACTTAAAAGGATTTCGTCCCCGAAATCTTCAAGTTCAGGAAGAATGTATATCCTAACATTCAAACATCCATCTACTCATCCATCAAACACGAGCATCCATTGTCCTTAAAAGACTTCTAATGTTTCATGATCATATGCGAAGTGTGTGTGTGTACATGTACTTATCCAATGCAAAATCAGGCGGTCGATTGATTCAATTGACCTCCTTAATGCGAATTATGTAAGTTCCATGAATCCATTATGTATGCGAATTTTCCAATTCATGATTCTACATGAGTGCACAACCATTCATATATAAATGCAACATCCATATGACAACACACTAAACTTCATCCATATACGAATAAATACATTTATGCATATGCAACATGAAAATGTGTCTGAGCCGATCTAGTGCCTAATGTGTGTTCATGCATCCACGAGCAACCACTTGCGACCACTTGCAACCATTTCGCAATCATAACATGTTTCAATTACATGTTTACATCCAAAAAGATTCTACCTATGGTTCTCAAGATAGGATCGAGGAGAGAAACAAGATAAATCAAAGCATCTAGAAGAAATTAACGATGTACCCCCAGAAGGTCCGGTCTGCTTCTAAGGGCAGTCTTTGCCGATGTGCCCAGTCTCCCCACAATGAAAACATTCACCTTGCTTCCTCTTCCTCTTTCTACAATCCTTGGCTATGTGCCCTTCCATACCACAAAAATTGCATTTCCTTTTATCACGTGAGTTGTCGTTCTTGCCTCCTTTCTCGGAGTCTACCTTCTTATTCTGAGAATCGTTGGGCTTGACCTCTTTCTTCCCTTGAGAGTTTTCTGCCTTTGTCTCCTTCTTGCCTTTATCTTCTTCGTTCAGCAATGCCATCTGTACCAACCTTTCATACGTAGCTCCCATGGGTATATGGGTCATGGCCAAACTGTGTAATGGCTCATTCAACCCCTTGACAAAGCAGAGAGCCTTCTTGTGCGGGGTGTTGACTAGGTCCAGTCCGAACCTAGCCAGCTCATCGAACTGATTAACATACTCTTTGACTGAAATATTCCCTTCCTTAAGAAATAGAAATTTTTCCAACTGCAAACTCCTTTCAGCTTCTGAGAGAAATTTAGCCTCAAAC
The DNA here is from genome assembly GCA_030737875.1 of Allium sativum. Classification (NCBI taxonomy): domain Eukaryota; kingdom Viridiplantae; phylum Streptophyta; class Magnoliopsida; order Asparagales; family Amaryllidaceae; genus Allium; species Allium sativum. The sequence goes on along the minus strand of CM060924.1, from coordinate 776,388,700 downwards.
CTTGCCCTAAAGTCCTCCCATGTTTCCACTGGTCTTTCTGCATTAGTGACTTCCCACCAGTAGGAAGCCTCTCCTTTAAGTAGCCATACTGCCAGTTGTACTTTCTGCCTATCTTCTACCTCAAAGATGACAAATAGGTCCTCGGTTTCCTTCAGCCAATTCCTAGCTGCCACGAAGGACTCAGTTCCATGAAAGTCCTTTCCTCCCATAGCTTTAAAATCTTTACATATCTTAGCAAAAGTATTTCCCTGTGGAGGGGGTGGAGGAAGAGGTGCTGCTACAGCCGGATGATTTCCTGCAGCTGGGGGAGGAGGAACGGTAGGACCTGGATGAGTGGCCCTTGCCTCTAAGAACCGTCTAAACCAACCAGGTATTGGTACACCCTCTGGCAAGTTAAGTTCTTCAGACATGCTGAAACAAAAAGGATAGATTCAAAACGAAGGATAAGAGATAGTACCTATGGCTTTGGGGGCCTTTGCCTTTTTAAAATAAAATAACATTTTATCTTTTTTAAAAATGCTTCTTTAAATTCCTTTTTGAAAAATAAAACAAAACTTTTTATCTAATATGGTAAACCTATGCTCTGATACCAAGTGAAACACCCCACCTTCGTTAGGGTCACTCTCAAAAAGAATGCCCTAATTTTGGTGGAGGTTTGTAAGTATAAGTCACCGATATACAAGACGGATATAAGAACACATATTTTTGAATAGCGGAAAAACAACAACAACTTTTATTTCAACATAATACGTGTTCACAAACCATGTCATAATTTGTCTTACAATACTTCCAAAATCATAACTGTCTTGATTACTGTTAGCCCACTTTGTGAACTGGGCAACACAAAGTCAAGATGTGAAATATTGAAGAACTTGAAAAACACTGAAGCGGGTCGGATCGAAGCAGTGTAGCGGTTCGGATAGGATAAAGTCTGCTGTTCGGATCGGTGAACTATTGTTGTTGAAATCAGAGAGGCTCGGCTGTTCGGATCGCAAAGCAACCCACTTCCAGTCGGATCGGAAAGCAACCTACTTCCATTCGGATCGGAAAGCAACCTACTTCAAGTTGGAGCGGAGAGCAACTTGCAACAAAGACAGATCGGAGCGGAGCAGAGTAAAAAGAAGAGAGAATTGGTCCTAAGGTAATCCGGGTCGGATCGGTGACACCGATCCGAACCCCTTGAGCACATTCTTCCGATCCGAACCCATTTTCCACGTCACTCCCCTGCATGAGTGCCTGGTTATTCGGAGCGACTATGACCAGTTCCTACCCACAACGTCCACTGCTCTGATGCGTTGTCAACATAGAAATCCACCCGAACCTGAGGTTGATGGGATGGATGACACGTGGCTCCGATCCGGATCGGGTTCTGGGTTAATTTTCACCTATAAATACCCCGTCTGGAGACAAAGAAAATGATCTTTTTTCTGACACTTTGAGAATTCAACCACCTTCATAACCGGAATTCCAGCACTCCCGGAATATCCAAATCTTCTTTCATTATTTGTTTTTAGACAATTGAGTGATTGTAAGTGAGTTGTGAGAGAAATCAAGTGAATATTTCATTGTATTTGCAACTAAATCATTGAAAATAGTGAAAGACAAGTGGACGTAGGCATTTCTTCGCCGAACCACTATAAATCCTATGTGTTCATTTTTATTTTTGATCTCATTTCATTCTGCTTTTAATCAATTTGGGTGTTAGAACCACTTTTTGGTCTAACATTTTGGTGCTTTCACTGAGAAATCATCTGAATTCTTTGTTTTTCGGGATTATCATTCTACTTTTTGGACCGTTGAGTTCAAAGAAGTTAATCCTCAAGTTTCGACGCTCTTGGATATTTGTCGAAGTGATTGTTGAAGAAACCATGGCCAAAGGAAAAGGCAAAGAAGTTCAATCTGGTCGAGGAAATGGAGCTGGCGAAGATCAGCAAAATGCGGTTGTGACAAGGTCTCGTGGGCAGAGTTCAGCAGCAGGACGAACTGATGCAGGAAATCCGAACCGCCTTCAGGGGGAGAGCTCCGATCCGATCTGATCCGATCCGGGTAGGAGATTCTGAAGCAGTGCATTCCCCCAACCTGAACCGACCCGAGCAGCTTGCCATGTACCAACCCGACCAGGCTCCCCAGCTCCGAACCGACCCGATCTCTCATCTCCGATCCGACCCGACACTTGGTGATGTTGGAACCTCTACTCGAGTCCCTACAAATGCTCCGATTCCAGCCACCAGAGTCAGTGATCAGGTCAATCCGTCTGCGCCCATTACTCAAGGAGATTTCTCGCGCCTACTTGACATGCTTGAGAGTACTAGGGAGGCTATGAAAGTCCACGAGCGCACCAATCTCATGATGCAGGAGAATATGAGACTCATGAGCAGGGAGATTAGCGAACTCCGTAGACAGAGAACCCCATCACCGGTTCGTCACACACCAGTGGATCAGTCTTCTTCTTCCGAGGAAGAGCGGCCCCGTGAACGAAGGCCACTCGAACGACCTCAGAATTTGGAGCAGCTGACATTCGGATCTTTGGGGTCTCGCGAGGGTATTGCACGAGCACTAGGAAACAATGATCCCACTCAGAGGCAAAGGCTCCAGTCCCCTCATCCCGAGATCGACCGGGAGCGTAGGGAATGGAATAGAGCAGAAGCAGCTCGAAGAAGAAGGGCATCTCCTGAACAAGAGCCCAGAAGGAACCCGGATACCAGGGCCAGGGAACTTGAACGGCCCCTAACTAATGTTGATGTATAGGCAATGGTATGCCAGATTATGTCCAAGAGCCGGAACTATACCAATGAAGATTACGGCATTGAGCGAAGCCATACTCCTTTCACTGACGACATCCTAGACTTTCAGTTTCCCAGGCGTTTTAACCTGCCATAGATGGACAAGTACAACGGGAGAACTGATCCGGGACAGCATTTGATGCGATACTCATGGCTCATGAATGCCGTTGCTGCCCTTGATGCAGTGAAAAGTAAAGCATTCCCGATCTATTTAGAAGATGTGGCGTTGTTCTGGTTTACCCGACTTCCCCCTCGTTCGGTGTCGAATTATAGGGAACTGAGTGAACGTTTTATGAATCAGTTCCGACTCCATACCCGAAAGTCCAAAAGTGTTATTGAATTGTCAAGAATTAAGCAGGCGCCAGGAGAGTCTTTGAGGTCATACCTTGACCGTTTTAACTTGGCTGTGACCGAAGTTAGTGATTCGCATGAGCCCACCATTTTGATGGCATTAAAGGAAGGAGTCGATCCTGAATCTGAGTTTGGAGATTACCTAATGGGAAAGACACCCTCTACGAGAGAGATATTCTATGAAAAGGCCGATATTTATTTAAGACGAGAGGAGGCCAGGGCAAACCGAAAGAGAAAGTCTGAAGCGGCATCAAAAGAAAATGTTCAGAGTAACGTCGCCGTGAAGCAGTCTGGGGAAAGTTCCGGAAAAGTTGAAGTGAATGTGGGAAACAAGAGTGGAAACGACAATTCTGGAAACAGGGGCAACAACAATAACCGTAATGCGAGCGGTAACAGAAGAAATAGAAATAGGGGAAGTGATCCTAGCAAAAGACCCCGATTCCAGACTTACGAGAATTATACACCATTGAACGACACTCTGGAGAACATTTACCTGGATACGTACAACGTTTTGCAATATAAAAGACCGCCACCTCGTGACTCGACAGAGAAAGAAATGGCAACTGGAAAGTTTTGTTTGTTTCATAGGACTCACGGGCATTCAACCAATGAATGTCGACATTTGAGAGATGTGATTGAGAAGCTGCTGCGCGAAGGGAAACTGGATGAATATAAGGTTGCCCCGAGGGACAGGAGGCAAGGAGAGCAGGCTCCAGAACAGATTCTACCTTCTCCCAAGCCTACAGCGCAGCAGAAAGGCAAGGGAATTGTTATCAACTCCATAGTGGGTGGACCCCACCCAACAATCCGTAGCTTTAGAGCAATGGATCAATATGTAAATGCTGCCAAGCACGTAGATGTGAAAGAAGGTGATGATTTGGAAGATATCGTCCCCATAAAACAACAGAAAACCATGTTTGACGACGTGGTATTCCGCAGCAGAGATAATACTGGGATCCAATCACCCACTGATGATCCGTTGGTTATTACTACCACCATTGGGCCGGCCTTGGTTCATAAGGTATTAGTAGACAACGGAAGTTCTGTCAATATTTTATTTAAAAAGTCATTCGATCAGATGAAGCTTGTATCTGAAGATTTGAACCATGTGAAGGATGGATCAGAGGCTTCAACGGGGCGTCAACAGCCCCCATGGGGTACATAGAATTGTCCGTGACCTTGGGGCAAGGAGAACGCCGAAGAGTGCGGATGCTTCAGTTCGTAGTATTGGACGTAGATTCGCCTTTTAATGCATTTTTAGGGAGGCCTGCCCTTGCTGAGTTCAGAGCTTATATCGCCCCTTAGTGTTTATTGCTTAAGTTCCCAACCGAAGCCGGAACTGGAGTAATGATAGGGGATCAAGTTTCCGGATGGGCCTGCTATGTTGCCGAATTAAAGATGTTGATGAAAGGACTTAACATCGAGAGTAAAGATGCCTCGCCTCCCCCAAAGGGGGGCTCGACGTAGCAATTAGAGAAATCGACCCCGAAGGAGTTGCCCAAAGGAACGCCTGAAGACCTGGATCCCAGAAAAGACGAGGAACCAGAGACTAAAAATGCAATCCTAATGAAGCGACAGTGGAAATTCCCATTGATGAAGCTGATCCAACAAGAGTTTTGAAGATTGGGTCTCAATTGGATCCACGTTGGGCCAAAGAACTAACGGACTTTTTGAAGGCAAACTTGGACGTGTTTGCCTGGACCCATGCTGACATGTGTGGGATATCGCCATCCATCATAAGTCACACACTAAATGTAAACCCGAAGCATCCACCTGTGAAGCAAAAGAGACGTATGTTGGGCCCAGAGAGGTCGGCTGCTCTCAAAGAGGAAGTGGAGAAGCTGAAGCAGAACGGATTTATTCGAGATTCGACATATCCCGACTGGATATCGAATCCCGTCTTGGTAAAGAAGCCAAATGGAAAGTGGCGGACTTGCATTGATTTTTCAGATTTGAACAAAGCTTGCCCAAAAGATAGTTTCCCACTTCCCAGGATTGACCAGCTTGTAGATTCGACAGCAGGTCATGAACTCCTCTCTTTCATGGACGCATATTCCGGATACAATCAAATTCCTATGCACGTGCCAGATCAAGAACATACGAGCTTCATTACGAATTTGGGATTATATTGTTATGTCGTAATGCCATTCGGATTGAAAAACGCCGGAGCCACTTATCAGCGCTTGGTGAACATAATGTTTTATAATCAAATAGGGAAGACTATGGAAGTTTACGTGGATGATATGCTTGTCAAATCGAAACAGTCCTCCAGCCATACGCAACACTTGGCGGAAATGTTTGGTATCCTGCGAAAGTATTGGATGAAGTTGAATCCTCTGAAATGCTCATTTGGAGTGGCATCGGAAAAGTTCCTAGGCTTCATTGTGAGCTCCCAAGGAATTGAAATCAATCCTAGCCAAATAGCAGCGATTAGAAACATTGAAGAACCAAAAAGAATTAAAGATGTCCAAAGTCTTGCAGGGAAAGTAGCCGCGTTGAGTAGATTCATCTCCAAAGCCACAGACAAATGCGTTCCATTTTTTGATTTGATTAAAAGAGGAAAGAAGAACTTCGAGTGGACTCCGGACTGTGTTGAGGCCTTTCGAAATTTACTGGAATTGCTAGAGAAACCGCTGATTTTGTCAAAGCCAGTGGATCACGAAGAATTGTTTGTTTACTTGGCAGTCTCGGCTCACGCCGTTAGCACTGCCCTGGTTCGAGAAGAAGACAAAGTACAAAGGCCAGTATATTATGTAAGCAAGAAATTAGCAGCGGCAGAGCGCAACTACCCAAAGATTGAGAAGCTCGCTTACAGCCTCCTAATCGCATCTCGAAAACATCATCACTATTTCCAAGCTCATCCAACAACCATATACACTGACCAGCTCTTGAGGCAGGTGTTGCAGAGACCCGAAGCATCGGGAAGGTTGATCAAATGGAATATAGAATTAAGTCAGTTTGATTTAAATTTTCAACCACGAAGGTCGATCAGGGGGCAAGCTCTGGCAGACTTTATAGCAGAGTTCACTATCCCATAGGAGGAGGTAATCGATGACAGAGTGGTTAAGTCCGAGGACGAGTTAAAGATAGATCCATGGAAACTATACACAGATGGAGCCAAGAACGACCGAAGGTCTGGAGCTGGAATCGTCTTAGTCACTCCTGAAGGACGGTCGTTATATTACGCTCTATGATTAGAATTCTCGGTGACTAACAATCACTCTGAATACGAAGCCCTGATTGCCGGGCTGAAGCTTGCTAAAGATCTCGGAATAAAAATGTTGGACATATTCTGTGACTCTAAAATCGTTGTTTTCCAAGTGTGAGAGGAATTTGTGGCTCGGGGACCTCGACTTATCGCCTACCTCAGGAAAGTGAGAGAGCTATTGAGCCACTTGGAGCGGTACAATATAACACACATCCCAAGAGCCGAAAACCAGAAGGCGGATAGGCTGGCAAAGCTGGCTAGTTCCGACAATCCAGAAGAGACTGAAATAATTCCAATTGAAACGTTGGAATCGCCAAGCTTTGAGTCGATGGAAATTGAGTTCGCTTTCAAAGCGGAACCGGAGAAGGAGTCGTGGATGACCCCAATTAAGAACTTCCTTAATAATGGGACACTCCCGTCAAAGAAGAGTGAGAAAAGGGCTATAGTTCGCAAGGCTACCAGATATGTCATACAAGATGATATTCTTTATAGACAAGGATTTTCTATGCCCCTGTTACGATGTATTGCACACGACGACATCAAACGTGTACTAAGAGAAGTGCATGAAGGTGAGTGTGGAGATCATACAGGAGGTCAGACGTTAACGAAAAAGATATTGCGATATGGATACTTCTGGCCCACAATTAATGAAGATGCAGCTGATTATTCACGACGCTGCGATAAGTGCCAGAGATTCGCCAAAATCCCCAGAGCACCGTCGACCCAACTCAAATCAATGGTGAGTCCTTGGCAATTTGCCACGTGGGGAATTGATATCATTGGAGTTCTACCAATTGCTAAAGGAGGAGCGAAATATGCAATAGTCGCTGTGGACTATTTTACGAAGTGGGTGGAAGCTGAGCCCTTGACCAAAATCACGGCAAGAAAGGTGATAAGTTTCGTGGTAAGAAATATTATATGCCGGTTCGGGATCCCAAGGACCATTATAACTGACAACGGAACCCAGTTTGATGTTACTGAATTCAGAAATTTCTGCCAGAAGTATAAAATCGACAAGCGATACACTGCGGTTGCTTATCCGCAGTCGAATGGGCAAGTTGAGGCAATAAACAAAGTAATAAAATCCATCCTCAAGAAACGGTTAGAGCGCGCAAAGGCAAAATGGGTTGACGAATTGCCCCTAGCTTTGTGGGCATATCAGACAACATTTAAGACGGCTACTGGTCACACCCCTTTCTCTCTCTCCTTTGGCTCAGAAGCAGTAATTCCAGTTGAGCTTGAAGTTCCTTCCCACAGGGTGACGTATTATGACCCGATGACGAATCGGGCACTCTTACTTGAGTCTCTTGATGAAGTCGAAGAAAAAGGGACGAAGCAGATTTACGTGCGGCAAGACATCGACGTCAGATGGCACGCTATTACGACAAAAAAGTTCGCCTTGGGACTTTTGAACCAGGAGATTTGGTGCTAAAGAGAGTCTTTCCATCTCTTCCTCACCTCGGTCCAAAGTGGGAAGGACCCTTTGTCATCCAATCGAAACTTGAAAAAGGAACCTTCAAGTTAACGACCGTAGATGGCGAAGAAGTCCCTAGAGCATGGAATGCCCAACACTTGATGCGATATTTGGATTAGAAATGTTGTACTCTTTGTTATTTTTCTTATGAACTCTGTAATAAGGCACGACTTGCCTTGGGAAAATCTGATGATATGAATAAAGGACTATAAAGTGGATGTAGGCTACGACTTAGCCGAACCACTATAAAAATATCGTGTGTTATTTACTTTTATGCATTATATATATACATTCATCGACTATTCTGTTGTGATTATGGAATATAAGATGATTCAAAACCTGAAAAGGTTGAAAACAGTTTAAACATAAGAAAAAGCACAACGACTATTTGTGCGACAAGACATAAAAGAATGAGAAAACGACATTCATAACTCTAACTCTCCAGGGAGAGAGAGAGAGTATAAAAGTGTCTCCGACTGAGCGCTGAAAAAGAGATCCTTCCCCTAACTCTAACTCTCCAGAGAGAGAGAGAGAGAGTATAAAACCGTCTCCGACTGAGCGCTGAGAAAGAGATCCTTCCCCGCTGAAGGATCGAAGAGTGAATAGATTGCTGAGCTCGAACTCTAACTCTCCAGAGAGAGAGAGAGTATAAAAGGACGGGAAGACGACGTCTTCTGAGACATGAAGGTGCACCCAGACAAGGGACCGCCTCAGTAAGAACTCTAACCTGAATATAAGACAGGAGAGTATGAAAGAAATGCCAGAAAAAACGACAGGCATTGACGACACAGAAAATGCTATCCCGTCAGAAAATTGGGAGCATTCAGATTGCTTGATTAAGCCTTAAATAATTTGTGAGAATTGACTGGGGGCATGTATGTATATACATATGTCCTCCCTCTGTAACTTCATTTCATAACTATAGCAAGACATGCATTTTCACATAAGTGCAGGACTACTGGCAAACAGACATTACAGAAAATGAATTATTTTTTATTTACGAATGAATGAATTTGTACAGGAAAATAGCTAAAAAAGAAGGTGCAAGAGCCACTCTTGTAGCAGCGATTATTGATCTACCAAATACTAAAACAATGCAAGACAACCCACTACTTAGATTTCGAGTGAGCCTTGGACTTCTTGGCGGCTTTCTCCGCATCCTTTGCCTCTTTCTCGGCCTCTGTCAAGATTCGTTTTGATTTCTTCTTTCCTGAAGATGCGGTGCTGGAACCGATAGACTTCTTCCCGGAGGGCGGAGCGCTGGAATCAAGAGAAGATTTTTTAGCGAGTTCCTCTGTAATAGATCTAGTTGAGAGCTTAACAACTAACCTTGATCCCGCATCCACAACCGTGAGAGGCTTGAGGGCTTCAGGATCTAGTTCTTTGGCTTTTAATTGCAAGCATTTGTCTTGATCAGCTTTCATTGCAGCCAAAGTAGCATCATCAGCATTTTTCGACTCCCCGACTATTGCCACTTCTGGTTCCTCCTCATGTCCTCCGTCACCGCCATCATCCTTTAAAGCTGCTATCATTTCTTCATCATGGGGAGTGTCGGCCTTAATCGGCTCACTTCCTTCTCCCAAGTCTATAGGAGCAGCCTTGTCCTCCCCTCCTTTTGCCTTTTCCGTAGGCTCTTCCCCAGCGGCGGCTCCCTGAGTCACATCTGTCTTTCCGGATGGCTCAATACCTACAGAGTGAAAAGCAACAGTTATCAACTCAGGCGAAAATAATGGGTTTTTCATCGATTGCTCAATCATGTGGCGAAAGGTAGAAATAGCCTTGACAAATTGAGGAGAAAAGGTAGGGATACCTTCCGAAGACTTCTCAGCGGGGGTAACTGCTGTCTCTGATGCCATTTCAGGGATTGGGGATAGCAGAGTTGTTCGAGGGATTCCCGGGTGTTCAGGATCATATCCCTCTACTTCAGGAGTTGCGGGGGCAGCAGAAGAGGAACCAGCCTCGGGAACGTTCTTCTGTTTAGCCCTCCGCCACTCTTCTTCCATAGCATCAGCAATGAGGCGACGCCCTTCAGCTAGGCGTTCTGGCTCATCATCCCTCAAGTATTTCTCCATTAGCTTATCCTCATCGATGGAATCGACCTTGAGCTCCTCTTTTTCCCACTCAACAATCTGATTCCATACTTGAACTAGAGTGGATGGATAATCCTCGATCCAAGAAATGTTTCGGCGACGGATGATATGTGCGAAGAATTCAATCATTAATTCGCCGAAACCCTGAAATTCTGCCTCCGCCTCTGACAGTTGTTGGCGGGCCTCCTCCGCAGATTTGATAGCACACTCAATGTTGCCCTCCGCCAGGGCAGCTCTGTTCTCTGCCTCCAGTAGCTTTGAAGCCAAGTCAACATTCTTCTTTTCTAGCTCAGCATTCCTCCTTGCTAACTCGGCATTTTTCCGTTCGAGGTCAGTGTAAGCAAGGCGCGTCTTAGCAGCTTCTGACTTGGCATCATCAGCTTGCTTTTTTAACTCAGAACGCTCTTGAGTGTGAGATTCAAGCAAGTCATGATAACGTTTTTGCATATCCTCAAATTGTTGTTTGAAGTTGGTAGCATCCCTCTAAGCAATAGCAAGATGGGCCTGTGTGTCCTCCAAATCTTTACCTAGGTTCTTTAAGGCCTTAGCATCTTCTTCCGCGGTTTTTTGCATTGAATCAACATTCGTGATTAGATTACGGATAATTCTGGAAAGGTTACGTGAATATTTAAACATCTCAGAATACTGTTTTTCAACCGCGTCTATCTTTGCTTTGGCCTCGTCTGCCCACCTGGAAGAAATAGGTTCGAGGGCAGGTAAAAAAGTCAAAGTCTCGAAGTAGTGTTCGGGAAATTGCTCCTCCAAATACGCCCGCTTGATTGCAGTCTCCGCATCTAGTGGTGGAGGAGCGGGGATCGTCAATTCAGTGTCCCTGTGTGTGGAGGATTCAATAGTTTCTTTGTCTGTCCTAGGTCATTTAGTAGCAGGGACCTTGTGTTTACTTCGAGACTCAGTATCTTTTGGAGGACTTCTCTCTCTGCTACGCTTTTCGTGGGAAGAGGTGGAGTCTTTCGATTGTGGCCTGTCCTCTTCCCTACGGCTTTGATAACCTTTGAATTTCTCTTGATTCGACCGAACGGGAGAGCGAGAACGTGAGGGTCGAGAGCGATAGGGATCATAAGGCCTTCTCTCCTCCCTACCGCGATCATCGCGGCGATCATACTCGATATCCTGAGGTGGATTAGACATGCTGCGGCGAAGCTTCCTGATATCATAGTCAGATCGAGACATCGCGCCTGCACAATAAGACAAACGAAATTCAGAATCAATGGATTCACAGAGAAAGAGGTGCAATGAATGCTAATGCTATTGTATAAAGTGTGTCCTAAGTGGTGTGTTTCCCCCCAACCAACCCGAGTCCAAAGCTAGACAAGTGCGAGCAGGCTCTTTGGCCTTAGCAGGAGTAGTCTCTTCAGAAGAAGTGAAGACTAAAGGATCCTTCCTAAAATCCTCTGAAGTGTATATAGTTTCAGGTAAGGGGAGATCCCCCAAACCCTTGAATAATGGGTCATCAGTACTAGGGACGTCTCCCTCGGAAGCATTAAGTGGCGACTCTTTGGAGGATGTTGACTTTTCCAGAGAAGTAGCCTCCTCGGGGTAGTATACCCTTCACGATGCTGTTCGGCCAAATTAGCCAATTCGTCATCTTGAGTAGAAGATGGAGAAGGTGAAGTTTGAAGAGGCACTGCAGGAACTCCAGAACCTTCTCCTATCTCTGGAACTACATCCACTGGAGGAATATATACGTATGGAGCCGTTCCATGACCGATACTACGAAAAAAGGATAACAACCCATGAAAGTGAAGATATTCGTCCTTAAGGACTTCATCAATAGTCAGGAATTTCGGGTCGCCATTAAGAAGTTGGTGCATCCGGTCAAAGAACACCTGATCTGATATTTGTTTTGGATTGTCGACTGCAAACAAAAAGAAAAACGGGTTAAGACAATGACTCGAGTGTATAGAGCCCGGATTTAGAAAATCAGTGCTTTACTTGATTTCGTCCACCTCCTGGCACATCCAGGCTGTCGCTTCACATAGAACCATTCCAGTCTGGAATCTCCAGCTTTACAGCTGAATGGCGCAGAGATTATCTTCCTCTTAGGAACAGACTCAAAATAACAGAAAGATGGAGTTTCTCGAGTCTGATGCTTGAAGTTATAGAAGAAATGAACGTCATCGAAGGTGAGCTCTATGCCTAAGATCTCACGGTATGCTATGTATAAAGTGTGCAAGTAGGCATAAGAATTGGGATGCAGCTGCATGGGGCCAATCCGCATTTGTCTTAGAAAGTCAACGATGAAGGGAGAAAATGGAGGGATAGCGCCGACCATACACATCAACCGAGTGACCGCCATATATCCTTTTGGAGGGTTGTGGGGATGGTCAGAGCTTGAAGGCACTAGAGTGTCCCTTTCCATTATCCCATATTTCAAACAAATTCGGGTAAGTCGGTCGTTATCAATTGTTGATTCAACAGAATCTTGGGGTGATTCCAATATGACAGCTGATTCAAACTCATCAGGAGCCCGGTCGTCGCCAACCCCTCCTTCCTCTTCAAAACCTAAAGAAACTTCATTCTCTGAAGACGCTTCGTCACTTTTACGATTTCCAACGTCGTAGTCTGAACCCTCATTATCCCATTCTGGATCCGACGGAGAAGATATGTCCTCGAGAGTAATCTTGTTAGAGGTTTCCGGGGCTTCTTTCCTCTCAGCTAGTCTAGAAGAGCGTCTGGGTCTCATGGTCATAAAACTATTGAAGAAGCAATAGCACAAATTAGAGCAAATTAGCCCGTATCCCCCCGTGCATGTGTGCAAACTAAAGTGTAAACAGTGTATACGGAAAGTGCAAAGTAAATGTTTAAAAGTGCGACGAAGAAGTTTGGCAAAATATAAAGAGTTGAAGTAATTCTCGATGTCCAGTTATGTTCGCAAGGCACTATCCTAACTGTCCATTAAATTGAAGATTATGTCGAAAGTTGATTGGGCCAGTTAGATGAGTTTTTATGCGTTAAGGTAGACTGTGCTTCGGTTCGGTTCGGTTCGGGTGCATTCATTGGGATCGGATCGGGGGCGTGGCCTTAGGCTTGGATATCTCATTGAAACCCAGAAATCAAAATCGGATCGGATCGGAGGCAAAGTCCCCTAACTGTTCGGATCGGATCACGTAGTTATACTTCTCCTCCATCATCTTACGGCCCGACCCGATCCGGTTAGGTAGGCTCCTTTCCCCCTTCCTTAAATACTTGCTCCGACCCGATCCGATCTCTTGGATTTCTTTTCTTTTTTCTTTTTTCTTTCTTTACTTGCCCCGACCCGGTCCGACCTCCTGAATTTCCTTCCTTCTTCCCTTGTTTTTTCACCTTCCATATCCCTCCGAACCGAACCGATTCCCTACTATCTTCTGCTTCTCCTCCATCCTCTTTCCTCCCTAGCCAACGCCAAAGCCAATCTCGTGCCAATTGCCCAAATCAAAACCAAGCAATTATGCGTTGGCGCACTCAACAACGGATTTTAATCCTCTCCGTTCCAGCCTCGAGATGGTGACGAGTCTACTGGCGACGATGACAAGTGGGGAGGGGGGGTCACTGCGGCAAGGTCATTCAAGTTCCACGCTCAAACCGTCCTAATCGTCCACGAATTCGAATCGAAATCGATTGAAAAAGGGAATTATTTAAAGTTTCATAACCTACCAATGTAATTACTTCGAGAATTAAAAGGAAGTTTGATGCTTCAGGAGTTAGTTTTTTTCCTTCTCGTTTTGCAGAACTCGGGGAGTTAAACAGTAAAAATGAAAGAGGGATGAAGAATCAGTTTATATAGAGGAGTAGGGTGTCCATTCATCTCCCCATTCGGATCGGCAGCCCAGTAGAAGAACCCCCGTTCGGATCGGATGGACAGTCCAGAAACAAAGATTGGCCCAATAGTCCAATGAAAAATAGAAAGGAAAAGGGGTCTGTTCGGATCGGAATCCGAACTGAACCGAGCTCTTTAGCCCAGCAACGAATTAAAATGAAATTTGAAGAAAAAGATGAAAACACAAGGAAAATCAAAAGAAAAATTGTCTCGAAGAGCGCTGTGCAATGATAGTCAAAGCATGCTCCGTCTCCAACAGAAGCATCCTTTGAGGGGGCAAAATGTTAGCCCACTTTGTGAACTGGGCAACACAAAGTCAAGATGTGAAATATTGAAGAACTTGAAAAACACTGAAGCGGGTCGGATCGGAGCAGTGTAGCGGTTTGGATAGGATAAAGTCTGCTGTTCGGATCGGTGAACTATTGTTGTTGAAATCAGAGAGGCTCGGCTGTTCGGATCGCAAAGCAACCCACTTCCAGTCGGATCGGAAAGCAACCTACTTCCATTCGGATCGGAAAGCAACCTACTTCAAGTTGGAGCGGAGAGCAACTTGCAACAAAGACGGATCGGAGCGGAGCAGAGTAAAAAGAAGAGAGAATTGGTCCTAAGGTAATCCGGGTCGGATCGGTGACACCGATCCGAACCCCTTGAGCACACTCTTCCGATCCGAACCCATTTTCCACGTCACTCCCCTGCATGAGCGCCTAGTTATTCGGAGCGGCTATGACCAGTTCCTACCCACAACGTCCACTGCTCTGATGCGTTGTCAACATAGAAATCCACCCGAACCTGAGGTTGATGGGATGGATGACACGTGGCTCCGATCCGGATCGGGTTCTGGGTTAATTTTCACCTATAAATACCCCGTCTGGAGACAAAGAAAAGGATCTTTTTTCTGACACTTTGAGAATTCAACCACCTTCATAACCCGAATTCCAGCACTCCCGGAATATCCAAATCTTCTTTCATTATTTGTTTTTAGACAATTGAGTGACTGTAAGTGAGTTAGGAGAGAAATCAAGTGAATATTTCATTGTATTTGCAACTAAATCATTGAAAATAGTGAAAGACAAGTGGACGTAGGCATTTCTTCACCGAACCACTATAAATCCTGTGTGTTCATTTTTATTTTTGATCTCATTTCATTCTGCTTTTAATCAATTTGGGTGTTAGAACCACTTTTTGGTCTAACAATTACATTATTTAAAGAAGCATAAAGAAAACATAAATAAACTGCAAAAGTCCCCTAATTGCTGTCCAAAGCCATAGTCCAAAACGGAAAAGATCAAAGCAATACATTCTTTCTCTTCAAGCTGGATGTGAAAACTGGTCAAGCTGCGGTATTCCCTCCCTGTGAACCTGAGGGGGGGGGGGGACGAAAGAAAAAGAGGCGAAATGTGACAGCCCGCCCCGCACCAACCGACATTTCTTCCAAAAGTGCGTTGTACACATGTCCAGTTGGCACGGGACGGTCGTCTGAAGAAAAAGGAAGAAGGGAATGAACTAACAAGGAACCTGTAGAATGTCTCACAGCGCATGGAGTAAAATATAATAATAATAACATACTTGACATAAAACAGGTGAGACAGTGCATAAGCTGATAACTAAAACCAACATCAGAGCAGCGGAAATCTAAATACAGCTTATTACAACTTTCCAAATTCACTGTCTCTAAACAAAAGAAAGCTAAAGTGGAAGATGCACCACCAATGCCCAAGCAGTGATCTTCAACAACACAGGGAGAATACTATATATATTACATGGAAGCCTCCTGCTCGTCTCCGGATCATCTACCCGTGCATCACCAGCTAACCTGTCTCTAGTCTGCTCGCGTGAGCACCCAGAGTAATAAGAGGAGACATAAAACTCTGGGTCAGACATAAAGCCCGGTATGAGCGATAAGCATCTAAACAGAACAATAACAGGTATACTAAACCATACCTGAACCTGGACCTGCAACCAAAGAGTTAGTACCACATACCGTACAATACTCTAAGGTGCCATAATAAATAGTGTAAGAATACGGGGGGTGGGGTGTGCATGTCATAATGATAGCAAACAAATCAACCATAGCAACCATCCTCACATCTCTCACTCAGTGCGTAAAGCATACTATGTCCACCACTGTCAATCACTAGACCCATTGAAGTAGTGACGGAGTTCAACTTGTACAACTATTGCTACTACCAAGCTTACCACATAGAGTCATGACCAAATCTTTACAAATGACCCCACTTCATTGGTTTATAGCCCTTTAGTCCTACCTAGGACATTGCAGCCCTGAATCCGTTCACGTACTTCCCATACATAGTGATCCAAAGTTGTAAACATCGATTGCCCCTTGGCACACGTCCCGCAGCAAAGCCCAATCATGAAGTGAACTCATCGGTTTCCAACTAGATCCTGAGCTCTAACTTCCCATATTGGACTACCTTTGCATCTCGGGTTTGGTCGAATTGGAGTAGGTCTTCAAAAGAGTTGTCGTGCAGTAGCAGCCCTAGAATTCGATTCGGTTCGGTAGTCATCACCCTCGTTGGGTCGGCTCGGTCCTCCTTCCTTGTCATCTTTCCATTCGGTTCGGGTTGGGTACTCCACTTCGGGTCGGGTCGGGTCAGGTTGCTGTCTTCCTTCCATTTCATGCTCCTTCTCCGATCAGCTCCCTCGTTTTCCATCAACTCCGACCCGATCCGATCCCTTCGCCTTACTCCAGTCGTAGCCTTTCATTTTTAAGTCGATCCGATCTGGCCCCCATTATTCTTCTGATCTTATCCCCTTGTCCACTCCAACTCTAAGTAAACGGCCTTCCTTTTTGCCAAGTCTCTTATGTGCCAAACTCCAGTTTGGGTCGGGTTTTCTTGCGCAGTTCACATATCCGATCCGAGCCCTCATCCGATCCGATCCGAAGCCCTGCACAACTTTCTGCAACTTTTTCCAGCAACTTGCTTACGCCGTTCGACGACGTTTTGGACAAATCTAACTATTCTAATCAATCACAAATCATGTCAATTAGCCATAACAACATAGCAAACTGACCACAAACACCAAAACAATGAATTTACATGTCAAAATGGGTCAAATGTGCCCAAAACCCCTTATTTTCCCTTAAGCATGTTTAAGTAAATCTAATCATAGGGTTAACAAAACTTAATCAAATTAAACCAAATTTCTACCAGAGGCATAAATTATTATTTAAGAATTTCTAAACATTTTTTTTGAGAATTTATTAGTGTATAGGTTCGCTAATCTTCACTAATTACCCTTAATTACTGTAATTAGTGCAAAAACTATGCAAATCAATCACCTTTGCCACAAAATAAAACACCAAATCTGAAATACTCTCTGTTTGGGTCGAATTCCTATGTATAGCAGCGGCTCCAATCTTGCTTTGATGCTATTTGGCCTTGCTTTGATGTAGTTTAGGTTTAATCTTCACTAAAAATGTGTTTTGGAGTGGTTTTAGAGGATGGAAGCCATTACTAGGGTCTCAAGAAGGTTTGTGGTGGCTCAAAACTAAAATGAAAGTGATTTCCTAACCCTAATCAGTCCTCCTATACCTCTAAACCCGAAATTCCCCTCTGGGCCTAGCTGCTAATCACCCGGTTAAGCACAATTAAGCTGTTTTTCACCATCTGAAACTTGTTTCAGCCATATCTCCCAAACGGTGAGTCCGTTTGGCTAATGTGACCACTCTACGGAATTGTAAACCATCATCCAGAGCCAATGGAAGTGGTTTCAGGTCAAAAGTCCTTTCCAGTCAAAAATTATGGCCAAAACAGTGCCAACTAGGGGTAAAATGGTCATTTAAAAATCGGGAAAAATCATGAACATGGGAAATGACCCCAATAGTCGTCTCCCAAAGTTACATGACCATACGACTTCGTATGTAAAAGAAATAAATATCCTACGATCCTATGATGCATAGAATACGGGTCGTTACACTCTTCCCCCCTTAAGAAATTTCGTCCTCGAAATTCCTTAACCCAAAACATACAAAGGATCCCGCATGCCTAACAACCACATACAACAATCAAACATGCAAAACAAGCAAACAAGCCTATCATAGCATGCGAAAAACTAAATCGAAGTCAAAATCTTACCAGGCAAAGAGTTCTGGGTGTGTCTTCCTAATGTTCTCCTCTGTCTCCCAAGTACAATCATTCTCGTCCTCGCCCCACTGAACCTTAACTAGCTTCACCGCATTCCTTCGAAGTTGCTTCATGTCGTGCTCGACAATACGGGCCGGCTTGCAGTTCTCAACTGCCTCGGGTTCTACTTCGAAGTCCTCCAACTAATCAGGTGAAATAGTCATATCTGAGTCGTGGACGAACTTCCTTAGTTGGGAAACATGAAATACGTTGTGAACTCCCGCCATCTTCTCTGGTAAGTCAATTCTGTATGCCAAATTCCCGACTAGTTCAAGAACAGGGAATGGGCCAACAAATCTTTGTGCCAACTTGCCTCTCCTGCCAAATCGTATTACGCTCTTCAACGGAGAAATCTTGACAAACACCAAGTCACCAACGGAGAATTTTAAGTCTCTTCTCCTCTTATCAGCATAACTCTTCTGCTGATCTTGGGCAGCCTTCATTCGTTGTTGAATGATCTTGATCTTATCTGAAGTTTCTCTCACCACATCTGGTCCAAGCATAAACTTCTCGCCAGTCTCTATCCAACATGATGGTGAGTTGCACGGTCTTCCATACAAAGCTTCAAACGAAGCCATACCGATACTGGATTGGTAACTATTATTATATGCAAACTCTACTAGATGCAAATGGTCATCCCATGATCCACCAAAATCTAATATACACGCTCTCAAGAGATCTTCAAAAATACGATTCACCCTCTCCGTCTGACCGTCAGTCTGAGGATGACATGCGGTACTGAGATGTAACTCTGACCCTAGAGCCTCTTGTAAGCTCTTCCAAAACCCATAGTGAACAACGGGTCTCGGTCGCTCACAATGCTTTTAGGTACTCCATGAAATCTCACTACCCACTTCATATACAGTTCTGCTAACTTAGCTGCCGTTCTGGTCGATTTGACTGGTATAAATCTTGCACTTTTAGTCAGTCGATCCACAACTACCCAAATGCTATCGTGTCCCGATCTAGTCCTTGGTAAGCCATCAATGAAATCCATCGAGACTTGCTCCAATTTCCATTCGGGAATTTCTAAGGGCTGTAACAACCCACTAGGCTTCTTTTGCTTGGCTTTAACTAGCTGGCAATTCATGCACTTGGATATAAACTTCCCAACATCTCTTTTCATCCCTTCCCAGTAGTAAGTTGTAACACCCCGTGTATTTTATAACAGTGAAATCCACAAATTAAAGTATAATAAATTCTAGTTAAAGTATTAAGGGAAACGGGATATGCCATTGTGTTCGTCACGGAAAAATACGCGAAATAGAGTCTGAGTTTTCGAAAAACGGAGTCCGTATGACCAAGTTATGGCCCGATGAAGTCTCAGAAAATTCGAATTTCGAAAACAGATTTAAAATTCAGCCCAATCAGAGTAGGCGGGGAAATTCCTGCCCAAACCCACCAGGTCGACCTGGGGGTCGACCTTAGGGTCGACCTACCAGGCCAGGTCGGCCTGGGAGTCGACCTAGGTGTCGACCTTCCCAGGCAGGTCGACTCTAGAGTCACCTGGGGGTCGACTTGGGAGTCGACCTGGCCCCTGAGCCAGGTCGAACCTAGCCCCCCCTGGCTGGCCTAGTCTGTGTTTGGTAGATTTGCTAAGCCTTGCCTTGTCACTAGGGCTAGGTGTCAGCTCCTGGTTGGTCTCTCCTTTGAACGAACGGCTATTATTGAACCAAGCTTCATCGACGGTCAAAATTAACTCAAAAACTCTATAAAAAGGACCTAACACTAACCCTAATTCACATAAACTAAAATGGAGATGAGACCGTCATGTTGCTGAGGAGAGACTGAGGATAGCCGTCAGAAATAGAGAGACAATTAGGAGATAAATCAAAATCTTAAAGCAACGTTAATCAAATCAAAGCAATGCCTACAACAAAGGATAACATCTCCAAATTCAGAATTTAGATTCCTGAATTGAAGATTCGTCGGACGTTGTAAGTATAGTGCTATTCCGATGTGAATTAAATAATTGTGTTGATTTGTGTAAAGTAAGGAATGGAATTGTAGCGATAATAATCTATATTTGTATGTTGCTTTGATGCTAAACGATTTGGGAATATTATGGTATACGATTGGATATTTGCAAGTACGCGATTTGCGTTGGAAGCTAACAACGAAATGGAATTGCGGCGATAATAACTTATGTTTGTATGTTATTTTGATTTGGCAATGCTATGGTGTACGATTTGATTCATACAAGTATATGGTTTATGTTGACAACCACATGTTGTGGAATTTTAATTGGGATTCATGCAAGCATATGATTCATATTGAAAGCTACATGTTTGTAGTAGTTATTTACAACACCCATTTGATAATTGCAAGTATATGATTCATGTTGAAAATAACAACTATATGTTGTAATAGTTTATTTGAAATTCATGCAAGTATATGATTTATTGTTATGCCAACATGATGTATAATTCTATGGTCATCTTTAGTGTAATTTGATCCACTTAAGTATTATGATTCATATGAAGGTTATGTTGGAATTGGCATCATAGTTCAAGTATAAAAATCATGATTTTGTAATAGTGACAAAAGCAAGCGTCTTTGTAAGCTTGTATTAATTTTATGAACATGACTAAACTATGTTTGTTATTATGCCTAGTTGAAAACATGTTTCTAGGCTTATGCTGTTATCATAATCATATGATAATATATTTGGCACATAAGTTACATTAGAAATTACACTAGAATTACATCCCACTTACAAGTTACATAGATAGGATAAAAACCATGATTTTATGAATAGTAGGATTCATGTTCAATTATGTTTATGCCATGACTATATGAATAGAAGGACTCATGTTCAATTATGATTATGCCATAATTATATGATTAGAATGGTTCATGTTTAAGTATCATTTATGCCATGACTACACGAATAGAATGATTCATGCTTTGTTTATACCATGATTATGTGAATAGAATGATTCATGTTTAAGTATTGCTTATATTATATGTTGTTACAATTGCAAGTTCACATGCGCCTACCTTATGTTAATTGAATCGTTATGTTGCAAGTTCATGCGTTCACACTCCCCTTTTTATGTTACCTTATAAACACCAGGTTATAAGCCTCCCCTTTTTTATATGGCTAAATTGGGTTTAAGTATTAAACCCAACACACCTTACATTTGAACGAACGTGTAAAACGGGGGTATTGACGTTTGGGCTAAAATATAGAACATATGTGTTGGCATGTTTGACGCATGCCAACAACCTTGAAAAACAATTAAGTGGCATTAATCAATAAAGATGAATTTGAATAATGGGCCGCAAATATTTACATATAAAAGGAAAAGAGACAAAATATGTAAATGTAGAAAATACAATGTGTTTAACCCGAGGTTGGATTGAGTTGTGATGTAAACCTGCCCGGAACCGCCCGGCTGTCCAGTAGTCACAACAATACCTATCCAATGTGGGTGGTTAAACACGGAGCCCAATAAGGACCCGAGGTTAGACCGAGTTGTGGCGTAAGACTGCCCGGACCCAACCGGCAACAGGCAGCCACAACAATACCTGTCTAATGTGAGAGGTCAAGGCTTTAATAAGACAATTAAGGCTGAGTCAGGATTGATAGGATTAAGTGAATTAAGACTTAATCAAAATAGAACATGCTAAACTAAATAGACTGATTGGGGGTTAGGTTAACCAACTTAGCATGTTGGCTAGAAATAGAAAACCTAGTAGCGGGGGACCCTTTTCAGCAGTAACCCAACAAGGCGTATCATGATACCCTGAAACTAGGCAGGGTGGGGCACGATTACTGGGCTGACTGTAAGAGGTCAAATCGACGGCGGTGGTGTAGCAGTGTAGGTTCTAACGGGGTGTGGGCGTGCACTCACTCCGGCGTAGAAAAATAAGGCACTGGGCACCAGTAGCATACCTGTGCATTATAGGGTTGTGTCGGGCCGCCACCATGGGACTTGATACACCCCATGGTGGGACCAACATAGGTAACTACAACATCGGGGGCCGTAAGACACATGTAACTACGCGAGTAGGAGCCGATCATCATAAAATGGATCACTTCACCCTGATTATGGGGTGCCTATTGGGAACTAGTTTATATGGGTACAGAGATTAATATGGGGTACGATAGTATACTCGACCCTAGACAACTTAACTTGGTTTATGGTGCTTTCCCATTTCTAGTTTATACTTATCATACCCAGTTCTTTATTCATAGACTGAATAGTCCTAGACTTACTCAGGCTTTATGTCTGACTCTACTTTTCTTTCGTCTTCTTTTCTTCTGTTCCCCCCCCCCCAAGGTCCACAGGGAGGGAATACCACAGCTTGACCAGCCTTTATATCCAGCTTGAAGAGAAAGAATGCATTGCTTGGATCTTTTCGTTTTGGACTATGGCTTTGGACAGCGACTATGGGACTTTTGCAGTTTATTTATGCTTTCTTTATGCTTCTTTAAATAATGTAATCAAGACAGTTATGAAGATGTTATTTTTTGGAAGTATTGTAAGACAATTATGGTATGGTTGGTGTAACACGTATTTTAATGAAATAAAAGTTGTTGTTTTTTTTCGCTGTTCAAAAATATGTGTTATTATATCTGTCTTGTATATCTGTGATTTATACTTATAAACCTCCACCAAAATTAGGGCATTCCCTTTGAGAGTGACCCTAACGGAGGTGGGGTGTTTCACTTGGTATCAGAGCATAGGTTTACCAGATAAGATAAAAAGTTCTGAAAATTTATTTTTCAAAAAGAAATTTAAAGAAGCATTTTTAAAAGATAAAATATTATTTTATTTTAAAAGGCAAAGTCCCCTCCCCGAAGCCATAGGTACTATCTCTTATCCTTCTCTTTGAACCTATCCTTTCTGTTTCAGCATGTCTGGAGACCTTACTCCCCAGTTGCTGACGCTTTCACTCCTCCTCCTCCGCGTAAACCAGCAAGCGGAAGAGTCCCAGAGTAGGAAGACGAATAATAGTCAAACAAGAAAGGATCGTAACAGTAATGACAAGAAACGTGAAAAAAGGAAATGTTATTTCTGCGAAATTCTTGGACATCTGGAGGGAGACTGCAGAAGAAGAAGAGGAGGATGAGTGCTACTTGCTTTCAGTGTAGGGAGACATGCCACATGGCTAAGGACTGCCCAAAGAAACGAGGACAGGGGCAGAGGGCTGGATCCACCTCAGGGGCACAAGTTCATGTGCTAGAGGCGCCACCTCTGCAACAGCGAGGTATAAATACTTCTGTAGAAAGTGTAGTTTATCTTTATGATCACCCCGTTCGCACTTTATTTGATTCCGGCGCATCACACTCCTTTATCTCATCTGCTTTAGTAGAATCTCTGCACCTAAAAACTAGTATGGTAGAGGACCCCTTAATTGTTTCAAACCTAATTGGGGGCCCAGCTCATTTGTCTATGATCTGTTTGGGATTGAAAATTTCTATTCTAAGCGTAGAGTTTAAATGTAGTGCCTTTGTTTTGGCCTTTTTGGGATATGGTTTGATTTTGGGCATGGATTGGCTGTCTAGTAATGGGGCCATCCTTATTGTGAAAAAAGGGTTGTTAAGCTCCTAACCCAGCTCGGTAATACTTTGGAAATTTCTTGTAATCCCTCGTATGCGGTTATGCTTAGTTACCTTGAATCGCTAGATGCCTCCGTTGAAAATTTGCAATCGGTTAGAGTGGTCCGGGAATATCCGGATGTCTTCGAAGAAGTGAAGGGCTTGCCTCCGAAGCGGGAGATAGACTTCCGCATATACCTTGTAGATAATGCAAAACCCGTTGCGTTGCCCGTTAGACACATGGCTCCACGGGAAAGGAAAGAGCTCAGTAAACAGATTAAAGAGCTTCTAGAAAAGGGGTTCATTAGGAGGAGTATTTCAGAATGGGGCACTCCAGTGGTGTTCGCTACAAAGGCGGATTGTTCACTCCGTCTATGTGTTGACTATAGGGAACTCAACAAGCTAACGAAAAAGAATAGGCACCCTCTCCCCAGAATTGACGATCTGTTTGATCAGCTTGTAGGAGTGTCTGTTTTCTCCCAACTCGATTTAGCAACGGGTTTTCCTCAGCTAAGGGTGGCTGAAGATAGTATCGATAAAACGACATTCAGAACCCCAGACGGCTTCTTTGAATGGCTTGTCATGCATTTCGGCTTGACAAATGCACCTGCTTACTTTGTGGACCTGATGAGTAGGGTATTCAGCGATTTCCTCAATAAGTTCGTAGTGGTCTTCGTAGACGATATCCTTATCTTCTCAAAGAATGAAGAGGAACATGCTCAGCACTTGAGGGCAATCATGGAAACTCTGCGAGTCCATCAGCTCAAAGCCAAATTCTCCAAATGCCACTTTTGGAGAGAAGAAGTGAGTTTCCTTGGGCACATAGTATCCAAACAAGGGTTAGCAGTGGACCCTGCTAAGGTAGTGGCGGTACAGGATTGGAAGACACCAAGGAATGCAACTGAGGTCCGAAGTTTTCTAGGACTAGCAGGTTTCTATCGAAAGTTCATAAAGGATTTTGCGAAAATCTCAGCTCCGTTCACAAAGTTGACCAAGAAGAATCTAGTGTTCAATTGGGACTTGGATTGTGAGTTTTCTTTCCAGCGACTGAAAAGGGCTCTTACAACAGCCCCAGTTTTGACATTGCCAGATGGAAGCAAGATGTTCACCGTTTATACAGAAGCATGTGGGACAGGGCTAGGCGCCGTCTTAATGCAAGAAGGAAGGGTAGTAGCTTATGGCGGGAGACAATTGAAAGTGCACGAAAAGAACTACCCGACCCACGATCTTGAGTTAGCTGCCATCATCTTTGCACTCAAGTCTTGGCGACACTATCTCCTAGGTGAGAAGTTTGAACTTTACACTGACCATAAATCGTTGAAATACCTTTTCTCGCAGAAGGACCTTAACTTGAGGCAACAGAGATGGATGGAGTTTCTTTCCTCGTATGATTTCGAGATCTCCTATACTCCAGGCAAAGGCAACGTAGTGGCAGACGCGTTAAGCTGAAAGAAACTGACCCTAAGCCCGCTGTTTGTTGAAAGACAAAGCCTAGAGTTTATAGCCAGCTTCGACTTTAGGCCTTCCTCCGATTTTGTACCAAGCTTGCTAGCATCGCTCGAAGTACGCCCGACTTTAGTGGATTCGATAGGGAGAACACAACGCGGGGACCCTCAAATTGTGGAGACGATTGATAGGCTAATTAGGGGTGAGACTTCAAGTCACCTCAACAGATACTCCATCGACGATAAGGGTTGGCTAAGGCGAGACGGAAGACTATGCGTCCCACAGACAGGGGAATTAGTAAAGAAGGTTCTCGAAGAAGCACATCACTCCAAGATGACGATACACCCAAGCGGTGATAAAATGTACAAGGACATAAAAAGAACTTTCTTTTGGAATGACATGAAAAAGGACGTGGCAGAATTCATTTCTAAGTGTATGATGTACCAACAGATTAAGGCGGAACAGAAAAAGCCTGGCGGTCTGCTACATCCTCTAGAGGTCCCACAGTGGAAGTGGGATAGCATCTCAATGGACTTCATCGATGGGCTGCCTAGGTCTATGAGAGGCAACACTAGCATTTGGGTAATAGTGGATAGGCTTACTAAAAGCGCCCACTTTTTACCTGTCAAAAGTAAAAGAACTGCCTCATCCCTAGCATCTCTTTACCTCAAGGAAATCGTTCGACTCCATGGAATACTGTCCAGCATCGTTAGTGACCGAGACCCTATCTTCACCAGTGAGTTTTGGCGGATTCTGCAAGAAGCGGTAGGAACACAGTTATGCCTGAGCACAGCCTATCATCCCCAAACCGATGGCCAAACAGAAAGAGTGAACAGAGTTTTGGAGGACCTTTTAAGACTGTGCATCCTTGACTTCGGAGGGACGTGGGAAGACCATCTTCCTTTGGTAGAATTTGCCTACAACAACAACTATCAAGCAACCATCGGAATGGCGCCCTTCGAAGCTTTATATGGAAGACCGTGCCGATCACCCACTTGTTGGTGGGAGTCTACTGATAAGCTCATACTTGGACCAGATATGATCCGAGAGACTTCAGAAAAAGTAGACTTAATACGAAGAAGGATAAAGACGGCCCAAGACAGACAAAAGTCCTACGCCGACAAGAGGAGGACCAACCTTGAATTTGAGGTTGGAGACAGAGTTTTTCTTAAGGTATCTCCGCTAAGGAACGTTGTTCGTTTTGGAACCACAGGAAAGCTAGCACCGAGGTTCGTAGGGCCATTCCCTATCATTGAGAAAGTTGGGAAAATGGCCTATAGATTGGAGCTACCCGAAAAATTGGCCGGAATTCACAACGTCTTTCACGTTTCACATCTCCGAAAATGTCTACACGGGTCTGCTGAAGTGGTAGAGCCAAATATCCTAGAAGAAGCTGAAGTGGAACGCGAAGCAACCATAAGGAAAGTTCCAACCCGCATATTAGGAACGGAAGTGAAGAAGCTACGCAACCGCGAAGTCAAGCTCGTCAAAGTTCAGTGGAGCGACGCCGAAGGAGATGCAACTTGGGAAACTGAAGCTAAAATACGCGCAGCCTACCCTTTTCTTTTCGAGGGTACATCTTTGATCTTTCCTTTTTCCTTAAGTTGGCGCTTTTATCTATCTTTTTAGGTATATCTCCTCGACCTTATCTTTTAGGAAGAAACCCTTTGGATGGAAACATGTAATTGAAACATGTTATGGATGATGGTTGCAAGTGGTTGCAAGTGATTGCTAGTGGTTGCTCGTGGTTGCATATACACACACAATCTAGGTTTTAGATCGGCTCAATCACTTCATATTGCATATGCATATATGTTTGCATTCGTATATGGTTGAACTTTAATGTGTTGTCATATGGATGTTGCATTTGTATGAATGATTGTGCACTCATGTAGAATCATGAATAGGAGGATTTGCATACATAATGGATTCATAGCACTTACATAATTCGCATTAAGGAGGTCAACTGAATCAGTAGACCGCCTGATTTTGCATTAGATAATTACATGTACACACACACTTCACATATTATCATGAAGCATTAGAAGTCTTTTAAGGACAATGGATGCTCGTGTTTGATGGATGAGTAGATGGATGTTTGGATGTTAGGATGTACATTCTTCCTGAACTTGAAGATTTCGGGACGAAATCCTTTTAAGTGGGGGAGAATGTAACACCCCGTGTATTTTATAACAGTGAAATCCACAAATCAAAGTATAATAAATTCTAGTTAAAGTATTAAGGGAAAATGGATATGCCATTGCGTTCGTCATGGAAAAATATGCGAAATAGAGTCCGAGTTTTCGAAAAACGGAGTCCGTATGACCATGTTATGGCCCGATGAAGTTTCAGAAAATTCGAATTACTAAAATAGATTTAAAATTCAGCCCAATCATAGTAGGTGGGGAAATTCCCGCCCAAACCCACCAGGTCGACCTGGTATTCGACCCTAGGGTCGACCTGCCAGGCCAGGTCGACCTGGGAGTCGACCTAGGTGTCGACCTGCCCAGGCAGGTCGACTCTAGAGTCGACCTGGGGGTCGACTTGGGAGTCGAACTAGCCCCTGAGCCAGATCGAACCCAGCCCCCCTGGCTGGCCTAGTCTGTGTTTGGTCGATTTGCTGAGCCTTGCCTTCTCACTAGGGATAGGTGTCAACTCCTGGTTGTTCTCTCCTTTGAACGAACGACTATTATTGAACCAAGCTTCATCGACGGTCGAAATTAACTCAAAAACTCTATAAAAAGGACCTAAGACTAACCCTAATTCACATAAACTAAAATGGAGATGAGACCGTCATGCTGCTGAGGAGAGACTGAGGATAGCCGTCAGAAATAGAGAGACAATTAGGAGATAAATCAAAAGCTTAAAGCAACGTTAATCAAATCAAAGCAACGCCTACAACAAAGGATAGCATCTCCAAATTCAGAATTCAGATTCCTGAATTGAAGATTCGTCGCACGTTGTAAGTAGAGTGCTATTCCAATGTGAATTAAATAATTGTGTTGATTTGTGTAAAGTAAGGAATGGAATTGTGGCGATAATAATCTATATTTGTATGTTGCTTTGATGCTAAACGATTTGGGAATATTATGGTATATGATTGGATATTTGCAAGTACGCGATTTGCGTTGGAAGCTAACAACGAAATGGAATTGCGGCGATAATAACTTATGTTTGTATGTTATTTTGATTTGGCAATGCTATGGTGTACGATTTGATTCATACAAGTATATGGTTTATGTTGACAACCACATGTTGTGGAATTTTAATTGGGATTCATACAAGCATATGATTCATATTGAAAACTACATGTTTGTAGTAGTTATTTACAACACCCATTTGATAATTGCAAGTATATGATTCATGTTGAAAATAACAACTATATGTTGTAATAGTTTATTTGAAATTCATGCAAGTATATGATTTATTGTTATGCCAACATGATGTATAATTCTATGGTCATCTTTAGTGTAATTTGATCCACTTAAGTATTATGATTCATATGAAGGTTATGTTGGAATTGGCATCATAGTTCAAGTATAAAAATCATGATTTTGTAATAGTGACAAAAGCAAGCGTCTTTGTAAGCTTGTATTAATTTTATGAACATGACTAAACTATGTTTGTTATTATGCCTAGTTGAAAACATGTTTCTAGGCTTATGTTGTTATCATAATCATATGATAATATATTTGGCACATAAGTTACATTAGAAATTACACTAGAATTACATCCCACTTACAAGTTACATAGATAGGATAAAAACCATGATTTTATGAATAGTAGGATTCATGTTCAATTATATTTATGCCATGACTATATGAATAGAAGAACTCATGTTCAATTATGATTATGCCATAATTATATGATTAGAATGGTTCAAGTTTAAGTATCATTTATGCCATGACTACACGAATAGAATGATTCATGCTTTGTTTATACCATGATTATGTGAATAGAATGATTCATGTTTAAGTATTGCTTATATTATATGTTTTTACAATTGCAAGCTCACATGCGCCTACCTTATGTTAATTGAATCGTAATGTTGCAAGTTCATGCGTTCACACTCCCCTTTTTATGTTACCTTATAAACACCAGGTTATAAGCCTCCCCTTTTTTATATGGCTAAATTGGGTTTAAGTATTAAACCCAACACACCTTACATTTGAACGAACGTGTAAAAAGGGGGTATTGACGTTTGGGCTAAAATATAGAACATATGTGTTGGCATGTTTGACGCATGCCAACAACCTTGAAAAACAATTAAGTGGCATTAATCAATAAAGATGAATTTGAATAATGGGGCGCAAATATTTACATATAAAAGGAAAACAGACAAAATATGTAAATGTAGAAAATACGATGTGTTTAACCCGAGGTTGGATTGAGTTGTGATGTAAACCTGCCCGGAACCGCCCAGTTGTCCAGTAGTCACAACAATACCTATCCAATGTGGGTGGTTAAACACGGAGCCCAATAAGGACCCGAGGTTAGACTGAGTTGTGGCGTAAGATTGCCCGGACCCAACCGGCAACAGGCAGCCACAACAATACCTGTCTAATGTGAGAGGTCAAGGCTTTAATAAGACAATTAAGGCTGAGTCAGGATTGATAGGATTAAGTGAATTAAGACTTAATCAAAATAGAACATGCTAAACTAAATAGACTGATTGGGGGTTAGGTTTATAAAACACTTAACCAACTTAGCATGTTGGCTAGAAATAGAAAACCTAGTAGCGGGGGACCCTTTTCAGCAGTAACCCTACAAGGCGTATCATGATACCCTGAAACTAGGCAGGGTGGGGCACGATTACTGGGCTGACTGTAAGAGGTCAAATCGACGGCGGTGGTGTAGCAGTGTAGGTTCTAACGGGGTGTGGGCATGCACTCACTCCGGCGCAGAAAAATAAGGAACTAGGCACTAGTAGCATACCTGTGCATTCTGGGGTTGTGTCGGGCCGCCACCATGGGACTTGATACACCCCATGGTGGGACAAGCATAGGTAACTACAACATCGGGGGCCGTAAGACACATGTAACTACGCGAGTAGGAGCCGATCATCATAAAATGGATCACTTCACCCTGATTATGGGGTGCCTGTTGGGAACTAGTTTATATGGGTACAAAGATTAATATGGGGTACGATAGTATGCTCGACCCTAGACAACTTAACTTGGTTTATGGTGCTTTCCCATTTCTAGTTTATACTTATCATACCCAGTTCTTTATTCATAGACTGAATAGTCCTAGACTTACTCAGGCTTTATGTCTGACTCTACTTTTCTTTCGTCTTCTTTTCTTCCGTTCCCCCCCCCAAGGTCCACAGGGAGGGAATACCACAGCTTGACCAGCCTTCATATCAAGCTTGAAGAGAAAGAATGTATTGCTTGGATCTTTTCGTTTTGGACTATGGCTTTGGACAGCGACTATGGGACTTTTGCAGTTTATTTATGTTTTCTTTATGCTTCTTTAAATAATGTAATCAAGACAGTTATGAAGATGTTATGTTTTTGGAAGTATTGTAAGACAATTATGGTATGGTTGGTGTAACACGTATTTTAATGAAATAAAAGTTGTTTTTTTTTCGCTGTTCAAAAATATGTGCTATTATATCTGTCTTGTATATTTGTGATTTGTACTTATAAACCTCCACCAAAATTAGGGCATTCCCTTTGAGAGTGACCCTAACGGAGGTGGGGTGTTTCATAAGTCTGCTTCATGTCTCGATACATCTTATTACCACCGGGGTGTATAGTCAGTTTTGAGTGGTGACACTCTCTGAGCACTTCATCTCTCAATCCATCGACATTGGGTACAACAAGTTTTCCATTCTTTCTAAGCCATCCATCTCAATCAAGCCCATACTTGTTCATCTCATCGATATCCATCTTTAACTTGGAAATGATTTCCAATAGGTTAGGATCGTCCCTCTAACTAGAGCCAATCCGCTCAACTAAAGTGGGCCTGATCGTCAAACTTGCTAACATTTCTGGATCCAATTCGCACTTTGGTCTGAAATCAAACCCCGCGATATACTCCAGTTGCTTCCATTCAAGAAACATTGCCCTTAAGCTGGCATGTCTCCTACTCAATGCATCGGCTACCGCATTGCCCTTTCCCGGTGTATATGCGATATCAAAATCATAGGAAGCCAAGAATTCTAACCACCATTGTTGCCGGAGATTTAGATCCTTCTGGGAGAAGAGATGCTTCAACGACTTATGATCTGTAAACAGCTCAAATCTTTCTCCCAAGAGATAATGTCTCCACATCTTTAATGCAAACCCGATCGCTGCCAATTCTAAATCATGGGTAGGGTATCTTCTCTCGTGCGGTTTCAATTGCCGACTTGCATAAGTTACAACCCTACCGGTTTGCATCAATACAGCACCTAGTCTGGTACCACAGGCATCCGTGTATACCGTCATCTCTCCATTCCCCTTAGGAATCACTAACACTGGTGCGCTTATCAACTTGTCCTTTAGACTTTTGAATGCATTCTCGCACCTTTCATCCCAGACAAAAGCTTGATTCTTCTTGGTCAACTGGGTCAATGGTGCTGCTATCTTGGAGAAACCTTGGATAAACTTACGATAATATCCAGTAATCCCAAGAAACTTCTTACATCTGTTGCATTCTTGGGCGTAGGCCAATCCTGTACCGTAGCCACCTTCGCCGGGTCCACGGCAATACCATTCTCTGATACAACATGGCCCAAGAACCTCACTTCACTCTTCCAGAAGTGACACTTAGAAAACTTTGCTTTCAATTGGTGTTTTCTCAACACCTCCATCACTATTTTTAAATGTTCCTTGTGTTCTTCCTCTGTCCTTGAATAGACCAAAATATCATCAATGAATACAAGGACAAACTTATTCAACTGATCTCTGAATACCCTATTCATAAGATCCACAAAATATGCTGGGGCATTGGTCATCCCGAATGGCATGACCAACCACTCATAAAATCCAGACGGCATTCGAAATGTCGTTTTAGCTATACTCTCAACTTCCACTCTAAGCTGATGAAAACCTGTCACGAGATCTAACTGAGAAAATACTCTCGCGCCACTCAACTGATCGAACAAATCATCTATCCGTGGTAGAGGATACTTATTCTTCCTCGTCACTTTATTCAACTCACGGTAGTCTACACACAAACGAAGGGAACCATCCGCCTTGGTAGCAAACACAACTGGTGCTCCACATTCAGAAACACTCCTTCTGATAAACCCCTTCTTCAAAAGATCGCTGACTTGCACCTCGAGCTCTCGCTGCTCTCTTGGTGCCATACGACAAAGTGGCATCACTATAGGTCTGGCATCTTTTACCAAATCAATACGGAACTCAATCTCTCGGTGTGGTGGAAGTCCGGTCACTTCTTCGAAAACATCCGGATACTGGCCAACACGGGCAAACCTGACAACTCACTATGCGGAATGTCGAGGGAGTTTAGAAAACTAGCCAATACCCCTTTACTGGGTAGACCACCAAACACTATCCTCCGCCCATCATCTGCTCTAGCTGTCACTAAAAAGCCCTCACAGTCTACCACCACCCCGTATCTTTGGAGCCAATCTACCCTAAAATAATGCCAAACCCAGTAAAGCCCAAAACAAAGCAATCACAAACAAACATGCATCCATGACTCGATAGGACCACATTACGACAAATCATGCTAAGGCTAGTCGAACCACCAATCGGGTTCGTCACTACTAAAGGTCTATCGACAATCTCGGGCTCCAATCCTAACCTATCTACCAGGTCACTAGATATGAAAGAACTGGAAGCTCCGGTATCAAATAAAACTCTAATAGAAACATCATAAACAGAAAGCATACCTTGAAGGACGACATTTTTTCCCTTCTCCGCCGCTGTTGGGGCATTCGACGAAGAAGGAATAGCATTGAGGGCGTAGGCTTTCACTATTTGCTTTTCTTTAGGGGGTTGCGGACACTTGTCCTTGTGATGTCCCATTTGGCCACAGTTGAAGCACTTCCTATCCGCTGGCTTGGCCCGACAATTACTAGCATAATGGCCCTTCTTACCACAGCTGAAGCACTCAACATCTTGCTGATTCTTTTTCTTCTGGCCATCCTTAACCTGATTCTGCTTTCCCTTATTCTGGGAACCACCCTTGCCTGGCTCATCTGCGGATGCAACCTCGGTCTTCGGCTTAGGGTAGAGACTTTCTGATCTTAATGCTTTCCCCACAATTGACTCAAACGTCTCATCGATGTGGTTAATAAGCCTTTCCCCTAAGTACTGATCTAAACCAGTTATGAATTTCTCATTCTTCTTCTCGGCAGTATCAATAAGAGATAACCCATACTTTGACAAAGTGTCGAATTCAGCAATATACTCCGAGACAGCCCTGCCATTCTACTTGAGCTCCAAGAATTTCTTAAACAGCACTGACTTCTGAGCAGTTGGAATAAACTTCTCGCTAAAGCGAGCTTTAAACTGCTCCCAAGTAACCTGATCTTCGGGAGTAGCTGCCTTTATAGCATTCCACCAATTCATTGCCCGCCCTTGCAGCTGACAGAACGCTAGCTTTCTCTTCATCGCATCCTCGATACCCAAATCCTCGAAGATACGTTCGCAACTATCCAACCAACCCTGAACATCCGTGGGCGACTCCGTTCCGTGGAACGGCTTCCCACCAAGGCTAGTATAATCCTTATTCAGCTTGGCGAAGTCGACTCTTGGCGCCTGCACTATTGGACCACCACCATTTCCACCATTGGGAGCTGCCCTCTGTACATCCCTAAGCATCTCTCTCATGAGGTCAGTAAACATCGTCCTCATGTCAGCAGCATTCCCATTATTGGCCCCTCTACGGGTACCTCTAACATATCGGCTCATCGTCAATCTGAAAAAGGAAACGATTAACGACCCCACAGTGGTGCTAGTGCAGCACGACTTCATTCTTATACTACTAATAGTATATATATAGCTTTTGAAAACCAAAATAATCACAAATACGCTCTCTTGTATAAATACATTATCTCTCCTTGATAACTTCCCTAGGTTAACTACGCAACCTAGAGCTCTGATACCAAGTGTGACAGCCCGCCCCGCACCAACCGACATTTCTTCCAAAAGTGCGCTGTACACATGTCCAGTTGGCACGGGACGGTCGTCAGAAGAAAAAGGAAGAAGGGAATGAACTAACAAGGAACCTGTAGAATGTCTCACAGCGCATGGAGTAAAATATAATAATAATAACATACTTGACATAAAATAGGTGAGACAGTGCATAAGCTGATAACTAAAACCAACATCAACATCAGAGCAGCGGAAATCTAAATACAGCTTATTACAACTTTCCAAATTCACTGTCTCTAAACAAAAGAAAGCTAAAGTGGAAGATACACCACCAATGCCCAAGCAGTGATCTTCAAGAACACAGGGAGAATACTATATATATTACGTGGAAGCCTCCTGCTCGTCTCCGGATCATCTACCCGTGCATCACCAGCTAACCTGTCTCTAGTCTGCTCGTGTGAGCACCCAGAGTAATAAGAGGAGACATAAAACTCTGGGTCAGACATAAAGCGTGGTATGAGCGATAAGCATCTAAACAGAACAATAACAGGTATACTAAACCTTACCTGCACCTGGACCTACAACCAAAGAGTTAGTACCACATACCGTACAATACTCTAAGGTGCCATAATAAATAGTGTAAGAATACGGGGGGTGGGGTGCGCATGTCATAATGATAGCAAACAAATCAACCATAGAAACCATCCTCACATCTCTCACTCAGTGTGTAAAGCATACGATGTCCACCACTGTCAATCACTAGACCCATTGAAGTAGTGACGGAGTTCAACTTGTACAACTACTGCTACTACCAAGCTTACCACATGGAGTCATGACCAAATCTTTACAAATGACCCCACTTCATTGGTTTATAGCCCTTTAGTCGTACCTAGGCCATTACAGCCCTGAATCCGTTCACGTACTTCCCATACATAGTGATCCAAAGTTGTAAACATCGACTGCCCCTTGGCACACGTCCCGCAGCAAAGCCCAATCATGAAGTGAACTCATCGGTTCCCAACTAGATCCTGAGCTCTAACTTCCCATATTGGACTACCTTTGCATCTCGGGTTTGGTCGAATTGGAGTAGGTCTTCAAAAGAGTTGTCGTGCAGTAGCAGCCCTAGAATTCGATTCGGTTCGGTAGTCATCACCCTCGTCGGGTCGGCTCAGTCCTCCTTCCTTATCATCTTTCCATTCGGTTCGGGTCGGGTACTCCACTTCGGGTCGGGTCGGGTTGCTGTCTTCCTTCCATTTCATGCTCCTTCTCCGATCAGCTCCCTCGTTTTCCATCAACTCCGACCCGATCCGATCCCTTCGCCTTACTCCAGTCGTAGCCTTTCATTTTTAAGTCGATCCGATCTGGCCCCCATTATTCTTCCGATCCGATCCCCTTGTCCACTCCAACTCTAAGTAAACGGCCTTCCTTTTTGCCAAGTCTCTTATGTGCCAAACTCCAGTTCGGGTCGGGTTTTCTTGCCCAATTCACATATCCGATCCGAGCCCTCATCCGATCCGAAGCCCTGCACAACTTTCTGCAACTTTTTCCAACAACTTATTTACGTCGTTCGACGACGTTTTTGACAAATCTAACTATTCTAATCAATCACAAATCATATCAATTAGTCATAACAACATAGCAAACTGACCACAAACACCAAAACAATGAATTTACATGTCAAAATGGATCAAATGTGCCCAAAACCCCTTATTTTCCCTTAAGCATGTTTATGTAAATCTAATTATAGGGTTAACAAAACTTAATCAAATTAAACCAAATTTCTACCAGAGGCATAAATTATTATTTAAGAATTTCTAAACATTTTTTTTCCAGAATTTATTAGTGTATAGGTTCGCTAATCTTCACTAATTACCCTTAATTACTGTAATTAGTGCAAAAACTATGCAAATCACTCAACTTTGCCACAAAATAAAACACCAAATCTGAAATACTCTCTGTTTGGGTCGAATTCCTATGTATAGCAGCAGCTCCAATCTTGCTTTGTTGCTATTTGGCCTTGCTTTGATGTAGTTTAGGTTTAATCTTCACTAAAAATGTGTTTTGGAGTGGTTTTAGAGGATGGTAGCCATTACTAGGGTCTCAAGAAGGTTTGTGGCGGCTCAAAACTGAAATGAAAGTGATTTCCTAACCCGAATCAGTCCTCCTATACCTCTAAACCCGAAATTCCCCTCTGGGCCTAGCTGCTAATCACCCGGTTAAGCCCAATTAAGCTGTTTTTCACCATCTGAAACTTGTTTCAGCCATATCTCCCAAACGGTGAGTCCGTTTGGCTAATGTGACCACTCTACGGAATTGTAAACCATCATCCGGAGCCAATGGAAGTGGTTTTAGGTCAAAATTCCTTTCCAGTCAAAAATTATGGCCAAAACAGTGCCAACTAGGGGTAAAATGGTCATTTAAAAATCGGAAAAAATCATGAACATGGGAAATGACCCCAATAGTCGTCTCCCAAAATTACATGACCATACGACTTCGTATGTGAAAGAAATAAATATCCTACGATCCTATGATGCGTAGAATACGGGTCGTTACACGAAAGGAAAAGGGTCAGTCATAAAGACTGAGTAAGTCCTAGTGACTTTCAGTGTAAAAAACGGTTAAAACAACATGTCATGTATGAACTGGAACTAAACTCAAGAAGGGTGTCAAGGCGGACAAGATAGACTAAGGTGATCATGATAAGTCAAGACAAGTCAAATAAAGCATCACATGTTCAAGATTCGTTGCATCGACTGTACTAGTATACTAAGCCCATGTCACGAGTTAATCACGAAATAAATCCCACGGCCCAATATCGTGAAACGACCCTGAAACGGGGTCTGACCCAAGTACGGGGTCCTACGGAGCGCTTATCTAGTCGATTGGCTCCCTACAAGTTCTAGCTCGTCAAGTGTCCGTGTCATACGGCTAATCACGAATGTAGTCACCTGTGTTGGGTCCACCTTCGGGTGTATCAGCCCTAGGGTGTCAACCCCTAACACGATTCAAGATGCACAGATAAATCTACAGATACCCAGTGTCTGCCCCGGAATACGTGCACGACCGTAGTCCACCGAACCTACACTGGCGTACCCCACTGCCGTCGTTCACCTCTTACAATCAGCCCAGTAATCGTGCCCCACCCGGCCTAGCCCCAGGGTACCTTGATACATCTAGAGGGTTACTGCTGAAAAGGGTCGTGTCTAGGGTTTCGCCTAACAGATTAGGTTATGTAATTCGTGACCTAACCCGCCTAACCGATTAAGTCATGTAATTCTTGACTTAATCCTCTTCCAGTCTATTCATGTCAAGAGGGTTAAGTATGTCGTTTAAATTCGCGACTTAACCCGCCTACGTGTCATGTCAAGTTGGCTAAGTGTTGTCGTTTAAAGTTCATGACTTAGCCCTATAAATCGTTTTCAAGTTGGTTAAGTTGTCTTTTTCATGTTCATGACTTAACCCTAATTGGCATTAATTGATTCGTTAATGCACCGAACCACTCACATTGGATCCTATTGTTCGTAACCACTGGATTTGCCGGGCGGCTACGGGCAGGTTTACGCTACGAACTCAACCCAACCTCGGGTTTCAAGCGCGATATGACCAACTACCCACATTGGATCCTATGTTTGTAGCAACTGGATTTACCGGGCGGTTCCGGGCAGATTTACACTACAAACTCAACCCAACCTCGAGTTGGCCACTTTCTTGTTTTCTAAAGTCATGCCCATGTTCTTATCAGATTCGTGCTATTTCCATAGCATGTTCATATGTCAACTTCGTGCCCAACTAAGGCATGTTTTTCAAGTCAAGTTATGGCATGTTCAAGTCAAGTTTTCGTGCCATATTTCATGTTCTACTTATGCCAAATTTCACGGTTTATGATTATAATCAATTCAAGTTTTTCCTATTCTACCTAATCGTATCCCCAACGTATATAATCGTACTTCGTTCACAAGCATAAACAATTCAAGATATAAAGGGGAATAACACCAAACATGTGATAGGCATATGTGACAATTCCAACATCACTTGCATAATAAACAGGCTATAACATATCACATGGTTTCAATACTAGCAT
Source organism: Allium sativum (assembly GCA_030737875.1). Lineage (NCBI taxonomy): Eukaryota > Viridiplantae > Streptophyta > Magnoliopsida > Asparagales > Amaryllidaceae > Allium > Allium sativum. Next base: position 776,350,707 of record CM060924.1, on the reverse strand, counting down.
GATGATAACTTGGCATAGTAATGGTTCCAACTAAGTTTAACATGATGATTTCAACTTTACATCATAGGCACAATAATCATTGCGGGCATAATAATAATTTTATTACAAACATGAAACATTAAAGGCATGGTAATTCTAATAGGCATAGTGGATTCCAGTTTAGCATTTTTAACATAATGATTCTCATCTAGCATTATAAACATAATGATTCCAACTTTTCATCATAACCTAGAAATTCCCAATTTGTCATTAACATGATAGGTATATTAACATCTCAGGCATAGTTCCATCAACATCATAGACTTGGTTTAATTAGCATCATAGGCATGGTTTAATCAGCATAAAGATTTCAATAAACATAGTGATTCCATGGACATGTATTAGTCCAACTTTCCATACAATTAAGCCCAAGTGATTCATAACAACATCAAAATCATGATAAGTTTAACTTGCAACGTTGACATAGCAATATTCCCAAATTATGATTCAGAGTTAAACAATATAAACATGGATTAATAATAGTTCCTAAATCCGGTTTCAATTCATGGCATGTCCATGTTATTTTAGCGTTTTTGCCTAAAAAGTGACATAGAACTTACAATATGAAGCAAGTAATCAAAATTCCAAATCAAATAGCCCCAAATCCGTTGTCTAAAGCGTCGTAGTTGTTGTAGCTTCTGGTTGTAGCCTTCAAGATTCGTCCTTCGTCTTCTTTAATTTTGTTCTTTGTATTTTTAATCTAGAGCTCTAGGTTTATTGGCGGCGGCCTGAGGCTAAAATGAAATAGTATGATTTAGGCTAGGTCTTAGGTTCTTTTTATAGTGTTTTGAGTTAATTCGGACCGTCGATGGAGCTTGGTTTAATAATAGCCGTTCGTTCAAAGGAGAGACCAACCAGGAGCTGACACCTAGCCCTAGTGACAAGGCAAGGCTCAGAAAATCGACCAAACACAGACCAGGCCAGCCAGGGTGAGCTGGGTTCGACCTGGCTCAGGGGCCAGGTCGACACCCCAGTCGACACCGTGTCGACTTGGCAGTCGACACGGGTGACCCAGGCCGACTGCCCAGTCTACATGGCTAGCCCCAGGTCGACTGCCAAGTCGACCTGGGTGCCTTGGGCGGGAATTTTCCCGCCTTGGCCAATTGGGCCCGATTTTGAATTTTAAATTAGTTTTCTGAGCTGTTTTGGTCTGTTTGAATTTTAAACTGAATTCTGAAACTTCCGGAGGCCATATCTTCTTCATACGGAGTCCGTTTTACGCAAACTCGGACTCTATCTCAAGTAGAATTCCGAGACGAACGCAATGGCATATCCCGTTTCCCTTAATTCTTTGATTTGAAATTATTTATACTTTAATTTGTGAATTTCGCTGTTATAGAATACACGGGGTGTTACAAAACATTTGCATCCACTTGCATCCATCAAACATAACATGTCTCAGACACATTTTTACATCCATGGGATTCCTACCTAAAGGTCGAAGATTCGATTGATAGGATATACTTTAAATGATAGAAACAAGCATGAATAAAATCTTTGGAAAGGAAGTTAAGAACATACCCTTAAAAAGAAATGGGTACGAAGCATGAAGCTTGTCCTCGGTCTCCCAAGTTGCATCCTCTTGGTTATCTCCCTACTGAACTTTTATCAACTTGACTTCTCTGTTGCGCAGCTTCTCAACTTCTGATTCAAGAATACAGGTATGAACTCGTCTAACTGTCACCTCCCGTTCTACCCCTACTTCCTCAAGAATAATCAGCTTAATTACGTCTGCAGTATCATCCAAACACTTCTGTAAATGAGAAACATGGAAAAAAATCATAAACACCGGATAGTCTCTCTGGTAGCTTTACTCTATAGGCCATTTGGCCAATCCTTTATGTTATGGGAAATGGCTCTACGAATCTTAGTGCCAATTTCCCTACAGATCCAAAGCGAACAACATTCCTTAATGGTGACACCTTAATGAAAACCATGTCTCCCATCTCAAACTCAATGTCAGTCCTTCTCTTATCTGCATAGGACTTTTGTCTATCCTGAGCTGTCTTCATACGTCTGTGGATAAGGTCAATCTTCTTTGAATTTTCTCTAACCATATCCGGTCCTAGTAGAAGTCTTTCTGTACATTCCCACCAACAAGTCAGTGATCTACAGGGTCGCCCGTAAAATGCTTCGAAGGGTGCCATGCCAATGATAGCTTGATAACTGTTGTTGTAGGCGAACACCACTAAAGGAAGATGCTCTTCCCAAGTCCCTCCGAAGTCTAAGATACACAGTCTTGAAAGATCCTCAAGGACTTTATTCACCCTTTTCGTTTGTCCATCAATATGAGGGTGATAAGCGGTGCTTAAACACAACTGTGTACCTAATGCTTCTTGCAAGCTCCTCCAAAATTCACTGGTGAAAATGGGGTCACAATCACTTATGATACTGGAAGGTATTCCATGAAGACGGGCTATTTCACGAAGGTAAACTACTGCCGTCGTCTTACTCTTAACCGAAATGAAATGAGCGCTCTTAGTAAGTCTATCAACTATAACCCAAATACTGGTGTTCCCTTTCCTAGATCTAGGCAAACCGTCAATGAAATCCATCAAGATGCTCTCCCACTTCCACTGTGGGACCTCCAAAGGATGAAGTAAACCACTGGGCTTCTTTTGCTTAGCTTTGATTTACTGGAAAACCAAACATTGAGAAACAAACTCTGCCACATCTTTCTTCATCCCAGTCCAAAATAAAACCCTCTTCATATCTCTATACATCTTATAACTGCCTGGATGAATAGTCATCTTAGAATGATGGGCTTCCTCAAGGACTGTCTTCAACAGACTCCTAATTCAGGGAACACTAAGCCTTCCATCTCGTCACAACCATCCTTTATCATTTGTGGAATATCTACTGAGGTGACTAAAAGTCTCCCCTCTACTGAGCCTATCCAAGATGTTTGAAATATGTGGATCCTCACGCTGTGAAGTTCCTATCTGATCCAAAAGAGTAGGTCGCACCTCCAGTGATGCCAATAAACCAGGTATAAACTGGTGGAGGGTCTAAAATTAAAAGTCGATATAAACTCCAAGCTTTTCCTTTCCACAAACAAAGGACTTAAGACCATCCTCTACCTACTCAATGCATCTACCACCACATTACCCTTGCCAGGGTTATAAGCAATCTTAGAATCATAGAACGCTAGGAACTCCATCCATCTTTCTTGCTTTAAATTAAGATCATTCTACGAGAACAAGTACTTGAGTGGTTTATGATCGGTGTACAACTCAAACTTCTCTCCTAGTAGATACTGACGCCAAGTCTTAAGCGCGAATATTATGGCAGCTAGCTCTAAGTCATGGGTAGGGTAGTTCTTATCATGAACTCTTAATTGTCTACATTTATAACACACTACCTTTTCCTCTTGCATCAGAACCACACCAAGCCCTGTGCCATAAGCATTCGTGTATAGTATGAACACTTTATTCCCATCGGGCAAGGTCAAGAATGGGGCTGTTGTCAAAGCCCTTTTCAATTGCTGGAAAGCATCACCATAATCTACATCCTAAGAAAATGTCAGATTCTTCTTTGTCAGCTTGGTGAGTGGGGCAGATATCTTTGTGAAGTCCTTAATGAACTTCCTATAATAGCCCACTAATCCAAGGAAATTTCTCACCTCCATTGCATCCTTTGGAGTCTGCCAACCTTGAACTGCAACTATCTTTATGGGATCTACTGCTATCCCATCGCTAGAGACCACATGCCCTAGAAATATCATCTCTTTTCTCCAAAAATGACATTTGGAGAACTCTGCCTTAAGCTGGTGCGCACAGAGAGTTTTCAAAACCTCCCTCAAATGTTGGGCATGCTTTTCCCCGCTCTTCGAGGAAATCAAGATGTCATCAACAAAGACCACAACAAACTTATTTAGAAATTCCCGAAACACCCCACTCATTAGATCAGTTAAATAGGAAGATGCATTCCTCAACCAAAAAGGAATAACGAGCCACTCGAAGAAACCATCTGGAGTTCTAAAAGCGGTTTTGTCTATGCTATCCTCTGCCACCCTCAACTGATGAAACCTCGTGGCCAAGTCTAACTGAGAGAAAACATATGAACTAACTGTTGGATCTTGCTATATGGCATTTTGATTATGACAACTATACATGTATATTAATATATATTATAGACTAACTCTGTATTGCAGGAAGACAACATGTCCGACGATCTAATTCAAGAACACAAATGATATAATATGTTGTATGAATTTGGTAGTCCTAGAATTTTATGTTAAAGTCTTCCTTGATGATCACACATACAAAAAGTTTATAGTTTTCTAATTTAAATAAGGCAAGGAATAGGCAAGAAACAGAAAACAGACGTATGGTAAGAAAAATTCAGACGTCTGTTTACTGAAACAGAATGTTTTTAAATATAATATTCAGACGTCTGGTTAATATATTTCAGACGTCTGAAATGCCCCCGAAATACACTATTTCCTTGCTGACTTGATTTTTAAAATAAACAGACATCTGAATTTTATTTTCAGACATCTGAATTTCGAAGAGTTGCACCTTTATGAAGCGACACAACTATTTAATCCATATCTCTTCATCAAAACTCTTCACGATCAGTTGTATCTTTTTATATATTATAAATAGAGAATTGCTTAGATGATCTAATCACCGAATTTTATTCAAATTCTCTCTATCTTATTCAAAGCTCTCTAAGTTCTAAAAAGCAATCTATTTTCATACTTGAGACTTTTAAACTTCCATATTCCTTCACATACTTCACGATTATCATCATGGAAAGGCTATAGGAAGGATGTACTTAATATTAGACAATCCGTATTATCAAGAACACAAAAGAGTCAACAATTATTCTGTATTAGTGAAGACCTCTTCAGTGGTTGAGGCAAGAAATCCTGTTCGTGTGTTCAGGTAATTGTGAACCTATTCCTCCGGCTGAAGTGAGGGTTTTAGTGATAGTGAAATACCAGAAGTGAGTCTGGGACTGGACGTAGGACAGCGGTCCGAACCAGTATAAATCGACTATGTGATTTACTGCTTACTACTCTACCATATACATTATATCTTATACTCCATTCTATACGATCCTACCGCTGTTTAGTTACTTTCACTAACAAGCTGATCAAACAGATCATCTATCCTCAGAAGTGGGTGCCTATTTATCGTAGTGAGTTTATTCAACTCTCTGTAGTCCACACATTAGCGAAGCAAACCATCCGACTTAGTTGAGAATATCACCAGAGAACCCCATTCAGATATACTTCGCCTAATAAAAACTTTCTCAAGTAGCTCCTCTACTTGCTTGCTGAGCTCCCTTCTTTCTCTTGGAGCCATATAGCGCACCGGCAATGCAACTAGCTTTGCATTGTCCACCAAATATATACGGAAATCAATCTCGTGCCACGGAGGTAAGCGTGAACCTCATTAAAAAAATCGGAATACTCACAGACTACTAGTACAGATTGTAGATCGTCGATGGATGCATCAAGTGACTCTAGGAAACTAAGCTTGACAGACCCCTTAGGGTCACAAGAAATCTCAAGGGTCGTCCCATGGCCAGTCAAAAGTCTAACGACCCTCCTCTCACAATCCAAAATGGCACCATACATGGCTAGCCAATCCATTCCTAGAATCAAACAATCACCCATAAAACCGAGAACATGTGCGTCGCATTCAAACTCGATGCCTAACACAGATATTTCAAACCCCAAAAAATCATAGATAAATGTATTGTACCACCAATGGGGTTTAAGACAATTGCAGGACCCAAAACCATACTAGTACTAAGGTGCAAAAACTCAACCACGGAATCAGATATAAAAGAAGGCGAGCATCAGAATCAAAGAGAGTTCTAACCGGATAATTGGAAAGAGAAATCAAACATTCAACAAAATTTTCCTACATTTATCCGGTACAATGGCAACGAGAGCATACACCTGCCCTCCTAAAGATCCTGTCCTCCTAAAGATCCTACCCTTTGGCCCTGCCCTTGCTTCTTCGAGCACTCCCTAGAATAGTGTCTAACCTTTCCACGATGGAAACAAACGTTCTTTCTTTTCTTGTAATCCTTGATCAAATGACCCACTCGCCCATAACTGTGGCATTTCCTCTTTACTAGGGCATTGCAATCTTTCGTCAAATGACCCCTACGCCAACATACACGACATTTCTTTTTGGAGAAATCATCTACTTACGACGATGGAGGAACAACGGCTGTAGCTGGGGGAGGGACGTCTCCTTGGCTCCCGGTCGATGTCGTAGCCTTAAGATACCAATGAAAGCTATCCGGTACTTGAATGCCCTCGGGAATATTTGGTTCCCCAGACATGCTGAAATGAAAAGGGAAAAGGTATTCAAACAGAGAATCAAAAGATATTACATATGGCTTTAGGGAATATGTTTTACAAAACAGTCTTTTCTTTTTGAAAATGCTTTCTTTTAAAAACCTTTTTGAAAACAATTTTCAAAATCTTTTATCCGATCTGGTAACCTTCAGCTCTGATACCAAGTGTGACACCCCGCGTCCGTTAATGTTACTCATTAAGAGAATCCATTAAGTTTCATGAAGCGTTATAGGTAAACAGAAACAAAAATATTACAACACAGAAATAAAATAAACAGCGGAATTTAAAAATTTATTAAACAGAAAACATCTTGGTTCAAAGCATAGTTACATCACTAGTATAAAATACATAAAACCCAGTACATCATCTTAAAACTTCTATCTTGTACTAAAATCATCAAAGTACAATAAACATGAAAAGAGAATAATCCCTAAAAGCATAGCTATAGTAGAGAAGATATGAAATCAAGCAGTACATCTAAGCAACTTCCAACAAAACTAAAACAGAATCCTGGTCAAGCTTGAGTATTCCCACCCTGAGAACCTAAGGGGGAAACGTAAGAGAAAGAAGAGGAAACAAAATGGGTCAGACATAAAGTCTGGCAAGTCCAGTTACTTCTAGCATATAAATAAGTAAAAGCATCATGACAGGCATATAAGTTGGAGAGAGATAACAATGTCATATGGCAGGTATAATAAGGTAAACAGGATAAACTGAATATAATAGGCATTGCGCTTCTCTTATACTTTTCTGTGCACCAACACAAGTATCCTATGAACAAGATGATCCCCAACAAGATAGTAGACTTGGGCGTATTTCTAGTGAGAGGTTTTACCCCATACAATAATAGGCAACCCAACTGAACATAGCGGCGTTACCCCTAAGGATAATAACGGACTCCTAAACAAGCAAGACTAGACGTACCATAATAACTACCCTAATCGATCGAGTCCTTAACTCTGTAGATACCCTGTGCCGGTGTAACAACCCGAAAGTCTAGGCCAGTTTAAAATTTTTATTTTGGCAATTTTAGCGAAGTTTGAACATTTAAAATGGATTATTTTAAATAATATCGACGAGAAATTTATTTTGAATAGAATTAGAACGTATATATTATATACGTCGTCGTTAGAATATAAATAATTATATATAATTATAAAAAGAATTGAAAATGGCGCGGTAGTTCGATAATTCGATTTCAAACTTCAATTGAATGTACCGGGTGCAAAACAATCCGGATTTTAGTGAAACCAAAAACATTAGGATCTATTTGATGATATCTTTCCGATGAATCCGAAAAATCAAAATTTCATAGCGGGAATAAAAAGATATGTCCAGTTGAAAATTCTGAATAGTCGCTATGGAATTCAGGCCCTTAAAAATGGAAATTTTGCAAACGACCTCGGATTTTGACGAAACTACTTTTGTTGGATCCGTGATGTAAAGTTATTGCTAGGTTTCAATTTTCATAATTTTTCGATTCAATATGTGAGCGTGGCGCAGGAAAACGCGTTTGACCAGTTTCAGTTGATTTAATCGACTGGAAAATGGCCATTTTTCAAACGGTCTCAAAATTCGACGAAATTAGTTTTGTTAGGACCGTATCGTCAATACGAAGCTAGAAAATATTTTTATGGGATTTATAGAGTTAGTATGTGACCCCGGTAATTTGAAATGTACGTTTAAAATTCAATATAGCGATTTAAATGCAAATTCAACGGAAACTGATCGAAACGATCGAATCAGCTTACGATACATATCCCATTGTGTTCGGAATGGGGGTATTACGCTAGGGGCGACAGTCGGTGGGTTTGATTTCGAGTTCGAAAATAAAAGTTACTTTTAGTGGAAATAAAATAATAATTAAATATTATTATATAACCTTATTTTCTCCCCCAATCCCTCATACCCCGTCGACTTCAGTATAAAAAAAAGAAAAAAACTCGCGTTGCCTCGATTTCAACGACGTCGCCCCTCCTCCGAGTGGATCCCGCCGCCGCCAGAGCCTTGAACCCCCTCCGTTCTTCAGAGCCTCGAAACCCCTCTTCTCAAGCCTCTCTCTCTTCCCCTTTGACGGGATCTCCCACGCCCTAGCCCAGAACGAACGGAAATCGCCAATGCCTCCTCCCCTGGGCCACCGCCGGCCAACTGACACCGAATCCGCACCCCCTCACCACCTGAACCTCATCTCCGACCCCCTACGATGCAACCAAGGTGCCTTTCTATTTATAAATTCAGTTTTTATAAATAAGATGAGTCTTTAAATCCGTTGTCGTTACACATGGTATCAGAGCTTTGGTTAAACTCAAATCTTTGGGGTATAACTCGTTAGAACAGAATAAAAGACTCATCAGAGGTAGGATTAGTAATGTCCTATAAAAGAATCCTCATTAGAGATAGAATCAGTAGCATTCTAGGAAGAGTGACTCGTTAGAGATGGGGTTAGAAATTCCCTAGAATGAGTCGAGAGTTATTTGTTTATAAATAACGTATTTGTGATTATATATATAATCTGGTTTTAGAAAATATGATTTTAAATATATAAAGTTATATATTTGAAAAATCAAATCAATTAATTGATTGTTGGTTGTGTTGTTTGATTATTAGTTAACTAATAAAATCAACATTTGAATTGAAGGAACCAATTAGGCCGAATTGTGTACAAAGTGAACCAAATAGTAAACTGTATTGAAATTTGGTTGCAAATGCATGCATATACTTGTACTTACATTGAACAGGTCATAGCAAGGAGGCTAGAGCAGAGAATAAAATTTGTTTGCCCGACAAATAGGTACATGTTTACTACATAATTTACTGTTTTGTTTGGGTGATGATGATTTTATGAGCCTATTGGCTAGCCGCTTGGCCTTTTCTTTTTCTTTTTGAGATCAGAAGGCCTGTATGGCAATTTCGGGATTTTCCGTGGCTCCCGGTGCAGGGGAGGTTATGGCGAAATTTTTCGAAAATTTAGGGTGTTAGCCAAATTTTTGAAGAATTTGAAAATTCTCAGAAGCTGAAAAGTTGGAGAATGGAAGCCAAATCGAACGTAGAGTTGAATGATCAAACCACTTTCGACTTTGTTCCTTTTCGGGGACGAAAAGTTTTAAGTGGGGGAGATTGTAACAACCCGAAAATCTGGGCCAGTTTAAAATTTTTATTTTGGCAATTTTAGCGAAGTTTGAACATTTAAAATGGATTATTTTAAATAATATCGACGAGAAATTTATTTTGAATAGAATTAGAACGTATATATTATATACGTCGTCGTTAGAATATAAATAATTATATACGGCGACATGATAGATGGTACCCATGCCGCCTAGGATTGATATTAATGATTGAAATTGTTTTGACAATATACATTTATAATGGTATCAAATGATTGGTTTTTAAACATATCAAGCATTATTAGGCTATTATAAGGGAAACCCTATCCTACGGCTTGCGTTGCATTGTGTGATGGGACCTGTGTCTTATAATAGCTTCATTTTTTCCAAAGAGCATTGCGCTGTTTTGTTATATGCACTAGTATTCTTGGGAGGAAACCCGTTCCGTGTTATACGGTTATAAGAAGAATTGAAAATGGCGCGGTAGTTCGATAATTCGATTTCAAACTTCAATTGAATGTACCGGGTGCAAAACAATCCGGATTTTAGTGAAACCAAAAACATTAGGATCTATTTGATGATATCTTTCCAACGAATCCGAAAAATCAAAATTTCATAGCGGGAATCAAAAGAAATGTCCAGTTGAAAATTCTGAATAGTCGCTATGGAATTCAGGCCCTTAAAAATGGAAATTTTGCAAACGACCTCGGATTTCGACGAAACTACTTTTGTTGGATCCGTGATGTAAAGTTATTGCTAGGTTTTAATTTTCATAATTTTTCGATTCAATATGTGAGCGTGGCGCAGGAAAACGCGTTTGACCAGTTTCAATTGATTTAAATCGACTGGAAAATGGCCATTTTTCAAACGGTCTCAGAATTCGATGAAATTAGTTTTGTTAGGACCGTATCGTCAATACGAAGCTAGAAAATATTTTTATGGGATTTATAGAGTTAGTATGTGACCCCGGTAATTTGAAATGTACGTTTAAAATTCAATATAGCGATTTAAATGTAAATTCAACGGAAACTGATCGAAACGATCGAATCAGCTTACGATACATATCCCATTGTGTTCGGAATGGGGGTATTACGCTAGGGGCGACAGTCGGTGGGTTTGATTTCGAGTTCGAAAATAAAAGTTACTTTTAGTGGAAATAAAATAATAATTAAATATTATTATATGACCTTATTTTCTCCCCCAATCCCTCATACCCCGTCGACTTCAGTATAAAAAGAAAGAAAAAAACTCGCGTTGCCCTCGATTTCAATGACGCCGCCCCTCCTCCGAGTGGATCCCGCCGCCGCCAGAGCCTCGAACCCCCTCCGTTCTTCAGAGCCTCGAACCCCCTCTTCTCAAGCCTCTCTCTCTTCCCCTTCGACGGGATCTCCCACGCCCTAGCCCAGGACGAACGGAAATCGCCAGTGCCTCCTCCCCTGGGCCACCGCCGGCCAACTGACACCGAATCCGCACCCCCTGACCACCTGAACCCCATCTCCGACCCCCTACGATGCAACCAAGGTGATTTTCTATTTATAAATTCAGTTTTTATAAATAAGATGAGTCTTTAAATCCGTTGTCGTTACACATTGTAGAGATAGTATCGACTTATATTCAACATCAAATCCTGAAACCAACAGATATCATATCGGGAAAAACGATATCGATATCTTCCAAATTCCCATCACAATATCTGTATAATCAAGGAATCCAATATCGAAAATATCCAAAGATAATTTCAATTCAATTACAATCCAATTTATTTATTTATAACCATTTGATTATTTTTCTAGTTAATAACCAGTTCATTTCGATAAAAATCTATTTTTATCTTTTCAAATATGGAGTTTTTCATCCCAATTCTTCACAAATCATTTCTTATGATTTTACACAAATTATCGATATTTTTAATAATTTTATCTAGGCCCGTACAGTCGATTTCCATCAACGGCCATCGAACTGCACTTACAGCGACCTTTTCCAAATTTGATTTGGACGTATCTCCAAATCCAACCGTTAGATTTCAAATTTCTAATATTCGTTAGAAATCTCTTTTCGATACAAACCCAACGGTTCCAGTTTTAGGAGAATCCGACGGTCGGATCTCCCGTAATGTCCGTTCGAAATCAATGGTCGAAATTCGCGAACTGCCGTGGCGCGTTCTATTCAGGCCATTATATTATATATATAATATATACTTCGTCGATTTCAATTTAAAACGTATTTTATAAATTGTTTTTAAATTCGTTTTCGGAACGATTTCAACTTCATATTCAAATTCAAATCCAAATTGAATTTTCCCTTATAAATTCATTTTAAATTCATTTCAATTCAATTCAAGTTTCAATTCAATTTGAATTCATTATATATTCAATTCATTTCGAAATCGTTTTATATTCAATTCATTTCGAAATCGTTTTATATTCAATTCATTTCGAAATCGTTATATATTCAATTCATTCCGAAATCGTTATATATTCAATTCATTTCGAAATCGTTATATATTCAATTCATTTCGAAATCGTTATATATTCAATTCATTTCGAAATCTTTATATATTCAATTCATTTCGAAATCGTTATATATTCAATTCATTTCGAAATCGTTTTATATTCAATTCATTTCGAAATCGTTTTATATTCAATTCATTTCGAAATCGTTTCGATTGCTATTCAATTGAAATCAAATTTCATTTCAAAATATACGATTTCGAAATCACTTTTCAATATTCATTTTAGAATGAATAAAATCGATATAAATATCGTTCACGTCAAAATGGCGTCAATCTAATCAACACGGCTTCATATATTTCTATTTTCAAATATTCTATTTCAAATATTTCTATTATCAAAATATTTGTTATTATCAAAACATTTCGTTCAACACATGACTAATCTCAATGGATGAGTACAGTCAACACATGAACCTTTATTTTATATTGTTCTTTATCTTCTAGATTGGAATGAGGCCCAATCAATTACCATACAATGTTAATTATATGGGTTTTCATACATCACACGTATATAATAGCAACGAAAAATAATCAACCATCAACCAAAGTGCACTACACTGTATAAGCATCAAATATAGATATCTGACGCTTATAACTGCCTGTCAATCAATCGATCGACATATTTAAATCAATCAGGATGAGTGAACTTCAAATTTCATCCCAATACCCATGTGGGGTTTCAAACAATCAAACACAGATTTTTATTTGTGCAGTTGGGCGATGTGTAAAATTTATCGACCCAATCAATGTCCTTCAAATAGGTGTACATAAACAAACCGTCCGGTTTGTAAATGAATATTTAGTTTAATTTCGACCATTGATTTCGAACGGACATTACGGGAGATCCGACCGTTGGATTCTCCTAAAACTGGAACCGTTGGGTTTGTATCGAAAAGAGCTTTCTAACGAATATTAGAAATTTGAAATCTAATGGTTGGATTTGGAGATACGTCCAAATTAAATTTGGAAAAGGTCGCTGTAAGTGCAGTTCGATGGCCGTTGATGGAAATCGACTGTACGGGCCTAGATAAAATTATTAAAAATATCGATAATTTGTGTAAAATCATAAGAAATGATTTGTGAAGAATTGGGATGAAAAACTCCATATTTGAAAAGATAAAAATAGATTTTTATCAAAATGAACTGGTTATTAACTAGAAAAATAATCGAATGGTTATAAATAAATAAATTGGATTGTAATTGAATTGAAATTATCTTTGGATATTTTCGATATTGGATTCTGTGATTATACAGATATTGTGATGGGAATTTGGAAGATATCGATATCGTTATTCCCGATATGATATCTGTTGGTTTCAGGATTTGATGTTGAATATAAGTCGATACTATCTCTATTCAAAACCTTATATTTAATGTCAAATTGGATTGATTGATTGTGTGGATTGTGCTCGACCAGTTTATGAGCAAAATATGCTTTTACATTTAGCATTGGGTTGGGTTGAAAATATCTGTGTGCTAACGCCTTGTGAAACACTTCATGATTTGACGATAAGGTGTTTGGCGATGATGTGTTCATTTCAAATTTAATGAATGATTGTGAAATGATATTTTTCTTAAGTGAAAAGAAATGTATTCCCGATTTTGGACAGGGAATGTTTTATAAAAATATTTTATAAAACAGAAAGGATTTCGAGGCCCAAAACCCGATGATTTTGAAATGATTTGGAAATGTATTATGGTTTTACATTGTAGTTCATCACATATTCGATTAGTTACTATTAATGATGTATCTGTTTGGTGGTGGAGAATTTATTCTCTTACTTAACACCCTTCTTTGAGACGTACGAGCTCAAAGGTTATGTGATTAATAGTGACTGATCATATGCGTGAATTACCGATGTGAAGTACTATATTTTGAAAGTACTTGTGATTATTATGTTGTGAAATGATTTTCCCTACTTCGGGATATGAAATGATTTAGTATGTGGCTAAAGAGTCGGGTAACCCTGAGACTAAAAGTATGGGTGAGAGGGCGGTGTATGCTCTCCATGTGTGGGAGGTGCATCGTCGGTGTAGCCTACTCCTACGTGGGGTAGGTGCACATTTATATATCGAGTTGCGAGGTGCGTACCCTTTGCCTTGTCGATGGGGAGCACGATATTTGGTTGCATACTTGTTTGTATGCATTGTTATGTTTTGGAATTCACATTTCCAAACGATTTGATTTGAGATCCCGAAGTGAAATCTACTTTGATATAGAAAGTTAGATATGTATTTCAAGTGATTTGAAATAAGAAATCGGGAATAAAACCCAAAGGAATAATTTCTGTAAATTGAATTGGATTTAGAAAATCTAAGTGTAGTGATTAATCTAAGTGGGTAGATTGGGATATTGCATGTTGATTGATGCATAGTAGATCCATATATCCATATTGATTGTTGTTTATACAATAGTATTCATGGGGGTAAACCCGTTCCGCGTTAGCGGCGTGGTCCCGTGATATACCATATTATCAAATAAGTTAATTATAACTGTTAGAGTTTCTCACACCAGTCCCATGACTGACCTGTAGTTTGCTTTTCCCTTGCGAACTCGGGTGCCCCTATTTTCCACACGGGCAGTCGAGTAGTTCTATTTTGCAGATGTATTGAGCAGGATTCTGGATTGATGTTTTAAGCTGTGTCCAGGCATTTACAGTCTTCCGCTGTGTAGTTTATATTTCCGCTGTGCACTGTTTTACATTTATGTAAATTTATCTTCCGCTGTGTATTATATTTCGATATACTCAGATATTCTGTACTCTGATGTAACATTATTATGATGTTTATAGAAGTCTTCTGTTATTTGTTCTGATGTGTTGTATGCCCTAAGTTAGCGTATGCGAGATTCGAACGGTCTTGGTCGGTTTAGCGATTGATTAGGTCCGGGCGAAATCCGTTGTCGTTACAGCCGGCCCACAGTAGGATGTATCACTCCCAAAAGTTGCAACCCTTCGTCTACAGGACGTGCACAACCATATCTAATGATGCCACAACGTCTTATCTTCCTGAGTAGGATGACCCATGCATGCACATGAGCCCGATGGAACGCGCCGTTAGACACCTTCCCTCTTTTAGATCTCTTACAATCAGCTCAGTAAGTGTATCCCAACTCCGACCTAGTTCGAACTACTCGTTTGATATCTATATATGGGTTACTGACTGAACCGGGTCCCACCCACAAGATGATACAAGCTTCCCTTTAGGCTTTCATCTCCACTGCTAGGATTTCTACAGGTTATGCCATACCAGTGTAAAAAGATTGCATAACCCCACAGGTTAAGTTTGTGGGCCTATATATAAATATTATCCACCACCCCAAGATATACTTAACCCTCCCACTGTGTCAAGCAAGTTTACTTAACCCCTAATCAAGTTAACATATTCATGTAATCCCTATGAATTCAAACAGGTTAAGTATTCAAGTTCATTACCATATATTCATTTATGGTTATAATGTGCCAGACCTCCCACATTAAGCCTACAACTTATGGATGCGGGATATGTTGGGCGTGTCCGGGCAGACTTCTTCCACAAGTCATACTTAACCTCGTGTCTTAGCCTATTACGTGTTTATGCACTTAGACCCCTCACATTAGATTCACCACTTGTGGTCGATGGATATGCCGGAGGGTCCGAGAAGACTTCTAACATAAGTGTAATCTAACCTCATGTCTAAGCGTGATTACAATTTCTAATTACTGTAATTCTAAGCATTTTCATTCTTTAAATATTATCCTATTTCATTATAGGTTTTCATACCCCTTTTCCAAGTCATATTCATCATGTACCATATGCCCCCTAGTTAAGATCTTTAAATCATAATTTGATTTATGCCCCAAATCCATATTCATGTTTCCAATTCAAGTCATGCCCCAAATTTCCTACTACTAGTTATGCTCTAATTTTTAACATTTTCCCCTCGTTACCAATTTCACATGTTCGCATATTTCAGCGGTATGCCTAGGCTTGAAGATAGCCTGGCTATAAAATAAAAATGGAAAAGAAGAAGGGAAGAGAACAGAAATAAGCATAATAACAAGATAGACATATGATGGCAGAAATAGGCATAGCATCTCAATAAGCGTATAGGGACAAAATTAGGCATAATGACAAGATAAGCATATAGGAACAGATCTGATGAACATGTGATAATAGAACTGATTATGCATAATGTCATGGTCATAAACAGGCATGATGAGGTCTAATCAGTAAATTAGATATACAAATAGTGGCAGATCTGACATGAAAAATAGGCATAGGCTTAGATCCAATTCACAGTCATGTCAAAATAACTTAGATACATAGGTTGCGATAAATCTGATATGATTCAATTAGTCATAGGCTTGGATCCAATTCATAGACATGTCAAAAATAAATTTTAAGTGTTTATATCAAAAATTTACGTAAACTGACAGAGAATGGATCTAAGAAAACTGAGAAAATCTTGTTGATGTTGAATTAGCGATCTTTGAATACATATGAATCATCGTTGCTGAAGAGAAGGCTAATTTAATCTGAGTTGGAGCAGCGTCCTGTTGTCGCCATTGATTTAGATGAATAAAACAATGGGTATAGGGTCTTATTTATATCCATCAGCCAACAAACAAAGCCAAGAATTCAGTCCACGTTCAGAACCAGGAATCTGCCTAGATTTGTATGGGGGTCGACCCTCCGTAGTGTGTCGACCCAGGAGTCGACATAGGGGTCGACCTATGGGCCGACACCCATGGGAAGGAATTTTCCTGCTACCCCTCCACTGTTCGATTTTTGAATTTATTTGAATTTTGGATTTATTTTATTTATATATATTTCTCTTGTGCATATACAAACTTCAAATCTTAATATCTTCTTCATACCGTGTCCGTTTTATGCAAACTTGGTGTCTATCTTAAGTGGAATTCTGAGCCGAACGCAATGGTGCAGTCCGTTTTATTAGTTCCTAATATTTAATTAAGCAATCCTTAGTTTATCATCTTAATGTGTTATAAAATGTAACGACCCAGAATTTTGGGGCCAATTTAAATTTTTTATTTTAGAAATTTTAATGGATTCTAATATTTAAAATAATCTATTTTAAATAAGAACGACTAAATTTTTTTATTTTAAAACAAATAAATTCAATTTAATTATAAAAGGAGTGTAAAACAGCGATGTAGTTTGAAAATTTGAATTTGAACTTTGATATAATGTACAAGATTCATTTTAAATCAGAATAGAACGAAACAAGAAATATTTAAATCTGTTTAACCATATCTTTCTAACGAATCTAAAAAACTGAAATTTCATTTTAAAAATCAAAAGTTACGTCCAGTTTAAAATTTAGAAAAGTCATTGTGGAATTTTTATATATTTTAATTAAATATATTGGCCTTGAAAATAGTCATTTTTCAAACGATCTCGGTTTTCGACGAAACCACTTTTGTTGGAACCGGAATGTCAAATTATTGCTAGGTTCCAATTTTCGTAATTTTTTGAATTAATACGTGAGCGTGGCAAAGGAAAACGTGTTTTGTCAGTTTCAGTCAAATTTAATCGACTTGAAAAAGGCCATTTTCCAAACAGTCTCAGAATTCAACGAAATTAGTCTCGTTAGAACCGTATCGTCAAAACATAACTAAAAATAATTTTTCTGTAATTTTTAAAGGTCGTATGTGGCCCCGGTAATTTAGAATGTACGTTTGAATTTAATAATTAAATGATTTATAATTTAATTTAGAGAAAAACATGTCGTAACAGCCGAATCGGGTTACGTAACATGTTCCACTACTTCCGGGATGGGGGTTATTAGCTAGGGGCGACACTCGTTGGATTTGAATTGGAGTTCATATGAGCTAAAGGATCTTTTAGAATTCGAATGGATTAAATAAATAACTTAAAACCCTAAATACTAGTATAAATACGGACCGTATACTGTTAACCGTAATACTATTCCTATAGCCGCCGTATGCCCAATTCGAATGGCTGATGAACTCCGAAATCAAATCCCCAATTACTTTTAATCCATGCCGAATTGATACTCGATCCAAAGCTAATACAGAAGAGCTTCTCCTCCTCTACGTTTCTATAAGGTTGGATCCGCTCTAGTGTAACACAGGCCGAGACCCAGACCACCAAAACCAACCCGAACAAACCGCCACCGGGCCCACCTGATACCACCAAGTTCCACCCCTTTCCCGGCGCACGTGCGCCACACACCCCCCTATGACGTCCAACTCCCCGATCGTCAAACCCTATCACCGTTGGAGCAAAATTTGGAAACCTAGAATCGAAGGTTTGGTGAAACTAGCGGCGGGTTACTGTGTTAAGGAGGAAGAAGAGTATGGACATGTATTTTGATATTTAATTAATATAAAAATGTTGTAAATCTTATTTAAACTATATCTAACTCATACGGACACCGAATTCAACGATTTCAGAAATACAGGGACTGTGACAACAAATACTACGCTCGAGATCTGATTGGGATTGATTCTGTAACTTTTTGATTTTTAGATCTGCTAAAACGCAAGGTGAGAATTCTTTTTTTTAATATATATAATTAATAATTTAGTTATTTTTCACTGTTCTGAATTCTTGAAATTACGATAATAAATTAGATCTGTGATGTTTTGATGTTTGGAATTTAAATGTGTTGAATGATGATGCTGTTATGTTGAGTTGTGAATTGAATGAATCATTTTGGTTGAAATCAGAATCAACAATATAAATTTGTCCTTTTTATTTACATTAGCATGGACAATATAAAATTGTCATTTTGTTAAAATTAGAATCGTTAAAGTAAAATTGTCTTTTATTTAGAATAATAATATGTTAAGTAAAAGGTTATGTTAGATAATAAATGCCAGTTTAATCACATATTAGAAATGCCATTTTAATTACATAATAGGATTTCCATTTTTAGTCAAATATTAGAAATGTCATTTTTGTCAAAATTAAAATTGCCACTTTAAATCAAATATTAAATGATCATTTTAATCCCATACAAAATTATCACATTTTGTTTGAATTGAAATGACTTAGATCAAAACTGTCATTTTGCTACATTGAATTGTATTAGATCAAAATGTATATTTTTATACATTTAAAAGAATGAGTTAAGAATGTATATTTTTATACACTAAAAAGAATGAAGTAGAAATCACATTTTTGTCATTTAGTAAGGATTATATAAGAACATCATTTTTGTCAAAACAAGATCGTTGAAATAAAAATGTTCTTTTATTTGCCTCCTCCGTTGCAAATAAACATTTAAATGAATAAGTAAATTTTTGTTTGCAATTTTAGTTGCAAACAAAAATATGATTTGAGAAGTCACATTTCTGTTTGTAATTTTAGATGCAAACAAAAACATTAGAATGAATTTTATATTTTATATGAAATAAAAAGAACGGACCTAAAAGTAAATTTTATTTGTCAATTTAGTTCAATAAAAAAGAATTTAACAAAACATTCATTTTTGGGTCAATTTACAGTAGTTAAACCAAATTATTCATTTTTGTCACTAGTTGAAACAAAACAAACCCTTTTATAAATCTATACTAGTTGAATGCAAATATGATTTAAAGAGTTACATTTTCTTTTGCTATTTTAGATCCAAACAAATATTGCATTTTTATTTTTGTATTTTAGTTAGAAATAGAAATATACATTTTTGTTTGTAAAGTTAGTTGCAAACAAAACAATTGATATAGATTATATTTTTATTTGCATATTTAGTTGCAAATAAACATCGTTGTTAAAAGAATATATTTTTGTCACTTGAAATAAAATAACATTTTCTTATTACAGTTGAATAAAACTACATTTCCATACAAATGTTACATTGTGAATAAAGACAACCTTTTTATTTGAAATATGTTTTGCAAATAAAAATAACATTTTTGAATTGAAGTGTGTTTTGTAAATAAAAAGAAATATTGTTTACATATAAATTTTAGACAAATTAACATATTTTGATTACATATAAGAAAGAATGACAAATACATATTTTGTTTACATATTAAGAATAAGATTAACATCTTTTGTTAATTATATTATAAAGAAAAAGATTAACATTTTGTCAATTAAATTATAAAGAATAAAATTAACATCTTTGTTAATTAGATTGTATAGGACAAAAATTAATATTCTTGGCAATTAGAAAGAATAAATTGGAAAATGTATATTTCTATACATTAGAAAGAATAAATTGGAAAATGTTTATTTTATACATTAGAAAGAATAAATTAAAAATGGACATTCTGTCACTTTGAGAAAAATGAATAAAAAGCACAATTTTAGCATATTTGTAGAATGAATGTGAAATACAGATTTTATCATATTTAGAAGAATGGATAAAAAGGACATTTTGGTTAGAAATGTTAAAAAGGATTAAAAAGAACATTTTGTTAAAATGTATATTAGAAAGATAAAATGGGATATTTTGTTTAGAAATGATTATAGAAATATAAAATCACATTTTTGGTTAATACTTGATTTGTGAAAAATAGAATCAACATTTTTGTCAAAACTTGATTAACAAAATAATCATATTTGTTTGCACTGAAAAGATTTAACAAAATTATCATATTTTGTTGCATTTAAAAGATTTAGACAAAATAATCATATTTTGTACATTAAAGAAGAGATAGACAAAATTATCATATTTTATCAAATTAAAAAGAATGAAGTAAAATATTCATTTTGTCATTAAAAATGAATGAGACCAAAAATATACTTTTGGTCAATAATTAAGAGTTAAGAATTTATTTTCATTTGTTAACAATAAAAAGAATTGAAATAAAAGTTAAGATTTTTATTGTCATTTGTACAAAATAAAAAGAATTGAAATATGTGTGTGTAATGTGAATGTAACGACCCAGAAAATCTGAACCAATTTAAAAAAATTAAATTGGCTAAAATAATGGATTTTAAATATTTAAAATAAATATTTTAAATAATAGCAATGAAAAGTGAGTTTGAATCGACAATTGAAAACGAATATAATTAATTCTAATTATAAATAAGGCCTGAAATGGCGCGGCAGTTTCAAAAAAATTGAATTCAAACCTTGTCGGACTGTACCGGGTGCAAAACAAAACGGATTTTAGTGAAACTAAAATATTTAAATCTGTTAGTGAATACCTTTCTAACGAATCTGAAAAATCGAATTTTCATAGCGGAAAGCAAAAGTTATGGCCGAATGAATTTTCAGAAAGGTCGCTATGGAATTTATATAACCCGTGAAATTGGCCATTTTGCATAAGACCTCAGAATTCGACGAAACCACTTTTGTTGGATCCGGGATGTGAAGTTATTCTAGGTTTCAAATTTCATAATTTTTGAAGCTAGTATGTGAACGTGGCAAAGGAAAATGTGTTTTGGTCAATTACAGTTAAATTGGATCGACCAAAAATGGGCCTTTTTGCAAACGGTCTCAGAATTCGACGAACTTAGTTTTGTTGGGGCCGTATCGTAAAAACATAGCTAGATTTATTTTTCTGCAATTTTTCGAATTAGTTTGTGGCCCTGGCAAATTGAAACGTACGTTCAAAACAAATATTGGATGTTTTATATTTTAATTTGAAGGAAAACTGACTTAAATAGTCGAATGGGCCTACGAAACATATCCCATTGTGTTCGGAATGGGGGTAAAACGCTAGGGACGGCAGTCATTGGGTTTGATTTCGAGTTCGTCTAAGAAAACCCCAATTTTTGAATTTAATATAACATCGACCAATAGGATTTTTTATTTCATTAATTTAAAAAAATAAAAAAACAAAAAAAAACCCATCGCTCAAATGATTGAACGGCGCCTGTAGCTCCCCCCTTCCCCCTCGTTTTCCGGCCGCCACAGGCGAAACCAGGCAGCGCCACCACCTTCCCTCGAAAGCCCCTTCGCCCCTCTTCAGATCAACCCCAGCCTCGCTCCGCCTCGTGCCCCCATCGACGAGAACAAGCCCCGAGAAGTTCGACGCTTCAAACCGCCGCCCCGCCTCGCTCCGACCACCGAACCACCTCCGACCACCACCCCTGGACGCGCCTCACTCCCCTTGTCGACGTCCAAATCCCTGATCGTCATCTAGGTCAGCGGATTTTGCGATAATTCAAAACCTAGTTTCGAACATCAAAGGCAAGTTACGGCTGATTTTATTTAATTTGATTTTAACACCTTTAAACTGTTGCAAACCTTTGAAAAATCGTATCTTTTTCGTTCGTTAACGAAATTCGATGAAACAGGAAACATCGTGATCGTGTGGACGCCTTCTACATTTTAGAAGAGATCGCATATTTTTCTGAGCCTTCTGCTATTTTTGGTGGAGTGGAACCCAAGGTGAGATTTCTGATTTAAAAACAATATGAAAAATGACCATGTATAAATTATATAGTCGATGTATGAGTTATATAAGCGTTGTACACCTCATGTATAAGCGTTGTATAAGTTGTATATGCGTTGTAAAAATTATATATGTGTTGAAATAAAAGTGAATTGCTATATATATATATACACACACACACACGCCCCTCATCCACAAACCATGGACGATATTTATTGATTGTGATTGGTGTGAAAATTGATTGATAGCGAATGGTTGTTTGGGATTGTTTGTGGTGGATATTGATTGATTGTGGTTGAAAAATACCCGTTTGTGGTTGAGAAATATTTGGTTGAAACCACATAGGATTAGTTTGTCGAAATGAAATAAATATATACATGCCGCCTGCGTGCGAACTAGATGCATGATTCCCATTGTCAAAAACCGCGAGGTTTTAAGGTAGAGCGAGGAGCCGTACTAGGGACGGTCCCGGTTTTAACTACCCTGCCGTTATGCTGCCGAAATTTTGAATAATATTCATGTGTTTGAATTATTTTCATTTGCTAAAACTATATTTATTCGTTGAATAGAAAACCTTCATGTGTTGAATCGATATTCATTCGTTGATTAGAAATTCATGTGTTGAATGGTATTCACGTTTTAAATATAAAAATCACATTTTTATCTATATATAAAAACTATAGAAAACCTTCATGTGTTGAATTGATATTCATTCGTTGATTAGAAATTCATGTGTTGAATGGTATTCATATTTTGAAATAAATTGTTTCATAACAAAAATCACCTTTTATCAACTATATGGAATATGAAAAATAATCTCGTTTTTAAAAGAGATTGTTTTGTAAGAAAAATCCTATTTTTATCACCTATATAAACTATATAGAATAATAGTGTTTTGAAATGAATTGTTTTACAATAAAAATCTCACTTTTATTATATACATGATGAATCGTTGAAATGTGAAGTGTTAAAAATAACCACTCGTTCAAATAAACATATATGAGTTGAAATATTCATTAATTAGCTAATGATATGATTTTTGCCTATACATGCAACATTAGAATGAATGGTGTTTTTAAACCAAATGGAAATCAAATATGAAGTTGAATAGAAAATGATAAGTGATAAGAACTATATATATGTACATGCATATTTATTGAACAGGTTATAGCAAAAGGGCTAGAGAAGAGGAATAAAATTTTGTGCCCGTCAAATAGGTACACATTTACTGTTTTGTTTGGGTGATGATTTTATGAGCCTGTTGGCTAGCCGCTTGGCTTTGTCTTTTTCTTTTTGACATGAGACGCCCGTGTGGCTATTTGGGAATTTTCCCAGCCCCTCCCGTACAAAGGAGTTTATGGCGAAATTTTCCAAAATTTTAAGGCGTTAGTGAAATATTTGAAGTAAAACAAACGATATTGAAATGGTTGAATGAACTATATTTATATAAATATATAAATATAAATAAAATTAAAACGAAACATGGCCGTGCAGTTCGTATTTTGAAATCGTGATTTCAAACAACTAGTGCGGGAAATCCGACCATTGGATTTTCCCGAAACCGCAACCGTCGGGTTCGCCTTGGAAATATCTTTCCAACGGCACCATCCTTGTAAAAATCCAACGGTTGGATTGTCTGGAATGTTTAATTCAAATCTGAAGAAAAACAGCGCCAGAAACGATTATATTTATTTATATTTATAAATATAATTATATTTAATCGAATAACGAAGCTGCAGTTCGTATTTTGAAATCGAAACTTCAAACGATTGTACCGGGAGATCCGACCATCAGATTTTCCCGAAACTGGAACCATTGGATTCATTTTGAAAAGACCTTTCTAATGATGTAAATTTTATGAAGATCCAACGGTTATATTTTCAGATATGTGTAAATCAAATCTGAAGAAAAACAGTGCCACGGCCGCGCTATGGCCCGAAGCGTCGTTTTGAATAAATAGGCTATTTTAAAACAAATAAAAATAGCGATAAATCGTTATAAAATATCACAAACGATATGGAATGGAAATAAACTGGATTTGCTCGATTTATGTGGCTTTTGATGGTTGAATGTGTTTGGTGCGAAGATTACATTAAAGAACAAAATTGGTGTTGTCAAATAATTTAACCATTGAAATAAATTGATTTGAAATTCTAAATATACGTGAATTATTTGAAAAGGCCGAGTTAATTCTCATTTCAAATAACTGACCGACGATTGAAAGTCGAAGATGAAGACGATGGTCGAAGACCGGAGATCTTCACCTCGTTTGGATGGTAACCAAGGTCCTGATTGGGAGGCATCCCGAAATATGGATAATGAGTGGTGATCGTTCAGACGTACGTGGTGATCGAAGGGTTTGCGAGGTATTTAGTGCCTCCTGTTTCGTTCAGACCCAGAACGGACTTGTAAATGGACAGTGTGCCTGACATTGGATTTTATTCTGTGTTGATTGATCTCTATGAAATATACATCTGTTTGGCGGCGGAGAATTTATTCTTTTGCTTAACGCCCTTCTCTGAGACGCACGAGCTCAGAGGTTGTATATTGATGAACATCAGTCGCATGGCATGAATTGCCTGTGTGGCATGCTAAGATGCAGTGATCAGGGCTTCTGTTGAAAAGCAAAGTCTTGTGGGGATGATCAAAGCACCGCCGGTGTGGCGTAGCTTTGTGTATAACGTAGAATCGCGAGCCTCACACCCCGGTATGAACCAGAAACGGGAGAAGGACCTCAGGGAGGGCATGCTTTTCTTTCTAGCTAGGGTGGTGTCAGTGACCTACCAGCCCTGACATTTATATACTTTTCACCTATGTGGTTGTTGCTGTTGCGAGGCGCCTCGGTTAGATCGGACGATCCGGGTCCGATGGAGTCATTCGTTGGCTCACTTACGCCCCAAAAGGCGGGGAGACGTATTGTTCAGGCATAATAATCCACATCGGTGGACCGGCCCTGTCGCTCCAAGGCTTGCCTGCGCGCTTGCCTGAGACATGGGCTAGATTGTCTCGAATTCGGTAAGGACTATCTTTTGCCTTGGTTCATGACGGAAATCCAATCTCCAAATACGACATCGTGCGGTTTTGATTGTATATATATATATATATGGCGACATGATATATGGTACCCATGCCGCCTATGATTGATAGTTATGATTTGAAATTGTTTTCAAACCATATAAACACTAGCAATAATATCAAATGCCTTTGTTTTATTCGTATCAAGCATATTTTGGCCGTTATAAGGTAAAAACTCTATCCTCCGGTTTGCGTTGCATTGTGTGATGGGAACTGAGTCTTATAACGGCTTCATTTTTACAAAAAGCATAGCGATGTTTAAAAGAAAGATTTGTTTTAAAGCACTGGCAATCCAATGGAGTAAACCCGTTCCACGAAAATGGCGTGGTCCTGTGATCAGCCATATTATATATGTGTTGAATAGATTTCTCATACCAGTCCCATGACTGACTCGTAGTTTGTTTCACTTTCAAACTCGGGTGCCCCTTTTTCTACATGGGCAGCCTTGTATTCAGGTTTAGTTGGTTCTTTCTGGATAGCTGGAGCTGAAGATGGATTCTATCATTTATCTCTTTTTATGCTGTTCAGCTCCTATTGTACATATTTTGTTTGTTTTCCGCTGTAGACATTTATGTATAGTTGAACTGTATTTGTCCTAAGTAAGATCATGTATACTGTGTAACTCTGATGATTACTTTTATCCAGTATATTCTATTGTTCATTATCTGGTGTATTTATTTATTTCTGTTTTGCTATTATCTGTTTCGGTGTTATATTCCAAGGATTACCCTTGCCGCCGTCAGTACGGGGTTTGGGGTCGTCTCAGTGAAAGGTTTGATGTGTTAAATATGTTGTTAGTATATTCAAACCGAATACTACACTTCCATTTATAAGTTATCCAACTTGTTTATCTTATTGGGACGATAATTTTTCACACATCGCCCAAGTGCACAAATAATTTATTATTTGATTGTTGGATGCAACCTCACAAGGGTGTTGGGATGATATCTGATCTACACTAGTCCCAATATTTAGTGTAGAATCCACTTTGGTTGTTAATTGGATGTTTGATTATTATTTATCATGCTTGTTGATTTCATTCAATATATGTTTGTTGATTGAGTCACATTCCAACAAAGAATATTCTAGAAAAGAATATTTAAGTAAATACTTTTAGAAAAAGAATATATTTTAGAAAAACATATTCATTGATATGAACTAGTTATTAACTAGAATAAATCATTAAATTTAGATTTAATAAAGTTTTCCAATATGTTAATATTTAATTGATGCTAAATTAAATAAATTGGATTTTGGGTTTGTCGTGAATAGTGCCTTAAATAACACTGTTCTTAAACCCCATATGAAAAGAATAATCTTTAATTTAAGATTATTAAAAGTTTTAAATTATATTTAGTTATTGAAATAGATGAAATGTGAGTTGGGTTTATTGTGAACTGTGTTTTTAAGTGACATGTGTTCTTTAACCCAACTGACAGTGAAAATTATGATTTGGAATTTATAAATCTTTTATTTAGATTTGAACGAGAATTTTCCAAAAGCCAAGTTTTCCAATTTAATATGTTAAATTGGAATTGAATGGAATTCGAATTAATAATAACCGAGATAAGCTTCTGTAAGAGAAGATCGATCTATATATGGAATTTAAGAGGCTTTGCCGTTGTTCCATTTATATTATTGGTCGGATACAGAAATTTATAACGATTATATATTGACTTGATTTCTGTGAAGATTCCCTATTTTATGGAAGTCGATTTTGGGTTTATCGTGAACGGTGTTTTAAATGACATTAGTTCTTTAACCCAGTTAAGAAGAAGATTTATTTCTTATATTTGAACAATCATTGAATAATGATTTTTGGTATTTAAAACCCAATTGAAGTTTTGACATATCTTTAAAGAAAATATTTAAGGATAGTTTAAAGAATTTATCTTTGATATAATAATGCGAATATCTTTTTAGAAGAATATTCTGAATTGGAATGAGACGTTGGGTGTGCTTTTATAGTACTTGATTTTTAATTATAAAATACATGAGTTATTCGGAAAGACCGGGTTTAACCCATTCCGAATAATTTCTACGACGATGAAGAATCGTAGATGAAGACGGTGGTTGAAGACCGACGATCTTCACATCGAATGGATGTGTTACTACTAAGACCCTTGATGGGTGTAGCTACCTTGAATGGGCTTCAGTGGTGGCCGTCCGGACTATTGTTGATTGTTCGGATTTGGTTTTCGCTCAGACCCAGAGCATAAGCTAGTAAATGGATGCGTGTCTGACATTGGATTTCGTTCCATGTGAATTAAATCGATTTCTGTTAATGTATGTCTGTTTGGTGGTGGAGGATTTATTCTCTACTTAACACCCTGGTATATATTAATAGTGATTGATCGCATGGCGTGAATTGTCAATGTGGCACGCCAAGATGCAAATGATCAAGGCTTTTGTTGAAAAGCAGGGCCTTGTGGGATGATCAAAGTATAGCCTATTACGGCATAGCTTTGTGTATAGCATGACTTCGCGAGCCTCACACCCTGGTATGAGTCAAAAACGGGATTAGGACTGAAGGGAGTGCACACCTTTCTTTCTAGCTATGAGTGGTGTCGGTGCTTAAACTGGATGACATTTTACTTATGTGGATGATGGATTTTGATGCACCTCGGATTTTTATAGGCCGTTAGTGGTCATATTATAGGTCCAAAGGGACCGGGAAGCATGTGTTCAGGCATAACCAATCCACTGCCAATAAGCGGGGACCGGCCCTGAAGATCCAAGGGTTCACTGCGGGGGATCCTGAGGCATTTGCTAGAGTGTCTCGAATCGGAGAGGAGCTTGCCCCTAGCCTCGAATCATGATGGAAATCCAATTTCCAATACGACCTTGAGGTTTTGATTGTAGAACTAGTATGGCGACATAGTAGGATGGGGTACTATGCCGTCTATGATTGATACATTATGATTGAAATGTTTTTGAAATATATACATACCCATAGTTATACACCCTAATACTAAATCCGTTTTATCGTATAAAGCATCTCTTGACCATTATAAGGTAAAACCCTATCCTCCGGTTTGCGTTGCATTGTGTGATGGGACTTGGGTCTTATAATGGTTTCACTTTTCTAAAAAGCATTGCGTTGCCTCCACAAACGTCTCAGTCCCTTGAAAAGTTTTTCCTCCCATAGCCTTAAATTCCTTGCACGTCTTTGCAAAAGTGTCAACACGAGGAGGAGGAGGAGGAATGGGTGCAACTAGGGGTGGAGGAACATCTGCTGGGCCTGCAGTGGTGGCCCTAGCCTCCAAATATCTCCTAAACCACCCTGGAACCGTCACACCTTCTGGGAGATTAAGATCTTCAGCCATGCTGAAACGAAAAAGGAAAGATTCAAAATGGAGAATTCGAAAGATAAAGATAAGGATATGACTATCTGGGATTATGTTTTTCATAAAAACTTTCTCTAAATAACATGTTTTTGAAAGCACTTCTTCCAAAATTATTTTAGAAAAATATTTTTCTAAAAATTTTATCTGTTCTGGTAACCTTATGCTCTGATACCACGTGTAACACCCCACGTCCATTAATGTCACTCACAAAGGGAATGCATTAACTTCTATGGAGGTTTTAGGTGAATATAGAACAGTAAAATTTCAATAAGACAGATATAAAATAGTACTTGGAAATTTAAAAACTTTATTTCAATTGCAGCAGAAGTCAAAACATGTTTGATTACATCATAACACCATAATCAAAGTCAAGTACAATATCTATCTTGATAAAACAAGTACATAATCCCATTACATAAATAGCCATTAAAAAGAAAGATAACAAGCTGGACTTTACTTCAGCAGTCCAAGCTTTCCAAGAGATAAGCAATCCAATCAGACTCCACTGGAACTTGGCCCAACCTGAGGACTTGAAGGGAGAAAAAGATGAAAAAGAGGGGGGGGGTCAGACATAAAGTCTGGAGAGTATGATAATTCTACAATACTATTATCAAAATAACTGGACTAAGGCATAAGCTGGAAAACAAGGAAATGTCTATGAAAGAGCAGATTAAGGACATAAACAATCGCTAAAGGGAACGTTATAGGCGCTCCTAAATACTAAAGGATAAACACTATACTGCACCACACCAGTCACCCTAAAGATTGATTCCACTTAGCTTCACTTAGAAACTTTCTTAATGGCTTTACGTACTCCTAGCTGACTACATAGGTGCCACCTGCCCCTATCTCCACTAGGTGTACCCCACTTTCCATTTTTCGATCGGCTCCCTACTCGTAGATACCCGTGCTGGCCCCACAGTGGGGTGTATCAATCCCTTAAAGTGGCAACCCGATATAACGGAGATGCATGGCTTATACCTACACGATGCAACAACGTCTTACCTACCAGCCCGGGTCCACACACGCATATGAAACCCATTGGACTTGCGTTGCCACCGCTCCCTGTTTTGACCTCTTATAGTCAAACCCAGTATGCGTGTCCCGTCCTCGACTTGGGTCGAGCCCACAAAGATACGTTTTGGGATACTGGTTGAAATGGGCCCTCATTATTTCCCACAAGCATTCCACCTAAGCTTGTCCCATTAGTCCATCCACTTAACCCACTTAGTCATGTTCATTTACATGTGTATTTGGTTAAGTCTAATCGTATTTCAAATGCCTCTAAAGGCAACCACTAGATTCCTCATGCCACCCAAGGCACCTACTTAACCCCCTATGTCCCACCTTACATGATTATCTGGCTAAGTATTTCTTAATTCATTAAGGCCATAACCTCATAAAGACCTCTCACATTAGACTGGCATTTATGGCAGCTGGATTTGCCGGGCGGGTCCGGGCAGTCTTACACCATAAAAGAGTCTAATCTCGTGTCTTTACAACTGTTATGCTTTAGTTTGGGCCTAGGACCTCTCACATTGGGCCGACATTTGTGACTACTGGATTTGCCGGGCGGGTCCGGGCAGGTTTACGTCATAAAACGGGTCCAACCTCGTGTCCTAAGCATTGATTATTATTAATAATCCACTTTCCCCAATTTTAATAATTCCCTACTTGAATTATTAATTAATTCCAAATTTAACAATGTCCATAATTGACTCAATTATGGACATCCATTTAAGGCATGCAAAATCATATCAATTGCACCCCAATTTATTAATTTCCTAATATTACCCCTACCCCACGTTTGAACGTTTATTCGCAAAATGTATGCTAGACCCGATTAGTCTAACTCATAGCATAAAAGAAAATATTCACAACAACAACATGTATATGTGACTAAATAAATCATAACAAGGGGTAAAACTTGCATACATTACAACTTGCATAAGGTTATACATGTCATGGATCTAAGGGTGTCAACTTATTCATAATTCACATAATATGATTTTGATCAAATTTCATAAACTTGTATAGGACAT
This sequence comes from Allium sativum, assembly GCA_030737875.1. Taxonomy (NCBI): domain Eukaryota; kingdom Viridiplantae; phylum Streptophyta; class Magnoliopsida; order Asparagales; family Amaryllidaceae; genus Allium; species Allium sativum. Next base: position 776,319,944 of record CM060924.1, on the reverse strand, counting down.
GTGTGAATCAACATCATTAACAATATGGTTTTATATGGGTACACCTAACTCAATAGGCAAATTCCCAAAAATCAAAATTCATTTAATCATAGATTCATGTATATGGGTACACCTAACTTAATAGGCAAATTCCCATATTCAAGATCCAATTAATTTGTAGATTCATGTATATGGGTACACCTAACCCAATAGGCAAATTCCCATAATCAAGATCTATTATAAAAAAAACATAAACTTTAAACATGATCCAATTCGCATAAATACTAACATCATGATTTTACAACTTGTAATATTCAACACAACTTAACATGACATCATTATCATATAACATAAATATTTCAACATATGTGATAATATGAGATCTACAACATATATAAGATTTACAACATAGCATATCATAATTTGCAACATAGCATGATATGATTTACAACATAGCATAGCATGATTAATCACATATGACATAGCGTAGGATTATTTACAACATAATCACTACAACATAACAACATATATATGATAACATAATAGCATAACAAGAGATCCACAACATAATTTACAAATACATAACAATTCATATCACTTTCTTGTGATCCATTCATAACTTAATCAAATTATTTTATAATAATATTGTGAGATTCATCATACTCACAATTTTAAAGAAGAGAAATAGAAAGAGAGAGAGCTTTTGATTTGATTTGAGTAGATTTAGTTTGTAGATTAGGCCTTCTTCTTCTTTAGTTTGCGACAGCTATGCTGAACTCCATGGCAACGGCATGTCGGTAGCTCTCCAATTTTTCAAGTGATTTAGGGTTAGAGTCTACCCACTTATTTATAGATGTTAGGATTCATTAAGGCCATTAGATTTAACCTAGAAATAACCGCAGCCATTCAGACTAGATGGGGTTTATCTTATTGACTCAGCAATGAGTCAGAAGTGACTCAGCAAACACTCAGCAAATTAATAAACTTCTATTCATGTTTACATTAACTGCCCATATATATATAAATAAATATATATATATATATATACACACACGCACCTATGCATGAATTCAAATTAATCCATAATTAACTTATGACCATTTTTACACATTAATTTTCCAATTAATGTCTTAATTCCATTTTTTGCCTTTTAAGGCAATTTACTTATCTCAAATTTGTCATATGCCTTTTTAAGGCTATTTCGTGCAAATTCTCAATATTAATTCTTTTAATTTGTGAATATTAGTATTAACAGAAATTCGGGGTGTTACAATAACATGTTTCAATCACATGTTTGCATCCAAAAGGGTTCTACCTAAGGTTCTCAAGATAGTATTTAGAAGATAAGCAAGATAAAACAAAGCATCAAGGAGAAGAAGTTAAAGATGTACCCCCAAAAGGTCCTGCTTGCGGGGCTTATCCTTGCTTCTTAGGGCAGTTCTTGCTGATATGTCCAGTATCACCACACTGAAAGGATGCTCCTGTCTTCATCTTCTTCTTTATACAATCCTGGACTATATGCCCCTCAATACCACAGAAGTGGCATTTTCTTTTCTCACGTGTCTTGTTATCATTATTGTTGTTGTTGTTCTTGCCTCCTTTCCCGGAGTCTACCTTCTTGTTTTGAGACTCATTCCCTTGACCCCCTTCTTGCCATTCTTGTCTTCTTCATTTAAGAGCGCCATGTCCACTAACTTTTCGTAAGTAGCACCCATAGGTACGTGGGTCATGGCCAAGCTGTGAAGTGGCTCATTCAATCCCTTGATAAAACGGAGAGCCTTCTTATGAGGAGTATTCACTAAGTCCAGTCCAAATCGGGCCAGCTGATTGAATTAATTAAAGTACTCTTTGACTGTCATACTTCCTTGCTTAAGAGATAAGAACTTTTCCTGCTGTAAACTTCGTTCAACTTGCGAGAGGAATTTCATCTCAAACCTTATTCTGAAATCCATCCATGTTTCAACCGGCGTCTCGACGTAAGTGACTTCCCACCAATAGGAAGCTTCGTCTTTGAGCAACCATACTGCCAACTGTACCTTCTTCCTATCATCCACCTCGAAGATAGCGAACAGATCCTCAGTTTCTTTGAGCCAATTCCTCGCTTCTACGAATGATTCAGTTCCCTTGAAATCCTTTCCACCCATGGCCCTAAAATCTTTACAAATCTTTGAGAAAGCAATTGCACGAGGAGGGGGAGGAGGAGGAATCGCTGCTGCCGGAGGAGGAATATCTGCTGGGTATGCATCGTTGGCCCTAGCCTCTAAGTACCTCCTGAACCAGCCAGGTATTGGCATGCCCTCTGGAAAGTTAAGATTCCCAAACATGCTGAAATGGAAAAGAAGAGATTCAAATGAAGAAACAAGGGATAGTGCTAATGGCTTTTGGGGACTAGCCTAAAACAAGACTTTTCTTGAAAAAAAAATGCTTCTTTGTAAATGGTTTTGAAAATAGTTTTAGAAGGTTTTAAAAGCTTTTTCCCAGTCTGGTAACCTTCTGCTCTGATACCAAATGTAACACCCCACCTCCGCTAGGGTCACTCACAAAGGGAATGCACTATTTTTGGGGGGATGTTATCGAGGTAAACAAACACAGAAATATTACAAGACAGAACATAGATAAAACAGCGGAAGGATCAAAGGATAAATTTCATTATTTTCAAAAAGAGTCAAAACCTTTTACATCAAATAGCCAAGGTCATTATTTTCCATTACAACAAATTCTATCTTGCATAAATAAAGAAGCATAATCTCAAAACAACAAAAGTAGCTTAATTCCCCAAAGGTAGCAGAAATGCAGCCATAGCATAGCTCAAGATCAAATCGTACATGAGCTGAACCGAAAGCAAGCAAAATCCAAGCTAAGTGTTAGAGTTTCCTCCCTGAGAACCTAGGGGGGAAAGGGGGAATGAAAGGAAAAGAGGCGAAAGAAAACGGGTCAGTCATAAAGACTGGTTAGTCCTAGTGACTACCAGCATAAAAATAGGTAAAGTTAACATGACATGTATAAACTGAAAGTAAACATAAGGATGATGACAAGATGGGCAAGATAGACTAAGATAACATGATCAATCAAGTATAAATCAAGTATAGCATCACATATTCAAGGTTCTCTGCATTAACTATACTAGAATCCCAAACCCATGCCTTATATTAATCATGAAATGATCCCTTGGCCCAATATCATGAAATGACCCATTACTAGGTCCAACGGAATGATCCACTAATCGATCGACTCCCTACAAGTTCTAGCTCGTTGCGTGTCTGTATCATACGGCCCTATCATGAATGTAGTCACCTGTGCTAGGTCCACCATAGGGTGTATCAAGACCTAGAGTGCCAACCACCGACACGAATCAAGAATGCACACATAAACCTACTGGTGCCCAATGCCTACTTATTCAACTCCGGAACACGTGCACGACCATAACCCGCCTGAACCTACACTGGCGCACCAACACAGCCGTCGTTCTGGTCACTTACAATCAGCCCAGTAATCGTGCCCCACCCTGCCTAGTTCTAGGGTACCATGATACATCTAGTGGGTTACTGCTGAAATGGACCGCGTAACTAGGGTTTCCGTCCAATAGGTTAAGTGTTGTCATTTAAATTCGTGACTTAACCCTTATCAGTCTAGCATGTCAAGTTGGTTAAGTGTTATCATTCAAGTTCGTGACTTAACCCGCCTACGTGTCCGGTCAAATTTGACTAAGTGTTGTCGTTCAAGTTCATGACTTAGCCCTACGAATCAGGTGTCAAGTTGGTTAAGTGTTATCTTTCATGTTCATGACTTAGCCCTATCATGTGGCATTAATTCATTAATGCACCCCAACCTCTCACATCAGACCTGTTGTTGTGGTCACTAGATATGCCGGGCGGTTCCGGGCAGAATTACACCACAACTCAGTCTGACCTCGGGTTTTCAAGTGCGATATGACCAACTACCCACATTGGATCCTATTGTTTGCAGTAACTGGATTTTCCGGGAGGTTTCGGGTTGAATTACACTGCAAACCCAACCCAGCCTAGAGTTGGCCATTTTCAAGTTCATTCTAGTGTCATGCCCATGTTCAAGATTCATATCAAGTTTATGTCAAGTTTCATGGCGAGTTTCATGCCAAGTTTCCTATAATTACCAATTTTTCCCATTGTTACCCCATCTAAATATTAGGCTAACAATCTTAGCCTAATTTTCCGTCTGCATGATTTTTAACATATAATATTAGGCTAAAACTTAGCCTAATTTAACGTACACAAAATTTGCATAAAGAAATTCATTAACATAAACATGACATAGGTGTAAACTTGGCATTCTCGGCATAGTCAATATGAACACCATAGGTGTGTACTTGCAAAATAACAACATGAATATCATAGATGTGATTTTGCAACGTAGATTAAATCAGCATACATATATGTTAACTTGAAATATGACATAGGTTTAACTTATACACATAAACATGTAGATCTAACATTTGATCACATAAGTGATATGATTTTACAACCTAAAACTTGCATAACATGATAAACTACACAACTTGTCATAACAGGTTATACTCCAATATACATATGAATAGACTTATTCATTAATTCCCAATTCAACATGATAATAAAATAGAATATCATTCAATTTCACATATAACATAATAAACGTTGTTCTATTATCAATTTATTTCCAAGGCATAACATAACTGAATAAATTGAGTAAAACATCGCAGGCATATAGATCTGATAACATTATGAACATGAAAAGGTTTGAATAATAATCTAGGTTCAAGAACATGGATAAGTCTAACTTAAATAGAAAAATCCCCCAAATCAAGATCCAAGGACAAATAAAGAAAATAGGTCTGAATAGAAAATCAAGCTTAGATCCAATTTCGTATTTATAATCCTAGGCAATAACCTCATGGTCATGAATCATAGGTGATTAGCCACAATTGTCCTTGTCATAGTCATAGGCAATAGTCTTATGTTCACAGTCATAGGCATATGCATAGTCTTATGTTCACAGTCATAGGCATATGCATAGTCTTATGTTCACAGTCATAGGCATACGCATAGTCTTATGTTCACTGTCATAGGCATATGCATAGTCTTATGTTCACAGTCATAGGCATAGGCATAGTCTTATGTTCACCATCATAGTCTTAGGCCGTTAACAATATTTCCAATGTCATAGGCATAATAATGTTATAGACATGAGGGAGTCTGATCTACAACATGAATTGGTCCAAACTGATTTCATAGCAATATTCCCAAAAGTCAAGATCCAAGATGAACAAAAATAGATATGAATCATACATAGATCCAATTTCAATTTATAACATGTCCATATTAAGTTTATAGTTTTTATCTAAAAGTAACTTGAACTTACAGATCGTGGTCTAAGAAATTTAGATGCAGAAGTCAAGTCTAGAAATTAGTCGTGAATTGTTGAATCGTTGAATCTTGCTTCGATTGTAGAAGCAAATCCCCAATATGAAATTCCTAGCCGTAGTCTTCAAGAAATAATCTTCGCGTTTTAATTTAATTTATTTTATTTTAGAGGAAGAAGAAGAAGCCATGATCATCAAGAGTTTGTGCAACATAAGATTAGAGAAGAATGGTGTAAAGAGAATGAGGCTTGGAGGTGACTTATATAGGATTAGGCGGATGAATCTGGTCACGAAACGAGTCTAAATACATTAGAATGCATCAGGTTCAAAACTGGGTTCGGGAGGCAGGTCGACCCCCAGGTCGACACTATGGTCGACATGGTCCCTGGGAGGTCGACACTATGGTCGACCCCCAAGTCAACCTGGTCCTTGGTGGGAAATTTCCTGTCACGACCCGCAACTTCCCCGTAAAGGAAAGCGTCGGATAGTTCGAGAACAAGCCACAACAGAACACATATAAAAGAACATTTCACTGTATATTACAACAATGCATCAGATTACAAGAATATACAGAGTATGAATAAATATTACACAGAAATATCAGAGATTTAAATTATATTTAAATACATAGCAGCGGAAAATAATACACTACACAACTAGAAGTAGATATACGGATACAAAGCTTTCCGGATATCGTTCCAGCTGTAAACCAGGATCCTGTGAATATAAATCTGCAAAACCAAAACTACTAGCTGCCCGTGTCAAAATAGGGGCACCCAGAGTTTAGGTTAAAACAATAAACTCCAGGTCAGTCATGGGACTGGTGTGAGAACTAAAACAGTTATTAATCTTTATTTTCAAGTGAGGTAAATCAAGGGACCACGCCGTATAACACGGAACGGGTTTCCTCCCAAGAATACCAGTGCATAAAACAAACAACGCAATGCTAAATAAAGAGAAAATGAAGCTGTTATAAGACCCAGGTCCTATCACACAATGCAACGCAAGCCGGGGGATAGGGTTTTCCCTTATAACAGCCAAAGAATGCTTGATACGTTTAAAACAAATCATTTGATACTATTATAAGTGCATAGTGTATAAAACAACTTCAAATCATAAGTATCAATCATAGGCGGCATGGGTACCATATATCATGTCGCCATACTAGTTTTACAATTAAAACCGCAAGTGTCACGTATTTGGAAATTGGATTTCCATCTATGAACCGAGGCAAAAGATAGTCCTCAACCGATTCGAGACAATCTAGCCCATGTCTCAGGATCAGAACGCATCAACCCTTTAGATCGTCAGGGCCGGTCCACCGATGTGGATTATTATGCCTGAACACTACGTCTCTCCGCCCTTTGGGGCGTAAATGAGCCAACTAAATGACTCCATTGGTTCGAGAACGACCGATCAATCCGAGGCGCCTCGCAACAGCAACAACCACATAAGTCAAACTCGTCAGGGCGTGTAAAACCACTGACGCCACTTCTAGCTAGAAAGAAACGCATGCCCTCCCTGAGGTCCGTCTCCCGTTTTTGGTTCATACCGGGTGTGAAACTCGCGAATTCACGTTACACAAAGCTGTGCCACACAGGCTGTGCTTTGATCATCACCACAAGACCTTGCTTTTCAACAGAAGCCTTGATCAATTGCCACTTAGGCGTGCCACACAGGCAATTCACTCCATGCGTTTGATATCCATCAATATATAACCCCTGAGCTCGTACGTCTCAGAGAAGGGCGTTAAGCAAGAGAATAAATTCTCCGCCGCCAAACAGATATATATTTAATAGAAATCAATCACACAGACTAAAATCCAATGTCAGACACACAGTCCATTTACAAGTCCGTTCTGGGGCTGAACGAAACCGGAGGCACCTAGTACCCCGCATATCCATCGATCTCCAAGCACGTCTGGACGATCACTAACTGTTTCCATCTTCTTGGGTGTACAGCCCAATCAAGATCATCAGTAATCACCCAAACGACGTGAAGACTTCTGGTCTTCGACCACCGTCATCATCTTCGACACCACGTCGAATCAGTTATTCAGAATGGGATAAACCCGGTCTTTCTGAATAACTCGCGTATAAATTATAAACGTGTTACACAAACACAACATACGCCTCATTCCAATTCAGAATATTCTTTTATTCAAATATTCCTATACTTTGGGAAAAAGTTCCCATTAATTTTATCCAAGATAAATTCTTTAAATTTATCCTTTAATCTCCTTTGAATATCAATTCAAACTAGTCGGGATTAGCGAACCACACCGAAGTAATCATTTATTTTATTTCCCAATCCCAACCTATTCATCCCATGAAGTAAAACTGGTTATACTTCATCTCTAACACCACGGTGTTATCGGTAAATTCAATTACCATTTCACGTTCAAATCTAATTAAAGATTTAACTGTCGCCTGGAGTAAAACTGGTGATACTCCATTCTCGATCTTTTCAATCTAATTAAAGATTCATTAAAACTCCACTTAGTTTTAATATTTCTCTGGGTTAAAGAATCAGTGTCATTTAAAAACACAGTTCACGATAAACCCAAAATCACATTCATTAATTATCGGGTTAAAGAACGAGTGTTATTTAAAACAATGTTCACGATAAACCCAAAAATCAATATCAATTCAATTCCAATGAAATCTCATTTAATTGGTACACTTCATTAAATCCAAATAAAAAGATTTAATCTTTTCACAACTGGGTTCAAGAACAGTGTTAGTGAAGACACCATTCACGACAAACCCAAATCACATTTGATATTCAATACAAGGCTCTGAATAGAAAATATATCGGCTTATATTCAATATCAAATTCTACGATTAATAAATGTCGTATTGAAATAACGATATAAATGTATATCTTTCAAATTCCCATAACCACATCTGTATAATCACGAATTCCAACATCGAAATATTCCGAAGACAATTTCGATTCAAATCCACTCCAATGCAATCATTGGAAATTCTGGTTATTTTTAAAACCCTTTTCAAATTCAATTTATTTATTTAAAAATAAATAGAATTATATTTCTAGTTCAAAACTAGTTCATTTCGATAAAAATCTATTTTTATCTTTTCAAATATGGAGTTTTTCATCCCAAATCTTCACAAATCATTTCTTATGATTTTACACAAATTATTACTATTTTTAATAATTTTATCAAGGCCCGTACAGTCGATTTCCCACCAATGGCCATCGAACTGCACTTACAGCGACCTTTTTCAAATTTGATTTGGACATAATTCCAAATCCAACCGTTAGATTTCTAATTTCTCACATTCGTTAGAAAGCTCTCTTCGATACGAACCCAACGGTTCCGGTTTTAGGAGAATCCGACGGTCGGATCTCCCGTAATGTCCGTTTGAAATCAATGGTCGAAATTCGCGAACTGCCGCGGCGCGGCGCGTTCTATTCAGGCCATTATATTATATATATAATATATATAATATATTTCGTCGATTTCTATTTAAAACGAATTATATAAATAGTTTTAAATTCGTTCCAAAAGCCATTTCAATTTCCTTTTCAATTCAAATCGAAATTGAATTCTTCTTTATAAATTCGTTTCAAAATCCATTTCTATTCAATTCAAATTTCAATTCAATTTGAATTCATATTCAATTCAATTCATTTCGAAATCGTTTTCAATTCAATTCATTTCGAAATCGTTTTCAATTCAATTCATTTCGAAATCGTTTTCAATTCAATTCATTTCGAAATCGTTATAAATATCGTTCACGTCAAAATGGCGTCAATCTAATCAACGCGGCTTCATATATTGATATTTTCAAATATTCCATTTCGAATATTTCTATTTCAAATATTTCTATTTTAAAACTGGAATGAGGCCCAATCAATTACCATATAAAATTAATTATATGGATTTTCACACAACACATGTATATAATAGCATTGAAAAATGATCAACCATCAACCAAAGTGCACTACACTGTATAAGCATCAAATAAAGATATCTAACGCTTATAACAGCCTGTCAATCAATCGATCGACATATTTAATCAATCAGGATGAGTGAACTTCAAATTTCATCCCAACACCCGTGTGGGGTTTCAAACAAACAAACACAAATTTTATTTGTGCAGTTGGGCGATGTGTAAAATTTATCGACCCAATCAATGTCCTTCAAATAAGTGCACATAAACAAACCGTCTGGTTTGTAAATGAATATTTATTTATTCACTTTCACTATATTCATATTCACGTTAAAAATTATATTTTTAACGATAAAACATTTTATTCCAACATATGAATTTCTATTATTCATTTACACAATAAAATGATATTTTTATTTTCTAACATATTTTAGAAAATTTCGGCGGCATAACGGCACGATACTAGAAACGGGACAAGGCCTAGCCTTATCCCCGGTCTAGTGAAGGCCCATGCCATTCACACATCAATCAAATCAATTTATTTCACCCAACAATTCAATTTCAAATCAAATCATCTAATCAACTACACAACCAAACAATTTAACAAGCAAGCCATCCATGGTCTGTGGATGACGGGTGTCGGGTGCTACTAAACACCGTCTACATCCTAGTATATATATATAACTAGAAAAGAAATTGAAAGGTGAGAAATTCTCACCTATAGCTATCCTAGCTCCACGGCTCTTCATTTGCAGAAGTCTTCGTCGTTTCGCCTTTTTGTCACCTTCGTTGCTGCTTTCACTACATACGTAAAAATCACATTTTTACTTCGCTATTCAATATATAAAAATCGAATTTTTACCTCGATGTTCAATATATAAAAATTCTATTTTTCTTTCGAAGTTCAATATATAAAAATTCTATTTTTCTTTCGAAGTTCAATATATAAAAATTCTATTTTTAATTCGAAGTTCAATATATAAAAATTCTATTTTTAATTCGAAGTTCAATATATAAAAATTCTATTTTTAATTCGAAGTTCAATATATAAAAATTCAATTTTTAATTCGAAGTTCAATATATAAAAATTCTATTTTTAATTCGAAGTTCAATATATAAAAATTCTATTTTTAATTCGTTATCATCTATATAAAGATCTCGCCTTTTTAACCATAAAGACTTCTCCTTTTCAAATATAAAGACTTCATCTTTTCAAAAATATAGATTTCATCATTATAAAAATTACCACTTTATCTCAACGTATATGAAATAAAAATCAAATTTTTATTTCGTTACATACGCAAAGATGATATTTTTATATTCTCTATCTCTTAAAGGTTACATTTTTTAATACTTTAAAAATATAAAAATCATATTTTTAATATGCTACTTCATATACAAAATGTATATTTTATTTCAGACATCCTATCTTTATTTTTAAAAATCATATGCTATTTTTAAAAAATCATATTTTCCCCTAACAAAATCAATCCTTTTATATTCCAAAATAAACTAACTTTCAAATTTAAAATAAACTAACTTATGAATTCTAAAATAAACTAACTTATGAATTCTAAAAAAAAAAAGGAATCTTACAGCCGAGGGGGAGGGGGGGTTCTTCATGCGTCGGAGGAGGATGGTAGGGGGGGCGCGAGTCAGCAGGGAGGAGGAAGAAGAAGGTGGAGGGAGGTGCGGTGATGGGGAGAGGTGTGGCAGACTCGGGGTTGGTAGCGCTCGACGTGGAGGAGGGCACGTGATGGGAGGAGCTCGACCGATTGGGGGGGGGGGGGTCTAGGGCTCGAAATGGGTGACAGTGGAGGGGAGAAGCGCGAGGGGGAGGGTCGACGAGGTTCGGCGGCTGGGGAGGCGCGCCTCCGGCGTGGTGGTTGCGGACGAACGCGGGGGTGACGAGTGAAATTAGGGCGCAGTTTTTTTTTTTTCCTTCTTCTGAATTTGATTTTTGAAAAGGGGGGGGGGGGGCCAGAGTATATGAAAGGGGAAAGAGGGAATTCTTTTTTTTTATTTATTTATTAATTTAATCGCATAAAGTTGACTTTTACCTATGACCTCGAAACGAGGCCCACCGCCCATTGTCCCTAGCGTTTTACCCCCATTCCGAACACAATGGGATATGTATCGTAGGTTGATTTGATCGTTTGAATCAGTTTCCGTTAAATTTACATTTAAATCTATATACTGAATTTTAAACGCGCATTTCAAATTACCGGGGTCACATAACAACTCTATAAATTCCCTAAAAATATTTTCTAGCTTCGTATTGACGATATGGTCCTAACAAAACTAATTTCGTCGAATTCTGAGACCGTTGGAAAAATGGCCATTTTCCAGTCGATTAAAATCAACTGAAAATGGTCAAACGCGTTTTCCTTTGCCACGCTCACATATTGGTTTGAAAAATTATGAAATTTGGAACCTAGCAATAATTCGACATCACGGACCCAACAAAAGTGGTTTCGTCAAAATCCGAGGTCATTTGCAAAATGTCCATTTTTAAGGGCCTGAATTCCATAGCGACTATTCAGAATTTTCAACTGGACATAACTTTTGATTCCCGCTACGAACTTTTGATTTTTCGGATTCGTTGGAAAGATATTCACTATTAGATTCCATTATTTTTGGTTTCACTAAAATCCGGATTGTTTTGCACCCGGTACATTCAATTGAAGTTTGAAATCGAATTATCGAACTACCGCGCCATTTTCAATTCTATTTATAATTATATATAAATATTTATATTCTAACGACGACGCGTATAATATATACGTTCGAATTCTATTCAAAATAAATTTCTCGACGATATTATTTAAAATAATTCATTTTAAATAATCAAAATTCGCTAAAATTGCCAAAATAAAAATTTCAAACTGGCTCGCATTTTACGGGTTGTTACAATCTCCCCCACTTAAAACTTTTCGTCCCCGAAAAGGAACAAAGTCGAAAGTGGTTTGATTAATCAACTCTACGCTCGATCTGACTTCCATTCTCCAACTCTTTAGTTTCTGAGAATTTTCAAAATTTCAAAAATTTGGCTAACACCCTAAATTTTTGAAAAATTTCGCCATAACCTCCCCTGCACCGGGAGCATCGGGGAATTTCAAATAGCTTCCCCGGTCCTTCAGATCTCAAAAAGAAAAAGAAAAAGCCAAGCGGCTAGCCAATAGGCTCATAAAATCATCATCACCCAAACAAAACAGTAAATTATGTAGTAAACATGTACCTATTTGTCGGGCAAACAAATTTTATTCTCTGCTCTAGCCTCCTTGCTATGACCTGTTCAATGTAAGTACAAGTATATGCAAGCAAATGCGACCAAATTTCAATACAGTTCAATACGTGATTCAGTTAGGCTAATTGGCTAAAAATTAGCAAACAAATAACCAAACAACACAAACATCAATCAATTAGTTGATTAGCTTTTCAAATTGATAAATTTGATACATATACAAAAATCAAATTTTTTGATGCCAAATCACAACAATAGGCCCTATCTAATTTTGGTTCTCACACCAGTCTAATGGAAATATATAGATATCACACCTTCGTCACACGAATATAAATTCTGACGATGAGTACTCAACCATCAGAATCATCTTCGGGCCACTAGAGTATGATTCTATATCTATCCAGTATATTAAAACTTTAAATACACGTTTGCAAGGCGTATATGCAAAATCTTTATATACTGGACTGTCCAAAGTCAATATATATAAATAATCAAATACGAATAATTGATTTAAATTTTCAAAACAAAAATTGTTTTCATTTTAAAAATATACTCTTCACACTCGTTCTAGGATTCTACTGATCCCATCTCTAACGAGTCATTCTAATTGGATATTACTAATCCAATATCTGATGAATTCTTTCGTATGGTTCTAATGTGTCTTGTTCTCTAGCTTTGTAAACCAAAGCTCTGATACCAACTGTCTCGACCCGCAACTTCCCCGTAAAGGAAAGCGTCGGATAGTTCGAGAACAAGCCACAACAGAACACATATAAAAGAACATTTCACTGTATATTACAACAATGCATCAGATTACAAGAATATACAGAGTATGAATAAATATTACACAGAAATATCAGAGATTTAAATTATATTTAAATACATAGCAGCGGAAAATAATACACTACACAACTAGAAGTAGATATACGGATACAAAGCTTTCCGGATATCGTTCCAGCTGTAAACCAGGATCCTGTGAATATAAATCTGCAAAACCAAAACTACTAGCTGCCCGTGTCAAAATAGGGGCACCCAGAGTTTAGGTTAAAACAATAAACTCCAGGTCAGTCATGGGACTGGTGTGAGAACTAAAACAGTTATTAATCTTTATTTTCAAGTGAGGTAAATCAAGGGACCACGCCGTATAACACGGAACGGGTTTCCTCCCAAGAATACCAGTGCATAAAACAAACAGCGCAATGCTAAATAAAGAGAAAATGAAGCTGTTATAAGACCCAGGTCCTATCACACAATGCAACGCAAGCCGGGGGATAGGGTTTTCCCTTATAACAGCCAAAGAATGCTTGATACGTTTAAAACAAATCATTTGATACTATTATAAGTGCATAGTGTATAAAATAACTTCAAATCATAAGTATCAATCATAGGCGGCATGGGTACCATATATCATGTCGCCATACTAGTTTTACAATTAAAACCGCAAGTGTCACGTATTTGGAAATTGGATTTCCATCTATGAACCGAGGCAAAAGATAGTCCTCAACCGATTCGAGACAATCTAGCCCATGTCTCAGGATCAGAACGCATCAACCCTTTAGATCGTCAGGGCCGGTCCACCGATGTGGATTATTATGCCTGAACACTACGTCTCTCCGCCCTTTGGGGCGTAAATGAGCCAACTAAATGACTCCATTGGTTCGAGAACGACCGATCAATCCGAGGCGCCTCGCAACAGCAACAACCACATAAGTCAAACTCGTCAGGGCGTGTAAAACCACTGACGCCACTTCTAGCTAGAAAGAAACGCATGCCCTCCCTGAGGTCCGTCTCCCGTTTTTGGTTCATACCGGGTGTGAAACTCGCGAATTCACGTTACACAAAGCTGTGCCACACAGGCTGTGCTTTGATCATCACCACAAGACCTTGCTTTTCAACAGAAGCCTTGATCAATTGCCACTTAGGCGTGCCACACAGGCAATTCACTCCATGCGTTTGATATCCATCAATATATAACCCCTGAGCTCGTACGTCTCAGAGAAGGGCGTTAAGCAAGAGAATAAATTCTCCGCCGCCAAACAGATATATATTTAATAGAAATCAATCACACAGACTAAAATCCAATGTCAGACACACAGTCCATTTACAAGTCCGTTCTGGGGCTGAACGAAACCGGAGGCACCTAGTACCCCGCATATCCATCGATCTCCAAGCACGTCTGGACGATCACTAACTGTTTCCATCTTCTTGGGTGTACAGCCCAATCAAGATCATCAGTAATCACCCAAACGACGTGAAGACTTCTGGTCTTCGACCACCGTCATCATCTTCGACACCACATCGAATCAGTTATTCAGAATGGGATAAACCCGGTCTTTCTGAATAACTCGCGTATAAATTATAAACGTGTTACACAAACACAACATACGCCTCATTCCAATTCAGAATATTCTTTTATTCAAATATTCCTATACTTTGGGAAAAAGTTCCCATTAATTTTATCCAAGATAAATTCTTTAAATTTATCCTTTAATCTCCTTTGAATATCAATTCAAACTAGTCGGGATTAGCGAACCACACCGAAGTAATCATTTATTTTATTTCCCAATCCCAACCTATTCATCCCATGAAGTAAAACTGGTTATACTTCATCTCTAACACCACGGTGTTATCGGTAAATTCAATTACCATTTCACGTTCAAATCTAATTAAAGATTTAACTGTCGCCTGGAGTAAAACTGGTGATACTCCATTCTCGATCTTTTCAATCTAATTAAAGATTCATTAAAACTCCACTTAGTTTTAATATTTCTCTGGGTTAAAGAATCAGTGTCATTTAAAAACACAGTTCACGATAAACCCAAAATCACATTCATTAATTATCGGGTTAAAGAACGAGTGTTATTTAAAACAATGTTCACGATAAACCCAAAAATCAATATCAATTCAATTCCAATGAAATCTCATTTAATTGGTACACTTCATTAAATCCAAATAAAAAGATTTAATCTTTTCACAACTGGTTTCAAGAACAGTGTTAGTGAAGACACCATTCACGACAAACCCAAATCACATTTGATATTTAATACAAGGCTCTGAATAGAAAATATATCGGCTTATATTCAATATCAAATTCTACGATTAACAAATGTCGTATTGAAATAACGATATAAATGTATATCTTTCAAATTCCCATAACCACATCTGTATAATCACGAATTCCAACATCGAAATATTCCGAAGACAATTTCGATTCAAATCCACTCCAATGCAATCATTGGAAATTCTGGTTATTTTTAAAACCCTTTTCAAATTCAATTTATTTATTTAAAAATAAATAGAATTATATTTCTAGTTCAAAACTAGTTCATTTCGATAAAAATCTATTTTTATCTTTTCAAATATGGATTTTTCATCCCAAATCTTCACAAATCATTTCTTATGATTTTACACAAATTATTACTATTTTTAATAATTTTATCAAGGCCCGTACAGTCGATTTCCCACCAATGGCCATCGAACTGCACTTACAGCGACCTTTTTCAAATTTGATTTGGACATAATTCCAAATCCAACCGTTAGATTTCTAATTTCTCACATTCGTTAGAAAGCTCTCTTCGATACGAACCCAATGGTTCCGGTTTTAGGAGAATCCGACGGTCGGATCTCCCGTAATGTCCGTTTGAAATCAATGGTCGAAATTCGCGAACTGCCGCGGCGCGGCGCGTTCTATTCAGGCCATTATATTATATATATAATATATATATAATATATTTCGTCGATTTCTATTTAAAACGAATTATATAAATAGTTTTAAATTCGTTCCAAAAGCCATTTCAACTTCCTTTTCAATTCAAATCGAAATTGAATTCTTCTTTATAAATTCGTTTTAAAATCCATTTCTATTCAATTCAAATTTCAATTCAATTTGAATTCATATTCAATTCAATTCATTTCGAAATCATTTTCAATTCAATTCATTTCGAAATCGTTTTCAATTCAATTCATTTCGAAATCGTTTTCAATTCAATTCATTTCGAAATCGTTATAAATATCGTTCACGTCAAAATGGCGTCAATCTAATCAACACGGCTTCATATATTGATATTTTCAAATATTCCCTTTCGAATATTTCTATTTCAAATATTTCTATTTTAAAACTGGAATGAGGCCCAATCAATTACCATATAAAATTAATTATATGGATTTTCACACAACACATGTATATAATAGCATTGAAAAATGATCAACCATCAACCAAAGTGCACTACACTGTATAAGCATCAAATAAAGATATCTAATGCTTATAACAGCCTGTCAATCAATCGATCGACATATTTAATCAATCAGGATGAGTGAACTTCAAATTTCATCCCAACACCCGTGTGGGGTTTCAAACAAACAAACACAGATTTTATTTGTGTAGTTGGGCGATGTGTAAAATTTATCGACCCAATCAATGTCCTTCAAATAAGTGCACATAAACAAACCGTCTGGTTTGTAAATGAATATTTATTTATTCACTTTCACTATATTCATATTCACGTTAAAAATTATATTTTTAACGATAAAACATTTTATTCCAACATATGAATTTCTATTATTCATTTACACAATAAAATGATATTTTTATTTTCTAACATATTTTAGAAAATTTCGGCGGCATAACGGCACGATACTAGAAACGGGACAAGGCCTAGCCTTATCCCCGGTCTAGTGAAGGCCCACGCCATTCACACATCAATCAAATCAATTTATTTCACCCAACAATTCAATTTCAAATCAAATCATCTAATCAACTACACAACCAAACAATTTAACAAACAAGCCATCCATGGTCTGTGGATGACGGGTGTCGGGTGCTACTAAACACCGTCTACATCCTAGTATATATATATAACTAGAAAAGAAATTGAAAGGTGAGAAATTCTCACCTATAGCTATCCTAGCTCCACGGCTCTTCATTTGCAGAAGTCTTCGTCGTTTCGCCTTTTTGTCACCTTCGTTGCTGCTTTCACTACATACGTAAAAATCACATTTTTACTTCGCTATTCAATATATAAAAATCGAATTTTTACCTCGATGTTCAATATATAAAAGTTCTATTTTTCTTTCGAAGTTCAATATATAAAAATTCTATTTTTCTTTCGAAGTTCAATATATAAAAATTCTATTTTTAATTCGAAGTTCAATATATAAAAATTCTATTTTTAATTCGAAGTTCAATATATAAAAATTCTATTTTTAATTCGAAGTTCAATATATAAAAATTCTATTTTTAATTCGTTATCATCTATATAAAGATCTCGCCTTTTTAACCATAAAGACTTCTCCTTTTCAAATATAAAGACTTCATCTTTTCAAAAATATAGATTTCATCATTATAAAAATTACCACTTTATCTCAACGTATATGAAATAAAAATCAAATTTTTATTTCGTTACATACGCAAAGAAGATATTTTTATATTCTCTATCTCTTAAAGGTTACATTTTTTAATACTTTAAAAATATAAAAATCATATTTTTAATATGCTACTTCATATACAAAATGTATATTTTATTTCAGACATCCTATCTTTATTTTTAAAAATCATATGCTATTTTTAAAAAATCATATTTTCCCCTAACAAAATCAATCCTTTTATATTCCAAAATAAACAAACTTTCAAATTTAAAATAAACTAACTTATGAATTCTAAAATAAACTAACTTATGAATTCTAAAAAAAAAAAGGAATCTTACAGCCGAGGGGGGGGGGTTCTTCATGCGTCGGAGGAGGATGGTAGGGGGGGCGCGAGTCAGCAGGGAGGAGGAAGAAGAAGGTGGAGGGAGGTGCGGTGATGGGGAGAGGTGTGGCTGACTCGGGGTTGGTAGCGCTCGACGTGGAGGAGGGCACGTGATGGGAGGAGCTCGACCGATTGGGGGGGGGGTCTAGGGCTCGAAATGGGTGACAGTGGAGGGGAGAAGCGCGAGGGGGAGGGTCGACGAGGTTCGGCGGCTGGGGAGGCGCGCCTCCGGCGTGGTGGTTGCGGACGAACGCGGGGGTGACGAGTGAAATTAGGGCGCAGTTTTTTTTTCCTTCTTCTGAATTTGATTTTTGAAAAGGGGGGGGGGGGGGCAGAGTATATGAAAGGGGAAAGAGGGAATTCTTTTTTTTTATTTATTTATTAATTTAATCGCATAAAGTTGACTTTTACCTATGACCTCGAAACGAGGCCCACCGCCCATCGTCCCTAGCGTTTTACCCCCATTCCGAACACAATGGGATATGTATCGTAGGTTGATTTGATCGTTTGAATCAGTTTCCGTTAAATTTACATTTAAATCTATATACTGAATTTTAAACGCGCATTTCAAATTACCGGGGTCACATAACAACTCTATAAATTCCCTAAAAATATTTTCTAGCTTCGTATTGACGATACGGTCCTAACAAAACTAATTTCGTCGAATTCTGAGACCGTTGGAAAAATGGCCATTTTCCAGTCGATTAAAATCAACTAAAAATGGTCAAACGCGTTTTCCTTTGCCACGCTCACATATTGATTTGAAAAATTATGAAATTTGGAACCTAGCAATAATTCGACATCACGGACCCAACAAAAGTGGTTTCGTCGAAATCCGAGGTCATTTGCAAAATGTCCATTTTTAAGGGCCTGAATTCCATAGCGACTATTCAGAATTTTCAACTGGACATAACTTTTGATTCCCGCTACGAACTTTTGATTTTTCGGATTCGTTGGAAAGATATTCACTATTAGATTCCATTATTTTTGGTTTCACTAAAATCCGGATTGTTTTGCACCCGGTACATTCAATTGAAGTTTGAAATCGAATTATCGAACTACCGCGCCATTTTCAATTCTATTTATAATTATATATAAATATTTATATTCTAACGACGACGCGTATAATATATACGTTCGAATTCTATTCAAAATAAATTTCTCGACGATATTATTTAAAATAATTCATTTTAAATAATCAAAATTCGCTAAAATTGCCAAAATAAAAATTTCAAACTGGCTCGCATTTTACGGGTTGTTACAATTCCCGCCCAGCCTGTTCTGGATTTTGAATTCGAATTTGAATTTGAATTTTCGTGCTGTTTTCGATTCTGAAAATTTCTGAAACTTCCGAGGGTCATATCTCCCTCATACGGACTCCGATTTTCGAAAACTCGGACTCGTTTCCAAGTAGAATTTCGAGATGAACGCAATGGCGCAGCCCATTTCCCTTGATTCTTATTTTAAAATTTAATTCTGCCTTGATTTATGGTTTTAAAATGTTATTAAAATACGGGTTGTTACAGCAGCTATGGACGATCATCAGAGTAGGTAAACACAAGCGGAACCTATTGTAAAACTCACAGCGCAAGGATAAAATATAATAGAATGTGACAGCCCGCCCCGCACCAACCGACATTTACTCCAAAGGTGCGCTGTACACATGTCCAGTTAGCGCGGAATGGGTCGTCAGAAGGAAAGGTAAGAAGGAAACGAACATACAAAGAACCTGTAGAATGTCTCAAGCGCATAGAACAAAATATAATAATAACATACTTGACATAAAACAGGAGATACAGTTCATAAGCTAAAAACCAAAACTAAGCATCATAGCAGCGGAAATCCAAAATATAGCTAATTACAACTTTTCAACTGTCTCAAAGCAAAAGCAAGATAAAGGAGGTACACTACTAATGCCCAAGTAGCGACCACCGACTACACAGGGAGAATATATATATATATATATATATATATATATATATATATATATATATATATATATATATATCATACGTGGAAGCCTCCTGCCCGCCTCCGAATCAGCTACTCGCGCATCACCAGCTAACCTGTCTCTAGTCTGCTAGTGTGAGCACCTAGAGTAATAAGAAGAGACATAAAACTATGGGTCAGACATAAAGCCTGGTATGAGCGATAAGCATCTAAAGTGAACAATAACAGGTAGGCTAAAACATACCTGAACCTGGACCTGCAACCAAAGAGTTAGCACTACATACTGTACAACACTCTAAGGTGCCATATAAAACGGTGTAAAGATACGGAGGTGGGGGAAGTGTGCATGTCATAGTGATGGCAAACAGTCAAACATAGCATCCATCCTCACATCTCTCACTCAGTGCGTAAATCATACGATATTCACCACTTCGATCACCCACCCTTGCTACGATCACTTTGCCCCATGAAGTCATAAATGGCTTCACTGCACTGATAACGTAGCCACTAATCCTTTGCTATGTCCACTTGCCCTATGGAGTTATTTACCCCGTCTGCGCTGGCTCATAGCCTTACCAATCCTTACTATGTCCACTTGCCCCAAGGAGTTATTCACCCCATCTGCGCTGGCTCATAGTCTTACTACGCATCACCTTGCCCCTAAAGTCATAATGACTCTATTGCACTGATAACGTAGACTTGCTACCATCACCTTGCCCCTCGAGTCGCAATGACTCTACTGCACTTAGGGGTGTTAATCGGGCGGACCGGACCGGACAGAGGGGTGTTCGTGTCCTGTCCTATAAGACTTTCGGACGTACACGGACCGGACGAGGAGTTGGCTCGGACATTGTTCGTACGAGCCGGACAACGGACGGACAAGGTTCGGACAATAGAAAAATATCGAACATTTTCGAACGGACATATTTTCGTACACTTTTTCTTGTCCTAAATCATGTCCTAAATGAGAATCGTACGGACACGGACCGGACACTTTACCCTTTCGGACCGAGTCGTACATCGGACTGTCCTGTCCGTTTAACACCCCTAACTGCACTGATAAGTAGCCCATCATCCATTTTTAGTGGTGAATCGAAGTTATGAACATCGACAACTCCTTAGCACACGTCCCGCAACAAAGTCCAACCATGAAGTGAACTCATCGGTTCCCAACTGGATCCTGAGCTCTAACTTCCCATATTGGACTACCTTTGCATCTCGGGTTATTGGTCAATACTGGGTCGGGTCGGGTTCCTCCTCAAGCCGTCGGTTCGGGTCGGGTATCCTCCATCGAGTCGGGTCGGGTCTTCTTCTGGTATGGTTCGGGTCAGATGTTACTCCTCGAGTCGGGTCGGGCGCCATCCCCCTCCAGTTCGTGCTTACACTCCGATCCACCTCCTCATCCTTCACACACTTCAATCCGATCCATCTTAGTGCTTCCGCTCCGATCCGTCCTCTTTAATCCGATCCGATCCCAGTTCAGTTAGCATGGCCTTCCTTTTTGCCAATTTTCCCAAGTGTCAGGTTCCGATCCAATCGAATCTCTTGCCCAGTTCAACATATCCGATCCGAGCCCCATATCCGATCCGATCCGAAACCTACACTGTTTTCTGAAACTATTCCAGCAAGTGTTTACGCCATTCGACAACGTTTTCGACCATTATAACTATTGGAATCAATCACAAAGCATATCATACAGTCATAGCAACATGCATAATCAACCACAACATCAAAACATCAATATGATAGGTTAAAATGGATCAAACATACCCAAAATCCCATATTTCCCCTTAAGCATGTTTAGGTGAAACTAATGATAGGATTAGCAAAACTTAACCAAATTAACCCAAATTCATATCAGAGGTCTAAAACATCATTTAAGAATTTATGAACATTTTTCCCAAATTTTATCATGCTAAAATTCACTAATTAACACTAATTACCCTTAACTAGCCATAATTAGTGTAAAACTATGCAAATCACTCACCTTAGCCACAAATAAACTAAGATCTGAAATAAATCTCTGATTTGATGTGAATTCCAATGCTAAACAGCAGCTCCAATGTTGCTTTGGTGTAGATCTTCCTTGATTAGAGGTTGCTAAGCTTAATCCTTGACCAAAAGATGATTTGGAGGTAATTTAGAGGTTGGAGGCCATTTTTAGGGTTCCTTGGTGATAAGTGGAGGCTAGAAAACTGAAATGGAATGATTCTCTATCTCATTTCAGCCTTCCCATAACCCTAATTCCGAAATGGGTTATGGGCCTACTCACTAATCACCCGATTTGGCCCGATTAAGCAGTTTTTCACCCTCCAAACCTTATTTCAGCCATATCTTCCAAACGATAAGTCCGTTTGGCTATTGTGACCACTCTACGGAAAGGTAAACCATCAAACGAATCCAATGGAAGTGGTTTCAGGTCAAAATTCCTTTCCAATCAAAAGTTATGGCCAAAACAAGATCAACTAGGGGCAAAATGGTCATTTAAAAATCGACAAAAATCATAAGCATGGGAAATGACTCTAATAGATGTTTCCCAAAGTTACATGACCATACAACTTCATATGAGAAAGAAATAAATATTCTACGATCCTCCGATGCGTAGAATGCGGGTCATTACACTCTCCCCCCATTAAGAAATTTCGCCCTCGAAATTCCCTAATCAAAACACACATAAAGGTCCCGCATGCCTATCAATCATAAAACAACAATCAAACATGCAAACAAGCAAAACAAGTCTACCCTAGCATGCGGAAAACTAAATTGCAAAGTAAATCTTACCAGACAAAGAGTTCTGGATACGCCTTCCTAATGCTCTCCTCTATCTCCCAAGTACAGTCATTCTCATTCTCGTCCTCGCCCCACTGAACCTTGACTAGCTTCATCGCCTTCCTTCGAAGTTGCTTCGTATCGTGCCCCACAATACGAATCGGCTTGCGGTTCCCAACCGCCTCGGGTTCTACTTCGAAGTCCTCTAATTGATCAGGTGAAATAGTCATATCTGAGTCGTGAACGAACTTCCTTAATTGGGAAATATGAAATACATCGTGAACTCCCGCCATTTTCTCTGGTAAGCCAACTCTATATGCCAAATTCCCGACTAGTTCAAGAACAGGGAATGGGCCAACAAATCTTGGTGCCAACTTGCCTCTCCTGCCAAATCGAATCACGCTCTTTAACGGAGAGATCTTGACGAACACCAGGTCACCAACGGAGAATTTCAAGTCTCTTCTCCTCTTATCAGCATAACTCTTCTGCCTATCTTGGGCAGCCTTCATTCGTTGTTGAATGATCTTAATCTTATCGGAAGTTTCCCTCACTACATCTGGTCCAAGCACAAACTTCCCGCTAGTTTCTATCCAACATGATGGTGAGTTGCATGGTCTTCCGTACAAAGCTTCATATGGAGCCATACCGATACTGGATTGGTAGCTATTATTATATGCAAACTCTACTAGATGCAAATGGTCGTCCCATGATCCACCAAAATCCAATATACAAGCTCTCAAGAGATCTTCCAATATACGATTCACCCTCTCCGTCTGACCGTCGGTCTGAGGATGATATGCAGTACTGAGATGTAATCCTGACCCTAGAGCCTCTTGTAAGCTCTTCCAAAACCCACTAGTAAACAACGGGTCTCGGTCACTCACAATGCTTTTAGGTACTCCATGAAATCTCACTACCCACTTCATATACAATTCTGCCAACTTGGCTGCCGTTCTGGTCGATTTGACTGGTATAAATCTTGCACTTTTAGTCAATCGATCCATAATTACCCAAATGCTATCATATCCCGATCTAGTCCTTAGTAAGCCATCGATGAAATCCATCGAGACTTGCTCCCATTTCCATTCAGGAATTTCTAATGGTTGCAACAACCCACTAGGCTTCTTTTGCTCGGCTTTAACTAGCTGGCAATTCATGCATTTGGATATAAACTTCCCAACGTCTCTTTTCATCCCTTCCCAGTAGTAGGTTTGCTTCATGTCACGATACATTTTATTACCACTGGGATGTACAGTTAGTTTTGAATGATGACATTCTCTAAGCACTTCATCTCTCAAACCATTTACGTTGGGCACAACTAGTCTTCCATTCTTTCGAAGCCATCCATCTCGATCAAGCCCATACACATTCATCTCTTCATTGATACCCATCTCTAACTTGGAGATGATTTCCAATAGGTTAGGATCGTCCCTCTGACTAGAACAAATCCGCTCTATCAAAGTGAGTCTGATCGTCAAACTAGCTAGCATGACTGGATCCAATTTGCACTTTGGTCTGAAATAAAACCCCGCGATATACTCCAGTTGCTTCCATTCAAGAAACATTGCCCCTAAGCTGGCATGTCTCCTACTCAAGGCATCGGCTACCGCATTACCTTTCCCGGGTGTATATGCGATATCAAAATCATACGAAGCTAAGAACTCTAACCATCTTTGCTGACGGAGATTCAGATCCTCCTGGGAGAAGAGATAGTTTAACGATTTATGATCGGTAAACAACTCAAATCTTTCTCCCAAGAGATAGTGTCTCCACATCTTCAGCGCAAATACAATCGCTGCCAATTCCAAATCATGGGTAGGATACTTCTTCTCATGCGGTTTTAGCTGTCGACTAGCATAAGCTACAACCCTACCTCCTTGCATCAATACTGCACCCAGTCCGGTACCACAAGCATCCGTGTATACCGTCATCTCTTCATTCCCTTTAGGAATGACTAACACTGGCAGACGCGTCAACTTCTCCTTTAGACTCTTGAATGCATCCTCACACACTCCGTCCCAGACGAAGGACTGATTCTCCTCAGTCAATTGAGTCAACGGTGCTGCTATCTTGGAGAAGTCCTGGATAAACTTACGATAATATCCAGCTAATCCCAAGAAACTTCTTACATCCGTTACATTCTTGGGCGTAGGCCAATCCTGTACCATAGCCACCTTCGCAGGGTCCACGGCAATACCACTCTCTGAAACAACATGACCCAAGAATCTTACTTCCCTTCTCCAAAAATGACACTCAGAGAATTTCGCTTTCAATTGGT
Organism: Allium sativum; assembly: GCA_030737875.1. Classification (NCBI taxonomy): domain Eukaryota; kingdom Viridiplantae; phylum Streptophyta; class Magnoliopsida; order Asparagales; family Amaryllidaceae; genus Allium; species Allium sativum. Next base: position 776,294,687 of record CM060924.1, on the reverse strand, counting down.
GTTTCCTCAACACCTCCATCACTATCCTCAATTGTCCCTTGTGTTCCTCCTCTGTACTTGAGTAAACAAGGATATCATCCACGAACACAAGAACAAACTTATTCAACTGATCTCTGAATACTCGATTCATAAGATCCACAAAGTAGGCTGGTGCATTGGTCAACCCAAATGGCATGACCAACCACTCATAAAATCCAGACGGCGTCCTAAATGCCGTTTTCGGAACACTCTCATCCGCTACTCGTAGCTGATGAAATCCTGTCGCGAGGTCCAACTGGGAGAACACTCTTGCTCCTTCTAGTTGATCAAATAAATCATCTACCCATGGTAGAGGATACTTATTCTTCCTCGTTACCTTATTCAACTCGCGATAGTCCACGCACAAATGAAGGGAACCATCTGCCTTAGTGGCAAACACAACTGGTGCTCCCCACTCGAAGACACTCCTAATAAATCCCTTCTTCAAAAGATTGCTGACTTGCACCCCGAGCTCTCGCTGCTCCCTTGGTGCCATACGACGAAGTGGTATCACTATAGGTCTGGCATCTTTCAATAAATCAATACGGAACTCAATCTCTCGGTGTGGTGGAAGCCCGTTTACCTCCTCGAAGACGTCCGGATACAGGCCAATCACGGGCACATCTGACAACTCATCCTGCGGGATGTCGAGAGAATTTACAAAACTAGCCATAACCCCATCACTAGGTAGACTACCAAACAATACCCTCTGCCCATCATCCGCCCTCACTGTCACCAAAAAGCCCTCACAGTCTACCACCACCCCGTATCTTTGGAGCCAATCGACTCCCAATATAATGCCATACCCAGTAAAGCCCAAAACAAAGCAATCACAAACAAACATACATCCATGACTCGATAAGACCAAATTCCTGCAAATCATACTAAGGCTAGTCGAACCACCAACGGGTTGGTCATAACCAATGGTCTATCGACTATCTCGGGTTCCAGTCCCAACCTATCTACCAGGTCACTAGATATGAAGGAACGGGAAGCCCCAGTATCAAACAAAACTCGAACTGGTACATCATAAATAGAAAGCATACCTTGAATAACAACATTCTTTCCTTTCTCCCCGCAGTTGGGGCATTCGACGAAGAAGGAATAGCATCAATAGCATATGCTTCCACAATCTGATTCTCCTTAAGAGGTTGCAGACGCTTATCCTTGAAATGTCCCACTTGACCACAGTTGAAGCACTTCTTATCCGCTGGCTTGGCCCAACAATCTTTAGCATAATGGCCCTTCTTACCACAACTGAAGCACTCAACATCCTTCTTGCTCTTTTTCTGGCCACCTTTAGATTGGTCCTGCTTCCTCTTATTCTGAGAGTTATTCTTGCCTCCACCGTCTGCTTGCGGCTTTGGCCCTTCTACAGATGCAGCCTCAATCTTTGACTTAGGGTAAAGACTCTCTGATCTCAAAGCCTTCCCTACAATCGATTCAAAAGTCTCATCGATGTGGTTGATAAGCCTTTTCCCCAAGTATCCATCCAAGCCAGTAATGAACTTCTCATTCTTCTTCTCAGGAGTGTCGATAAGAGACAGTCCATACTTCGACAAAGTGTCGAACTCAGCAATATAATCAGAAACTGCCCTTCCATTCTGCTTGAGTTCCAAGAACCTCTTAAACAACACTGACTTCTGGGAAGCTGGAATAAACTTCTCGCTAAAGCGAGCCTTGAACTGATCCTAAGTAACTTGATCTTCGGGAGTAGCTGTTCTAATGGCATTCCACCAATTCATCGCTCGCCCTTGCAGCTGACGAGACGCTAACCTTCTCTTCATCGCATCCTCAAGACCCAAGTCATCGAAGATACGATTACAGCTATCCATCCAGTCTTGAACATCTGTGGCCGACTCCGTCCCATGGAACGGATTTCTACCAAGATTAGTGTAATCTTTGCACAACTTGGCGAAATCGACCCTAGGCGCCTGCACTACTGGGCCAACACCAACTCCGGGATTGGGAACTGCCCCTTGCACTTCTCTAGGCATATCTCTCATGAGGTTAGTAAACATCGCCCTCATGTCAGCGGCATTCCCCTGGTTAGTCCCTCTACCAGCACCCCTCGTGTCTCGGCTCATCGTCAATCTGAAAAAGGGAAACGATTAACGACCCCATATTGGTGCTAGTGCAGTGCGACTTCATTCTTATATTACCAATAGTATATACATATATAGCTTTTGAAAACCAAAGTAATCACAAATACGCGCTCTCATATATGTACTATCTCTCCCTAGTGTCTTTCCCTAGGTTAATTACGCAACCTAGAGCTCTGATACCAAGTGTGACGGCCCGCCCCGCACCAACCGACATTACTCCAAAGGTGCGCTGTACACATGTCTAGTTAGCGCGGAACGGGTCATCAGAAGGAAAGGGAAGAAGGAAATGAACATACAAAGAACCTGTAGAATGTCTCACAGTGCATAGAACAAAATATAATAATAACATACTTGACATAAAACAGGAGAGACAGTGCATAAGCTAAAAACCAGAACTAAGCATCATAGCAGCGGAAATCCAAAATATAGCTTATTACAACTTTTCAACTGTCTCAAAGCAAAAGCAAGATAAAGGAGGTACACTACTAATGCCCAAGTAGCGACCACCGACGACACAAAGAGAATATATATATCATACGTGGAAGCCTCCTGCCCGCCTCCGAATCAGCTACTCGTGCATCACCAGCTAACCTGTCTCTAGTCTGCTCGTGTGAGCACCCAGAGTAATAAGAGGAGACATAAAACTCTGGGTCAGACATAAAGCCTAGTATAAGCGATAAGCATCTAAAGTAAACAATAACAGGTAGGCTAAAACATACCTGAACCTGGACATGCAACCAAAGAGTTAGCACTACATACTGTACAACACTCTAAGGTGCCATATCAAACGGTGTAAAGATACGGAGGTGGGGGAAGTGTGCATGTCATAGTGATGGCAAACAATCAAACATAGCATCCATCCTCACATCTCTCACTCAGTGCGTAAATCATACGATATTCATCACTTCAATCACCCACCCTTGCTACGATCACTTTGCCCCATGAAGTCATAAATGGCTTCACTGCACTGATAACGTAGCCACTAATCCTTTGCTATGTCCACTTGCCCCATGGTGTTATTTACCCCATCTGCGCTGGCTCATAGCCTTACCAATCCTTACTATGTCCACTTGCCCCATGGAGTTATTCACCCCATCTGCGCTGGCTCATAGTCTTACTACGCATCACCTTGCCCCTCAAGTCATAATGACTCTTCTGCACTGATAACGTAGTCTTGCTACCATCACCTTGCCCCTCGAGTCGCAATGACTCTACTGCACTGATAAGTAGCCCATCATCCATTTTTAGTTGTGAATCGAAGTTATGAACGTCGACAACTCCTTAGCACACGTCCCGCAGCAAAGTCCAACCATGAAGTGAACTCATCGGTTCCCAACTGGATCCTGAGCTCTAACTTCCCATATTGGACTACCTTTGCATCTCGGGTTATTGGTCAATACTGGGTCGGGTCGGGTTTCTCCTCAAGCCGTCGGTTCGGGTCGGGTATCCTCCATCGAGTCGGGTCGGGTCTTCTTCTGGTACGGTTCGGGTCGGATGTTTCTCCTCGGGTCGGGTCGGGTGCCATCCCCCTCCAGTTCGTGCTTCCGCTCCGATCCGCCTCCTCATCCTTCACGCACTCCAATCCGATCCATCTTAGTGCTTCCGCTCCGATCCGTCCTCCTTAATCCGATCCGATCTCAGTTCAGTTAGCATGGCCTTCCTTTTTGCTAATTTTCCCAAGTGTCAGGTTCCGATCCGATCGAATCCCTTGCCCAGTTCAACATATCCGATCTAAGCCCCATATCCGATCCGATCCGAAACCTGCACTGTTTTCTAAAACTGTTCCAATAAGTGTTTACACCATTCGACGACGTTTTCGACCATTCTAACTATTGGAATCAATCACAAAGCATATCATATAGTCATAGCAACATGCATAATCAACCACAACATCAAAACATCAATATGATAGGTTAAAATGGATCAAACACACCCAAAATCCCATATTTCCCCTTAAGCATGTTTCGGTGAAACTAATGATAGGATTAGCAAAACTTAACCAAATTAACCCAAATTCATATCAGAACATCATTTAAGAATTTATGAACATTTTTCCCAAATTTTATCATGCTTAAATTCGCTAATTAACACTAATTACCCTTAACTAGCCATAATTAGTGTAAAACTATGCAAATCACTCACCTTAGCCACAAATAAACTAATATCTGAAATAAATATCTGATTTTATGTGAATTCCAATGCTAAACAGCAGCTCCAATGTTGCTTTGGTGTAGATCTTACTTGAATAGAGGTTGCTAAGCTTAATCCTTGACCAAAAGATGATTTGGAGGTGATTTAGAGGTTGGAGGCCATTTTTAGGGTTCCTTGGTGATAAGTGGAGGCTAGAAAAATGAAATGGAATGATTCTCTATCTCATTTCAACCTTCCCATAACCCTAATCCCGAAATGGGTTATGGGCCTACTCACTAATCACCCGATTTGGCCCGGTTAAACAGTTTTTCACCCTCCAAACCGTATTTTAGCCGTATCTCCCAAACGGTTAGTCCGTTTGGCTATTGTGACCATTCTACGGAAAGGTAAACCATCAAACGAATCCAATGGAAGTGGTTTCAGGTCAAAATATCTTTCGAATCAAAAGTTATGGCCAAAACAAAATCAACTAGGGGCAAAATGGTCATTTAAAAATCGACAAAAATCATAAGCATGGGAAATGACTCTAATAGATGTTTCCCAAAGTTACATGACCATACGACTTCATATGAGAAAGAAATAAATATTCTACGATCCTCCGATGCGTAGAATGCAGGTCATTACATAGAACATATACAACAGGTAATAGTAGTGAAGCATCATATAGCGAACTTTTCAAACTTTCACAACATCCTGAAAGATTATCCAACATAATAGGAAATATCAATTATGTACATAAGGCCTCACTACAAGCTACTCAAACAACAGAAACAAAAATACTAAATAGTAGTAAAAGTAATACGCTAGGCTACTGCTTGCCTTCGCACAACAGCACCGTCCTCACTAATCACCCGTCACCTGCTACTTAGTATGCCCATCCACAACCGGATGAACAACCCAAGGTAATAAGAGGGAAACATAAAACCTTGAGTCAGGCAACATTCATAGTGAGCAATAAAACAACTAACAAATTTCATCAATAAAGTATATAAGGATAGTAGATTTACCAACCACTACCCAACACCAGAGAAGAACTTGCACCCATCTTCCCCACATCTGACAGTGATAGCCTTTATATCAAACAATTCATCCATTAATCCATGGAAACTAGAACACCCATTCAATCATGGTAAAACACTCACGACATCCAAATTATATATCTCATGCAAACCATCCTAATCGAATTCAACGTTTCTCAACTACAATCCCCAGAGGCCTAAACCAATATCAGACAAGCACCCTGTAACACCCCGTATGTTAAATAACTTGTTATAACATAAATCAGAGCAGAATTAAATTTAATATTCTGAATCAGGAGAAACGGGCTGTGCCATTGCGTTCGTCTCGGAAAAATACGCGAAATAGAGTCCGAGTTTTCGTAAATCGGAGTCCGTATGACCAAGTTATGGCCCGTCAAAGTTTCACGAAAAATCAAAAACGAAAACTGCTCATGTTTTGAGGCCCGGGATGAGTTTTGGGCTGTTTTTTTTGGGCCCTAAATGGTTCCTACACTTGACTTCTTCCCCAAGACATGCTTTAAAGGCTAGGATTGGTTCTAGGGTATATCCTATGGTCCTAAAACATCTAACTAATCTATATATACACCCTAATACCCCCCTTATCCTTACCAAAAATAGATCTAAGGCCATTATGCCACCACTTAGAAAATTGGAGAGCCTCCACTAAAAATCCTAAGAGGGTTTGCAAGCTAATCTACATCTTCTTCTACTTAATCATTGGGATTTGCTTCATTTAACTTGCTAATCTTGTTTTGGTGAGCTTCTATCCCCTTAATAATCAATTATTGAATTGATTATGATAAGATGTGATAAAGTATGGCTATGTTTGTGGATCCATATATTTATGCAAGCTTGATGTAGTGAATATTATGTGTTTTGCAAGTTATATGCCTTATGTCATGCAAGTTTCATAATATGTAATCATGATATTTTTATGCAAGTTGTTTCATGATGTTTATGATGCAAAACACTAAGTGAATATGGATCCATTATGCAAACATGTTATGCAAGTATGTGAGTACTTATGCAAGTCATGTATATGCTTATATGCATGTTTAACATCTTATGCAAGTATGTGAATGTTTATGCAAGTTACGTATATGTTGAAATGCAAGTTTAACATAATATGCAAGCCTATGCAAGTATGTGAATGTTTATGCAAGTTATGTATATGTTGAAATGCAAGTTTAACATAATATACAAGCCTATGCAAGTATGTGAATGTTTATGCAAGTTATGTATATGTTGAAATGCAAGTTTAACATAATATGCAAGCCTATGCAAGTATGTGAATGTTTATGCAAGTTATGTATATGTTGAAATGCAAGTTTAACATAATATGCAAGCCTATGCAAGTATGTGAATGTTTATGCAAGTTATGTATATGTTGAAATGCAAGTTTAACATAATATGCAAGCCTATGCAAGTATGTGAATGTTTATGCAAGTTATGTATATGTTGAAATGCAAGTTTAACATAATATGCAAGCCTATGCAAGTATGTGAATGTTTATGCAAGTTATGTATATGTTGAAATGCAAGTTCAACATGTCATACAAGTTATGCATGTGATTTTATGCATGCTAAGTATTTGATTTTATGCATGCTAAGTATTTGATTGTATGCATGCTAAGTGTTTGGGTTTATGCAAGTTAAGTGGTGTGTTTATGCATAATAAGTAATTGATTCTATGCATGCTAAGTATGTGGTTTTATGCATGCTAAGTGTTTGGTATTATGCATAAATCATGACATGTAAGTTTACCCTTTTAAATGTGATGCATACATATGCAAGATGACACCCTTATATGCTATGCATGTTTACCCTCCTTTAAGATGCAAGTCATATATGCAAGTTCTACATGTTATGCAAATCACATGTATGATGATATGTAAGTTCATATGCAACATGTTATGCAAATCACATGCTTGATGATATGTAAGTTCATATGCAACATGTTATGTAAGACACATGTTTGATAATATGCAAGTTTGGGTTGAATATAGTTGGGTTAATACATGCTCATATATGCAAGTTGACATCCTCTTAACCCATGATAAAGTTATATGCTAAACCCATGTTATGTGTGGTAAATCTTCCCTTTATTATGTTATGTCATAATGACGATTTACGTGGGGAACGATGGGGTTAATTAATATGTTAATTAAAAGTATGTTGAAATGGGTATGATTAAGCATACCATAAAAAAATTAATTAACATAAGTGGGAATTTACCTATTGAGTTAGGTCTACCCCATGGGAATTTACCTATTGAGTTAGGTCTACCCATGTTATGAATAAATTGATATTAATTAGGGATAATTAATATGGGGGTGATTAATTAGGTGTAATTAATCGACTAAGACACGAGGTTAGGCTCTGTTATGACGTAAGACTGCCCGGACCCTACCGGCTTAACCAGGCGGTCATAACAGCCAGTCTAATGTGAGAGGTCTTAGGCACAAATTAAATACGTGATTAAAGTAAAGACACGAGGTTAGACTCTGTTATGACGTAAGACTGCCCGGACCCTACCGGCTTAACCAGGCGGTCATAACAGCCAGTCTAATGTGGGAGGTCTTTATGGGGAATCACGGTCTTAATTAATTAAGAAACACTTAACCATATTAGCATGTAGTGGGACATGAGGGGTTAAGTGGGTGCCTTGGGTGGCATGAGGAATCTAGTGTGTTGCCTTGGGTGGCAATAGAAAATACGATTAGAATACTTAACCAAGTGAAACATGTAATTAAACATGATTAAAGGGTTAAGTGGGGAACACTAGATTAATAACAAGCTCTGGTGGGTAGCTTGTGGAGGGCCCATTACAACCAGTATCCCATATGTATCTTTGTAGCTCGGCCCAAGCCGAGGACGGGGCACGCATACTGGGCTTGTCTATAAGTGGCCAAAACGGGGTTAGCGGTGGCAACGCAGGCCCATCGGGTTTCATATGCGTGTGTGGGCTTGGGACTGGGAGGTAAGACGTTGTTGCATCGTGTAGGTATAACCCGTGCACCGGTGTTGCTTTTGGGTTGCCATTTTGGGGAATGATACACCCCACTGTGGGCCCAGCACGGATACCTACGTTAGGGAGCCGATCGCTTGGGGTAGTGGGGTACACCTAGTAGAGATAGGGGCAGACGGCACCTATGTAGTCAACTAGGGTACAGGAAACTACTGGTTATATCTATCTTTGATATCCTTGGGTGGGATCAACCTTTGAGTAGGAGTGACTGGTGTGGTGCAGTTAGTAATTATCCTTGGGTGGGTAGATGCGTCTTTACGGTTATCTTAGTTCGTCCTGTGTTCGTGGGCAACTTAGTGTAGTCATTATCCCCAAAGATACCATACTGAGTTCATATCATACCCTAATTACTTTAATAATTGTATTATTAAGGAGATAGGGTTCACTCAGGCTTATGTCTGACCCCCGTTGTTTTTATCTTTTTCCTTCAGGTCCTCAGGTTGGGCCTAGTGCTAGTGGGCTTTGATCAGTTTGCTTTATCTATCTCTTGGAGCTTGGACCGTAGATGTAGAGCTCAGCTTATCTTATCTTTTCTGTTATGGCTATTTGTTATGAGTAGTGGGATTATGTACTTATTTTATTCAGGATGGATATTTTGTACTTGACTCTTGTTATGGTTTTATGATGTAACCAAACATGTTTTACTTTCCGCTGCTATGAGATGATGTTTTAAATTTTCAAGTATTACATTATATCTGTCTTGTTGTAATTTTACTGTTCTATACTCACTAAAAATACTCCACCGATGCTATGGCATTCCCTTAGTGAGTGACTATAGCGGGTGTGGGGTGTTACACACCCATGGGACATCTCCTGCGACGTTGGACGACCTACATGAGATGGTACAAACAGATCAACCAAACAATCAAACGTCCATGACTGACTCTGACTATCACCGCCAATCTTGCTTTGACAACATCATTAATCGTATGATGTCCAACCTTGCCATATATCAAGGGCTAATGGTAACCGCAATTCTAGTACAACTCCATACGCCATCATGATTCGTATGTTTGTCTTGTCAAATCTCGACAACTTGGCCCTTCACGACTTCTCACTGGCAACTAATCAGCTAACCCAAGGCCCACTTGAGTAACTATTATCCACAACCCAACATCTTTGAGTTGTCTGCCATTCGTTGCTTTACACCGATCAACGAACTCACCACATCACTTTGAATACTCCCGTATGGGAATACAACAAAGTCACCACACCATTGAACCGAACAATAATCAATATAAGGCTCAACTTCAACAACCAAGTCAGACCCTAGTCATCATGAACGACCAGGCCATTCTCCAGAAGACCGACCGACCCCATTACCCCAGGAGCGACTGACCCTTCAATTTCCATTTGTCCGACTGAACCTTCAATCGCCGGTTGACCCATTAGTAGCCAACCGTCCCTTCTACTCAAGAGCAACCGACCCACCTTACTAGGACCGAAACAATATCCCCACACACAGGAACGAACAACTTTTCAACAGCCTACCGACCCACTTCATACTAGGAGCGACCGACTCTCTCCTATAAGCTCACTCGACCGAACTAACCATCCAGAAACGCACGACCGAACCCTTTTCCCCCCAGGCTCGCTTGTCTGCTTGCCTTACACCCGGCTCGCTCGACCGATCGAATCTCTGGCTCGCTCGAGCCTGATTTCAGTCTTATTTCCCAAGAAATCACGCCATGGTGCGAGCGACACCCCCACATGAACGACCCTAAACCTGCATTCTCTAATGCAACTCCAATTTCGATCAAAACTTCTCCAATCGATGAAATATACTCGTCCAATCCATTCAACACAACCATAAGCATGTTACGAAACTAATGAAAATTCGGCAAATTTCATCAACAATTAAGTAAAATTCACCAAAATCACCATAAATGTAAATATGAACAGAACTATGGATCTAACTTGCATAATCATATGAAATAGCATAGAAACAACATAGAATCATGGATTTAAACTTACTAAATGAGATCACAGGGTGATTCGTATGAAAATGAATTTATAATGGTATAGATCTATGGTTAAACACTTGAATTAGATGAAAAATATGAATAAACACTCATATACTTCATTGAATCCATGTGAGAGATGCAAACCACTCATCGATTCTCCCAAACAAGCAAAAATCAATGCAATAAGATTCCAGACTACAAGCAATTCAAACCAAACCCCTTGAGTCGATGAATTCCCACTTTAATTGACGTAAATCTAGCCTTTAATAGTGTAGATCTATGATTTCCCTCCTTGGATTTTGTTTTTAATGGCGGAAGAGTGTTAGAGGAAGGATGAACATGGGCCACCTAATGAAAGAATAGAGAAACTAAAACATTTCTCATACCTCCCACCCCTATTTATACCCTTCCTCTAGCCCACTAATGGGCCTTTCTAAATCAACCCATTAGGGCTTAAAAATCCGAACAACCAACTGTTAAACCTTAAAACACCGATTCCTCCCAAACCTCTAAGCCAAATATTTAATGTACCACTTTACAGAAAGGAGATCATCAATTCCTTTCCAGTGGCACGGGTCTCACCCGTTGATTCGACCTGAGTCAAAAGTTATTCCCTGTACAAGACTGATAGGGGTAAAATGGTCATAAACAAAATTGGTAAAAGTTATGAACATGTCTCACATGCCCATAAACAACATACAAAAAAAAGAGAATGATCCAACCATCAGGGAATAAAATAAAAATATTTTACGACCTTTCAATCTTCCGATACAAAAAATGCGGGCTGTTACAAAAAATCTTAGATGTAAAGAATGATAAATCCATTTGTGTAGTGTATGAAAATCTCAGATGTGAAGAATGATAAATCCATTTGCGTAGGATATGAAAATCTCAGATGTGAAGAATGACCAATTCATTTGCGTAGCATCCGAAAATCTTTGATGTGAAGAATGATAAATCCATTTGCGTAGCATTTGAAAACTTCAGATGTGAAAAATGATAAATCCATTTATGTAGCATCTGAAAATCTCAGATGTGAAGAATGACTAATTCATTTGCATAGCCTCTGAAAATCTCAAATGTGAAGAATGATAAATCCATTTGCATATAATCTGAAAATCTCATACGTGAAGAATGATAAATCCATTTGCATAGCATCTGAAAATCTCAAATGTGAAGAATGATCAATCCACTTGCGTAGAATATGAAAATATCACATGTGAAGAATGATAAATCCATATGCATAGCATATGAAAATCTCAGATGTGAAGAATGACCAATTCATTTGCGTAGCATCTAAAAATCTCAGATGTGAAGAATGACTAATCCATTTGCGTAGCATTTGAAAATCTCGGATGTAAATAATGCAGGCTTCCACTTAACTCGCGTATTGTCTGAATATCTCATATGCGACGATTGTTGGACATTAACCAGTACACTTGTGTAGTGTCTAAATATCTCAGATGCGATGAGTTTTGGACATTAACTAGTTCACTTGCGTAGTGTCTGAGTATCCCAGACACGACAGTGTTAGTTTCTAGCCCAAGCAGGGGCGTGAAACTCAAATCTTCCCATGGTGAAAGACAAAGACCTCCCAGGCACAATTAACCAAGATTTCTCTAAAAAGAAATAGGAAATCAATCATAGATATATATTTCTCAAATGTGAATCACCACAAAGAGATCATATAATTCATTAAACGAGCAGGATCCACAGTTGGCTTTAGTCGATTAGCTGTTCTTAAGCGCTTACACGAATTTGAATCTAAATTAGGATATTGTGCTTGTGCAAATAATGTTCGATGAGTTATAAACTGTTGAGCAAGACATTCCTGTGTAAACACTTTATCCAATTCAAGAAAAAAAATGTTATAATTCATTTTTCTAATGATTAAACTAATATGTTATTGATGTGGACGATCAATAACAAAGTATAAGTCCAAAATCGTGCAAATGCTTGTTTTAATTATAGAGCAGGTAGCATGCAACACATAATTTCAAAGCATGATTCGCCATTGCAAACAAAAAAGCTAAGGCTAGAGATCTCAGTGCAAATTGTGTTCATTTCGAAGCCTGCATTTCTCGCAGTAAGAAATACAAGCTTCGAGGGGCAAATGTTAACCCTGTTAGTAAAACGCAGTTCCAGGGTCGATCACCATGAGTCTCATGGTTTGTGCATCACTGCTCGGGCTCCCCGGGTTGAGCACCGCGTTGATGGTTAAGCGACCTGGGCTCGTGCACTTCTGGTCGAGCAGCATGCCACGGTCTGGCACCGCGGGTCGAGCACCATATGTGTGAGCGGTTACTACAGAGCTGGTCGGATAGTTCATATACAAATGTGTCATCACATATGTGCGACCGGATCCACAATCTCACATGAAAAACATGTATAGCGAACTAAAACCCATACAATGGGTCGACATCATGTATACAACCACATGAACTCTTACGTGCAGCTTACTGTTAGCAAACAAACGCTTGGGACTATATGCACGTTACATTGTGTATATATATTATATACTAGCTGATTTCATACAACAAAATATATGCATGGATACACGATAAGTCACGTGGCATTCACATTCTAGGAAGCATGAACACAACTGTTGTGTACCATAAACCAAAACCTTTCATGTATAGGACATAATGCAGCAAACATATACATCAACCACGTTGCTCACGACAAAGAAGGTGCACGACCTCATTTTCATCACGTTGATTACTCGAGCTACCAAACCCTGCCAAGCTTCTGTGAGTGGGAGAGTGGAGGACAATAGGTTGGGTACCTTCACATCCAAGCATGGTCAAGTATCTCAAGTGGGTGGTCAAGTACCAGCAACCTGTAGCATGTTCATTGTAACAACCCGGAATTTTGGAACCAATTTAAAAATATTATTTTAGAAATTTTAATGAATTTTTGATATTTAAAATAATTTTTTTTGAATAATAATGATTAAAAATTTATTTAATCGAAGTTAGAACGAATATATTTATTTTAATTATAAAAGGAGTTAGAAATAGCGCAGTAGTTTGAAAATTCGAATTCGAACTTTGACTGACTGTATAGGATGCAAAATAAAATGGATTTTAGTGAAACCAAAAATATTAGAATCTGTTTAAAAATATCTTTCCAACGAATCTGAAAAATTGAAATTTTATAGCGGGAATCAAAAGTTATGCCCAGTTTAATTTCCAGGATAGTCGCTATAGAATTTTTATATACATTTTAATATTAAAAATAGCCATTTTGCAAACGACCTCCATTTTCGACGAGACCACCTTTGTTGGCACCGAAATGTCAAATTATTACTAAATTTAATTTTCCATAATATTTCGAGTTAATATGCGAGCTTGGCAAAAGAAAATGTGTTTTTTCAATTTCAGCCAATTTGGATCGACCAGAAAATTGCCATTTTTCAAACGGTCTTCAAATTCGACGAAATTAATTTTGTTAGGACTGTATCGTCAAAACATAAGTAGAAATAATCTTTCTGTAATTCTTAGAGTCAGTATGTGGCCCCAGTAAATTTAAGCGTACGTTTAAATCAAATAATTAAATGATTTATATTTTAAATTAAATAAAAGTTGGCTGAGACGATCAAACGGGCTATCGAGACCTAGTCCATTGTGTCCGGAAGGGGGATATTTGGCTGGGGGCAACTCTTGTTGGGCTGGATTTGGAGCTAACAAGAGATAATGGGTTTTTTGTCTTGAATTAATAAATTAAATACTGTTATAAATACCTAGTATATATGGTCCTATGCTCAAACCCTAGAAACAAAAGCAGCCGCCACCCAGGAAATCAATGGCTGCCAACTTCCCAACTTCCTCCTCTTCATTCTCCCGATCCGCTTCAAATTAATTCAGAGTTTCAAAGACAAAAACGAAGAGGGTATAGAGATCTCCTTAGTCAACGGTAGTGATCGAGTTTGGAAGGGTGGATTTCCTAATTTTTGTGTTCGAATGGCTGGAGTTTGGGTTGGATTTTCGAGGTCCTGGGGGTGTTGAGTTGAACAAGGATGCGGGTAGTGGTGTCTCGTGCATAGGCCGATGGAGTGGTGATGGATGATCAAAGTCTGGCTCCTCGGGGAGCATGCCGTGGTTAAAGATTGAATTCGAACGATGGTGTGGAGAGGAGCAGGCTAATCTAGAAGACATGGCCAGATTTTCTTAATGGGTGATTAGTGTAATTTAACCTCGTTTAATTATATTAATTAATCGTTATATAATTAAAAGTTTAAAACTGATGTAACTTCTTCAAACAGTAAAAAAATCGAACGATTTCAGAAGCGTTGAGATCATGGTGAAAAATACTACACTGTGGAACAGACCAGAGAGGAAACGGAGCATGTTGGAAATTCAGACAAATTTCAATGTGAGATTTCTTGTTTTAAATTTAAAATAAAAATTATATATATATATATAGAAATGTATACATACATATATATATATATATTTATATTGATTGTGATTGTATTATTAAATATAAAAATAACATTGGAAATAAAAATAACATTTTGATACAAAGTATTGCATTAGATAAAATTGCCATTTTGTTATAAAATATGACATTGGAGAAAAATAACATTTTTATAAAATGCGTAATTAGATTAAAATAGCATTTTTGTTGAGAAAGATTAAAACAACATTTTTGTTTAGAAATTTTTATTTAGATTAAAAACATCACTGTGTTTAGAAATTTTTATTTAGATTAAAAACATCACTTTGTTTAGAAATATTTATTTAGATTAAAAACATCACTTTGCTATAGATGTTACGTGAGGATAAAAATGTCAATTTTGCTAGCAAATGTTACATTAGATAAGAAATAGCATTTTGTATAAAATGTTATATTAGAACAGAAATAACACTTCTTGTCATAAAATGTTACATTAGAAAAGAAATAACATTTTTAGTATAAAATGTTGCATTATACAAGAAATAACATTTTTGCTATATAATGTGCATTAGAATAAAAATAACATTTTTTGTTATAAAATATCGTGTTAGAATAAGTTAACATTTTTGTTATAAAAATGTTGCATGAGAATAAAAATAATATTTTTGTTATAAAAATGTTGCATTAGAATAAAAATATCACCTTTGTCATAGAATGTCGTGTTAGATAAAATAATCATCTTTATTAGAAATGATTATTTATAATAAAAAGGTCATCTTTATTAGAAATGATTATTTAGAATAAAAAGATCATCTTTATTAGAAATGTGTATTTATAATAAAAAGGTCTTTTTATTTATAAATGCCATGTTAGAATATTAATGTCATTTTATTTAGAAGTGCATGCAGAAATGATTAAAATGATCATTAAATAGAAATACAAAAACATGTTAAAGAAAAATGTCATTTTGTTAGAATATTGTCAAGTTAAATAATATGTCATTTATTTAGATTATATCCATGTTAAATGAATACGTCATTTGTTAGGATAATGTTTTGTGAAATAAAAATGTCATCATGTTAGATAAGGATAAAAATAACTACTTGTCAAAATATATGGTAGTGGAAATTAAATTATAAATAGTCATTTATAATTTTAAATAGTGAAAATTGGTTAAGGTGAAAATAATTCAAACTAAATTATAATTGGTTAAATTTATTAACCAATGATTTATTTATATAAACTGTTGTTGTTTGAAAACCCCATATGGGTATTGAGATGATATTTGTCATACACTAGTCCCAATAGTTAGTTGTATGTCAATCGATTGATTGACAATCTGTGATGAGCATTATTTATTTATTTTAATGCTCACACAGTTATAAATTTCACTTTGGATGTGAATGGATTGTTTAATGATTATTTATCATTTCTGTTATATATATGCAATGTATGAAATCCACATGGCCGAATTTATATGGTAAATGATTGAGTCGCGTTCCGATTCAGAATATTTTTAACAAACAATATTTTAAAATAAAGAACATCCTTATATAAAGAATATTTTAAAGTAAAGAATCTTGTAAATAAAGAATATTTTAAAATAATGAATATTTTAGAATAATATTCAATGAAGAATAAAAATATTGAAATATGAAGCCGTGTTATGTAGGAACGCTATTTTAACCCAAACAGGTTTATTGATCGATTTTATTCATTTTATAATGAATATAAAAAGAAGTGATTTATAAATCTAATATTTTGAAAATATAAATAATTTAATATGATAAAAATATAGGATATTCAATTTTGCTTTAATTGAAAATGATTTTAAAACATATTTATAAATACGTCTTAAATAGAAATCGACGAGATATTATACATATTTATAAAATGGCCTGAATAGAACGCGCCGCGTAGCGACCGTTCGCGAATTTCGACCATTAACTTCAAATTGATGTTAAGGGAGATCCGACTGTCGGATTCTCCTAAAACCAGAACCGTTGGGTTCGTATCGAAAAGATCTTTCCAATGAATATAAGAGTTTTGAAATCTAATAGTTGGATTTGGAATTATGTCCAAATCAAATTTGAAAAAGGTCGCTATAAGTGCAGTTCGGTGACCGTTATTGGAAACCGACTATAAAAGTCTTATTAAAATTATTAAGAATATGGAAAAATTATGTAAAATCATAATGAATGATTTGAAAAGATTTTTGAATGAAAAATTCTGTATTTAAAAAGATAAAAATATACTTTTATCAAAATGAACTAGTTATTAACTAGAATAAATCTTTAAATTAAGATTTAATGGAGTTTTTCAATTAATTAATATTAAATTGTAATTAAATAGAATAAATTGGTTTTTTGGGTTTGTCGTGAACAGTGTTTTAAACGAAATTTGTTCTTGAACCCCGTATGAAAAGAATAAATCTTTTAATTAAGAATTTTAGAGTTCCAATTATATTTAGTAAATGGAATAAAATGAAATGTGAATTGGGTTTATTGTGACTATGTTTTAAATGACATTTTTTCTTTAACCTAATTAACAATGAAAATATAATTTGGAATTTATAAATCTTTTAATTAGGATTAATGGGAACTTTCCAAAATAAAGTTTTCCAATTTAATATATTAAATTGGAATTGAGTGGAAATTCGATTTGGTAATAATCGGAATGAGCTTCTGTAAAAGAAGACCATTACTATATATGGAATTTAAAAGGCTTTACCATTATTCCATTTATATTATTAGTCTGATACGGAAATTTATATCGATTATATATTGACTTGATTTCTATGAAAATTCCATATTTAATGGAAGATGATTTTGAGTTTATCGTGAACTGTGTTTTAAATGACATCAGTTCTTTAACCCAATTTAAGATAAGATTTATTTCTTAAATTTGGATAATCATTAAATAATGATTTTTGATATTAAAACCAAATTGGGGTTTTAATGAATCTATAAAAAGAAGATTAAAGGATAAATTTAAAAGAATTTATCTTCGATAAAATTAATGGGAACGTTTCCCTAATAATGTGAATATTTTATTTAAAAGAATATTCTGAATTGGAATGAGGCGCTTGATGTGTTTTTTATATCACTTTATTATTGATTATAAAATACGTGAGGTATTCAGAAAGATTGGGTTTAACCCATTCTGAATAATTATTACGACGATTAAAAGTCGAAGATGAAGGCGGTGGTTGAAGAGAAGAGGTCTTCACATCGTTTGGATGATTACTGATGTCTTGATTGGGAGACATCCCAAGACAAGGTAATAAGTGGCGATCGTCCAGACGTACTTGGAGATCGATGGATATGCGAGAGCCTCTCTCCTTCATTGGACATATGGGACGAGGAATAAGGTGTCTTCGGATTCGTTCAGACCCAGAACGGGCTTGTAAAGGATGGTATGCCTGATGTTGTATTCCTTTATGCTATATTCGTTGATCTCTGCTAAATATATATCTGTTGGTGGCGGAGAATTTATTCTCTTACATAACACCCTTCTTTGAGACGTACGAGCTTAGAGGTTATATATTGACAGAAATCAATGGTATAGTATGGATTGACAATGTGGCATGCTAAGATGCAAATGATCAAGGCATATTGTTGAAAAGCAGAGCCTTGTGGTTGATTATCAAAGCACAGCTTTAATTAGCATAGCTTTGTGTAGCATTACTTCGCGAGCCTCACACCCCGGTATGAACCAGAAACGGGAGAGGACTGTAGGGAGGACATACGTTTCTTTCTAGCTAGGAGTGGTGTTAGCGTTTACAAGCCCTGGCATTTTACTTATGTGGATGATGGAATGAAGCACCTCGGTTATTTGTGTCCCTAGTGACTCCATTTAACGACACATATGGTCGGGAAACGTATTGTTCAGGTATTACTAATCATCGATGGATGACCGGCCCTGATGATCCAAGGTGCAGTTGCGGCTGAGCCCGAGACATGGGCTAGATTGTCTCGAATTCGGTAAGGACTATCTTTTGCCTTGGTTCATGACGGAAATCCAACTTCCAATACGACACCATGCGGTTTTGATTGTGAACTAGTATGGCGACATAGTATATGGTAGCTATGCCATCTATGATTGATACATTATGCTTGAAATGTTTTTGAAACATATATACACTAATAATAGTATCAAATCTGTTTTCTCGTATCAAGCATTTTGGACCATTATACGGTAAAATTCTATCCTCCGGTTTGCGTTGCATTGTGTGATGGGACTTGAGTCTTATAATGGTTTCATTTTTCTAAAAAGCATTCGTTGTTTAACGATTTACTTTATTTCTTGCACTGGCAATCCAATGGAGTAAACCCGTTTCGCATTAGCGGCGTGGTCCTATGATTTGCCTTAATATTAGATAAGTTAAGTGAGATTTCTCATACCAGTCCCATGATTGACTCGTAGTTTGTTTCACTTTGCAAACTCGGGTGCCCTCTTTTCCACACGGGCAGTCGAGTAGCTTCTTTTGCAGATATTCATTTCTTGAGCAGGATTTTGGATCGAAGCTTAAAGCTGTGTCCAGAGCACTGATAGCCTTTCGCTGTGTTAGTTTGCTAGTTCTGCTGAATGGTATTAATTTTGTTGTAATTTAATCTTCCACTGTATTATTTATCCAATGTTCTCTGGTATTCTGTACTCTGATGTAATATTATTATAATGTTTATAAAAGTCTTATGTTATTTGTTCTGATGTGTTGTATTCCCAAAGTTAATGTATGCGATTGGTCGATTTAGCGATCTATTAGGTCCCGGCAAATTCCGTAATCGTTATAGTTGGTGTTAGAGCTCTGGTTAGCGCTCAAATCTTTAGGATACAACTTGTTAGAACTTAAAAAAGGACTCATCAGAGATTGGATCAGTAATATCCAATAAGAATACTCATTAGAGATTGGATCAGTAATATCCTAGAATGAGAAAACTCATTAGAGATGGGGTTAGTAATGCCCTAGAATGAGTTGAGAGTGACAAGTTTATAATTAACGTATTTGTGATTATATATAATCCGATTTTAGAAAATATGATTTTTTAATATTTAAAAGTTATCTTTATTTGAAAAGTTAATCAACTAATAAAATTATTAAAACCAATAAAATATTAAAATTGAATTGGTTAATTAAACAACTTTTAGCTTCGTTCCTTTTCGAGGACGAAAAGATTTTAAGAAGGGGAGATTGTAACAACCCCGAATTTCGGAACCAATTTAAAATTTTTATTTTTGAAATTTTAATGAATTTTTGATATTTAAAATAATTTATTTTAAATAATAATGATTAAAAATGAATTTAAATCGAAGTTAGAATGAAAATGTTTATTTTAATTATAAAAGGAGTTAGAAATAGCGCGGTATTTTGAAAATTTGAATTCGAACTTTGACTGACTGTACAAGATGCAAAATAAAACAGATTTTAGTGAAACCAAAAATATTAGAATCTATTTAAAAATATCTTTCCAACGAATCAAAAAAATTGAAATTTCATAGCCGGAATCAAAAGTTATGCCCAGTTTAATTTTCCGGATAGTCGCTATAGAATTTATATATATATATATATATATATATATATATATATATATATATATATATATATTAGAAATAGCCATTTTGCAAACGACCTCCGTTTTCGACGAAAATACTTTTGTTGGAACCGAAATGTCAAATTATTGCTAAATTAAATTTTCCATAATTTATCGAGTTAATATTTGAGCGTGGCAAAAGAAAATGTGTTTTGTCAATTTCAGTCAATTTGGATCGACCAAAAAATGGCCATTTTTCAAACGGTCTTCAAATATGACGAAATTAATTTTGTTAGTACCATATCATCAAAACATAAGTAGAAATAATTTTCTGTAATTTTTAGAGTCAGTATGTGGCCTTAGTAAATTTAAACGTATGTTTAAATTAAATAATTAAATGATTTATATTTTAAATTAAATAAAAGTGGGCTGAGACGATCAAATGGGTTGACGGGACCTAGTCCATTGCGTTTAGAAGGGGGGTATTTGGCTGGGGGCAACCCTTGTTGAGCTGGATTTGGAGTTAACAAGAGATAACAAGTTTTTTTCTTGAATTAGTAAATTAAATACTATTATAAATACCTAGTATATACGATCCTATGCTCAAACCCTAAAAACAAAGCAGCTGCTATCCATGAAATCGATGGCTGCCAACTTCCCAACTTCCTCCTCTTCATTCTCCCGATCCGCTTCTAATTAATTAATAGTTTCAAAGACAAAAACGAAGAGGGTAGAGAGATCTCCTTAGTCTACGGTAGTGATCGAGTTTGGAGTGGTGGATTTTTCAATTTTTGTGTTCGGACGACTGGAGTTCGGGTTGGATTTTCGAGGTCCTGGGGGTATCGAGTTGAACAAGGGGGCGGGTAGTGGTGTCTCGTGCGTAGGACAATGGAGTGGTGATGGATGATCAAAGTCTGGTGCCTCGGGGAGTGTGCCGTGGTTGAAGATTGTATTCGAACGATGGTGTGGAGAGGAGCAGAATAATCTAGGAAGACACGGCCAGATTTGTTTAATGGGTGATTAGTGTAATTTAACCTCGTTTAATTATATCAATTAATCATTATATAATTAAAAGTTTAAAACTGATGTAACTTCTTCAAACAGTAACAAAATCGAATGAATTCAGAAGTGTTGAGATCGTGGTGAAAAATATAACACTGTGAAACGGACCAGAGAGGAAACGGAGTATGTTGGAAATTCAGACAAATTTCAATGTGAGATTTCTTGTTTTAAATTTAAAATAAAAATTACTTATATATATATTTATATTAATTGTGATTGTAATATTAAATGTATGCGCTATGTGAAATTTAGATTGGTTGATTGACTGTGTTGATGATGATTTGTCGAATATCAGTTTTGTTAGAAAATGTACATTAGAATCAAAATAATCATTTTTGTTAGAAATCTTACATTAGATTATAAACATCATCTTTGTTAGATATCTTATATTAGATTATAAACATCATCTTTGTTAGAAATCTTACATTAGATTATAAACATCATCTTTGTTAGAAATCTTACATTAGATTATAAACATCAATTTTGTTAGAAATCTTACATTAGATTATAGACATCATTGTGGTTAGAAATCTTACATTAGAATTATAACATCATTTTGGTTATGAAATGTTATGTTAGAATTATAACATCATTTTGAAATGAAATGTCACATTAGAATTATAATATCATTTTGGTTATGAAATGTTATGTTAGAATTATGACTTCATTTTGATATGAAATGTCACATTAGAATTATAACATCATTTTGGCTATGAAATGTTATGTTAGAATCATAATATCACTTTGATATAAAATGTAACATTGGAAATAAAAATAACATTTTGATATAAAATGTTGCATTAGATAAAATTGCCACTTTGTTATAAAATGTGACATTGGAGAAAAATAACATTTTTATAAAATGTGTCATTAGATTAAAATAGCATTTTGTTGACAAAGATTAAAAAACATTTTTGTTTAGAAATTTTTATTTAGATTGAAAACATCACTGTGTTTAATTTTTTTTTATATTAAAAACACACTTTGTTTAGAAATATTTATTTAGATTAAAAACATCACTTTGTAATAGATGTTACGTGAGGGTAAAAATGTCAATTTTGCTAGCAAATGTTACATTAGATAACAAATAACATTTTGTATAAATTATTATATTAGAATAAAAATAACACTTCTTGTCATAAAATGTTACATTAGAAAAGAAATAACATTTTTAGTATAAAATGTTGCATTATACAAGAAATAATATTTTTGTTATATAATGTGCATTAAAATAAAAATAACATTTTTTGTTATAAAATGTCGTGTTAGAATAAATTAACATTTTTGTTATAAAAATGTTGCATGAGAATAAAAATAACATTTTTGTTATAGAAATGTTGCATTAGAATAAAAATATCATCTTTGTCATAGAATGTCATGTTAGATAAAATAATCATCTTAATTAGAAATGATTATTTAAAATAAAAAGGTCATCTTTATTAGAAATGATTATTTAGAATAAAAAGATCATCTTTACTAGAAATGTGTATTTAGAATAAAAGGTCATTTTATTTATAAACTCCATGTTAGAATATTAATTTCATTTTATTTGGAAGTGCAGTTCGATGGCTGTTATTGGAAACCGACTGTATAAGCCTTATTAAAATTACTAAAAATTATGTAAAATCATAATAAATGATTTGAAAAGATTTTGGATGAAAAATTCCATATTTAAAAAGATAAAAATATATTTTTATCAAAATGAACTAGTTATTAACTAGAATAAATCTTTAAATTAAGATTTAATGGAGTTTTTCAATTAATTAATATTTAATTGGAATTAAATATAATAAATTGGATTTTTGGGTTTGTCGTGAAAGGTGTTTTAAACGACATTTGTTCTTAAACCCCGTATGAAAAGAATAAATCTTTTAATTAAGATTTTTAGAGTTCCAATTATATTTAGTAAGTGGAATAAAATAAAATGTGAATTGGGTTTATTGTGAACTATGTTTTAAACGACATTTGTTCTTTAGCCCAATTAATAGTGAAAATATAATTTGGAATTTATAAATCTTTTATTTAGATTTAATGGGAATTTTCCAAAATAAAGTTTTCCAATTTAATATATTAAATTGGAATTGAGTGGAATTCGATTTGGTAATAATTGGAATGAGCTTCTGTAAAAGAAGACCATTAGTATACATGGAATTTAAAGGCTTTGCCGTTATTCCATTTATATTATTAGCCTGATACGGAAATTTATGTCGATTATATATTGATTTGATTTCTATGAAAATTCCATATTTAATGGAAGATGATTTCGGGTTTATCGTGAACTGTGTTTTAAATGACATCAGTTCTTTAACCTAGTTAAAGATAAGATTTATTTCTTAAATTTGAATAATCATTAAATAATGATTTTTGATATTAAAACCAAATTGGGGTTTTAATGAATCTATAAAAAGAAGATTAAAGGATAAATTTAAAAGAATTTATCTTTGATAAAATTAATGGGAACATTTCCCTAATAATGTGAATATTTTATTTAAAAGAATATTCTGAATTGAAATGAGACGCTTGATGTGTTTTTTTATAGCACTTTATTATTGATTATAAAATATGCGAGTTATTCAGAAAGACCGGGTTTAATCCATTCTGAATAATTACTACGACGATTAAAAGTCGAAGATGAAAGCGGTGGTTGATGACCGGAGGTCTTCACGCCGTTTGGATGATTACTGATGTCTTGGTTAGGAGACATCCCAAGATAAGGTATTAAGTGGTGATCATCCAAACGTACTTGGAGATCGACGGATATGCGAAAGCCTCTATCCTATATTGGACATATGGGACGAGGAATAAGGTGTCTCTAATTTTGTTCAGACCCAGAACGGACTTGTAAATGGATGGTATGTCTGACATTGTATTCCTTTATGCTGTATTCGTTGATCTCTGCTAAATATATATATCTGTTGTTGGCGGAGAATTTATTCTCATGCATAACACCCTTCTCTAAGACGTACGAGCTTAGAGGTTATATATTGACAATAATCAATGGTATGGTATGGATTTACAATGTGGCATGCTAAGACACAAATGGTCAAGGATTATTGTTGAAAAGCAGAGCCTTGTGGTTGATGATCAAAGCATGACTTTAATTAGCATAGCTTTGTGTAGCATTACTTCGCGAGCCTCACACCTTGGTATGAACCAGAAACGGGAGAGTACTGCAGGGAGGACATACGTTTCTTTCTAGCTAGGAGTGGTGTCAGCATTTACAAGTCCTGGCGTTTTACTTATGTAGATGATGGAATGAGGCGCCTCGGTTATTTGAGTCCCTAGTGGATCCATTTTATGCCCTATAGGGCGGGGAAACGTATTGTTCAGGTATTAATAATCATCTACGGATGACCGTCCCTGAAGATCCAAGGTGCAGTTGCGGCTGAGCCTAAGACATGGGCTAGATTGCCTCGAATTTAGTTTGGACTATCTTTTGCCTTGGTTCATGACGGAGATCCAACTTCGAATACGACACTATGCGGTTTTGATTAATGAACTAGTATGGCGACATAGTATATGGTAGCTATGCCATCTATGATTGATACATTATGATTGAAATGTTTTTGAAACATATATACACTAATAATAATATCAAATCCATTTTCTCGTATCAAGCATTTTTGACCATTATAAGGTAAAACTCTATCCTCCGGTTTTCGTTGCATTATGTGATGGGACTTGAGTCTTATAATGGTTTTATTTTTCTAAAAAGCATTGCGTTGTTTAACGATTTACTTTATTTCTTGCACTAGCAATCCAATGGAGTAAGCCCGTTCTGCATCAGTGGCGTGGTCCTATGATTAGCCTTAATATTAGATAAGTTAAGTGAGATTTCTCATACCAGTCCCATGACTGACTCATAGTTTGTTTCACTTTGCAAACTCAGATGCCCTCTTTTCCACAGGGCAGTCGAGTAGCTTCTTTTGCAGATATTCATTTCTTGAGCAGGATTCTGGATCGAAGCTTAAAGCTATGTCCAGAGCACTGATAGCCTTTCGCTGCGTTAGTTTGCTAGTTCCGCTGCATGGTATTAATTTTGTTGTAATTTAATCTTCCGCTGTATTATTTTCCAATGTACTCTGATATTCTGTACTCTGATGTAACATTATTATAATGTTTATAAAAGTCTTCTGTTATTTGTTCTGATGTGTTGTATTCCCAAAGTTAACGTATGCGGGATTTAAACAGTCTTGGTTGATTGATTAGGTCCGTGCAAATTCCATAATCGTTACATTCATACACCCTGCTCGAGCTCAATAGGTCGAGCACCATGCTCGAGCACCAGGAATGAGCATCGCCACACCATAGGGTCGAACAAGCCAGCTTCTGAGGTCGAGCAATACTTGATTGAGCAGTCTAGCAAAGCAGTGATGTATTATGAAGTATATGTAGGCATTTTCGACGTGTATAAATACATGCACGGGGACGTCAACAACACCTCATAAGCTTCACGTCGGCCGTTCTTCACCTTAACACAGCAGTACCGACAAGCCCTGGTCGAGCGCTTAGAAGTGATAAGGTTCAGTCGTTGTTGCCAGGTGTGCACCTTCAGCTTGATCTTGCAACAACCCTCAACTCGGTCGTTGAAGAGCTTCCATCTCGGTCGTGCCAGAGTCATCAGCTCGGTCGAGCAGGAAGCAATCTACAGGTCGAGCACCACAATCAGGCCGTGCTCCAACAACATCAGCCTCCACGTGGTCAAGCACCTTACTGAGAGGTCGAGTAGTCGCATAGCAGTCGATCAACTTTTTCCTAAATGAAGGGGTCGAGCACAAGAGCAGAATTATATAAAAGAGGGAGATGGCAGGATCGTAATTATTGAACCCCATTTTGCACAGTAACGTGTAAAAGAAATACCGATGGCAAGCTTGTAATTTTTGTGCCCCCTTCTCTGAATAGTATCCGAAGATATATAAGTTGAAGAGGCCCAGCCACGTGTTCGCGTATGGATCACTCGTGTATAAGCAAAAATACTGGTCGTTTGTGCATTTATAACAGGGTCACACGTTCATAATGACCTGGTCGTGCATGTAAAATTTGGCCTACTCGTTCATCATGTTATGGCTCGCTTATCCATTACATTTAGAATCGCTCGCACATTAATTTCTGGTCGGTCGTGCATGTGGCTTTACAGCTGTGTACAGCTGGCTCCAGCTGTCCAGTGGCATTTTCGTAAATATTTCTACAAACGACCCCTACCCTGTTCAGCATAATTACACAATTGCCACTTGGTACCGACTTCACCTATAAATGCCCCATTTCACCTCCATTCAATGGACCGATCTAAGCCACCCCGAAGGGTTGTCATTTCGGTTTTCCACCATTCTCAAGCTTCCTAAGCTTCATTAATTGCTTCCTAAGCTCACTCCATCTTCCTCCAACATCTAGTGGATCTCCTCTTCTCCAAACACCATCAATTCTCACTAAAGTTCAATCCAAGTGATCTCCAACCGCCATTACTCCTCTTTAAAGCTCAGACCTAACACTAATTTCATGATGGAATTAAGGAAGATCATCTAAGTGCCTAAGTGATTGAAGATCTACAAGATAACTATCACAATTCACGAGATCTAATCCACTTCCCAAATTCAAGTGAGAGCTAAAGCTAAAAGAGAGAAGAAAGTAGAAAATCATTTTTAGAGAGAGAATGAGTGATATAAATGAAAAGTATGGAACAATGCACTTTGTAAATTTCTCCATGACAACGAAATCACCTCCAAAGTGGACGTAGATCTATTTTAGATCGAACAACTATAAAAATTCTTGTGTTTTTACTTACTTTTTGCGATTATGGTCTCATTTTCCACTACTTACCATTTTGTGAAGTACGGTTTACGTACCCTTGGTGTTTGGACCATTTTTGGTTTAAACAATATCCATCACAACTCTTTTCGTCAGTTGTAAAAGATATATGTTTTTAACAACTTTTCTTTTTTTCCTATTGAAATAGATGTCTATTACATATCTTTATGTTAGTTGTATAAGATGTTTTTCGAACTACTCTTCTTTTTGTTCAGTTATAATATATGACTACTAAACTTTTCCATTTAATCTATTTAATGATTATAATTAAATAATTGCAATTACTCATTATTAGTTAAAGAGTCAATTAAAATATTATTAATAACTAGTATCAATAATTAATATCACTATTAAATATAAAATGATAATTTGAAATATGGAATAATAAATATTAATTACTACTATGAAATAAAAAATAAGTAATCATAAATAAACAACAATTTTTTTTAATAAAGGATAATTAATATTAATAATTCAGAACTAATAATTAATATTTAATATCTAGTAATTACTTTTGATAATTAATAATTAATAAGTAGGAAATGTTTTTTAGTTTAATAATAAATAAATAAATAAATAATCATTATTGTTAAATAATTGACCATCAGTAAACAAAATTATTTTTGATAATGAATAATTAATATTAAGAACTAATAAATAATATTTGTTATCTAGAAATTAACACTTTATAATTATTACTTAATAAATATGTAGTTTCTTTCAGAAAGTTTTCTAAACTTATTTTCAATGGCTTTTTGGCTAGTTAATGATAAAAATACAAATTAATAATATTTAGTATTAATAATTAAATATTAGTATTAAATAATTAATGATTAATAAATAGTAAATTGTGGTAAACTTTAAAAAATTAGTATTAAATATTTAACAATTAATAATTAGTGATATTTGTTTAATAATTGATAACAAAATAATTAATACTAATTACTATTAAATAAGAAGAATTGGTAAATAACGACTAATTTGAAATAGGAATTAATTACCACTACTAATTAAATTAATAATTACTATTAAATAACTAATAATTAATATAATAATTAATTAAAAATTAAATATTAAATAATTACCATTTAATAATTAATCATTAATAATTTGTAATTATTGTTGAAAAGTTGCTATAATAATTGAAAATTGATATTTAACAATTAATATTTATTATTTAGTATTTGATAACTACTACTAAATAATTAAGAAGTAATAATCAACAATCAAGACTAATTTTTAGTGTTTAATAATTATATTCAAATTTTCATACAATTCCAAAATGGTAAAAAAATTCAAATTTCAAAAAAAAAGTAAGCATTAACGGTGCATTTACAGTAAACGGTAAAAGAACATTTTAACGCGGTATTTAAGCGGGTTATTAAAATGGAATTAAACCTTAAACGGGGCATGCATTTATGGTATTAAACGGACTATTTAAACTAGATATTTTATTTTGTGATTTATAATTTAATTGAATTATAATTAATTAATTAATTGTTTTTTTTGTGTAATACGTTGAAAGCTTTTTTCAAATTTTGTCCCTATACGAGGGGGGGGGGGAAGAATGGTGGCAACCCTATTAGGTGAGGGCGGGGAGCAACACCACCACTAAAGGCATTCGACCTGATCGGTTAGGTCGTCGGGGTCCTAGGCGGCGTTCCATCCGAAGTAGTACATTTGATTTACAAATGAATGTAAATCTAAATTCAAATTCAAACGAAAAAAATAAAAATTTGTTAGTACACTATTATACTCATTTGAAATTCAAAAATAAACAATAACATATAACCATTTTGAAAAGATAAAGATTTCACATTCAGAAATTAGCTTACAATGAACAATATGGGGTAATTAAAAGGGATTCAAGGAGGATTTAAAAAAATAACTTGTATACATGTTGATTTTGGCCTTCCAACGGCATGGTGAAAATTGGCCGGATCTGCTTTTAGACACGTCAAACGCATCCAACGTCGAACCTAGGCAATTTTTGCCCACAAACGGTACCTAAGATGAAAAATATCACTTTTATGTATATCTAAAGAGATTCTTTCATAACTATCTTATAAAATATATGTTATGGATTCAAATAAAGAAAGTTTGATAAAAATATATTTTCCCACCAGTTCAAATTATTTGGCTCCAGTTCTAAAAATATTTTTCCTCCATGATTTCAGTCCACATGCCCGCTTTTTTATTTTCACACTTCAACACAAATCGATGAATTTTTATCTTCACTCTCCATCAAAACCCAAATTAATCTTCTCGAGTAAAACTAAACACCTCCCAAATAACTCTTTATTTCACCTCTATATCTAGTACATCTCAATGCGATTCCTTTGCCGTAGTTCTCCTTTCTCCAACACAATACTAGATTCAATACATCTCAAGAGAATTTGATACTTTCAAACAATATCAGTAATCCAGATCCAGAGCCAAAATCGAATTCATGACTTTGAATTCACAACCATTTTGTTGCGCAGGTTTGTGTTGTTAGGTAAGGCCAATGATTTTTAGGAATGATTGAGGTTGCTAGTTTTGTGATTCAGTAGGAGAATAGATTTGTTATAGCATATGGATCTAGATGAAGATCGATGGGATTGTTTGTCATGCGATGGTGGGAGGTCAGTTTTGAAAGGTTGCAATTTGGTGGTGTTTTCATTAGAAATCTATTATGGATGGAGACTTGGTTTGGTTTACACCAGGTGAACTGGGCGGAGATATGGGTGGTAGTTGATGTCCAAGGTCGATGTCATGGGGTTGTTGTGGATTATGGGGTTGTGAGGTGGGGTTTCTTATCTGGGTGGCGTGATGAAGTTGAATCAGGCAGCTTGGATAAAGGTATAGTGCGTTGTTTGGAAAATGTGTTTGGATAGAGCTAATTTTTTCTTTTGCAATGTTGATACACATACACATAGAGTGTGTCGATGATGAGTTATATTATTTGTTAGATTTTAATTTATCTTCATAGATTTACTTCTCTTATATCTTAATTATGATATACACGTTGAAGATTTCTAAAAAGTCATTGGCATGGTTATCATCTTTTTTTTTGTCGATTTTTGTCATTTGTTTAACAATAAATGATTGTTTAAGGATGTTGGAATATTTCGACAATTGGATCACTTATGTAAAATAAATTATGTTGTGCTGTAATGACCCGAATTTTCAGTGGTATAATAATTAATTTATTTAATTATTTAAAAGGTGATTAAAAGGATTTCATGGTCGTTGAATTAAATAATGGATAATATTTAATTAAAATAATAAATTAAATAATATATTTAATTCTGAAATAATCAGAATTGGCTGAAATGGCGATATGGTGTGAACTGGATCATCAGTAATATTTAATTCAGTTCAGAATTGAATTAGAATAACGAATTTATTATTTGAATGACAGTTTGAATGTATAATTATATTATAATTAAAATCGAGCTTGAAATGGCGCGGTATTTTGTTAATTGGCGATTTGAACTTCAACTGAATATACAAAATTCGTTTTAGGCCAGATTTCTGTGAAACAAGAAACGTTTGGAGCTGGTAGAGTATATCTTTCTAGTGGAAGAGAAAAATCGGGATTTCATCGTGTAGATTTTGATTTATGTCCAAATCATATTTTAGAAAAGTCGCTGTGGAGTTCCTTTATAATTTATAAAGGAATTATTTATATTTTAAAAAGAAATTTCAATATAAATCGAATATCGGGTTGACCCAAATTTGAAATATCAAGTTAGAAATTCATATAGGAATATTCTAGAGCTGTATGGTATTCCACAGTGAATATATACGATAATATTTATTTATAAATATTTAATTTAATTATATTTAAATTTATTTATATATTTAAATGGGTTATTTAGGACTTTAAAAATAGTCACTTTTGCAAACGAAGTCGGAATTCGACTAAACTAATTTTTGTTGGATCCGCAATGTCAAATAGTTGTTAGATTTCTTGTTTCGTGATTTTTAGAGTCACTGTGTGGCCGTACGGATTTTTAAAGTGAAAAACAATCAGTATTTTTCGGTTAAAAATACGCTGTGTGAGCAAACGGAGTTGGAATTCGACGAAACCAGTTTCGTTGGGACCGTAATGTCAAACTATTACTACATGACTATTTTCATGATTTTTGAATATCGTGTGTGATCACACGGATTTTAAAAAGGCGAAATGAATATATATAAAACTAAAATATAAGGGTATGTGAACAAAACCAAGCCACATCCTTTCGTTTTCAACCATAAGAAAATTCCCGTTCCTCCTATAAATGAATCCTTCTTAAACCGCCACCAAAAGAAATTCATCAGTGAAAAACCAAAGAAGAAAAATCCAAAACAATTCATCTAAAATGTTATAAATTGGAAAACAAGTCTTTTTGAGTAGCTTAAGAGGAGGGAATTCTCCTATACCAAGTTTTATTGAGTGCGATGCTTGTTTGCTGGTGCTCTGAAACATCACAGTGAAGCTAGGGCTACCAATTTCTTCAAATTGGTTGAGGATTAAGAAAATTCAATGGTGGATTTGAACATATGGCAAGGAGTAGCTTCGGTTGTGAGTTCGTGGCAAAGCTCGGTTGAGATTTGTGACGCACGATCCCCTTTCTGTACTCGAGCTGGCAGCCATCGCGGCCGATAGGAAGAAATTGTGGTGTTCGAGGTGATGTCGGAGGCTGTGAGATGTTGATGACGAGTTGTCTGGAGGTTATGGTTTCGAGTTTAGTAGATCGAATTAGGGGTACGAATTGGAAGCCGCTACATTGGAGTTAGAAATGAGTGAAGGCCGGTTTTGTTTCCTGGAGGAAGACAAATGAAATAGGTATCGGGTTTAATCATTTGCAGGTGGGCTTAGTTTCAATTAGAAAACCCAAGTGTGAATATATCATGTTTTAATTTAATTTAAATAACTGTAAACTTGTAATTTCAATATTTCACTCATACTGTATCAGAATTAAGAACCATCTGTCACGTTGGGATCGTGGGGATGAACACTACAACATGGAACTGACTGGGAGTGAATTCGAGCCCCGTTATAATTTATTGCAAAATAAATTGGCCGTCTGAATCAAAGATAGTTAATTGTTTTTAATGATAATAGTTCAATGTGAGTAAAACTCACCAACTCTGAACAGTTCTATTTTTATAACGTATATTTAGAACTGATAAATGAGAACTGATTGCTGTGTGTTAACAATTTGGTTAAATTACTTGTGTATTGGTTGAAATATTAGATAACGATATATATATAAATCGTAAATCAAATATTTGGTTCTGTTTATCAGAATATTTTATATCGGTATTGTTTAACATCTGTTATGCAGGGAAACAGGTTGGAGGAATCCAACTGGATTCCTCAACATTTATTTTACTGTTTTCATATATTGTAATATACGATGTGGTATATAATCTGTTGATGATTTTGTATGGTTGGATGTTATTGATCACTGTGTTTGGTATTTTAAATACCGTGGAAAATACTGGAATGTTGTAAAGGAGATTTTCAAATGTTATGTTGAAAAGAAATATTTATAAAATCAAAAGATTTTATAAAAAGAAATATTTACTTGCTAAATAAATATTAGGGGAAAGGATTTTGTTAAAGGAAATATATTTGTAAAACAAATATAAAGGAAAATATTTGTAAAACAAATAGAAGGGAAACATATTTGTAAATTAAATATAAAAAGGAAATATTTGTAAAACATTTGCAAATAGAAATAAAAAGAAAATATTTGTAGAAATGTACAAATAGAAATTAAAAGAGATATTTATTTGTTAAAATAAATAGAAATCAAAGGAGATATTTATTTGTTAAAATAAATAGAAATCAAAGGAGATATTTAATTGCTTAAAATAAATAGAGTATAAAGGAGATATTTGTTTGTTAAAATAAATAGAGTATAAAGGAAATATTTACTTGTTAGAATAAATAGAATTAAAAGAGTTAATCGAATATAGTATTCAAATAGAGTTAAAAGAGTTAATCAGGTAGAGTTAATCAGCTAGAGTAAACCAGATAGAGTTAAATAGAGTTAAAAGAGATAATCGAATATTAGTTATTCGAATAGAGTTAAATAGAGCTAAAAGGAGTTATCGAATATTAGTTATTCGAAGGAAAGGAAATATCGAATATAGTTTATTCGAAAGAAG
This sequence comes from Allium sativum, assembly GCA_030737875.1. Classification (NCBI taxonomy): domain Eukaryota; kingdom Viridiplantae; phylum Streptophyta; class Magnoliopsida; order Asparagales; family Amaryllidaceae; genus Allium; species Allium sativum. Next base: position 776,261,460 of record CM060924.1, on the reverse strand, counting down.
ATATCAAATGTAGTTTAATCGAAAGAAGATATCGAATATTAGTTATTCAAAGAAAGGAGTTATTCGAATATAGTTTATTCGAAAGGAGTTAATCAAAAAGGAGTTAAATCAAAAAGAATTAATCGAATAGAGTTAATCGATTAAAGTGAATGCAATAGAGTTAATTGGTAGAGTAATTAAATAGAGTTAATCAAATAAAGTTAATTAAATAGAGTTAATCAAATATAGTTTATTCAAAGAATAGAATAAATCGAATATAGTTTATTCGAAGGATAGAGTTATCGAGTAGACATTTATTTGAAAGAGAAGTTACGTAAGGAAGTGTTAAAGGGTTAAAAGATGAACTTACCCTATTTCGAGATTTGAAATGTTGTTCAGTTAAGGTGTGAGAGGTAGTTATACCCCAACTTGATTGACTTCGTTTTTAATTTAGAAATGGTTAAGGTTCAAGATTAAAAGTGGTTAAGTGTTTTTAGTAAATAAGTATAGTGGTTTGAGTTGTCATCGCGATGTTGATTTAAACATCTATTTAATTCCAAGTAAAGAAGATTTGGAAATGTTTTCCAAATAGAATCAGAAACGTAATCAAATATTGAAATTGGTAATATGAATTAGAAAAGGAAGTGTTCATGTATAAGGAGTTAAGAGATGGAGTTAAGCTAAATCAGAATTTGACTGGAGACTTGTTAAGTTGAATGGTTTCCTAAGTGTCTATCTGATGTTGGTTTCGACATTCAGGATTGGTACTTAGGGAATTGTTCTTATATTAGTTTACAATCAGAGACTGATAGTTGTAGAAGAATAGTGATACGTAAATAAGTTATGGAAATGTTTTCCAGCGTTAACGTACATTTTCTAAACATAGAAAATAAGGAACATATGAATATATATATATATATATATATGACTGATGATTGATTTGATAGAATTTCCATCTGGAAATAATATCGTTGTTTTCACACATATTTTTCTTTGATAGTTAACTCACCGACTATCGAAGTTTTTGACCATTTTAACATTGTTAATATGGAGAGACCGGTTGAATTATTATCCAAAGAACCACTCTGTATTGGCATAAGCGTTGCGAATCATATATGCCAAAGAAAATTGAAGACGGAGTAAAGTGCAAGGGCTATTGTGTAAGTCTTAGATAACAGTGCCTAAGATGGATGTCTTGAATAGTGCCTTCGGTTCATCCTGTTCCTGGATGACTTGTATGGATGAATGTCTGACAGAGTATTTCCAGAAAGGTCACGTACATTGATTTCTTCAATCGTACCAAGAGTGGAAGCGGAGAAGGAAACTTCTTTAGCTAACACGTAATGTACTGCTATAGACGTCAATTAGTGATTTTCGATGGATCTGACAATATGGCATTCGAAGTGAATCTGATGAGATGATAAAGCGTAACCTCAAGCCTCATCAACCGGTAAATGACAAATCAGGCAGGTAGCATGGCTATGTAGGTCGCACCTATTAGGGTGTATAATCACTTGATCTAGAGTTTCATTTACTTCTAAAAATCTATTGTTGATGTTGTCTGTAACGACCCGGAATTTTAGGGCCAATTTAAAATTTTTATTTTAGAAATTTTATGGGAATTTAAATATTTAAAATAATTTACTTTAAATAGGAATGACTAAAAACTTTGTTTAAAACGAATAAATTTAATTTAATTATAAAAGGAGTTTAAAACAACGCTGTAGTTTGAAATTTTGAATTTGAACTTTAACTGAAATTCAGGATTCATTTTAAATCAGAAGTGAACGAAATAAGAAATATTTTAATCATATCTTTCTAACGAATCTGAAAAACTGAAATTTCGCTTTATAATTTGAAAGTTATGCCCAGTTTAAACTTTAGAAAAGCCGCTGTAGAATTTTTATATATTTTAATATAATATATGGCCCTTGAAAATAGCCATTTTGCAAACGACCTCGGTTTTCGACGAAACCACTTTTGTTAGAACCAGAATATCAAATTATTGTTAAGTTTAATTTTCCAGAATTTTTCGATTTAATATGGGAGCGTAGCAAAGGAAAACGTGTTTTGTCAGTTTTAGTGAATTTTCATCGACTAGAAAAAGGCCATTTTTCAAACGATCTCAGAATTCAACGAAATTAGTCTCGTTATAACCGTATCGTCAAAACATAACTAGAAATAATTTTTCTGTAATTTTTAGAGTCCGTATGTGGCCCCGGTAATTTAAAAAGTACGTTTAAATTTAATATATAAATGATTTATAATTTAATTTAAAGTAAATCATATCGTAACGACCAAATTGAGTCACGAAACATATTCCATTGTGTCCGGAATGGGGGTATTCAGCTAGGGGCAACACTCGTTGAGTTTAATTTGGAGTTCAGGATGATACACTAATAATTCTTGAATTAATAAATTAAATAAATAAGAAATACTAGTATAAATACACTATATAGTACAAAACCCTAATATGATGAACACAGCCGCCCTCTTTCGTATCAATGGCCAATAGGCACCGATCTTTAATCGACTTCTACTCCTAATTCCTTCAACAAATTTCGGAATTCACTTAACGAGTATTCAAGAGTGTCTCATGCTCGTTAATCTCGTACGGCCATGATCACCTTTCGATCACCGTTGGCGTCGGGATTCCATTAGAAAACGACAGAGTTTGGAGGCGTTTTCAGCGCCCTAAGGGCGTGCGAGCTGGGTGGCACTCCACGCGCAGGGAGTACTCGAGGTGGCGGTCGAAGTTATGGGGTTTGATCGCCGAACGGTGGCTCGTGGTGGCTGGTGCGGTCGAAGATAGGAACGGAGAATGGGTTCAGTGTGGCATCTGGAATGAAAACGAAGATGAAGACAGAAGGGATAGCGTTGATTTTCTTAAGGGAAAAGTAATTATATTTTAATTATTTTCAATGGTAATCGAATTTTTAACTTAACATAACTTTCTGAAATGATATCAGAAATAGACAAACTTGAGCCCGTTGGAATCGTGGGATTGAGCACTACGCAATGGAACTGACCAGATCTGAAATAGAGGACGATGAAATTTCAGACAAAAATCACTGTGAGATTTCTCAGTTTAAAAATTTTAAAATAAATATATTTATTTAAATAGATCATGATCGTAATGTTGTATATATACGCCATATGAAACACAGATATGTGTTGTATATAAATTTAGATTGACTGATTGATAGTGTATTGTGATGATCTGTGAATTATCTGTTCTTGTTAATATAATTTATTTTGTTTTAATTAGGAAAATGTTATGTAAATAAAAATAACATTTTTGTTGGAAATATAGTTTGTATATCAAATATGACATTTGGTTAAAATAATATGCTGTAAATAAAAATGTCATTTTTGTCAAAATGTTATATTAGAAGTAAAGTTACATTTTTGTAAGAATGAAAAATGTCATTTTTAGTTAGTATAAAAAAAATGTCATTTTTAGTTAGTTTAAACATTGGCATTTTTAGATTAAAACTAAGAAATGTCAATTTTGGTTAGTATAAAAATTGTCATCTTTTATTAGAGAATAAAGGGTCATCTTTTATTAGAAAATAAGTTGTCATCTTTTGTTAAGAGAATAAATTGTCATCTTTTGTTAGAAAATAAAATATCATCTTTTGTTAGATAATAAATAGGTCATTCATGTTTGAAAATAAATATATCACTTATTTAGAAAATGCCATGATTAGATAAAATTAACATTTTTGTTACATATTGCCCTGATTAGATAAAATTAACATTTTTGTCATGTTGGATAAAATTAACATTTTTGTCATGTTTGATAAAAATAACAATTTGGTTAGAATCATACTATGTAGAATAAAAATGCCATTTAATTATAAAATGTTGCAATAGATTAAAAATGACATTTTGTTATGAAATATTTAATTAGATTAAAAATAACATTTTTCTTAAATTTTTTTATAGAGGTTAAAAATAACATTTTGTTTAAAAATGTTTATTTAGATAAAATATGTCGTTTTCAATAAAAATGTTTATTTAGATTGAATATGCCATTTGCAATAGAAAAAGAAGTAACATTTCATATAAATGTCATATAGAAAAAGGATTAACATTTTTAGTGTAAAACGTTACACTTGAAAGAAATAACCTTTTTAGTGTAAAAATGTTGCATTGGATAAGAAATAACCTTTTTAGTGTAAAGATGTTGCATTTGATAAGAAATAACCTTTTTAGTATAAAAATGTTGCATTGGATAGAAATAACATTTTTGGTATAAAATGTTTACTTTGGATAAAAATAACATTTTGTTATAAACAAACTCATTAGAAAATATAACATTCTTGTTATAAATTGTCGCATTAGTAAAGATGACATTTATGTTAGAATTCAAAAATATCATTTATGCTAGAATTAGAAGTGTCATTTAATTAGAAATGTCGTTTAATCAGTAATGCCATTTTGTTAGAAAATTTATCATAAGTCAAAACATGATTTGTGTTAGATTTAAACATTATTATTATAATGTTAATATTAATATGGTTGTTAAAGTAAAATTATAAATATTTGTTGAGTGTTATTCATATATTTATTTTAACGCCCATACAATTATAAATTTCACTCTGGATGTGAATGGATTGGTGTATGTTTATTTATTATTATTGTCATATACGTGCAATGTGTGAAACCCATGTAACTGAAATTACATGGTGATTGATTGATTCGCATCCCGATTCAAAATATTTTTATATAAAGAATATTCAAAAAATGAAGAATCTTGTAAATAAAGAATATTTTATATAATGAATATTTTTAGAATAATATTTAATGAAGAATAAAAATGTTGACATATGAAGCCGTGTTATGTAAGAATGCTATTTTTAACCCGAACGGGTTTATCGATCGATTTACCTCATTTTACAATGAATATAAGAAGAAGTGATTTTAAAATATAATATTTTGAAAATATAATATTTTAATATGATAAAAATATAGAATATTCAATTTTGCTTTAAAATTGAAAATGAAGTTAAAATCATTTTAAAATGAATTTATAAATATTTATAAAAATGATTTTAAATAGAAATCGACGATATATTATATATATATATATATTTAATGGCCTGAATAGAACGCGCCGCGCAGTGACCATTCGCGAATTTCGACCATTAACTTCAAATTGGCGTAACGGGAGATCCGACCATCGAATTCTTCTAAAACCGGAACCGTTGGGTTCGTCGAAAAGAGCTTTCCAACGAATATATGAGTTTTGAAATCTAACGATTAGATTTGGAATTATGTCCAAATCAAATTTGGAAAAGGTCGTTGTAAGTGTAGTTCGGTGGCCGTTATTGGAAACCGACTGTACGAGCAATAATAAAATTACTAAAAATATGGAAAAATTATGTAAAATCATAATAAATGATTTAGAAAGATTTTTGATGAAAAATTCCATTTTTGAAAAGATAAAAATATATTTTTATCAAACGAGCTAATTTTAACCAGAATAAAAATCCAATGTTTTTAAAATAAATAAATTGGATTTGGGTAGTTGTGAATGGTGTCTTAAATAACACTGTTCTTAAACCTAGCTGTGAAAAGAATAAATCTTGTAATTAAGATTATTAGAGTTTTCGATTATATTTGATAATTGAAATAAAATGGAATGTGAACTGGGTTTATCGTGAACAATGTTTTTAAACGACATCTGTTCTTTAACTCAATTAACAGTAAGAATATGATTTGGAATTTATAAATCTTTTATTAAGATTTAACTGGGAATTTCCCAAAAGTAAAGTTTTCCAATTTAATATATTAAATAGGTATTGAATGGAATTCGGATTAATAATAACCGAGATAAGCTTCTGTAAAAGAAGACCGATACTACATATGGAATTTAAAAGGCTTTGCCGTTATTCCATTTATATTATTGGTCAGATACAGAAATTTATAACGGTCATATATTGATTTGATTTCTATGAAGACTCCATATCTAATGGAAGTCGATTTTGGGTTTATCATGAACGGTGTTTTAAAATGACATTAGTTCTTTAACCCAGATAAAGATAAGTTTTATTTCTTAAATTTAAATAATGATTTTTGATATTTAAAACCGAATTGGGGGTTTTTAATAAAACTTTAAAAGTAAGATTTAAGAATAATTTAAAGAGTTTATCTTTGATAAAATAATGAGAATATTTTATTAAAAGAATGTTCTGAATTGGAATGTGGCATTGGATGTGCTTCTATAGTATTTGATTTTTAATTATAAAATTACGTGAATTATTCGGAAAGACCCGATTTAACCCATTCTGAATAATTACTACGACGATGAAGAGTCGAAGATGAAGACGGTGGTTGAAGACCGACGATCTTCACATCGGATGGATGTGTTGCTACCGAGACCCTTGATGGGAGTAGCTACCTTGAAGGGGCTTCAGTGGTGGCCATCCGGACTATTGTTGATTGTTCGGATTTGGTTTTCTCTCAGACCCAGAGCATAAGCTAGTAAATGGATGCATGTCTAACATTGAATTTCGTTCCATGTGAATTAAATCAATTTCTGTTAATGTATGTATGTTTGGTGGTGGAGGATTTATTCTCTGCTTACCTCCCTGGCATGTATTAATAGTGATTGATCGCATGGCGTGAATTATCAATGTGGCATGCCAAGATGCAATTGATCAAGGCTTTTATTGAAAAGCAGGGCCTTGTGGGATGATCAAAGTATAGCCTATTACGGCATAGCTTTGTGTATATCGTGACTTCGCGAGCCTCACATCCCGGTATGAGTCAAAAATGGGATATGGACCGTAGGGAGTACACACGTTTCTTTCTAGCTAGTGGTAGTGTCAGTGCTTAAACTGGATGGCATTTTACTTATGTGGATGATGGATTTTGAGGCGCCTCGGATTTTTATAGGCCGTTATTGGTCATACTATAGGTTCAAAGGAACCGGGAAATGTGTGTTCAGGCATAACTAATCCACTGCCGATAGGCGGGGACCGGCCCTACCGCTCCAAGGGTTCACTGCGGGGGATCCTAAGGCATTTGCTAGAGTGTCTCGAATCGGAGAGGAGCTTGCCCCTAGCCTCGATTCATGATGGAAATCCAATTTCCTATACGACCTTACGGTTTTGATTGTAGAACTAGTATGGCGACATAGTAGGATGGAGTACTAGGCCGTCTATGATTGATACATTATGATTGAAATGTTTTTGAAACATATATATATACACACTAATACTAAATCCGTTTTATCGTATCAAGCATCTTTTGACCATTATAAGGTAAAACCCTATCCTCCGGTTTGCATTGCGTTGTGTGATGGGACTTGGGTCTTATAGTGGTTTCATTTTTTCTAAAAAGCATTGCATTGTTTAACGTTTTACTTTATTTTATGCACTGGCAATCCAATGGAGTAAACCTGTTCCGCGTTAGCGGCGTGGTCCTGTGATTTGCCTTAATATTAGATAAGTTATGTTAAGATTTCTCATACCAGTCCCATGACTGACCTGTAGTTTGTTTCAATGGCAAATTCGGGTGCCCATATTTTTCCACACGGGCAGTCGAGTAGCTTTTTGCAGATATATTTACAGGATCCTGGTCTACAGCTGAAGAGTTATTCGGAAAGCTCTGTATCCGTGTATTCCTTTCGGTTGTGTAATTGTATTATTTTTCCGCTGCTATTTAAATGTAATTTAAAGCTCTGGTATTATTGTATTTCTATTATGTAATAAATGTCCATACTCGCTCTGATGTGTATTGTTCTCAAAGAAATCCAGTCTTTCCTTTACTGGGAAGTTTGGGTCATTTCACTGTCCCATTCGGGAAACGGTTGCTGATCCCAACCGTTGGTGATATACATTCGATACACTCAAGTGAAATGAGTGGTCGGTCATGTATGGCCGGGTTGCAAGATGTTCTTGTTGAACCCAGTGTATTCCTCTCTAGAGATACACTAGCGAAAGGTGGTTCCATACCTGGTCATAGTTGGAAATCCATTACCCAATACGTGCTTGCGTTTTTGATTGTATACTATATATGTAGAACGTGAGATGAAAGCGTTTCTGCTAGATGATTATTATATTGTGGTTGATAGACATTATTATAATATCAAAGGTTTTTGATATAAAGATATTTTGGATTCTCGTAAGGAAAAAACCTGTTTCATTATACGGCGTGGCCTTATGAGATATCGTTTAATTGTTCAAACTGTTTTACTCATACCAGTCCCATGACTGACCTGGAGTTTATTTTGGTTTGTTTTCCCAAAACTCTTGGGTGCCCAATTTTGTATGGGCAGTCAAGTAGTCGGGATTTACATATACTTGAAGAGCTGGAGCAAGAGGCTTCATGATCATATAACTATAGTGTATTTCCACTGTGATGTAAGTGCTGTCCTTTGAAATGATATGTATATTCAAATACAGATTTATATTTCAAAGATATGTTATCTATTATATGTTATTCGTTCTGCTGTGAGGTTCGTGTTACTCTGATGAAGATCTTCTTCTTCTTCTTCTTCTATTCTATAAGTTCTATCTTATCTATTCTCACCCTCTAATTTCTTTCATTAACCATCTGGTATTTTTCGACTCTTGATGTTCGATATGTGTTGTATATCGGATAACCAAAGTCGACAAAATCCGGGTCGTTACAGTTGGTACTAGAGCTTAAGTTAAGTGAATTACCTTGGCTCTATGGCGTGACTCGGTAGAGATAGGGTTTGTAATACTCTAGATTGAGTTTGAGTGTATATATATATAGGAGCACGTATTTGTTATTCAATATTAAAATGATTTTACATTGTGGAGATTTATTGGTTGAGTTGTTTATGAGTTCTGGTCGATCAGTTTGATCCACTGTATCAGTAGGAGTTGGTAAACACTTGAATACGATGAACCGTCATGGTATGTTTTGAAAAGAGGGTAAATGAAATAATTTTTACCCAAATTATATTTTGATATAAAGGATTTATATCGGAATGATTATAATATATTGGATATATTGGTTGTGATTATAATCGAGTAAGATTATAAGTAAAATGGTTATGTAAATAGCTAATCAGAATTTGTATAAGTGAAATACGTGAAATCAGATAAATTAAATCTGAAATTAAAATCAGAATTGAAATTAAAACCCTAGAAATTGGAAAGGTGTTTGTAAATAGACTTGGGTTAAATATATGTAAATTTTAAGATCACGGAAGATTTTAAATTGTATCCCAAGCATTTGTGAATGATATTTTGAAATATATTTCAAAATAGAAGTGTTTAGAAATGGTTTTGAAATTAATATAGTATTGAAATCACTTCGATAGCTGGGAAATAACCCTGATGATGAATCGCGACATCATTAGTGTTCATTTTCGAGTGGTAAGTGATGGATTACTACCAGAGATACTGTTTTGAATTTGTTTTGGGGAAAAATAGGCTGTGTTGAATTTCAAAAAGAAAAACTTGATTTTTGGAAAAGGTAAACTGTTTTAAAACTCCCAGGAAGGAGATTGTTTGAATTAAGAACAAATTAAACAGTAAATGGTGAAAGAAATTTGGGATTAAAATAAAGCCAGTTAATTGGTACCTGAATTGGATTAGAATTGGTTTGGTAACTAAGAGTTTGGTATCGAGAATAAAACTTGAGTTTGAAATGAAAATTTGGCTTGGTAAAAAGCGAATGGTTGTGTTAGAGATAAAGGTGATTGCATAATTTGATTGGGATAACATTGGTATATGTTGAGTTGATAGCATATGGAAGTGATAGAGTTGATATGCCCTACAAAAAGGTACAAGTTTATATTTGGTATAAGCATGAGATTTATAAACCGCATTGGCAAGCCACTTGGCTGTTTGATTTTCTTTCGGGTTGGAGATGGCCTAGAGAGGCGAGTTGGAGTTTGACCTATTGACCAGTACAAAGGAGGTGCTGGCGAAATTTTTCGGAAAGTTAAGGTGTTAGAAACTTTTCAGGATTTTTGAAAATTTTCATTGATGAGAATTATTTAATAATTTAATTGAAATTAAATTGGTTCAGTTGAAACTGAAAGTAAGAAGTAAACAAATAAGTTCTAACCAGTCGATAGGGTTTGTTTTCTAACTTAGCAATTTCGAGGACGAAATTATTTTAAGTAGGGAAGAATGTAATGACCCGCATTTTCAGTGGTATAATAATTAATTTATTTAATTACTTAAAAGGTGATTAAAAGGATTTCATGGTCGTTGAATTAAATATTGGATAATATTTAATTAAAATAATAAATTAAATAATATATTTAATTCTAAAATAACCAGAATTGGCTGAAATGACGATATGGTGTGAACTGGATCATCTGTGATATTTAATTCAGTTTAGAATTGAATTAGAATAACAAACATATTATTTAAACAACAGTTTGAACATATAATTATATTATAATTAAAATCGAGCTTGAAATGGCGTGTTAGTTCGTTAATTGGCGATTTGAACTTCAATTGAATAAACAGAATTCGTTTTAAGCCAGATTTCTGTGAAATAAGAAACGTGTGGAGCTGGTGGAGTATATCTTTCTAGTGGAAGAGAAAAATCGGGATTTCGTCGTGTAGATTTTGATCTGTGTCCAAATCAAATTTTAGAAAAGTCGTTGTGGAATTCCTAATTTATAAAGGAATTATTTATATTTTAAAAAGAAATTTCAATATAAATCGAATATCGGGTTGACCCAGATTTGAAATATCAAGTTAGAAATTCATATAGGAATATTCTAGAGTTGTATGGTATTCCACATTGAATACATACGATAATATTTATTTATAAATATTTAATTTAATTATATTTAGATAAATTTATATATTTAAATGGGTTATTTAGGAGTTTAAAAATAGCCACTTTTGCAAACGAAGTCGGAATTCGACGAAACTAATTTTTGTTGGATCTGCAATGTCAAATAGTTGTTAGATTTCCAGTTTCGTGATTTTTAGAGTCACTGTGGGGCCGTACGAATTTTTAGAGTGAAAAATAGTTAGTATTTTGACGGTTAAAAATACGTTGTGTGAGCAAACGAAGTCGGAATTCGACGAAACAAGTTTCGTTGGGACCGTAATGTCAAACTGTTGCTACCTGACCATTTTCGTGATTTTTGAATATCGTGTGTTATCACACGGATTTTTTAAAGCCGAAATGAATACATATAAAACTAAAATATAAGGGTATGTGAACAGAACCAAGCCACATCCTTTCGCTTTCAGCCACAAGAAAATTCCCGTTCCTCCTATAAATGAATCCTTCTCAAGCTGCAACCAAAAGAAATTCATCAGTGAAAAAGCAAAGAAGAAAAATCCAAAACAATTCATCTAAAATGTTATAAATTGGAAAACAAGTCTTTTTGAGTAGCTTAAGAGGAGGGCTTTCTCCTATACCAAGTTTTGTTGAGTGCGACGCTTGTTTGCCGGTGCTCTGAAACATCACAGTGAAGCTAGGACTACCAATTTCTTCGAATTGGTTGAGGATTAAGCAAATTCAATGGTGGATTTGAACTTATGGCAAGGAGCAGCTTCGGTTGTGAGTTCGTAGCAAAGCTCGGTTGAGATTTGTGACGCACGATCCCCTATCTGTGTTCGAACTGGTAGCCATCGCGGTCGATAGGAAGAAGCCGTGGTGTTCGAGGTGATGTCGGAGGCGGTTATATGTTGATGACAGGTTGTCTGGTGGTTATGGTTTCGAGTTTAGTAGATCGAAGAAGGGGTACGAATTGGAAGCCGCGACATTGGAGTTAGAAATGAGTGAAGGCCGGTTTTGTTTCCTGGAGGAAGACGGATGAAATAGGTATCAGGTTTAATCATTTGCAGGTGGGCCTAGTTTCAATTAGAAAGCCCAAGTGTGAATATATCATGTTTTAATTTAATTTAAATAACCGTAAATTTGTAATTTCAATATTTCACTCATACTGTATCAGAATTACGAACCGTCAGCCACGTTGGGATCGTGGGGACGAACACTACAACATGGAACTGACTAGGAGTGAATTTGAGCCCCATTACAATTTATTGCAAAATAAATTGGCCATCTGAATCAAAGGCAGTTAATCGTTTTTAACGATAACAGTCCAATGTGAGTAAGACTCACCAACTTTGAATAGTTCTATTTTTATAACATATATTTAGAACTGATAAATGATGACTGATTGCTGTGTGTTAACTGTTTGGTTGAATTACTTGTGTATTGGTTGAAATATTAGATAACGATATATATATATATATATATATATATATAAATTGTAAATCGAATATTTGATTCTGTTTATCAGAATATTTTATATTGGTATTGTTTAACATCTATGTTGACTGGATTCCTTAACATTTATTTTACTATTTTCATACATTGTAATATATGATGTGGTATATAATCTGTTGATGATTTTGTATGGTTGTGTAATAACCCGGAAATCTGAGCGAATTTAAAATTTTTATTTTAGCAATTTTAGTGAATTTTGAATGTTTAAAATGAATTATTTTAAATAACCATGACGAGAAATTTATTTTAAATAGAAATAGAACATATATATTTATTTGAGTCTTCGTTAGAATATAAATATTTATTTTAAATTATAAAAGGAATTGAAAATGGCGCGGTAGTTCGAAAATTCGATTTCAAAGTTCAAATGAATGTACAGGATTCAAAATAAACCGGATTTTAGTAAAACCAAAAATAACAGAATCTTACTGAGAATATCTTTCCAACGAATCCGAAAATTTGAAATTTCATAGCGAGAATCAAAAGATATATGGAATTCCGGCCCTTAAAAATGGGAATTTTGCAAACGACCTCGGTTTTCGACGAAACCACTTTTGTTGGATCCGTGATGTCAAGTTATTGCTAGATTTCAAAATTCGTAATTTTTCGAATCAATATGTGGGCGTGGCGAAGGAAAATGTGTTTTGACAGTTTCAGTCAATTTCGATCGACCTGAAAATGGCCATTTTTCAAACGATCTCAGAATTTGACGAAATTAGTTTTGTTAGGACCGTATCGTCAATATGAAGCTAGAAAAAAAATTCGGGAGTTTTTAGAGACTGTATGTGGCCCCGGTAAATTGAAATGCGCGTTCAAATTCAATATATAGATTTATATTTTGATTTTGAAGAAAACTGATCAAAACAAGAGAATCTGCCTATGATACATATCCCAATGTGTTCGAAATGGGGGTAATTAGCTATAGACGATAGTCGGTGGGTTCGATTTCGAGTTCAAAATAAAAAGTTGCTTTTTGGAATTTTGAATTATGAAAAAATATATATTTATAATAACCCCTCCTTTTTCTCCTTCTCTCTCTTCCTTCAGTTCGATTCAGAGATAAAAAAACCCAAAGCTCGATCACACCACCGCCTCCCACCGCCATCAGGCCACCCATCGGCATCCCTTCTCCGATCACCCATGACCCCCCTTCGATCTCGTGAAGCCCCTCAGACCCAAACACCCCCACTGCGAACCCTAGACGCGATACAACCAGCGCCGCCTTTGTTTTGCCTCAGCGCAGCCGTGAGCACCCTCTCCTCCTCTTCCTGAATCGCGACTCCCCCCTTCACCATTATTCGAACTAAAGCATCCCCTTCCTCTAGATCCACGATCCTACCAGCGAGCGCAGCCCCCTCGACTTCGAACCGTGCTACGCCATCCCGCCGCTCGAGCTCCGATCACCTGCAGGCAATGATGGCGTGGAGCTTGGCAAAGGAATTGCAACGTTTTTAAAAACAGTGAGTTTTATTGTTTAAAATTCAGTTTTATTTAAATCAATTTCTATTTAAAATAGTTTATTTATATAATAATATAATTTTTATCTATATAGCAGCGGTGTAAAAATATAATTTTTATCTATATAGTAGCGGTGTAAAAATATAATTTTTATCTATATAGTAGCTGTGTAAAAATATATTTTTTATCTATATAGTGGCGGTGTAAAAATATGATTTTTATCTATATAGTAGCGGTGTAAAAATATAATTTTTATCTATATAGTAGCGGCATAAAAATGTGATTCTTATATATATAGCAATAATATAAAAATGTAATTTTTATATATGTAGAGGCTACGGACAATGAAGTTGACAAAAGGCGAACATGACGAAGATCTTCTACATATGAAGAGTCATGGCATTTGGTTTAGCTAATCGGTGAGAACTCCTCACTTTTATTTTATTTTCTAGTTGAAATATATATTAGGATGCAGACGGTGCTTAGCAGCACCCGACACCCGTCGTCCACAGACCATAGATGGCTTGTTTGTGTGAATTATGTGTTGAATAGAAAAATAATTAATGTGAATGAGACGACCCCAAACCCCGTACTGACGGTGGCAAGGGTAATCCTTGGAATACAACACATAAACATATACATAGCAGGACAGAATTAAATAAATACACCAGATAATGAACAATAGAATATACTGGATAAATGTAATCATCAGAGTTACACAGTATACAGGATCAAACTTAGTACAAATACAGTTCAGCTATACATAAATGTCTACAGCGGAAAACAAACAAAATATGTACAATAGGAGCTGAACAGCATAAAATAGATAAATGACAGAATCCATCTTCAGCTCCAGCTATCCAGAGAAAGCCAGCTAAAACCTGAATACAAGGCTGCCTGTGTTGAAAAATGGGCACCCGAGTTTGAAAGTGAAACAAACGACGAGTCAGTTATGGGACTGGTATGAGAAATCTACTCAACACATTTATAATATGGCCTATCATAGGACCACGCCACTTTCGTGGAACGGGTTTACTCCATTGGATTGCCAGTGCTTTTAAAACAAATCATTCTTTTAAATATCGCAATGCTTTTTATAAAAATGAAGCCATTATAAGACTCAATTTCCATCACACAATGCAATGCAAACCGGAGGATAGAGTTTTTACCTCATAATAGCCAAAATATGCTTGATACGAATAAACCAAAAGCATTTGATATTATTACTAGGGATTACATGTTTCAAAAACAATTTCGAATCATAGCTATCAATCATAGACGGCATGGGTACCATATATCATGTCGCCACATTTATATATACAATCAAAACCGCACGATGTCGTATTTGGAAATCGGATTTCCGTCGTGAACCAAGGCAAAAGATAGTCCTTACCGACTTCGAGACGCTCTAGCCCTCCCCTCAGGCAAGTACTCAGTCAAGCCTTTGGATCGTCAGGGCCGGTCCACCGATGTGGATTAAAATTCCTGAACACTGCGTTTCCCCGCCCTATGGGGCGTGAGTAAGCCAATGAATGACCACTCCATCGGTCCCGGATCGACCGATATATCCGAGGCACCTCGCAATCCATCATCCATATAAGTAAAATGTCAGGCCGTGTAAAAACACCGACACAACTCCTAGCTAGAAGGAAACGCATGCCCTCCCTGAGGTCCTTTTTCCCGTTTCTGGTTCATACCGGTGTGTGAGGCTCGCAAATTCACGTTATACACAAAGCTACGCCACACAGGCGGTGCTTTGATCATCAATCACAAGACTTTTCTTTTCAGCAGAAGCCCGGATCACTGCATCTTAGCATGCCACACCGGCAATTCACACCATGCAACTGATGGTTATCAATCGCACAGAATGAATTCCAATGTTAGACACACAGTCCATTTGCAAGTCCGTTCTGGGTCTGAATGAAACCGAAGGCACTAAATACCTCGCATATTCATCGATCCCCACGTACGTCTGGACGATCACC
The DNA here is from genome assembly GCA_030737875.1 of Allium sativum. Lineage (NCBI taxonomy): Eukaryota > Viridiplantae > Streptophyta > Magnoliopsida > Asparagales > Amaryllidaceae > Allium > Allium sativum. The sequence continues at coordinate 776,245,786 of CM060924.1, read as the reverse complement.
ACTCATTATCCATATTTCGGGATGCCTCCCAATCAGGACCTCAGTGACCATCCAAACGAGGTGAAGATCGGTCTTCAACCCCCGTCTTCATCTTCGACTTCTTATCGTCAATTCAGTTATTCAGAATGGGATAAACCCGGTCTTTCTGAGCAACTCGCGTATATAATAAACAATTGCGACACTAACATACATACGCATCATTTCAATTCATTAGTCACTAACCGTCAATCAGTAAGAGAACGATTTCCCAAATATTAACCCCGAAGGCCGAAACCAACATCAGATCAACACCCAGGAAATCATTCGACTTAGCCAACCTTCAGTCAGTTCCTAAATTTCACATCCATATCGTTTATAATATTTTATAACGATTTATCGCTATTTTTTATTTATTTTAAAATAGCCAATTTATTCAAAACGACGCTTCGGGCCATAACGCGGCTGTGGCGCTGTTTTTCTTCAGATTTGATTCACACATATCTGAAAATCTAACCGTTGGATCTTCACAAAATTTACATCATTAGAAACATCTTTTCAATACGAATCCAACGGTTCCAGTTACGGGAAATTCCGACGGTCGGATCTCCCGGTATAATCGTTTGAAGTTTCGATTTCAAAATATGAACTGCAGCTTCATTATTCGATTATATATATATATATATATATATATATATATATATATATAATCGATTCTGGCGCTGTTTTTCTTCAGATTTGAATTAAACATTCCAGACAATCCAACCGTTGGATTTTTATAAAGTTGGTGCCATTGGAAAGATATTTCCAAAGCGAACCCAACTGTTGTGATTTCGGGAAAATTCGATGGTCGGATCCCCCGGTATAATCGTTTGAAATCACGGTTTCAAAATACGAACTGCAGCTTTGTTATTCGATATATTTTAATTCTATATATATATATATATGTCGATTCTTCGATTTCAAAGCTATATTCTTTTCATACATTTGATAAAAATGATACTTTTATCTAACTATCTTCTATTTCAACACTTCACTATATTTAACAATTCATGTATATAATAAAAATGTGATTTTTATTGTAAAACAATTAATTTCAAAACACTATTATTTTATATAGTTCATATAGGTAATAAAAATAGGATTTTTATTATAAAACAATTTCTTCCAAAACAAGATTATTTTATATAGTTCATATAGATGATAAAAATGTGATTTTTATATTTAAAACACGAATACCATTAAACACATGAATTTCTATCCAACGAATGAATATCGATTCAACACATGAAGGTTTTCTACAGTTTATATATATAGATAAAAATGTGATTTTTATATTTAAAACTCGAATACCACTCAACACATGAATTTCAATTCAACGAATGAAATATCGATTCAACACATGAAGGTTTTCTATAGTTTATATATATAGATAAAAATGTGATTTTTATGTTTAAAACACGAATACCATTCAACACATGAATTTCAATTCAACGAATGAATATAGATTCAACACATTTATATATATAGATAAAAATGTGATTTTTATATTTAAGACACGAATACCATTCAACATATGAATTTCAATTCAATGAATGAATATCGACTCAACACATGAAGGCTTTCTATTCAACGAATAAATATAGTTTCAACAAATGAAAATAATTCAAACACATGAATATTATTCAAAATTTCGGCAGCATAACGGCAGGGTAGTTAAAATCGGGACCGTCCCTAGTACGGCTCCTCGCTCTACCTTAAAACTCGCGGTTTTTGACAATGGGGAATCATACATCTAGTTCGCACGCAGGCGGCATGTATATATTTATTTCATTTCCACAAACTAATCCTATGTGGTTTCAACCAAACATTTCTCAACCACAAACGGGTATTTTTCAACCACAATCAACTAATATCAACCACAAACAATTCCAATCAACCATTCGCTATCAATCAATTTTCACACCAATCACAACCAATAAATATCATCCATGGTTTGTGGACGAGGGGCGTATATATATAGCATTTCACTTCTATTTCAACACATATAATTTTTACAACGCATATACAATTTATACATCGAATGTACAACTTATACAACGGTTATATAAGAGGTGTACAACGCTTATATAACTCATACATCGACTATATAATTTATACATCATCGTTTTCCATATCGTTTATAAATTAGAAATCTTACATTGGGTTCCATTCCACCAAAAATAGCAGAAGGCTCAGAAAAATATGCGGTCTCTTCTAAAATGTAGAAGACGTCCTCACGGTCTCGGTGTCTCTTGTTTCACTGGATTTCAATCGAAATCGAAAAAGATATGATTTTAACTGTGGAACCATTTTCTTATAGCGCTTCTAAAGTGTTATTATTCATTTAAAATAGAAATGTCGTACCTTTCAGAACTTCGTTCAAACTAGGGTTTCCGATTTACTCTCGATCCTTGAAGCTACAACTCGATCGGACCATACAACGTTGAAGGAGAAGGAGAGGGCTTCGCGGCGCCGGGGGTGGGGTCCCCTGCGATGGCGCGAATCGACCTGGGCAGAGCTCTGAAGTGTCGGACATGGAGGGCGTCGTTCTCGATGATGGCTCGTCGTTGGAGGGCGAGGTTGGTTCTGATTTGAAGAGGGGAGGTAGCGCTCCAAAAAGTTGAACGGAGAGGAGGGCAAAGGATGAACGTGGTGGCCGAAAAGTGGAAGGGAAGGGGGAGCTCGAGCCACCGTTGGTCGTGGGGGTTTCAGAAAGAAAACAGGGAGAGAGAATATGAGGAGCCAATGGGATTTTTTTTATTTATATTTTTTTTCCAAAAATACCCCTTGTCACTCACGAACTCCAATCCAAACCCAACGACTGCCGTCCCTAGCTAAATAACCCCATTCCAAACACAATGGGATATGTTTTGAAGGCCAATACGACTGTTTGAGTCAGTTTTCCTTCAAAATAAAATATAAAACATTCAATATTCGATTTGAACGTACATTTCAATTTGCCAGGGCCACAAAATGATTCGAAAAATTCCAGAAAAATAAATCTAGCTATGTTTTGATGATTCGGTCCCAACAAAATTAGTTTCGTCGAATTCTGGGACCGTTTGCAAAAAGGCCCATTTCTGGTCGATCCAATTTAATAGTAATTGACCAAAACACGTTTTCATTTCCCACGCTCACATACTAGCTTCAAAAATTATGAAATTTGAAACCTAGCAATAATTTCACATCCCGGATCCAACAAAAGTGGTTTCGTCGAATTCCGAGGTTATTTGCAAAATGGCCATTTTCACGGGCTATATAAATTCCATAGCGACCTTTCTGAAAATTCATTTGGCCATAACTTTTGCTTTCCACTATGAAACTTCGATTTTTCAGATTTGTTAGAAAGGTATTCACTAACAAATTTAAATATTTTTGGTTTCACTCAAATCCGTTTTGTTTTGCACCTGGTATAGTCCGACAAAGTTTGAATTCAATTTTTGAAACTACCGCGCAATTTCAAGCTTTGTTTATAATTAGAATTAATTATATTCGTTTTCAAACGTCGATTCAAACTCACTTTTCATCGCTATTATTTAAAATATTTATTTTAAATATTTAAAATCCATTATTTTAGCCAATTTAAGTTTTTTAAATTGGTTCAGATTTTCTGGGTCGTTACAATCTCCCCCACTTAAAACTTTTCGTCCCCGAAAAGGAACAAAGTCGAAAGTGGTTTGATTAATCAACTCTACGTTCAATCTGGCTTCAATTCTCCAACTTTAAAGTTTCTGAGAATTTTCAAATTCTTCAAAAATTTGGCTAACACCCGAAATTTTCGAAAAATTTCACCATAACCTCCTTTGTACGGGGAGAGGTTTGGAAATTTATTGGGCCGTATTAGGTACCCAATAAATCCTAATAAGCATACACATATTTATAGTGATATATTCTGGTGTTTACAGGGGAACGTGTATTGATAATAACTCTAGAGAATAAATTCTCATCACCCTGTCAAAGCCTGAGGGAGTGTGTAATTTAAATGCTCCAGAGGATAAATCCTCGTCACCTTGTCCCGTGTGGGAAATAAATAGTCCATGTGCCGTATCTAATGACTAGAGAGGCGTGATTATTGTCAACTAAAGACCCGTGTGGGGTTTTTTTTATTAATCTGACAATTTTATCGTTACAATTTAAATAGTCCATATCAGTCATCAGTTCAACCTGTAAAATATAGTCATCGCCATACAAGCCTCTCGCTCGTATGGTAAATCTTCCACCTCGTCACACAAGCTCCAAATGCTTATGTGGTATATGATGAAGTATGCCTATTGTAATGACCCGTATCCTATGTATCGGGGGATCGTAGAATATTTATTTCTTTCCCGTATGATGTCGTATGGTCGTGTAACTTTGGGAAACATCCATTAGAGTCATTTCCCATGTTCATGATTTTTGTTGATTTTAAATGACCATTTTGCCCCTAGTTGGTACTGTTTCGGCCATAACTTTTGATTGGAAAGGAATTTTGACCTGAAACCACTTCCATTTGATTCGTTTGATGGTTTACCTTTCCGTAGAGTGGTCATAATAGCCAAACGGACTTACCGTTTGGGAGTTATGGCTGAAATAAGGTTTGGAGGGTGAAAAACTACTTAACCGGGCCAAATCAGGTGATTAGCGAGTAGGCCCATAACCTATTTCGGGATTACGGTTATGGGAGGGCTGAAATGAGATGGAGAATCATTCCATTTCAGTTTTCTAGCCTCCACTTATCACCAAGGATCCCTAAAAATGGCCTCTAACCTCTAAATCACCTCCAAATCATCTTTTGGTCAAGGATTTGGCTTAGCAACCCCTAATCATGGAAGATCTTCACCAAATCAACATAGTACCTGCTGTGGCATTGAGATTCACATCAAGTCAGAGAACTATTTCAGATCTTAGTTTATTTCGTGGCTAAGGTGAGTGATTTGCATAGTTTTACACTAATTATGGCTAATTAGGGGTGATTAGTGCTAATTAGCGAATTTAAGCATGATAAAATTCGGGAAAAATGTTCATAAATTCCTAAATGATGTTTTAGACCTCTGATATGAATTTGGGTTAATTTGGTTAAGTTTTGCTAATCCTATCATTAGTTTCACCTAAACATGCTTAAGGGGAAATATGGGGTTTTGGGTATGTTTGATCCATTTTAACCTATGATATTGATGTGAATGATGTTTGTGGTTGATTATGCATGTTGCTATGACTGTATGAAATGCTTTGTGACTGATTCCAATAGTTAGAATGGTCGAAAACGTCGTCGAATGGCGTAAACACTTGCTGGATTAGTTTCAGAAAACAGTGCAGGGTTCAGATCGGATCGGATAAGGGGGCTCGGATCGGATATGTTGAACTGAGCAAAGAATCTGATCGAATCGGAACCCAACACTTGGGAAAAGTGGCAAAAAGGAAGGCCACGCTAGCTGAACTGGGATCGGATCGGATAGAGGAAAATGGATCGGATCGAGAAGGACGGATCGGATCGAGGAGGACGGATCGGATCGGAAGCACGAAGACGAATCAGAGCAGGAGCACGGAAGCAGATCGGATAGGAGCATATGAAGGGAGCATGAAGACGGATCGAAAACGCGAACCAAGAAGGGACACCCGACCTGACCCGAAGGGAAGCACCCGACCCGAACCGAAGAGAAGCATCTGACTCGAACACAGAGGAGTACCCGACCCGAACCGCACCAGAAGGAGACCCGACCCGAACGGATGAAGGATACCGACCCGAACCGATAACTTGAGGAGGAACCCGACCCGACCCAGTATTGACCAATAACCCGAGATGCAAAGGTAGTCCAATAGGGGAAGTTAGAGCTCAGGATCCCGGAACCAGTGGGGAACCAATGAGTTCACTTTATGAGTTGGGCTTTGCTGCGGGACGTGTGCTAAGGAGTTGTCGACGTTCATAACTTCGATTCACCACTAAAAAGGAATTATGGGCTACTTATCAGTGCAGTAGGGTCATTATGACCTGAGGGGTAAAGTGATGGTAGCAAGACTACGTTATCAGTGCAGTAGGGTCATTACGACCCGAGGGGCAAGGTGATGCGTAGTAAGACTATGAGCCAGTGTAGTGGGGTTCTTGTGACTCCATGGGGCAGAGTGGACGTAGTAAGGATTGGTAAGGCTATGAGCCAGTGCAGTGGGGTTCTTACAACTCCATGGGGGCAAAGTTGACATAGCGAAGGATTTGTGGCTACGTTATCAGTGCAGTGAAGCCATTTATGACTTTATGGGGGCAAAGTGATCGTAGCAAGGAATGTTGGGTGATCGAAGTGGTGAATATCGTATGCTTTACGCACTGAGTGAGAGATGTAAGGATGGATGCTATGCTTGATTGTTTGCCATCATTATGACATGCACACCTCCCCCACCTCCGTATCTTTACACTGTTTGATATGATACCTTAGAGTGTTGTACAGTATGTAGTGCTAACTCTTTGGTTGCAGGTCCAGGTTCAGGTATGTTTTAGTCTACCTGTTATTGTTCACTTTAGATGCTTATCGCTCATACCAGGCTTTATGTCTGACCCAGAGTTTTATGTCTCCTCTTATTACTCTGGGTACTCACACGAGCAGACTAGAGACAGATTAGCTGGTGATGCGCGAGTAGCTGATTCGGAGGCGGGCAGGAGGCTTCCACGTATGATATATATATACACATTCTCCCTGTGTCGTTGGTGGTCGCTACTTGGGCATTAGTAGTGTACCTCCTTTATCTTACTTTTGTTTTGAGACAGTTTGAAAGTTGTAATAAGCTGTATTCTGAATTTCCGCTGCTATGATGTTTAGTTCTGATTTTCAGCTTATGCACTGTCTCTCCTGTTTTATGTCAAGTATGTTGTTATTATATTTTATTCTATGCACTGTGAGACATTCTACAGGTTCTTTGTATGTTCATTTCCTTCTTCCTTTTTCCTTCTGGCGACCCGTTCCGTGCTTACTGGACATGTGTACAGCGCACTTTTGGAGTAAATGTCGGTTGGTGCGGGGCGGGCCGTCACACTTGGTATCAGAGCTCTAGGTTGCGTAGTTAACCCAGGGAAAGACACTAGGGAGAGTTAGTACGTATATGAGAGCGCGTATTTGTGATTACTTTGGTTTTCAAAAGCTATGTGTATATATACTATTAGTAGTAGAAGAATGAAGTCGCACTGCACTAGCACCACTATGGGGTCGTTAATCGTTTCCCTTTTTTTGATTGACAATGAGCCGAGATACGAGGGGTGCTGGTAGAGGGACCAACCAAGGGAATGCCGCTGACATGAGGGAAATGTTTACTAACCTCATGAGAGACATGCTTAGAGAAGTGCAAGGGGCAGTTCCCAATCCCGGAGTTGGTGTTGGCCCAGTAGTGCAGGCGCCTAGGGTCGATTTCGCCAAGTTGTGCAAGGATTACACTAATCTTGGTGGGAAGCCGTTCCACGGAACGGAGTCGGCCACAGATGTTCAAGATTGGATGGATAGCTGTGACCGTATCTTCGATGACTTGGGTCTTGAGGATGCGATGAAGAGAAGGCTAGCGTCTCGTCAGCTGCAAGGGCGAGCGATGAATTGGTGGAATGCCATTAGAACAACTACTCCAGAGGATCAGGTTACTTGGGATCAGTTCAAGGCTCGCTTTAGCGAGAAGTTTATTCCAGATGCCCAGAAGTCAGTATTGTTCAAGAGGTTCTTGAAACTCAAGCAGAATGGGAGGGAAGTTTCTGATTATATTGCTGAGTTCGACACTTTGTCGAAGTATGGACTGTCTCTTATTGATACTCCTGAAAAGAAGAATGAGAAGTTCATTACTGGCCTCGATGGGTACTTGGGGGAGAGGCTTATCAACCACATCGATGAGACTTTTGAATCGATTGTGGGAAAAGCTTTGAGATCAGAGAGTCTTTACCCTAAGTCAAAGACTCAGGCTGCATCTGCAGAAGGGCCAAAGCCGCAAGCAGGCGATGGAGGCAAGAATAACTCTCAGAATAAGAGGAAGCATGACCAATCAAGAGGTGGCCAGAAAAAGAGCAAGAAGGATGTTGAATGCTTCAGCTGTGGAAAGAAGGGCCATTATGCTAAAGAATGTCGGGCCAAGCCAGCGGAAAGGAAGTGCTACAACTGTGGCCAAGTGGGACATCATAAGGATGAGTGTCCACAACCTCTTAAGGAGAAGCAGATTGTGAAAGCATATGCTATTGATGCTGTTCCTTCTTCGTCGAATGCCCCAACTACGGCGGAGAAAGGAAAGAATGTTGTTATTCAAGGTATGCTTTCTATTTATGATGTACCAGTTCGAGTTTTGTTTGATACTGGGGCTTCCCATTCCTTCATATCTAGTGACCTGGTAGATAGGTTGGGACTGGAACCCGAGATAGTCGATAGACCATTGGTTGTGACGAACCTGATTGGTGGTTCGATTAGCCTTAGTGTGATTTGCAGGAGTTTGGTCTTATCGAGTCATGGATGTATGTTTGTATGTGATTTCTTTGTTTTGGGCTTTACTGGGTATGGCATTATATTGGGAGTCGATTGGCTCCAAAGATACGGAGTGGTGGTAGACTGTGAGGGCTTTTTGGTGATAGTGAGGGCGAATGATGGGCGGAGGGTAGTGTTTGGTAGCCTACCTAGTGATGGGGTTATGGCTAGTTTTGTAAATTCCCTCAACATCCCGCAGGATGAGTTGTCAGATGTGCCCGTGGTTGGCCATTATCCCGACGTCTTCGAGGAGGTGACCGGCCACCACACTGAGAGATTGAGTTCCGTATTGATTTAGTGGAAGATGCCAGACCTATAGTGATGCCACTTCGTCGTATGGCACCAAGGGAGCAGCGAGAGCTCGGGGTGCAAGTCAGCAATCTTTTGAAGAAGGGATTTATTAGAAGGAGTGTCTCCGAGTGGGGAGCACCAGTTGTGTTTGCCACTAAGGCAGATGGTTCCCTTCGGTTGTGTGTGGACTATCGCGAGTTGAATAAGGTGACGAGGAAGAATAAGTATCCTCTACCGCGGATAGATGATTTGTTTGATCAGCTGGAAGGAGCTAAAGTGTTCTCCCAGTTGGACCTCGCGACATGATTTCATCAGCTTCGAGTAGCAGATGAGAGTGTTCCGAAAACGGCATTTAGGACGCCGTCTGGATTTTATGAGTGGTTGGTCATGCCATTTGGGTTGACCAATGCACCAGCCTATTTTGTGGATCTTATGAATCGAGTATTCAGAGATCAATTGAATAAGTTCGTTCTTGTGTTCGTGGATGATGTCCTTGTTTATTCAAGGACAGAGGAGGAACACAAGGGACACTTGAGGATAGTGATGGAGGTGTTGAGGAAACACCAATTGAAAGCGAAATTCTCTAAGTGTCATTTTTGGAGAAGGGAAGTAAGATTCTTGGGCCATGTTGTTTCAGAGAGTGGTATTGCCGTGGACCCTGCGAAGGTGGCTACGGTACAGGATTGGCCTACGCCCAAGAATGCAATAGATGTAAGAAGTTTCTTGGGATTAGCTGGATATTATCGTAAGTTTATCCAGGACTTCTCCAAGATAGCAGCACCGTTGACTCAGTTGACTAAGAAGAATCAGTCCTTCGTCTGGGACGAAGTGTGTGAGGATGCCTTCAAAAGTCTAAAGGAGAAGTTGAGGCGTGCGCTGGTGTTAGTCATTCCTAAAGGGAATGAAGAGATGACGGTATACACGGATGCTTGTGGTACCGGACTGGGTGCAGTATTGATGCAAGGAGGTAGGGTTGTAGTTTATGCTAGTCGACAGCTAAAGCCGCATGAGAGGAAGTATACTACCCATGATTTGGAATTAGCAGCGACCGTGTTTGCGCTGAAGATGTGGAGACACTTTCTTTTGGGGGAAAGGTTTGAGTTGTTTACCGATCATAAATCGTTGAAGTATCTCTTCTCTCAGAAAGATCTGAATCTCCGTCAGCAAAGATGGTTAGAATTCTTGGCTTCGTATGATTTTGATATCGCGTACACACCTGGGAAAGGTAATGCGGTAGCCGACGCCTTGAGTAGGAGACATGCCAGCTTAGGGGCAATGTTTCTTGAATGGAAGCAACTGGAGTATATCGCGGGGTTTGATTTCAGACCAAAGTGCGAGTTGGATCCAGTTATGCTAGCTAGTTTGACGATCAGACCCACTTTGATAGAGCGGATTGGTTCTAGCCAGAGGGACGATCCTAATCTATTGGAAATCATCTCCAAGTTAGAGATGGATGTCGGTGAGAAGATGAATGTGTATGGGCTTGATCGAGATGGATGGCTTCGAAAGAATGGAAGGTTAGTTGTGCCCAACGTGAATGGTTTGAGAGATGAAGTGCTTAGAGAATGTCATCACTAAAAACTGACTATACATCCCGGTGGTAATAAGATGTATCGAGACATGAGACAGACTTACTACTGGGAAGGGATGAAAAGAGACGTTGGGAAGTTTATATCCAAATGCATGAATTGCCAGCTAGTTGAAGCCGAGCAAAAGAAGCCTAGTGGGTTGTTGCAACCATTAGAAATTCCCGAATGGAAATGGGAGCAAGGGTCGATGGATTTCATCGATGGCCTACCAATTACTAGATCGGGATATGATAGCATTTGGATAATTGTGGATCGATTGACTAAGAGCGCAAGATTTATACCAGTCAAATCGACCAAAACGGCAGCCAAGTTGGCAGAATTGTATATGAAGTGGGTAGTGAGATTTCATGGAGTACCCAAAAGCATTGTGAGTGACCGAGACCCGTTGTTCACTAGTGGGTTTTGGAAGAGCTTACAAGAGGCTCTTGGGTCAATATTACATCTCAGTACCACATATCATCCTCAGACCGACGGTCAGACGGAGAGGGTGAATCGTATATTGGAAGATCTCTTGAGAGCTTGTATATTGGATTTTGGTGGATCGTGGGATGACCATTTGCATCTAGTAGAGTTTGCATATAATAATAGCTACCAATCCAGTATCGGTATGGCTCCATATGAAGCTTTGTACGGAAGACCGTGCAACCCACCATCATGTTAGATAGAGACTGGCGAGAAGTTTGGGCTTGGACCAGATGTGGTGAGGGAAACTTCAGATAAGATTAAGGTCATTCAGCAACGAATGAAAGCTGCTCAAGATAGGCAGAAAAGCTATGCTGATAAGAGGAGAAGAGACTTGAAATTCTCCGTTGGTGACTTGGTGTTTGTCAAGATCTCCCCGTTGAAGAGCGTGATACGATTTGGCAGGAGAGGCAAGTTGGCACCAAGATTTGTTGGCCCATTCCCTATTCTTGAACTAGTCGGGAATTTGGCGTATAGAGTTGGCTTACCAGAGAAGATGGCAGGAGTTCACAATGTATTTCATGTTTCCCAACTAAGGAAGTTCGTTCACGACTCAGATGTGACTATTTCACCTGATCAGTTAGAGGACTTCGAAGTAGAACCTGAGGTGGTTGGGAACCGTAAGCCGATTCGTACTGTGGGGCACGATACGAAGCAACTTCGAAGGAAGGCGGTGAAGCTAGTCAAGGTTCAGTGGGACGAGGACGAGAATGATTGTACTTGGGAGACAGAGGAGAGCATTAGAAGGGCATATCCAGAACTCTTTGCCTGGTAAGATTTACCTTACAATTTAGTTTTCCGCATGCTAGGGTAGACTTGTTTTGCTTGTTTGCATGTTTGATTGTTGTTTTATGATTGATAGACATGCGGGACCTTTGTGTGTGTTTGGATTAGGGAATTTCGGGGGCGAAATTTCTTAAGAGGGGGAGAGTGTAATGACCCGTATCCTACGTATCGGGGGATCGTAGAATATTTATTTCTTTCCCGTATGATGTCGTATGGTCGTGTAACTTTGGGAAACATCCATTAGAGTCATTTCCCATATTCATGATTTTTGTTGATTTTTAAATGACCATTTTGCCCCTAGTTGGTACTGTTTCGGCCATAACTTTTGATTGGAAAGGAATTTTGACCTGAAACCACATCCATTTGATTCGTTTGATGGTTTACCTTTCCGTAGAGTGGTCATAATAGCCAAACGGACTTACCGTTTGGGAGATATGGCTGAAATAAAGTTTGGAGGGTGAAAAACTACTTAACCGGGCCAAATTGGGTGATTAGCGAGTAGGCCCATAACCCATTTCGGGATTAGGGTTATGGGAGGGCTGAAATGAGATGGAGAATCATTCCATTTCAGTTTTCTAGCCTCCACTTATCACCAAGGATCCCTAAAAATGGCCTCTAACCTCCAAATCACCTCCAAATCATCTTTTGGTCAAGGATTTGGCTTAGCAACCCCTAATCAAGGAAGATCTTCACCAAATCAACATAGGAGCTGCTGTTGGCATTGAGATTCACATCAAATTAGAGAATTATTTCAGGTCTTAGTTTATTTTGTGGCTAAGGTGAGTGATTTGCATAGTTTTACACTAATTATGGCTAATTAGGGGTGATTAGTGCTAATTAGCGAATTTAAGCATGATAAAATTCGGGAAAAATGTTCTTAAATTCCTAAATGATGTTTTAGACCTCTGATATGAATTTGGGTTAATTTGGTTAAGTTTTGCTAATCCTATCATTAGTTTCACCTAAACATGCTTAAGGGGAAATATGAGGTTTTGGGTATGTTTGATCCATTTTAACCTATGATATTGATGTGAATGATGTTTGTGGTTGATTATGCATGTTGCTATGACTGTATGAAATGCTTTGTGATTGATTCCAATAGTTAGAATGGTCGAAAACGTCATCGAATGGCGTAAACACTTGCTGGAATAGTTTCAGAAAACAGTGCAGGGTTCGGATCGGATCGGATAAGGGGGCTCGGATCGGATATGTTGAACTGAGCAAAGAATCTGATCGGATCGGAACCCAACACTTGTGAAAAGTGGCAAAAAGGAAGGCCACGCTAGCTGAACTGGGATCGGATCGGATAGAGGAAAACGGATCAGATCGAGAAGGACGGATCGGATCGAGGAGGACAGATCGGATCGGAAGCACGAAGACGAATCAGAGCAGGAGCACGGAAGCAGATCGGATAGGAGCATATGAAGGGAGCATGAAGACGGATCGAAAACGCGAACCAAGAAGGGACACCCGACCTGACCCGAAGGGAAGCACCCGACCCGAACCGAAGAGAAGCATCTGACTCGAACACAGAGGAGTACCCGACCCGAACCGCACCAGAAGGAGACCCGACCCGAACGGATGAAGGATACCGACCCGAACCGATAACTTGAGGAGGAACCCGACCCGACCCAGTATTGACTAATAACCCGAGATGCAAAGGTAGTCCAATAGGGGAAGTTAGAGCTCAGGATCCCGGAACCAGTGGGGAACCAATGAGTTCACTTCATGAGTTGGGCTTTGCTGCGGGACGTGTGCTAAGGAGTTGTCGACGTTCATAACTTCGATTCACCACTTAAAAGGAATGATGGGCTACTTATCAGTGCAGTAGGGTCATTATGACCTGAGGGGCAAAGTGATGGTAGCAAGACTACGTTATCAGTGCAGTAGGGTCATTACGACCCGAGGGGCAAGGTGATGCGTAGTAAGACTATGAGCCAGTGCAGTGGGGTTCTTGTGACTCCATGGGGGCAGAGTGGACATAGTAAGGATTGGTAAGGCTATGAGCCAGTGCAGTGGGGTTCTTGCGACTCCATGGGGCAAAGTGGACATAGCGAAGGATTTGTGGCTACGTTATCAGTGCAGTGAAGCCATTTATGACTTCATGGGGCAAAGTGATCGTAGCAAGGAATGTTGGGTGATCGAAGTGGTGAATATCGTATGCTTTACGCATTGAGTGAGAGATGTGAGGATGGATGCTATGCTTGATTGTTTGCCATCATTATGACATGCACACCTCCCCCACCTCCGTATCTTTACACTGTTTGATATGATACCTTAGAGTGTTGTACAGTATGTAGTGCTAACTCTTTGGTTGCAGGTCCAGGTTCAGGTATGTTTTAGTCTACCTGTTATTGTTCACTTTAGATGCTTATCGCTCATACCAGGCTTTATGTCTGACCCAGAGTTTTATGTCTCCTCTTATTACTCTGGGTGCTCACACGAGCAGACTAGAGACAGGTTAGCTGGTGATGCGCGAGTAGCTGATTCGGAGGCGGGCAGGAGGCTTCCACGTATGATATATATATACACATTCTCCCTGTGTCGTTGGTGGTCGCTACTTGGGCATTAGTAGTGTACCTCCTTTATCTTACTTTTGCTTTGAGACAGTTTGAAAGTTGTAATAAGCTGTATTCTGAATTTCCGCTGCTATGATGTTTAGTTCTGATTTTCAGCTTATGCACTGTCTCTCCTGTTTTATGTCAGGTATGTTGTTATTATATTTTATTCTATACGCTGTGAGACATTCTATAGGTTCTTTGTATGTTCATTTCCTTCTTCCTTTTTCCTTCTGGCGACCCGTTCCGTGCTAACTGGACATGTGTACAACGCACTTTTAGAGTAAATGTCGGTTGGTGCGGGGCGGGCCGTCACACCTATCGTCAGAAGTATGCCATGTAATGTAGTTCAAAATTAATTGTTAGTATCCTATGGCGATATTTATTATTTCACACAGAACAACCAGCACTCCGCATCCAATGGCATTCACAGGTGTTGATATAATAATATTTCGCATCCAACTCATTAAGGTTTACCTATTTGTCGGGCACACAAATAAAATCCTTACTCAACAGCTATCCAATTACATGTTCAAACATATATAATGCACATGTCTATATTTCTATCTATTTTCTAATCAGTTCAGTGTGTGATATAATCGAATAAATTCTACCATTCATTCTATTATTGATTAAATTAACTATCGTTTTAATAATTTTAATTAATCAAATCTACTATCACACAACACAAACAACAATCAAACTGTTTTTAACTTTTCAAAAATTACTAACAATTTCTGTACTCTTTTACTTTTCAAATATATATCTTTTATATATTCAAAAATCATATTTCTAAAACCATCCTATATATATAATCACAAATACGTTGTTTTAAAACATATAACTCTCAATTCGTTCTGAGGCACTTCTGACCTCATCTCTAACGAGTTGTTCTGATTCTGCTTTACTTATACTAGGATATTACTGATCCTATCTATATAGAGTTACCCGTCCTAGAACACTACTGGTTCTATTTCTGATGAGTTCATTAATATGTTATATTCCAGAACTAAGCTTAACCAAAGCTCTGATACCAAATGAGACGATCCCAAACCCCGTTCTGACGGTGGCAAGGGTAATCCTTGGAATATAACACATAAACATATACATAGCAGGACAGAATTAAATAAATACACCAGATAATTAACAATAGAATATACTGGATAAATGTAATCATCAGAGTTACACAGTATACAGGATCATACTTAGTACAAATACAGCTCAGCTATACATAAATGTCTACAGCGGAAAACAAACAAAATATGTACAATAGGAGCTGAACAACATAAAATAGATAAATGACAGAATCCATCTTCAGCTCCAGCTATCCAGAGAAAGCCAGCTAAAACCTGAATACAAGGCTGCCTGTGTAGAAAAAGGGGCACCCGAGTTTGAAAGTGAAACAAACTACGAGTCAGTCATGGGACTGGTATGAGAAATCTACTCAACACATTTATAATATGGCTAATCACAGGACCACGCCACTTTCGTGGAACGGGTTTACTCCATTGGATTACCAATGCTTTTAAAACAAATCATTCTTTTAAACATCGCAATGCTTTTTTATAAAAATGAAGCCATTATAAGACTCAGTTCCCATCACACAATGCAACGCAAACCAAAGAAGAGAGTTTTTACATTATAATAGCTAAAATATGCTTGATATGAATAAAACAAAAGCATTTGATATTATTACTAGGGTTTACATGTTTCAAAAACAATTTCAAATCATAACTATCAATCATAGACGGCATGGGTACCATATATCATGTCGCCATATATATATACAATCAAAACCCCACGATGTCGTATTTGGAAATCGGATTTCCGTCGTGAACCAAGGCAAAAGATAGTCCTTACCGACTTCGAGACGCTCTTGCCCGCCCCTCAGGCAAGTACTCAGTCAAGCCTTTGGATCGTCAGGGCCAGTACACCGATGTGGATTAAAATTCCTGAAAACTGCGTTTCCCCGCCCAATGGGGCGTAAGTAAGCCAACGAATGGGACCGATATATCCGAGGCGCCTCGCAATCCATCATCCACATAAGTAAAATGTCAGGCCGTGTAAAAACACCGACACAACTCCTAGCTAGAAGGAAACGCATGCCCTCCCTGAGGTCCTTTTTCCCGTTTCTGGTTCATACCGGGGTGCGAGGCTCGCGAATTCACGTTATACACAAAGCTACGCCACACAGGCGGTGCTTTGATCATCAATCACAAGACTTTGCTTTTCAACAGAAGCCCTGATCACTGCATCTTAGCATGCCACACCGGCAATTCACACCATGCAACTGATGGTTATCAATCGCACAGAATGAATTCCGGTGTCTGACACATAATCCATTTGCAAGTCCGTTCTGGGTCTAAACGAAACCGGAGGCACTAAATACCTCGCATATTCATCGATCCCCACGTACGTCTGGACGATCACCACTCATTATCCATATTTCGGGATGCCTCCCAATCAGGACCTCAGTGACCATCCAAACGAGGTGAAGATCGGTCTTCAACCCCCGTCTTCATCTTTGACTTCTTATCGTCGATTTAGTTATTCAAAATGGGATAAACCCGGTCTTTCTGAGCAACTTGCGTATACAATAAACAAGTGCGACACTAACATACGTACGCATCATTTCAATTCATTAGTCACTAACCGTCAATCAGTAAGAGAACGATTTCCCAAATATTAACCCTGAAGGCCGAAACCAACATCAGATCAACACCCAGGAAACCATTCGACTTAGCCAACCTTCAGTCAGTTTCTAAATTTCACATCTATATCGTTTATAATATTTTATAACGATTTATCGCTATTTTTATTTATTTTAAAATAGCCAATTTATTCAAAACGACGCTTCGGGCCATAATGCGGCCGTGGCGCTGTTTTTCTTCAGATTTGATTTACACATATCTGAAAATCTAACCGTTGGATCTTCACAAAATTTACATCATTAGAAAGATCTTATCAAAACGAATCCAACGGTTACAGTTTCGGGAAATTCGGACGGTTGGATCTCCCGGTATAATCGTTTGAAGTTTCGATTTCAAAATACGAACTGCAGCGTCGTTATTCGATTAAATATAATTATATATATATATATATATATAAATATATATATATAATCGAATATGGCGCTGTTTTTCTTCAAATTTGAATTAAACATTCCAGACAATCCAACCGTTGGATTTTAACAAAGTTGGTGCCGTTGGAAAGATATTTCCAAAGCGAACCCAACGGTTGCGATTTCAGGAAAATCCGATGGTCGGATCCACTATTATAATCGTTTGAAATCACGGTTTCAAAATATGAACTGCAGCTTCGTTATTCGATATATTTTAATTCTATTTATATACATATATATATATATATATCGATTCTTCGATTTCAAAGCTATATTCTTTTCATACATTTTGATAAAAATGATATTTTCATCTAACTGTCTTCTATTTCAACACTTCGCTATATTTAACAATTCATGTATATAATAAAAATGTGATTTTTATTGCAAAACAATTCTTTTCAAAACACTATTATTTTATATAGTTCATATAGGTAATAAAAATAGAATTTTTATTATAAAACAATTTCTTTCAAAACAAGATTATTTTATATAGTTCATATAGATGATAAAAATGTGATTTTTATATTTAAAACACGAATACAATTCAACACATGAATTTCTATCCAACGAATGAATATCGATTCAACACATGAAGCTTTTCTATAGTTTATATATATAGATAAAAATGTGATTTTTATATTTAAGACACGAATACCATTCAACACATGAATTTCAATTCAACAAATGAATATCGATTCAACACATGAAGGTTTTCTATAGTTTATATATATAGATAAAAATGTGATTTTTATATTTAAAACACGAATACCATTCAACACATGAATTTCAATTCAACGAATGAATATCGATTCAACACATGAAGGTTTTCTATAGTTTATATATATAGATAAAAATGTGATTTTTATATTTAAGACACGAATACCATTAAACACATGAATTTCAATTCGACGAATGAATATCGATTCAACACATGAAGGCTTTCTATTCAACGAATAGATATAGTTTCAACAAATGAAAATAATTCAAACACATGAAAATTATTCAAAATTTCGGCAGCATAACGGCAGGGTAGTTAAAACCGGGACCGTCCCTAATATGGCTCCTCGCTCTACCTTAAAACCTCGCGGTTTTTGACAATGGGGAATCATGCATCTAGTTCGCACGCAGGCGGCGTGTATATATTTATTTCATTTCCACAAACTAATCCTATGTGGTTTCAACCAAATATTTCTCAACCACAAACGGGTATTTTTCAACCACAATCAATCAATATCAACCAGAAACAATTCCAATCAACCATTCGCTATCAATCAATTTTCACACAAATCACAACCAATAAATATCGTCCACGGTTTGTAGACGAGGGGCGTATATATATATATATATATATATATATATATATATATATATATATATAGCATTTCACTTCTATTTCAACACATATATAATTTTTACAACGCATATACAACTTATACATCAAACGTACAACTTATACAACGCTTATATAAGAGGTGTACAACGCTTATATAATTCATACATCGACTATATAATTTATACATCGTCGTTTTCCATATCGTTTATAAATTAGAAATCTCACATTGGGTTCCACTCCACCAAAAATAGCAGAAGGCTCAGAAAAATATGCGGTCCCTTCTAAAATACAGAAGACGTCCTCATGGTCCCGGTGTCTCTTGTTTCACTGGATTTCAATCAAAAACGAAAAAGATATGATTTTTACTGTGGAACCATTTTCTTATAGCGCTTCTAAAGTGTTATTATTCATTTAAAATAAAAATGTCATACCTTTCAGAACTTCGTTCAAACTAGGGTTTCCGATTTACTCTCGATCCTTGAAGTTGCAACTCGAACGGACCATACAACGTTGAAGGAGAAGGAGAGGGCTTCGCGGCATTGGGGGTGGGGTCCCCTGCAATGGCGCGAATCGACCTGGGCGGAGCTCCGAAGTGTCGGATCTGGAGGGCTTCGTTCTCGATGATGGCTCGTCGTTGGAGGGCGAGGTTGGTTCTGATTTGAAGAGGGGAGGTAGCACTCCAAAAAGTTGAATGGAGAGGAGGGCTAAGGATGAACGTGGTGGCCAAAAAGTGGAAGGGAAGGGGGGATCGCAAGCCGCCATTGGTCGGGGGGGGGGGGTTTCAGAAAGAAAACGGGGAGAGAGAATATGAGGAGCCAATGGGATTTTTTTTATATATTTTTTTCCAAAAATACCCCTTGTCACTCACGAACTCCAATCCAAACCCAACGACTGCCGTCCCTAGCTAAATACCCCCATTCCAAACACAATGGGATATGTTTCGAAGGCAAATACGATTGTTTGAGTCAGTTTTCCTTCAAATTAAAATATAAAACATTTAATATTCGATTTGAACGTACATTT
Organism: Allium sativum; assembly: GCA_030737875.1. NCBI lineage: Eukaryota > Viridiplantae > Streptophyta > Magnoliopsida > Asparagales > Amaryllidaceae > Allium > Allium sativum. The sequence goes on along the minus strand of CM060924.1, from coordinate 776,226,149 downwards.
CAATTTGCCAGGGCCACAAACTGATTCGAAAAATTCCAGAAAAATAAATCTAGCTATGTTTTGACGATACGGTCCCAACAAAACTAGTTTCGTCGAATTCTGAGACCGTTTGCAAAAAGGCCCATTTCTGGTCGATCCAATTTAACTGTAATTGACCAAAACACGTTTTCATTTGCCACGCTCACATACTAGCTTCAAAAATTATGAAATTTGAAACCTAGCAATAACTTCACATCCCGGATCCAACAAAAGTGGTTTCGTCGAATTCCGAGGTCGTTTGCAAAATGGTCATTTTCACGGGCTATATAAATTCCATGGCGACCTTTCTGAAAATTCATTTGGCCATAACTTTTGCTTTCCGCTATGAAACTTCGGTTTTTCAGATTCGTTAGAAAGGTGTTCACTAACAAATTTAAATATTTTTGGTTTCAATCAAATCCGTTTTGTTTTTCACCCGGTATAGTCCGACAAAGTTTGAATTCAATTTTTGAAACTACCGCGCCATTTCAGGCCTTGTTTAAAATTAGAATTAATTATATTCATTTTCAAACGTCGATTCAAACTCACTTTTCATCGCTATTATTTAAAATATTTATTTTAAATATTTAAAATCCATTATTTTAGCCAATTTAAAATTTTTAAATTGGTTCAGATTTTCTAGGTCGTTACAGTGTTGAATTGAAAATAAATTCATGTGTTGAATTGAAAATAAATTCATGTGTTGAATAGAAAATAAATTCATTTGTTGAATTGAAAATAAATTCATGTGTTGAATAGAAAATAAATTCATGTGTTGAATAGACTAAACATTCATGTGTCGAATAAAAGCCGTATTGATTAGATTGACGCCATTTTGACGTGAACGATATTTATATCAATTTTATTCATTTTAATAATGAATATAGAAAAGAAAGTGATTTCAAAATTTATAGTTTTGGAAATATTATCATTTGTATATCGATGATGTGGAATATTCAATTTTGACAAGAAATTGAATATGAAGTTGAAATCGTTTTGAAAACGAATGTAAAACGATTTATAAAATACATTTTAAAAGAAAATCGACGAAATATATTATATATATATATAATGGCCTGAATAGAACGCGACGCACTGCGGCAGTTCGCGAATTTCGACCATTAACTTCGAACGGACATTACGGGAGATCCGACCGTCGGATTCTCCTGAATCTAGGATCGTTGGGTTCGTATCAAAAAAGGCTTTCTAATGAATATGAGAAATTTGAAATCTAACAGCTGGATTTGGAATTATGTCCAAATCAAATTTGAAAAGGTCGTTGTAAGTGCAGTTCGATGGCCGTTGATGGAAATCGACTGTACGTGCCTTGATAAAATTATTAAAAATATCAATAATTTGTGTAAAATCATAATAAATGATTTGGAAAGAATTGGGCTGAAAAATCCCATATTTGAAAAGATAAAAATAGTTTTTTATCGAAATGAACTAGTTATTAACTAGAATAATAATTTATTTATTTTTAAATAAATAAATTGGATTTGAAATGGTTTTAAAAATAACCATAATTTCCAATACATGAATTGGAATGGATTTAAATCGAAATTATCTTCAGAATATTTCGATGTTGGATTTCGTGATTATACAGATATGGTTGTGGAAATTTGAAAGATATATTAATATCGTTATTTCCAATACGGTATTTGTTGGTTTCAGAATTTGATGTTGAATATAAGTGATACTATTTTCTATTCAGAGCCTTGTGTTTAATATCAAATTGGATTTGGGGTTTGTTGTGAACTGTGTTTAAATGACATTAGTTCTTTAACCCGCGTAAAAGCAGGATTAATTTCCAAAAAGTAGAACAATCAATATGAAATGATTTTAGAGATGAAACCAATTGGGTTTTGAATAAATCTTTAATTAGATTTGGATGAATGAATGGTGATTAAATTTACCAAAACACGTGATGTGATTAAACCAAATTTACTTAATTGTTGATATTGATTATGGTTGATAGATTGTTTGGATGGTGCTCGACCAGTTTATGAGAAGAATATGCCTTTACATTTAGCATTGGGTTGGGTAAAGATATCTGTGTGCTAACACCTTGTGAAACACTTCACGATTTGATGATAAGGTGTTTAGCGATGTTGTGTTCATTTCAAATTTAATGAATGATTGTGAAATGATATATTTTTCTTAAGTGAAAAGAAATGTATTTCCGATTTTGGATAGGGAATGTATTATAAAAATGTTTTATAAAACAGAAAGGATTTCGACGCCTAAACCCGATATTATCGAAGAGATTTTGAAACGTATTATGTGTTACGTTGTGGTTCACCACACATTTGATTAGTTGCTATTATTGATGTATCTGTTTGGTGGCGGAGAATTTATTCTCCTGCTTAACACCCTTCTTTGAGACGTACGAGCTTAAAGGTTATGTGATTAATAGTGACTGATCATATATGTGAAGTACTATATTTTGAAAGTATTTGTGATTATTATGTTGTGAAATGATTTTCCATACTTTGGGATATGAAATGATTTGGTATGTGGCTAGAGATTCATGTGAGCCGGACGACTAAAAGTATGGGTGAGATGGGCGGTGTATGCTTCCATGTGTGGGAGGTGCATCATCGGTGTAGTCTGCTCCTTTGTGGGGTAGGTGCACATTTATATATCGAGTTGCTAGGTGCGTACCCTTTGCCTTGTCTAAGGGGAGCCCGATATTTTGTTGCATACTTGTTGTATGCATTGTTATGATTTGGAATTCACATTTCCAAACGATTTGATTTGAGATCCTAAAGTGAAATCTACAATGTTATAGAAAGTTAGATATGTATTTCAAATGATTTGAAATAGAAATCGGGAAATAAAGTCCAAAGGAATAATTTCTGTAAATTGAATTGGATTTAGAAAATCTACGTGCGGTGATTAATCTAAATGGGTAGATTGGGATATTGCATGTTGATTGATGCATAGTAGATCCATATATCTATATTGATTGTTGTTTATACACTGGCATTCATGGGGGTAAACCCTTTCTGCATTAGCGGCGTGGTCCCGTGATATGCCATATGATTTACATAAGGTTATAACTGTTTAGAGTTTCTCACACCAGTCCCATGACTGACCTGTAGTTTGCTTTTCCCTTGCAAACTCGGGTGCCCCTATTTTCTACACAGGCAGTCGAGTAGTTTATGTTGCAGATATATGAGCAGGATTCTGGATTGAAGCTTAAAGCTGTGTCCAGAGCATTAATAGTCTTCTGCTGTGTTATTAATTTTTTTCCGCTGTGCATTGTATTACATTTATTGTAAAATCATCTTCCGTTGTATTGATTATATTTCGATATACTCTGATATTATGTACTCTGATGTAACATTATTATAATGTTTATAGAAGTCTTCTATTATTTGTTTTGATGTGTTGTATGCCCAAAGTTAGCGTATGCAGGATTCAAACGGTCTTGGTCGGTTTATCGATCGATTAGGTCCGAGCGAAATCCGTATCATTATAGGTTGGATGTTATTGATCACTGTGTTTGGTATTTTAAATACCGTGGAGGTGCATCATCAGTGTAGTCTGCTCCTTTGTGGGGTAGGTGCACATTTATATATCGAGTTGCTAGGTGTGTACCCTTTGCCTTGTCTAAGGGGAGCCCGATATTTTGTTGCATACTTGTTGTATGCATTGTTATGATTTGGAATTCACATTTCCAAACGATTTGATTTGAGATCCTAAAGTGAAATCTACAATGTTATAGAAAGTTAGATATGTATTTCAAATGATTTGAAAAAGAAATCGGGAAATAAAGTCCAAAGGAATAATTTCTGTAAATTGAATTGGATTTAGAAAATCTACGTGCGGTGATTAATCTAAATGGGTAGATTGGGATATTGCATGTTGATTGATGCACAGTAGATCCATATATCTATATTGATTGTTGTTTATACACTGGCATTCATGGGAGTAAACCCGTTCCGCATTAGCGGCGTGGTCCCGTGATATGCCATATGATTTACATAAGGTTATAACTGTTTAGAGTTTCTCACACCAGTCCCATGACTGACCTGTAGTTTGCTTTTCCCTTGCAAACTCGGGTGCCCCTATTTTCTACACGGGCAGTCGAGTAGTTTATGTTGCATATATATGAGCAGGATTCTGAATTGAAGCTTAAAGCTGTGTCCAGAGCATTGATAGTCTTCTGCTGTGTTATTAATTTTTTTCCGCTGTGCATTGTATTACATTTATTTTAAAATCATCTTCCGTTGTATTGATTATATTTCGATATACTCTGATATTATGTACTCTGATGTAACATTATTATAATGTTTATAGAAGTCTTCTATTATTTGTTTTGATGTGTTGTATGCCCAGAGTTAGCGTATGCAGGAATCAAACGGTCTTGGTCGGTTTATCGATCGATTAAGTCTGAGCGAAATCCATATCGTTATAGGTTGGATGTTATTGATCACTGTGTTTGGTATTTTAAATACCGTGGAAAATACTGGAATGTTGTAAAGGAGATTTTCAAATGTTATGTTGAAAAGAAATATTTATAAAATCAAAAGATTTTACAAAAAGAAATATTTACTTGCTAAATAAATATTTGGGAAAAGGATTTTGTTAAAGGAAATATATTTGTAAAACAAATATAAAGGATTTTTTTTAAAACAAATAGAAGGGAAACATATTTGTAAATTAAATATAAAAAGGAAATAATTGTAAAACATTTACAAATAGAAATAAAAAGAAAATATTTGTAGAACATGTACAAATAGAAATTAAAAGAGATATTTATTTGTTAAAATAAATAGAAATCAAAGGAGATATTTATTTGTTAAAATAAATAGAAATCAAAGGAGATATTTATTTGTTTAAAATAAATATAGTATAAAGGAGATATTTGTTTGTTAAAATAAATAGGTTATAAAGGAGATATTTACTTGTTAGAATAAATATAATTAAAAGAGTTAATCGAATATATTATTCGAATAAAGTTAAAAGAGTTAATCAGGTAGAGTTAATCAGTTAGAGTAAACCAGATAGAGTTAAATAGAGTTAAATAAGATAATCGAACATTAGTTATTCGAATAGAGTTAAATAGAGTTAAAAGGAGTTATCGAATATTAGTTATTCGAAGGAAAGGAAGATATCGAATATAGTTTATTCGAAAGAAGATATCGAATATAGTTTATTGGAAAGAAGATATCAAATATTAGTTATTCAAAGAAAGGAGTTATTCGAATATAGTTTATTCGTAAGGAGTTAATCAAACAGGAGTTAAATCGAAAAAAATTAATCGAATAGAGTTAATCGATTAAAGTGAATGCAATAGAGTTAATTGATAGAGTAATTAAATAGAGTTAATCAAATAAAGTTAATTGAATTGAGTTAATTGAATATAGTTTATTCGAAGAATAGAATAAATCGAATATAGTTTATTTGAAGGATAGAGTTATCGAATAAACATTTATTTGAAAGAGAAGTTACATAAGGAAGTTTTAAAGGGTTAAAAGATGAACTTACCCTATTTCGAGATTTGAAATGTTGTCCAGTTAAGGTGTGAGAGGTAGTTATACCCCAACTTGATTGACTTCGTTTTTAATTTAGAAATGGTTAAGGTTCGAGATTGAAAGTGGTTAAGTGTTTTAGTACATAAGTATAGTGGTCTGAGTTGTCGTCGCGACGTTAATTTAAACATCTGTTTAATTCCAAGTAAAGAAGATTTGGAAATGTTTTCAAAATAGAATCAGAAACAGAATCAAATATTGAAATTGGAAATATGAATTAGAAAAGGAAGTGTTCATGTATAAGGAGTTAAGAGATGGCGTTAAGCTAAATTAGAATTTGACTGGAGACTTGTTAAGTTGAATGGTTTCCTAAGTGTCTATCTGATGTTGGTTTCGACCTTCGGGATTGGTACTTAGAGAATTGTTCTTATACTAGTTTACAATCAGAGACTGATAGTTGTAGAAGAATAGTGATACGTAAATAAGTTATGGAAATGTTTTCCAGCGTTAACTTACATTTTCTAAACATAGAAAATAAGGAATATATGAATATATATATATATATGTATGATTGATGATTGATTGGATAGAATTTCCATTTGGAAATAATATCGTTGTTTGCACAAATATTTTTCTTTAATAGTTAACTCACCGACTATCAAAGTTTTTGATCATTTTAACATTGTTAATGTGGAGAGACCAGTTGGATTATTATCCAAAGAACCACTCTGTATTGGCATAAGCGTTGCGAATCATATATGCCAAAGATAATTGAAGACAAAGTAAAGTGCAAGGGCTATTGTATAAGTCTTAGATAACAGTGCCTAAGATGAATGTCTTGAATAGTGCCTTCGGTTCATCCTGTTCCAGTATGACTTGTATGGATGAATGTCTGACAGAGTATTTCCAGAAAGGTCATGTACATTGATTTCTTCAACCGTACCAAGAGTGTAAGCGGAGAAGGAAACTTCTTTAGCTAACACGTAATGTACTGTTGTAGACATCAATTAGTGATTTTCGATGGATCTGACAATGTGGCATTCGAAGTGAAACTGATGAGATGATAAAGCGTAACCTCAAGCCTCATCAACCGGTAAATGACAGAAATCGGGCAGGCAGCATGGCTAAGTCGGTCGCACCGAAGTAGGGTGTATAATCACATGATCTAGAGTTTCATTTACTTCTAAAAATCTATTGTTGATGTTGTCCCATTCGGGAAACGGTTGCTGATCCCAACCGTTGGTGATATACATTTGATACACTCAAGCGAAATGAGTGGTCGGTCATGTGTGGCTGGGTTGCAAGATGTTCTTGTTGAACCCAGTGTATTCATTTCTAGAGGTACATTAACGAAAGGTGGTGCCATACCTTGTCATAGTTGGAAATCCATTACCCAATACGTGCTTGCGGTTCTGATTGTATACTATATATGTAGAACGTGAGATGAAAGCGATTCTGCTAGATGATTATTATATTGTGGTTGATAGACATTATTATAATATCAAAGGTTTTTGATATAAAGATATTTTGGATTCTCATAAGGAAAAAACCCGTTCCGTTATACGGTGTGGTCTTATGAGACATCATTTACTTGTTCAGACTATTCAAACTGTTTTACTCATACCAGTCCCATGACTGACCCAGAGTTTATTTTGTTTTGTTTTCCCTAAACTCTTGGGTGCCCAATTTTGTACGGGCAGTCAAGTAGTCGGGATTTACAGATACTTGAAGAGCTGGAGCAGAAGGCTTCAGGATCATATAGCTATAGTGTATTTCCGCTGTGTTGTAAGTGCTGTACTTTGAAATGATATGTATATTCAAATACAGATTTATATTTCAAAGATATGTTATCTATTATATGTTATTCGTTCCACTGTGAGGTTCTATTACTCTGATGATGATGTTCTTCTTCTTCTTCTATTCTATAAGTTCTATCTTATCTATTCTCACCCTCTAATTTCTTTCGTTAACCATCTGGTATTTTTCGACTCTTGATGTTCAATATGTGTTGTATATCGGATAACCAAAGTCGACAAAATCCGGGTCGTTACATGTGCTATTTTGATGTAAAGCATATTTGAAGTGATCTAATTTTAAATTACAGTTAAGAAGCTTAAAGCTTATATTACCATGGGCCTAATGTGTAGAAAACGGGGCATTCTAATTTGTTGAAGGGACGAGTTACAAAACACTAACTTTATAAATAAGGAGTTATGGTCCCCAAATTACACAAGCCTTTACCAACTCTCTAACCCTCTTCTATGGGGAGCTAATTTTAGATCTAGTGTTTCAGTCAGTTTGGAGGACCGAATAAAAATTATCTTCCTGACAATAATCAAACATGGATTCAGGTACTGCAATAATTAACTACGAATTTAAGTACGCTTCCATTAGTTGTCAATTATATTTATATGGGTTTCATATTTAGTGTAAAACCTTTTGATTTTAAAGAACATTATAATGATAAACTAAAGAATACTTTATTAAATATTGGGAATTAAGTAAAACGGACTACGCCATTGCGTTTGTCTCAGAATTTTGCTTAAGATAGACTTCGATCGTATGAAGAAGTTATTAAGCCTAGAAGATTGTATATGCACAAGATAATTATGTATATACAAATCAACCTAGAAATTCAAAATAATTCAAATTAGCGAAGCGGGAAGACCAGAAGCGGAACCGACCCGTTCTAGGGGTCGACCCAGGGTGTATGGGGTCGACCTATGTGTCGACCTCGGGGTCGACACAGTAAAGAGGGGTCCACCCCTATACAGATATGTGCAGAATTCATTTTCTGAACGTGGACTTGTTTTATGGCTTGGTTCGTTTGATTTTAGGGTATAAATAAGACCCTATTTCTGATGTTTTTACATACCAAGAACAATGGAGACAATGAGACGCTGCTCCAACTTATATTGAGTTAGCCTATTTCCTTCAGCAACAGCCTATACGAATACAAGAATTTCTCCTACAGCTTCAGCCTATTGTTCTCCGTTCTTTAGATCCAATCCCTGTGAGCTCATGTTATTTTTACATATAAACATTAAATAACTAATCTTGACATGTTTATAAGTTTGGATCTAAGCCTATTCCTGCTAATAACTTGAATCGCGACCGATCTACCATTACTTGTACACTGAACTATTGTTCTCATATGCCCAATTCTGCCATCATATGCCTATTTTGTTATTATGGCCAATTTTATCATCATATGCCTGATTTCTTATTATGCCTATTCTTGTTCTCTTCTCTCCCTCTTTCCCACTTTATTTTTATAGCCAGACTACCTTCGAGCCTAGGCTTATTGCTGAAATATGCGAACGCATGAAATTAGTGATCGTTGGGAATGATAAATCGGGTCATAACTTGTATTGTAAAACATGATTGGGAATTGGGGGTATAATCTATACATTGATCTAAAACTTTGAATTGGGCATAACTTGTATTTTGAATCATGACTGGGTTTTTTGGGGGCAAACCTATACTACAATTTGACTAAAACTTAGGGCAAATGTTATATTGCGAATTATGACCTTAATTTGGGGTATATAAATCAGTAGGCTTAAGATTTAGCAGAATATGATAATAAAATTGTAAGTAACCTGCTATAACTTGCGGAGATATTTTAATGAAAAATCTATTGAAATCTATTGAAACTGAATACTACAATTGAAAAACCCACGATGAACATGAACAATTGTTTAATAACGAATAAGCCTAGATTTACAGTAATTAGAAACTATAACCGCACTTAGTCACGAGGTTAGACTACACTTGTGGTAGAAGTTTGCCCGGAACTACCCGGCAAATCCAGCGTCCACAGGTGGTTAATCTAATGTGAGGGGTAGAGTGCGTAAATGTACACGTAATAGTGCTAAGACATGAGTTTAAGTCTGACTTATGGTAGAAGTCTGCCCGAAACCACCCGATATATCCAACATCCACAAGTGGTCAACTTAATGTGAGAGGTCTGGTGGATTAACATATGTGAACGGGGAATGATAATAACCTATTATAATTAATTACATTAATGAGAATGTTATATAATATGTAGGCTTGTCCTAGGGACACGTGGAAATTATAACATAAGTTATAATAAAAGGAAAGGATACTTATTAGTAAACCTTAGTCAAGAGAACTAAGTTAATAAGTAAGCAATGACAAGTTGTAGTGACATGTTAAGCATAAAACAGGTGAATTGAGATGAAGTATACTTAATTACATATTAAGTAAAACATGTTATTGTAACTATGGAATCAGACGATGAATAATATAAAGGGGTTGTAGATTACTTTCGTCAATTACAATCTAGGGATAATAGATTGTAGATTATAGATTTTGGATTACAATTTAGAGAATAACATGTTATAGGCTTATTAATAAACTTAAATGGATTAAGTTATACATATAAGATTAATAATCAAGAGGAACTTGGAAAAGAAGTCAATGTGAATAGGAATGGCTTGTTAACCTGAAATACTTAACCGGTTTAAATCTGTGGGGGTTACATGAACCTATTGAATTGAGTAGGGGGTAAGTAAACTTGCTTGAATCAGTAGGGGTTAAGTTAATCTTGTTAAATTTGTAGGGACGGTTTATATATAAACCCGACAAACTTAACCTGTTTTATATGTGCGGGTTATGCAACCTTGTTAAACTATTAGGCATAACCTATTAAAATCTTAATAGTGGGGATGCAAGCCTATGGGAAGCTTGTATAATCTGTTGTGTGGGACTCGTTTCAGTCAGTAACCCATCTTGGTATCAAACGGGGAATCCCGAACACTAGTTGGGGTTGGGGCACACTTCATGCTTACTGAGATGATTCTAAGAGGTCACTTGTGTGAGGGTGCTGATGGCGCATTCCAACGGGATCACGTGCTTGCATGGGTCTGGTTTTCTTGAGAAAATTAAGAAGGTGTGACGTCAGTAGATATGGTTGTGCATCTTGAAAATAACTGGGTTGCCACTTTAGGAAGTGATGCATCCTACTGTGGGGCCAATAAAGGGTATCTACGGGGTAGGGAGCCGATTGATTAGGGGTAGTAATTAGGGTACATCTAGTCTAGCTTGTTTGGGAGCCTGCTATTATCGTTGGGTGTAACACTTGTCATTCCTGTTGGGCTACCTGTTATTCTTGTTAGGGGTAAAACCCGTCACTAGAAGTACAACTAAAGCTAACATTTTGTTCTTGGTGGGATCATCTTATTCTTGTTATGCTAGTATTGGTGCAGAGAAAAGTATTTAGGAAGCACAATATATTCTGTTTCGTATCCTACTCGATTAATTATACATGCCTTATGATATTGTTATCTCTCTCATCCAGTTTATATACCTGTCACAATGCTTTTACTTATTTATGTGCTAAAAGTAGCAGGACTCACCAGACTTTTTGTCTGAACCATTTTGTTTCCTCTTCTCCCTCATCCGTTTCCACCCCGGGTTTCGTTCTGCATGGAGCTGCTTAGATGTACCGCTTTGATTTCTTGCCTTCTCTGATATGGCTATATCTTTGGGAACTATGTTTTTTATATGTTATTGTACTTTGATGATTTTAGTACAAGACATAAGTTTTAAACTGATGTAATGCGTTTTCTGTATTTCAGAATTATGATGTAACTGGGTTTGGAACCACGATTATTTCTGTTTAATAAAGTTTTAAATTCCACTGTTATTTTATATATGTCTTGTGATGTTTTTGTTTTTGTTTACCTATAATGCTTCATGAAACTTAATGCATTCTGATAAAGAGTGAAGTTAATGGACGTGGGGTGTCACATTTAGATCTAGGGTTTCGTAACTGATTGTTGATAATGTATACTGAAATCCTAACAAGTGTTATCAGAGCCACCCATTACAGATTTTATTGAGGGTTTTTTATTTAGATTTGAAAAAAAATGGTTTTATGATGTAGGAAACCGTAAAGCATTCGATATAGATTCTATGTATTCTATGGGATATAAAAGAAGTTTAAGGAAAAGAAAAATATCAAACAACATGATGATCCATATGTTATATTAATATGTAGTGTCAGAAATAGGGTGCAACTATAAATGTGAATCTTTATTCCGACCGAGGCATCACCTACCATTGCCCTTATGCAATCAAAAGGTGGTATATTGAAATACATGCATATTTAGTATTTTTGGATTTCAGCTAGATACACAATAGTAGTCCCCAAAGATGAGAAAGCTTATTTTAGAAATAAATAAGTGGAAGGCTTTGATCTTTTTTTCAACATTATTTGACTATTTCTTTAACAAAAAAGGTGATATTTAATTGGGTTAATGTACGTTATTTGGCTCTTCATTTGATCAACTACTATATCAATTCGTAAATACTTATCCTTTCTTCTTCAAATATAGTATAAGATATAAGATAAATGAATGGGTTCGATTTACATTTGTCTTTTAAGAAAAAAGTTGGAGAACTTGGTCATTATTTATCCTAGAACCTGTGATTTAGCACACAATCAAGATGAGTTAATTGTCCTTGGAATTGAGACTAGCTGTGATGATACTTCTGCATCAATTGTAATCTTCCCTTTATCTTTTAACTACTTACTAATTTTTCGATTAAGGTTGTGCTCTTGATTTGTTTCAAAACAGTTTTTGATCATGTCGTCCCTTCTGTATTGTTTATAAGTTATAGACTTTGAGTGAATTCTATATCATTTGGAGGATTTGTGGATATGAGTGTTTATTAAGTTAATGTGCGTAGGTCTTTAAGAGAAATGCTTTAATACGTTATTAATACGAACTGAGCTGATAAATACAATGGATTGCTTGACAATTGGGTTGTTTCTAAAATGCATAGCAAATGCAACCACTAAATGAATATATCGTTATATTACACAGGCATTGTATTTCAATTTATGTCAAGTTAAAGGGAATAGGGAAATTCTTAATCATGTTGTATCGTATAAGTAAAATCCAATTGTTAGTAGTTTCTGTATACTTTATAATTGATAAATCATGAAATTCCATATTTGAAAAAAATGACCCATATTGATTTAATTGAGAAGAAATCAGAGAAAGAAAATGAATTGGCGAAAGCCATAACTGAATCCATAGATGTTTACAAAGAGAAAATTAATCTGGTTATGATATGGTTTTGAATTTCAAACCTGATATAGGTTTTACCAATGGTTGCAGCTTTCATAACCTGATCAAGAGAAAAGACAAATCTAAAATATAAAAAATGGATATGATATTTCAAATTGACATAAACCTATATCTAAATTATTTCTCATAGAAGAGATTACTAGTGCTTATTTTATTTAAGGACTATAATCCTGTATGTATAATAATGTGATATTTTCAGTTTGGTCCTTCAAAAACTGAAAATCACTTCGGTTTCGACCTATTCTTTCCATGATAGTTACGTGTTTAAGTCTTATTATTTTATTACTTTAATTGATCACTTTAATTAGGCTTTACACTGAAATAACATAACACGTTTTATTTTACATCTACATGGGTAAATTTTCCAATAATCTCCCCCTGGGCCACATATATATTAACTTTAAAAAATGTGTTTATCTTTAAGAGATCCGAAATTTATTATAACAACCCGGATTTTAGAACCAATTTAAAATTTTATTTTTAATTGGTTTTGATAATTTAAAATGATTTATTTTGAGAATTAACGATTTAAAATATATTTAAATCGAATTAGAACGTTTAAATCTAAAATTTAATTAAAACGAACTCGAAATGGCGCGGTAGTTTGAAAATTTGATTTTAAACTTTGAATGAATATACGAAATTTAATATAAATCGGATTTCAGTAAAACAAGAGACGTTGGAATATTTTGAGCTGTAATTTTCTAACAAATGTAAAAAACTGAGATTTCAATTTATAAATTGTAAGTTATGCTCAGTTTAAAATTTAAATAAGACATTATAGAATTTATATATATATATATTAATTATATATAATGCCCTTAAAAATAGCCATTTTGCAAACGACCTCTGTTTTTGACTAAACCGCTTTCGTTGGATCCGGGATGTCAAATTATTGTCAAGTTTAAAATTTCATAATTTTTGGAACTAATATATGAGCGTAGTAAATTTAAACGTGTTTTCAATTTTAGTTTAAATTTAATCAACCAATAAAAAGGCCATTTTTCAGTCGGTCTCCAAATTAGACAAAATAAATTTTGTTAGGACCCTATCGTCAAAACATAGCCAGATTTCAATATTCGTAATTTTCGGAGTCAGTATATGGCCTTATAAATTAAAATGTATGTTTAAATTCATTATTGATCGATATATTAATTTATATTTTAATTTTTATAAAAACTGTAACACCCCGTAATTCAGTAACATTAAGTTTTGCAAATTAAAGTATAATTAAATTTTAAAATAAGAATCAGGGGAAACGGGTTGTGCCAATGCATTCATCTCGAAATTCTGCTTGGAAACGAGTCCGAGTTTTCAAGAAACACAGTACGTATGGGGAAGATATGACCATCCGAAGTTTCAAAGATTTTCAGAATCGAAAACAACTCGAAATTCGAATTCAAACGCCAGCGCAGACTGGGCGGGAATTTTCCCTCCCAGGACCATGTCGACCTGGGGGGCGGCACTATGGTCAACCTCCCAGGGACCAGGTCGGCCCTATGGTCGACCTGGGGGTCGACCTGGCGACAGAACCCAGTTCTGAGCCTGGGTTCATTCTAATGTATCTGGTCACGTTTTCTGTCTAGATTCATCCGCCTAATCCTATATAAACAGCCTCCTAGCCTCATTCTCTTTACACCATTTCATTCTCTCCTTATACTGCCTCTGGAAAAATTGAAATAAATAAATTGAAATAAAACATGAAGACTATTCTTGAAGACTACAGCTAGGAATTTTGAATTGGAGATTCAAATCAAGTTAGAGCTTCAAGAAGTGAAAGAAAGGCTAATTCAACAGCTTCGAGCAACATCGCGCAAATCATAGCAAATCACCTCAACGTTATCTTATTATCCTTTTCTAAGCCGATCAATGTAAGTCAGTTACTTTTAAGATTTGAACGTCAAGATCTATTTGTGGCATATAGTTAAATGGATATAAGAATATGCTTGATCCTCTCATTCGAATATGCCTTTGGATCCGATTAAGAACTATTGAGATTAATTACCGATGAGACTGTGCCTATGCCTATGACATTGAAACTATTGTTAATAGCCTATGCATATGACTATGAACATGAGACTATGCCTATGCCTATGACTGTGAACATAAGACTATGCCTATGCCTATGACCGTGAACATAAGACTATCGCCTATAACTATGACAAGGACAATTATGGCTAATCACCTATGACTCATGACTATGAGATTACTGCTTATGATTATAAGACTATTGTCTGTGACCATGACTTTGAAATTATTACAGCTAATTGCCTATGACTATTTAGGGTAATTGCCTTGTACTATTTTGGTTAATTATCCATGACTATTGTGTTTAATCGCCCATGATTCATAACTATGAAACCATGACTATGACTATTGTAGTTAATTGCCTAGGACTATATTGTGGTTTATTGCCTGGGACTATTGTGGTTAATTGCCTTCGACCAATATGGTTAGTTGCATATGCCCATAACACTATAGTTACAAATCATGTTGTACACCGAACTGGCATCGTGTTGGACCAAATCACGTATGCCTATTCCCTAAATTATGTTGGACCAAATCACGTATCCATATTCAATGTTATGTATATCAAACTTATTGGAACCATTATCTTTATATTTGGTTCGCTTTCGCATGCCTATTCTTTTATGTCAAATTCTCGTGCTTACCCCTAATCCTTTTGCTAGTTTCATTTCATAAGTACTTAGAAACTTGTGAAATCATGTTATACGTACGACTACGGCGGGGGAATTTGGGCGTAGCTTAATTTATAATTTGGCATAATAAACATGTTGATATAAATCTGAATTGGCTGGAATAGTAAATATTACATGCATATTAGACTTGGGCGTATAATGGTAAATTGTTAATTGGCCGCAAAGTATGTTATTGGCATGTAAGCCAAGTTTTGGGCATAAACTGTAAACTAGAGTTTCAAATCTAGTTTTGCCATGAACTTTAAATGGATCTAAATTGGCAGAAAACTGTGGGTTAGGTTAAATGATAGGTAAATCAAGATTTGGGCCTAGAATACATGTATGTAGTGGGCATGACAAATGAATAGGTTATAGGCCAAATTTGTTTAAAAGAGTTGTTAGCAATTTACATATAAACCTAAAAAGACAAATATGTAAATCTAGGGAAAGACGAATATGCCTAACCCAAGGTTAGATTGAGTTACGGTATAAAACTGCCCGAAACCACCCGACAAATCCAGCAACCATAACAATACCTATCTAATGTAGGTGGTTAGAGCATTAAGCCCAAAAGGACCCAAGGTTAGACTGAGTTGCAGTGTAAATCTGCCTAGAACCAACCGGCACATCCAGTAACCGCAACGATATTTATCTAATGTGAGTGGTTGGTGCTTTAAAGAATAATTTAAAGCTAAGAAACGGTTAAGCTAGAATGGGAGGGTTAAGTCCATAGGAATACTTAGCCAACTTAACATGTTAACAAGAATTGTAGGGGTTAAGTAAAATACACCTAGCCAATTTAACATGTTAACTAGACTAGAAGGTTGAGTTAAGTAAACTTAGAACACTTAGTCATCGTAGTGTGCCAAATGAACAAGGTTAAGTTAAAACATGAAGGGACAATACTTAACCATTAGAACATGTGAACAGATGTCAGGGTTGAGTTAGCTAAGAGAACACTTAACCATTTTAGCATGCTAGTTAAACAGAAGGGGCAAGTTTAACTTAAATTGGATACTCAACCAGTACAAGATGAAGGGGTGGGGTTAAGTAATAAGAAATACTTAACCAATATAACTAGATTTGTGGTAGGGTTAAGTCAACATGAACTACTTATAACACTTAACCAGTTTAACATGACATTTGAATGGATTAAGTTAACTTGAATGGACTAATGACACTTAACCAATCTAACTTGACGAGAAAAAAGAACTAAGTAGTAAACCTTAGTTAAGAGGAATAAGTTGTAAACCTTAGTTAAGAAAATGACGATTCAGGAACTAAGTAGTAAACCTTAGTTAAGGGAACTAAGTAGTAAACCATAGTACAACACGAGAAGGAGCGAACGTCCATCTAATCTTAAAAAAGGCTCCAAACTGGGTTACGAAGCATGTGGCTTCGAAGGGACGTGAGGGTATTCTTGGTATCCCTCTATGAGGCTGCAAATGATCCACTTGGGCCCACAGAGGTTAAGGTCTGCGTTAGAAGAACCAAGGATATGCCTTGGTTGCAATATGAGGAAACCTAAAGACTAGGATGGACCAGCGTGATTCGGCGAGACCAGTAGCCCTGTGATAGCAACTCGTCATCTACCTACCATCTTGAGTCAACCGAGATACGTGAAGTGGAAAGGCGGAGAACTCCAACAGACCATATACTTGCTATCTAGTTTTGGGTACGGATGGCCATAGGTTAGTGGGGGCATAGAGGGCCTGCGTATAGTTCTCATTTTCCAAGGTATGCCTTTCATTAGTTGAGGGAGGGGTCAGATAGGACCATAGCCACTGGAAAAAAGAGACCATAGAATTTGCATCGGCAGATATCTGAAAGCTCCCGACCGAGTTCCGTGTTTCTTGATTTGCCCTGCCACGAGACCCGGGTCGCACATATAGAGGACATGTGCATCTAGATAGCGATAACGATCCACGACACATACGTGGGGGAAGTCTAGGAACATATACCACTCTGGGTAGTGTGTCCTAGATTAGGGGCGTCATTCGATAGGTAGCATAATTCCTAGTTGGACCTAGGTCGCGTAAACCCTAAAATCCGAGAACCGTTCAATAGGTAGCATAAACCCCAGTAGCCCTGGGTAGCCAAAAACCTGGTTGGATCTAGAATGCGGTTGATAAAAAACCCTAGGTTAGACCTAGGTAATAAATGATAGATGTACTCTTAAAAACAACCAAATTGTGGGAATTGGGATCACGTATCTGTTCTTATCAGTTTATACAGATTACTAGTTATGTGGTGCAGGGATATAGAAATTAGAATAACAAGGTAGTGGCGAAGCAGAGAAAGTATAGTAGTGCATCTAGTTTATCTTA
The DNA here is from genome assembly GCA_030737875.1 of Allium sativum. NCBI lineage: Eukaryota > Viridiplantae > Streptophyta > Magnoliopsida > Asparagales > Amaryllidaceae > Allium > Allium sativum. The sequence continues at coordinate 776,208,501 of CM060924.1, read as the reverse complement.
CCTTATCATATCTTGTGCTAACCTTATGATTCCCGTTATTATGGTGTAGTCTTGTATACAGTTAATTCATGCCATGTTGCTTTTTACTTGTTCACATGCTGAAAGTTACTGAACTTACTAGACTTTATGTCCGACTCTATTTTCTTTCGCTTTCTTGTCTTCCGTTTCCCCCCCAGGTTCGCAGGGAGGGAATATTACTACTAAGCCCAATATTCTTTCCAAGCTGAAGATTAGTCGAAGTTTTGCTTGGATTATATTTCCATTGCTATGGCAGGCTCACGCTACATTGGGTAATATAAATATTATTTTATGGTTCTTTATTTTGTAAGACAGATATTCTGGTATTGGAAAATAATTGTTGTACAAACTATTTTATCAATAAAGTAAAGTTTTTATTTACCGCTGCTTTAATTATCTGTCTTGTAATTTAGCTGCATCTTTTACCTTAAATGCTCCACAGAACTTAGTGCATTCCTTTTGTGAGTGACACTAATGGATGTCAGGTGTTACACGTGGCATCAGAGCTGAAGGTTACCGGATCAGATAAAAGATTTGAAAAATTATTTTTAACGGTTTTAAAAGAAGCATTTTTCAAAAGAAAAGTTTTGTTTTAAAGGCATATTCCCCAAAATCCATACGCACTATCTTCTGATCCTCTGTTTGAATTCTTGTCCCCTTCTTTCTTGAGTCTTCGGGGCTCCTGGCTTTCTGGGAGGTAACCTCATCGCGGCACGGTTCCGTAGGCTTGATAAGACTACGATACCTATCGAAGTGAAAAGTAGTTCCTGACTCCTATCTATAGCCATGGTAGTTTCACCTGCAACTATTTTTGTTTCAAGCTTTGGAAGGTTTACCGTGCGATGGAGGCAGCTTTTGAGAAACTTGTCAATATGATACACAGGAATGGTAAAGATGAGGATGAGGGAGTTGGCTAGGGAGATCAACGTAAGAATGAGAAATTCATGGATATAAACTCGGCTCACGAAGAAAGAAGGAGTTATAAAACCTAAGACGAGAGGAAGTTTCTTTTCCATGGTAGGATAGGGCATATAATTATGGACAAGGGCAAGGATGAGGGACATGATTTTCAGAAGGGCAAGTGCATGCTTTCGCCACCAGAATACCTGAGAGAGATATTAAAAGTCTCTGTTGGAAAAGTTTAGCTTTTCATTTTGATCAACCAGTTAGTACTCTTTTGATCTTAGCGCTTCGCATTTGTTCATATCTAGTTCCATGGAAGAGTCTCTACACCTTAGTACTTGCATAGTAGAAGATCCCATTAGTATCTCAAATCCAATGGATGGTTCGGCCCGTTTACCTTTGGTTGGTAAGGATTTGAGAATAATGATATTAAGTGTTGATTTTAAGCGTAATGCTTATGTTTCAGGTTCCATGGGCTATGAGTTTATTCTAGGCATGGGTTGGTTGGCAAGTGACTCTAAATGGAGGGTAGTTTGACTTTTGACTTGCCTTGGGAATACCCTCGAGATTCCGTGTAAAGAATCAGTTAGGCTTAGCTAGCTAGAATCGCTTAATGCATTTATCGACAATTTGAAATCTGTTAGGGTAGTCCATGAGTATGCAGATGTTTTTGATTAGGTTAGAAGTTTACCCCTAAAACGCAGGATAGACTTCCGCATGCATCCAGTTGACTATGAAAAGCAAGCTATTCGATCAATGACAGTTTTGGAAATGGAGGTCAAGAAGCTTCGTGATTATGAAGATTAATTAGATAAGGTACAGAATAGTGAAGCTCAAGAAGGTGCGTCTTATAAGACTGAAGACTAGATACACGCATCATAACCTTTTTCTTAAGGGTACATCCTTGATCTCTTTTTCTAGGAATTTTATGCATACTTTCTAGCTTTTAAGGTATATCCTCTAGGGCGTATCATTGATCCTTAGGTATAAGCCAATGGATGTAAACATGTGTCTGAAACATGTTATGATTGATGGTTGCAAATGGTTGCCCGTGGATGCATATACACACCATAGGCGCTAGAACGACTCAGTCACTTTCATATTGCATTGGCATATATGAATTTTCTTAAAGGATTTAACTGGATATGTTATCATATGGATGTTGCATATGGATGAATGGCTATGCACATATGTAGTATTTACATAACTAGGGATGCTTGCATACATGATTGGACGCCATATGTCATGTTTTTTTTTCCAGTATCGCGGGTGGAATCTCAACATCGCACTAGGGAGGGGGTTCGAACAATGGTTGTGTAACAACCCAGAATTTTGGGGCCAATTTAAAATTTTTATTTTAGAAATTACGTTAGAATTTAGAAAAAGGAAAAAAAAGTTTTAACAATAGAAAATGTCTGTTTGTTTAATATTAAACATTTACATGTTAGAAGTTTGTTATGTATTAACATTTAAATGCAAACATTTATTTCTAAAAATAATACTTAATCATGTAGTGTTAGTTTTAATTTCTAACAATTAGCATTAACCATGCATTCATTATCTTTCCTCCCTTTTGCTTTTTCCTTGTTATTATTTTCTTCACAAACAAATCACCTATATATATATATATATATATATATTTCTCTTCTATTTATTCTTTCCAACCCATTGAATATGTCACTTAAATTTTGATATTTAATGTTATGTGTTTGAAATTTAAAGGGACACAATACTTTCTAACAATCAGCATCAGACAATAAATCATACATTCATTCCTTTCCATTTATTCTCTCTCCCTCTTTGTAATTTACTTTCGAAATTTAAATAAAAATATATATAATTAATAAATAGCGTGGTCCCATCACGCCTAGATCTAATTAAATCCTTAGTAACCTACTATATTGTAATATACGCATTAGGGGAATGAAACTAAAGAAATTTAGAAACAGTATTAATATATATATATATATACTAATGGTATACATTTAAAACATTGCTTATAAAAAAATACTATATATTTAGCAAATGCTACATATATGAATGATAGAATTGAAGTATGATTAATTGGCTACATGTTAAATTTCTAATTAATTAACTACATGCGATATATACTAATGGTATGCATTTAGAACATTGCCATGAAGAGAGTAATTAATTGCCATGAAGAAATTAATAGACTGAATTAAATTGGGGCTTTTTGTTAATTTAAGGAATTAATAATTTAATATTATAAATATATTATAATACACAAACCCTAAGCCTAGTATACAACAGTAGCCGCCACCTTCATGAACCAATGGCCACCACGTTCCGACATTCAAATCCAAAATTCTCCTAATCTACAGCAAATTAAAACACAAATTCCATACAAGGATTGAAGAGATTCATATACTCTTTAATATGGGTGAAAGGGGATTTTGAGTTCAACGAGGAAGGAGCCGTGGGGAGCTCAGACATGGATGGAGGTCATGGTGCAGTTAGATCCGAGGCAAGTGCCTCGTAACTCGCGCGCAGTGGAACCCTGGAAGAGGAGCACGATGGGTTCTGTACATCGCTGAAGGAAGAAGAAAGAAAAAAAAAGAGGCGACCGTGACTTATTCTTTTTAAAACCATTGAAATCAGATGCTATGGAACCGTCTTGGCCTGATCTACGTGACGGAACAAATCAGAGCAGAAACAGAGCGCATTGGAAAATCAGAAAAATCGAAATTCAAACCAATGTGGGATTTCTTAATTTATAATTAAAAATAAATGGTTATGTATTGAATATCATTATTTATTCGCTGCTACGATTTCTATTGCTTGTGGTACGTGATTTGAATTTATTGATGATGTTGTGGTGATTTGTTTAATTGAATCGAATAATGGAATGGTAGAAATTTGTGATCAAATAAACATTCAATTTTGATTTGTTATGTTTAGAATATAATTGTTACACAAATAAAAATACCATTTTCATTTGTCATGATTGAAAACTAGAATTAGATGCAAAATAAAAATATTCTTTTTATGTGCTATATTAAAATTAGATTTGTGTACAAATAAATATTAACATTTATTTGTCATGTTAAAGATTAAGATTTGTGAACAAATAAATATTCACATTTATTTATTACACTAAAAATTGAAATTTGTGAATAAATAAATATTCACACCTATTTGTTATATTAAAGATTGAAATGGTGTACAAATAAAAATATTCAATTTATTTGTTAAAATAGAAAATTTTGTAAAAACAAAAATACTCATTTGTATTTTGTTATGTTAACATAGAATTGTTAGAATTGTGTTGACGCCAAAAAGTGGTCATCAACGGCCAAAAGTCGAATTTGAGCGTGATTTATGAAGAAATATCTGAAAAAGCGAGAAAAAGGGAGAAAAAACAAGACAACAACATTTTCATAGTGGTTCGGCGTTAATGAGCCTACGTCCACTTTATAGTCTCATAATAATATCATAAAGTTGGAGATACAATGAATGAGATCATCAGGATCTCCATTACATAGTCGTTTTTGAGGAGTATAACAAGTATTTCATGATGAGAGTGGTTGGCAGCCATGATTGAGTCATGCATGGGCCAAAGAGTTAGGCTCTTATCTGAGCTGAAGAAGATGAAGATCCCCTCTTTGTTGTATTGCTTGGTGTATTTATAGGTAGTAGGCTTCAATAATTGGAGGTGCCATGTGTTGGTTGATCCATGTGAATAGCAGGTAATGTAGTTGAGTCTTGATTACGTGGAGAAGTTCCCTCTAATATGTGGCAGCATAAACGTAGCTAGATCCGAGCTTATAGGATTTAGAATAGGTAGTTGGACCAAGTAAGTAGGCTATTAAATAGATCTCATGACTAGGTCATTACTGTAGTGTAATTTGATCTCAAGACCATATATCCTAGGTATTTCGAGCTGAAATATTTCGATCCAAGAGCCCTTGAGCCAAGGAGCTTCGAGCCATGAATGTTCGGCTTGTCCAAGCCCATGCTCGAGCCCTGAGCAATCCTGTGATGGGTCCATGGGTTGACGGCCTTGCCAAAATGCGGGTCAACGCTTTTCCCCCAAAGTACATTGTGTGGCAGACATGATGTACTTTGAGTAAGTCGAACTGCATCTCTTTGGAATGTCATTCATCTTCGAGAAAGCAATGTTGAATTGTCATGTCTTTGAGAATAGTCCTGAAGCTTGAATTCTTTTTTCTTTTCTGCCTTGTCGAGTCAAGAAGTCGAATGATATCATCATAAGTCAAGTTGGGCCGCTGGCTTCTGCACATGGTCGTTCATAAAGAGTCTTCGCCAAATGGTGTCATCTTTTTATGCAAGTCGAGGACATGGTCAAGTGTAAGGTCAAGTAATGTCGAACTCATAAGCAGTCTCGCTAGAATGAGTGGGTCTAGTCATTTCGAACACATGAGCAGTCTCGCTTGAATGAGTGAGTCCAGTCATGTCGAACACATAAGCAGTCTCGCTTGAATGTGTGAGTAAGACAAATCGTGTCATGGTCCGAAGGTATAATATATCCTTTGAATCACGTGTCAAGTCAAGGACGTGTTCAAAGTCAGTCTGTAAGCTGACGCTCATGCCCACAACGTCGGTGGGGAATAAACGAAGCCAATGCTCATGCCCCCAGTGTCAGTGTGGGTCGAGCTAAGTCAGTCAGGCGTCCAATCCTTAAGACTTTATACTCTCCGTCGTTGTTTCTGATTAGAGTTGCAGGTTTGGCGGTCTTAGCCAACCCAAGTCATTTTGTACTTTCTCTCAAGTCAACGAGAGTTAAAGTTGAACACGCAAACAGTCGAATCTCATTTGCCTGGGCATCGTTCCTTCACTTTAGTTAGAAAATGAGGATCGGCTCATCGAGCGCCAGTGAACATAGTTACTCTTATCATTCAAGCCAGTTAGGTCGATCCCCTTTGTTTATGTTTCATCGTAGTACAAAATAGTTATCATACTCTTGTTGAGTTTGTTCTTCATGCTCAGTTCCATTGAGGTCATCATTTTTGGCTATAGTTTGGGATCTGGTTCCTGCTCTCCCATCCAAGCTCTGAGGATCGAAGTTGGTCTGCGAGAAGTCAGACTATAGTCACTTGGAATGCTCTCATTCTTCCCCTTCTAATTGGGAAGTAGGTGGGGATCAGTCAATGGATGGTCACTCTGCACCCCTTTTATGGTCCATATGCAGCATATGGGCATGTGTGTCAATTCTAGATCTCACTCTCGAAGCCCTCTTTCAGTTGTTGCCTTAAATCGTGTGATGTGTTATTGAACATCCCACTCTTAAGGTCTCCTTTCGGTCATTGCATTGAGTCGTGTGGGAAGTTTAGCATTAAAAGTCGACGTCAGTCCTTCGAGCACGAACCATTTATTCTTGTACGCGAGTGTGTCCCTCGTGTCTTTGCTTTGTATCTATACATAATTTTGGAGGTATAGTGTTTGTAGCCTCCATTTAACTTTGAAACATGGGTCACGTCCGAAGCGTGTTTGAAGTCAATTCAGAAATCTATGCCCATGCCCCCAGCGTTGGTGGGAACCGGGTTAAGTTGTTCGGACGTCCAGTCCGTAAGTCTTTTGTACTCATGTCCTCAGTAGGAGGGTAATGGAGATTGCATGCACGTCGCAGCATTGTCCTTTATACTCTCTCCCCAGTCGTGGGAGTTGGAGTTATAGGTTTAGTGGTCTTAAGTCATGGTGCACCATTCACACTAACCCAACAGATTTATACTTTCTCTCAAGTCGTGAGAGTTAGAGTTATGGACGTCGCGGTTCGTCCTTTATACTCTCCCAAAGTCAGTTTGGGTTAGAGTTGTGGATCGAGTGGTCTTAAATCTTGGCGCGCCTGTCACACTCATCCTAAGTTTATACTCATATCCAAACTCTGAGGATTAGAGTTAGTCGGGCAAACAGTCGGGTCACATTTGCCTTGGCATCATCCCTTTGCTCCCACGTCAAGGGCAAAGGTTGCCATCAGGGATGGTCAGTTCACACCCTTATTGAGTTTATGCTCCTCCCATTGAAGTCATGGGAAAGAGTTAGAGACGTCGTTGGAGAGCAATCGAGTCGTACACATCCTCGTCTTAACATTTCTCTTTTGCCCCCACATCGAAGGCCAAAGTTATGTCGTTTATGGGATTGTACCCGTCACTGTTGCACTCTTCCCGTTAGATCAAGGGATAGAGTCATCGATCTACTGAGTGGTAATGTCACACCTGAATACATTTCTATGTCCTGCATGGCGAATCAATGGCTGGATGCTGAGGAGGTCTCATTAGTATGCCCTTGTAAAAATAACACACGTCGAATTCATGTGCGTTTATTTTCTTGCCCCCTACGTCAAGGGAAAAAGTCAGTAAATGAATGGGCGAACTTCATTCACGTTAGATTGTTGGCGTCAAACCAAGAGTAAGCAGGTGAATAGACGAATCACGTTCGCCAAAGCTTTACATTCCTCCGATCAAACTATGGAAGGAGTGGTCGGTACCAAACCTCGGGTACCTGCAACATTTATATATGAATTTGCATGAGTTAGTCATGTCAATAACTCAAGAAGTATGTAAAGGCAAAATGCATGATTGGAAAATAAGTATGTTGATGGGCGATGCTGCCTCTTCTATTTGGATCCACGAAATCCGATGGTGTCAAACATAGGATCTGGCCATATGGATTGTCGAACCGCATCCATTCTGAGTCGGATTTGGACTTTGAAATGCAATGATCGATGCACAATTATCTAGAATCGTGCCACGCATGAGCCGAGTAGTGGATGATCATGTCAGATCCACCTTGAGCTGTATAACTTTCCTCAGATGGAGGGCATGGTTTTGTAAACGAATAGTCAGTTGGGCTCGTTATGGCAATGCCATGTAGTTCTGTATGCAGGCATTGGAAGTATGATCAGTACCAGACTCTGGGTACCTATATCATTCACACATAAATTCATAAGAGTTATTAGTCACATAAATTACTCATAAAGCATGTAAAGATAAAAGATACAGGTAAAAAATAATCCTGTTAAGGGAATGAGTATTATTTAGAATGAGAATGGTATCACATATCCTTTGCCAGCCCATTTTGACTTGTCCCATCTCTGACAGGTGATGACCGTTGAAGCTTTTGTTGATGAAGGAAGTCTTTTCAAATCCTCATGGGGCGGCAATGCCAAGAACGATCAGACCTTAATCGGGGTAATGGGATAATAAAGGCAATCAAGCGGCCTTTGTGGGTGAATGATGAGGGTGTGTTTCCTTTGAATCGCCTTCCTGTCCCCACGTCGATGGCAAGGAATAAAGGTCAGGTAGTCAGATCAGAATTGCTAATGGCGATATCTCATCTTGTGGGTGTTAAGGCTTTTGATTGGCAGAAGAACAATGGATCCATGCATATAGAAGATTTGTCTTTTCCATGTCAGGAAGTGGGATATGGAGGGTGATAATGTAAACATGCCTCGTCCATCCGTGGTTATGTCTGATTCCATGTCGGGGAACGAGAGCCGATATATAGACAATCAATCAGCAACCTGGCTTAAGTGTTTCAAGCTTTTAACTCGGCGATCTTCGGGAAAAACTGAAGCAGTCTATCAGGATTGAATAACCTCAACAAATAAGGGTGATGGCTCTTGGAAGAATCCCGGTCGTTGCCATCTTACTGTTGATATTCTCAGACCATCCATCAAATCTTGGATGCTAATTCTTTATGATTATTGTTGGCCAAAATATATGCCGAGCCGAAGACGAGCCACCAAGTAGGTCCGGGCGCAGCCCCGGTGGGGGTGCGGGGCCCTGCAGTCCCGGCGGCGATCGACCTTGTCTCGGGTCGATGTGCAAGACTTTAGAAATGACTAGTAATCCAGGCCGATATATCTGAAAAAGTTGGTTCGAAGCAGGTCGACCTGGAGATCTTCAGAGGAGTCGGTCGACCTGGAGAGCTTCAGACGAGTCGGTCGACCTGGACTTGAACATCGTTACGACGATGGCTGTTTGAACTGATCTCACCTCGACCTATGACCTGCTCTGGGCCAAGCTACATACTGGGAGCTTTCCAAAGTGGAATTCCTACTGGCTGGTTCTCTGGTCGGGTTGATGTCAACCCAGGAAGGGTCAACCCGACTAGGGTCGAATCCAAAACAGAAAAAAAATAGTTTTTTTATGCTGGTGTTGCTGCTTCTACTTTCCAAAGCATGTACATAAGTATTGGAAACCATGGCTGTTGAAGATGACTGAAACTAGGATTTCGTCTTGGACTTGGTGATCCAAAAGTTGAGTAAAACCCTTAAGACGTTGAAGATTCATTTCTCAGTGAAAACACCAAACTGTTGACGCCAAAAAGTGGTCATCAACGGCCAAAAGTCGAATTTGAGCGTGATTTATAAAGAAATATCTGAAAAAGCGAGAAAAAGGAAGAAACAACAAGACAACAACATTTTTATAGTGGTTCGGCGTTAATGAGCCTACGTCCACTTTATAGTCTCATAATAATATCATAAAGTCGGAGATACAATGAATGAGATCGTCAGGATCTCCATTACATAGTCGTTTTTGAGGAGTATAACAAGTATTTCATGATGAGAGTGGTTGGCAGCCATGATTGAGTCATGCATGGGCCAAAGAGTTAGGCTCTAATCTGAGCTGAAGAAGATGAAGATCCCCTCTTTGTTGTATTGCTTGGTGTATTTATAGGCAGTAGGCTTCAATAGTTGGAGGTGCCATGTGTTGGTTGATCCATGTAAATAGCAAATAATGGAGCTGAGTCTTGATTACGTGGAGAAGTTCCCTCTAATATGTGGCAGTATAAACGTAGCTAGATCTGTGCTTATAGGATTTAGAATAGGTAGTTGGACCAAGTAAGTAGGCTATTAAATAGATCTCATGACCAGGTCATTGCTGTAGTGTAATTTGATCTCAAGACCATATATCCTAGGTATTTCGAGCTGAAATATTTCGATCCAAGAGCCCTTGAGCCAAGGAGCTTCGAGCCATGAATGTCCGGCTTGTCTGAAAGAACCCGTAACTTCCCCGTAAAGGAAAGCACGAATACTTTGAGAACAACACACAAAAGGACGCAGACGAAAGAACATTTCATTGTTATTACAACAATTCCATCAGATGCAAGAATATACAGAGTATAAATGAATAAATTACATTCGACAATTATCAGAGATTACAATAAATTACATAGCAGCGGAAAAATATACAAAACACAACTAGAAGTGATACACGGATACAGAGCTTTCCGATCATCGTTCCAGCTGTAAATCAGGATCCTGCGAATATAAATCTGCAAAACCAAAACTACTAGCTGCCCGTGTGGAAAATAGGGGCACCCAGAGTTTAGGTTAAAACAATAAACTCCAGGTCAGTCATGTGTTGACGATGTTCATGTGTTGAGTGAAATATTTTATATAATAAAATTTACATCTTTATCATATTTAAAATTAGAACTACTTCTCAGTAGGAGTCTAATTGAAAATCAAACGATAGATACCATAGTTTTATAAAATATTTTACATAACAAAAATAGTGATGTGTTGACAGTACTCATGTGTTGAGATTAGTCGTGTGTTGAAAGAAATATAGATTCATGTGTTGAATGAAATAAATATTCATTTGATGAATAGAATAACGAATTATTGAAATATAAAGCCGTGTTGATTAGAGATGCGTTATTTTGACGCGAACGATGTTTATATCGATTTTATTCGTTTTTTTATGAATATTGAAAAGTGATTTCAAAATTTAATATTTTGAAAGGAAATTCAAATTGAATTAGATTGAAATTCAAATGGAAATTTTATTGAATCAATTTGAAATGAATTCGAATCGAATAGAAAGTGAATTTGAATTCGAATAAAATTGAAAGTGAATTTGAATTCGAATAAAATAGAGATGAATCCAAATTGAATTAAATTGAATTGAAAACGATTTCGAAATGAATTGAATTGAAAACGATTTCGAAATGAATTGAATTGAAAATGAATTCAAATTGAATTGAAAGTGAATTGAAATGAATTCAAATTGAATTAAAATTTGAATTGAATAGAAATGAATTTAAAAACGAATTTATAAAGAAGAATTCAATTTTGATTTGAATTGAAAAGAAAGTTGAAATTGCTTTTGAAACAATTTTAAAACGATTTATAAAATTCGTTTTAAAATAGAGATCGACGAAATATATATTATATATATTATATATATAATATAATGGCCTGAATAGAACGCGCCGCGCCGCGGCAGTTCGTGAATTTCGACCATTTATTTCAAACGGACATTGCGGGAGATCCGACCGTCAGATTCTCCTAAAACCGGAACCGTTGGGTTCGTATCGAAAAGAGCTTTCCAATGAATATTAGAAATTTGAAATCTAACGGTTGGATTTGGAATTATGTCCAAATCAAATTCGAAAAAGGTCGTTGTAAGTGCAGTTCGATAGCCGTTGATGGAAATCGACTGTACGGGCCTTGATAAAATTATCAAAAATATCTATAATTTGTGTAAAATCGTAATATGTGAATTGGAAAGAATTGAGCTGGAAAACTCCATATTTGAAAGGATAAAAATAGATTTTTATCGAAATGAACTAGTTTTGAACTAGAATTAAAAATCAATTTATTTGTGAAATAAATAAATTGAATTTGAAAGTGATTTTAAAAATAATCGATATTCCCAATACGTGGATTGGACTGGAGTTGAATCGAAATTATCTTCGGAATATTTCGATATTGGATTTCGTGACTATACGGATATTGTTATGGGAATTTGAAAGATATATTTTATATCGTTATTTCCAATACGATATTTGTTGGTTTCAGAATTTGATATTGAATATAAGCCGATATATTTTCTATTCAGAACCTTGTATTTAATATCAAATGTGACTTGGGTTTGTCGTGAATCGTGTTTTTGATGACATTGGTTCTTTAACCCAGTTAAAGGCAGAATATTGATTTTTGAGAAGATTAAAACTAAGTGGAGTTTTAATGAATCTTAAATTAGATTAAAATGTGAATTGATAATTGAAATTATCAAATCTGAAAGGTGATCGAAAATGGAGTACCACCAGTTTTGCTCCAAAGCGATAGTTAAATCTTTAATTAGATTTGAACGTGAAATGGTAATTAATTTTACCGATAACACCGTGGTGTTAGGAATGGAGTATCACCAGTTTTGCTCCATGGGATATATAGGTTGGGATTGGGAAATAAAACAAATAATTACTTCGGTGTGGTTCGCTAATCCCGACTAGTTTGAAATGATATCCAAAGGAAGATTATAGGATAAATTTAGAAGAATTTATCTTGGATAAAATTAATGGGAACATTTCCCTAAGAATGTGATTTTTTGAATAAAAGAATATTCTGAATTGGAATGAGGCGTTTGTTGAGCTTGTGTAACATTCGTTTATTATATACGTGGGTTATTCAGAAAGGCCGGGTTTATACCCATTCTGAATAACCGATTCGACGAGATGTCGAAGATGAAGACGGTGGTTGAAGACCGGAAGTCTTCACATCGTTTGGGTGATTACTGATGATCTTGATTGGGCTGTACACCCAGGATGAGGGAATCAATTGGTGATCGTCCAGATGTACTTGGAGATGGACGGATATGCGAGGAAAGTGCCTCCGGTTTCGTTCAGACCCAGAACGAACTTGTAAATGGATTGTGTGTCTGACATTGGATTTTATTCTGTGTTGATTGATCTCTATTAAATATACATCTGTTTGGCGGCGGAGAATTTATTCTCTTGCTTAACGCCCTTCTCTGAGACGTACGAGCTCAGAGGTTGTATATCGATGGACATCAGTCGCATGGAGTAAATTGCCAATGTGGCATACGTAAGTGGCAATTGATCAAGGCTTCTGTTGAAAAGCAAAGTCTTGTGGTTGATGATCAAAGCACGGCCGGTGTGGCGTAGCTTTGTGTATAACGTGAATTCGCGAGCCTTACACCTCGGTATGAGTCAAAAACGGGATACGGACCCAAGGAGTGCACGACGTTTCTTTCTAGCTAGGGTGGTGTCAGTGACCTACCAGCCCTGACATTTATATACTTTTCACCTGTGTGGTTGTTGGATATGAGGCGCCTCGGATATAGGTCTGTAAGGACCGGGAAACGTGTGTTCAGGAATAACTAATCCTCAAAAGTAAGAGAGGACCGGCCTTGGAGGTTCCAAAGGATCAGAGTGGGGTCCTGAGGCATTGCTAGAGTGTCTCGAACGCGGAGAGGAGCTTGCCCCTTGCCTCGGCTCATGACGGAATCCAATTTCCAATACGTGTATTGCGGTTTTAATTGTAGAACTAGTATGGCGACATGATAGATGGTACCCATGCCGCCTATGATTGATATATATGATTTGAATTGTTTTGACACTATACACTTATTGTAGTATCAAATAATGTGTTTTAAACGTATCAAGCATGCTTTGGCTGTTATAAGGGAAAACCCTATCCTCCGGCTTGCGTTGCATTGTGTGATGGGACCTGGGTCTTATAACAGCTTCATTTTTCTTTATTTAGCATTGCGCTGTTTGTTTTATGCACTGGTATTCTTGGGAGGAAACCCGTTCCATGTTATACGGCGTGGTCCCTTGATTTACCTAACTTTAAAAATAAAGATTAATAACTGTTTTAGTTCTCACACCAGTCACATGACTGACCTGGAGTTTATTGTTTTAACCTAAACTCTGGGTGCCCCTATTTTCCACACGGGCAGCTAGTAGTTTCGGTTTTGCAGATTTATATTCACAGGATCCTGATTTACAGCTAGAACGATGCTCGGAAAGCTCTGTATCCGTGTATCACTTCTAGTTGTGTTTTGTATATTTTTCCGCTGCTATGTAATTTATTGTAATCTCTGATAATTGTCGAATGTAATTTATTCATTTATACTCTGTATATTCTTGCATCTGATGGAATTGTTGTAATAACAATGAAATGTTCTTTCGCCTGCGTCCTTTTGTGTGTTGTTCTCAAAGTATTCGTGCTTTCCTTTACGGGGAAGTTACGGGTTCTTTCATTGTCCAAGCCCATGCTCGAGCCCTGAGCAATCCTGTGATGGGTCCATGGGTTGACGGCCTTGCCAAAAGGCGGATCAACAAATTGTGGGACGATAATTTTTTCTTTTATCGTAACATATGAAACATAGAATTAGTAGAATTGTCATGTTAATATAAAATGCCATTTATGTTAGAATTGAAATGTCAGTTATGTTAGATTAGAAATACAAGAATAACATGTTACTTCATGTTTTGTTAGATAAAAAAATGAAATGACATGTTAGTTTAAAATTATCATTTTTAGATAAAAATGACATGTTAATTTTAATTATCATGTTAGACAAAAATGACATGTTAAATTGAATTTTCATTTTACGTCAATAAGAACTGTTAGAAATAAAGTGTACATGAGAATAAATATACATTTTTGTTACAAAATGTTGAATGATAAACAAAATATACATTTTGTTAGAAATGTCATACATGATAAACAAAATATACATTTTGTTTGAAATGTCATACATGATTAAAATATACATTTTGTTAGAGATGTCATACATGAACAAAATATACATTTTATTGGAAATGTCATACATGATTAAAATATACATTTTGTTAGAAATGTCATACATGATTAAATATGCACATTTTTCTAGAAATGTTACTTTAGAATTAAAACATCACTTTTGTTAATGATGTTCATTTGGAATTAACATTTTTTTGTCAAAACTTGATTAGTGAATAGAATTAACTTTTTTTGTCAAAACTTGATTAGTGAATAGAATTAACTTTTTTTTGTCAAAATTTGATTATTGGATAAAATCAGTAGATTTTTGTCAAAATATGATTAATGAATAGAACAACATATTTCTGTCAAAATATGATTAGTGAATAGGTTTTTCATTTTTGTCTAGATTTGATTAGCAAGTAGAATTAACATTTTTGTTAATTAAATTTTGTTAGATCAAAATTAACATTTTTGTTAATTAGATTATGTTAGATTAAAACAAAATTTTATTTGAAATGTATTATGCATATAAAGATGACATTTTTGATTTAAAACATGTATATAAATAAAATCACATTTTTATTTGAAATGTATTTTGCAAACAAAAAATATACATTTTTGTCATATTTGAAAGGATGAATAAGAATAGTCATTTTTTTCAATTTAAAGAAGTGTATTGGAAACATTTATGTTTGTCAATTTAAAGAAATGAACACTTTTGTCAAAGAAAGATTGGCGATAAAATAACACTTTTGTCAAAGAAAGATTAGCGCATTTTTGTTAAAAGGAATGGTTAGAGAAAAAAATGAATATCTTTGTTCACTAAAAAGGAATTATACAATTTTTTTTATATATACATTTAAAAGTATAAATTGAAAATGTATATCTTTATACATTAAAAAAGACAAAATTAACAATTTGGTTAAATGTATGATAAAAGGACATTTTTGTTTAAAAATGTTAAATATGATAAAAGAACATTTTTGTCACCTTAAGATGAATGAAATTAAAAGGACATTTTTGTCACTTTGATATGAATGAAATAAAATGTATATTTTTATACATTAAAGAGAATAAGTTAAAAATGTATATTTTTATACATTAAAAAGAATGAGTTAAAAATGTATATTTTTATACATTGAAAAGAATGAATTAGTAATGGACACTTTGGTCACATTAAAAAGAATGAGTAAAAATACACATTTTGTCATTTATAAGGAATGAAACCAAAACATTTATTCATGGTCATTTAATAAGGAATTTTCAAAAATACTCATTTTTGTTGTATAGAAAACCAATGTAAAAAAAATTCATATTTTTGTTGAATAGAATAGATTAAACAAGACCATCATATTTTATTTAAATAAATAAAAATGACATTTTTGGTCAAAACTTGATTTATGAAAAAGAATTTAACAAAAGTATCATATTTTGTACATTAAAAGATAATAGATAAAATTAAAATTTTTGTCACTTTAAAAAGTACATTTTTGCTAGAAAATGTATATTAGAACCAAAAGTACATTTTTGCTAGAAATGAAGATTAGAATAAAAAGTACATTTCTGTTAGAAAATGTAAATTAAAATGAAAAGGGCATTCTTGTCACTTAAAAGGATTTCACCAAAAATATTCATTTTTGGTCATTGAAAAAGGATTACACGAAAGATTAGAAATAAAATTTAAGATTTTTATTGTCACTTGTTAACAATAAAAAGAATGGGAATAAAATACTAGATTTTTATTGCCATTTGTTCACAATAAAAATAATTAAGATATATATTTGTGATGTCAGAATGTTTGATGTGTTAAACATAATGTTAGTATATTCAAATTGAATATTACACTTCCATTTACAAGTTACCCGACTTGTTCATGTGATTGGGATGATTATTTTCACACATCGCCGTAGCACACAAATAATTTACTATTTGTTTGATGGATGAAACCCCACACGGGTATTGGGATGATATTGGATACACACTAATCCCAATATTTAGTTATCTGTCAATCGGTGGATTGACAGTCTGTGATGAGCGTTTGTTATTTACTTTAATGCTCACACAATTATAAAATTCCACTTTGGTCATCATTTGGATGTTTAATAATTATTTGTCATGCTTGTTGATTTCATGCAATATATGGTTGTTGAGTGAGTCACATTCCAATAAAGAATATTTTAGAAAAAAATATTTTAGAAAAAAGAATATATTATAGAAAAATATATTTTTATTGAATGAACTAGTTATTAACTAGAATAAATCATTAAATTACGATTTAATGAAGTTTTTCAATTAGTGAATACTTAATTGAAATTAAATAAATTGGATTTTGGGTTTATCGTGAACGGTGTTTTAAAATGACATTAGTTCTTCAACCCAGTTAAAGATAAGATTTATTTCTTAAATTTAAATAATCATTGAATAATGATTTGTGATATTTAAAACCAAATTGGTTTCTTAATAAATCTTTAAAAGAAAGGTTTAAGAATAAACTTAAAGAATTTATCTTTGATAAGATAATATGAATATTTTATTTGGAAGAATATTCTGAATTGGAATGAGGCGTTGGATGTGTTTTTATAGTACTTGATTTTTAATTATAAAATACGCGAGTTATTCGGAAAGACCAGGTTTAACCCATTCCAAGTAATTATTACGACGATGAAGAGTCAAAGATGAAGACGGTGGTTGAAGACCGACGATCTTCACATCGAATGGATGTGTTGCTACAGAGACCCTTGATTGGAGTAGCTCCCTTGAAGGGGCTTCAGTGGTGGCCGTCTGGACTATTGTTGATTCTTCGGATTTGGTTTTCGCTCAGACCCAGAGCATAAGCTAGTAAATGGATGCGTGTCTGACATTTGATTTCATTCCATGTGAATTAAATCGATTTCTGTTAATGTATGTCTGTTTGGTGGTGGAGGATTTATTCTCTACTTAACACCCTGGTATATATTAATAGTGATTGATCGCATGGCGTGAATTGTCAATGTGGCACGCCAAGATGCAACTGATCAAGGCTTTTGTTGAAAAGCAGGGTCTTGTGGAATGATCAAAGCATAGCCTATTACGGCATAGCTTTGTATATATCGTGACTTCGCGAGCCTCACACCCCGGTATGAGTCAAAAACGAGATATGGACCGTAGGGAGTGCACACGTTTCTTTCTAGCTAGAAGTGGTGTAAGTGCTTAAACTGGATGACATTTTACTTATGTGGATGATGGATTTTTTGGCGCCTCGGATTTTTATAGGCCGTTAGTGGTCATACTATAGGTTCAAAGGAACCGGGAAACGTGTGTTCAGGCATAACTAATCCACTGCCGATAGGCGGGGACCGGCCCTACCGCATCCAAGGGTTCACTACGGGGGATCCTGAGGCATTTTCTAGAGTGTCTCAAATCAGAGAGGAGCTTTCCCCTAGCCTCGACTCATGATGGAAATCCAATTTCCAATACGACCTTGCAGTTTTGAATGTAGAACTAGTACGGCGACATGATATATGGTACCCATGTCGTCTATGATTGATACATTATGATTGAAATGTTTTTATTAGAACATATACACACTAATACTAAATCCATTTTATTGTATCAAGCATTTTTTGACCATTATAAGGTAAAACCCTATCCTCCGGTATGCGTTGCATTGTGTGATGGGACTTGGGTCTTATAATGGTTTCATTTTTCTAAAAAGCATTGTGATGTTTAACGTTTTACTTTATTTTATTCACTGGCAATCCAATGGAGTAAACCCGTTCCGCGTTAGCGGCGTGGTCCTGTGATTAGCCTTATTATTAGATAGTTAAGTTAGATTTCTCATACCAATCCTATGACTGACCTGTAGTTTGTTTCACTGGCAAACTCGGGTGCCCATATTTTCCACGCGGGCAGTCGAGTAGCTTTTTGCTGATATTTTTACAGGATCCTGGCTTACAACTGAAGAGGTATTCGGAAAGCTCTATATCCGTGTATTCCTTCCGGTTGTGTATTTGTATTATTTTTCCGCTGCTATTTAAATGTAATTTAAAACTCTGATATTATTGTATTCCTATTATGTAATATGTATTCATACTCTGTTATATTCTTGTACTCTGATGTAATTGTTGTAATCAACAATAAAATGTTCCCCAGTTTGTGTTCTAATATGTGTTGTTCTCAAAGCAATCCAGGCTTTCTTTTACTGGGAAGTTTGGGTCGTCACAGGTTGATGTGGATGTTTGCAGAGAGAAATGGAAGAGGAGAAGAATGGTGCCATTGGTTGGTGGAATAATGGTGAAATGGAGGAGTTAGTGGAGGAGGAAGGATCGGTAATAGGTTGCGCTGCCTGTAGAAAGTCAAGAAGAAGCAATGAGTAAAGGAGTTAGATGGTTTTAAATGTGATTAATAAGGATTATTCAATATTAATTTATTTATTAATGACCTTAAAATTGTTCACAAAGGTATAAAATTAATATCTTTTTCATACGTTATTGGAATCTAGCGAAATAGGATTCGTTGGAACCATATCGTCTAGAGCTTCGCAATAAAACTGGTTTGGAGAGACTTGGAGCTCGTGATAATTTATGGTGAAATAAAATCCTCCAATAAAAGACTAACGAAGTGGAAGCCAAAGTGAGAACTCTCTCACAAAAATATTTGTACAGTTATTTACTTACTTTATAACAGAAAATATATAGATTGCCAGGATTGATTTTTATCAGTTGTGATTATCACAAAAATGTTGTACGGTGCTTGTTAGCTCACATTCACTGTTGTTTGAAAATCGTGGATGATTTGATTGACTATATTATGTTGTGATTGTGATGCTTAGCCTATTAAAAATAATGTTAACATTATTGTGGTAATTGAAATTAAATTATAAATATCCATTTATAATGTAAACAGTGAAAACTGGTTAATTAGAAAAATAATTCGAATCAAATTTGAATTGGTTAGATTTATTAACCAGTGATTAATTTGATTCGACTGTTGATGATTGGAAGCCCCACATGGGTTTGGGTATTATAATTTATTCACATCTCCCTTGGTTTTAATTGTTTGTCAACTGATTGATTGACAGACTGTGATAAGCGTTATTTAATTATTTAATGCTTATACAGTTATAAATTGCACTCTAGATGTGAATTGGATGTTCAATTGGTCTTCATCACTATTTATGTATACACAGGATGTATGGAATCCATATAACTGAAATTATATGATAATTGGTTGAGTCTAATTCCAATTCCGAAATAACGAATATTTTAAAATAATATTAAGTGAAGAATCAAAATATGATTTTGATGTCCGATTTTGGATGGACATGAAAATATTGAAATATATGAAGCCGAGTTAAGTAGAAGTTGGCCATTTCTACTCAAACGGAATTTTCTATCGATATTATTTATTTTATAATGAATATCAAAAATATTTGTTTTCAAAATCTAATAGTTTGAAAAATATGATCATTTAAATATTATAATGATATGGAATGTTCAATTTTGATTTAAAATTGAAATGGAAGTTGAAATCGTTGTAAAATGAATTTATAAACGATTTACAAAATACGTTTTAAATGGAAATCGATGATAAATATATATATATATATATATTATATATGTGTGTATATATATATTATATATGTGTGTGTATATATATATATATATATTGGCTTGAACAGAACGCGCCGCACAGCGATCATTCGCGAATTTCAACCAATAACTTCAAATTGACGTAACGGGAGATCCGACCGTCGGATTCTCCTAAAACCAGGACCTTTGGGTTCTTATTGAAAAGGGCTTTCGAATGATAATATGAGATTTTAATCCTAGCAGTTAGATTTTAAGATATGCCTAAATCAGTTTTGGAAAAGATCGCTATGGATGCAGTTCGGTGGCCAATATTGGAAAACGACTGTAAGAGCCTTAATAAAATTATTAAAAATATGGAAAAATTGTGTAAAATCATAATAAAAGATTTGGAAATATTTTGGATGAAATACTACAAGTTTGAAAAGAAAAAAGATATTTTTATCTAAATGAACTAGTTAACAACTAGAGTAAAGAACTGAAATGAATTGAAATGGTTTTGATATAACTTGAATTTTCCAAAATAATAATGGGAATGGATTTAAATGGAAATAATATTTGAAATATTTTGATATTAGATTCAGTGATTATATGGATATCGTTGAGGAATTAGGAAGATACAGATATCATTATCCGCAATACGATACCTGTTGGTTTCAGAATTTAATGTTGAATATAAGCCGATATTATTTCTATTCAGAGCCTTATATTTAATATCAAATTAGATTTTGATTTTATCGTGAACAATGTTTTAAATAACATTTGTTCTTTAACCCAATGAACAGTGAAGTTATGATTTGGAATTTATAATCTTTTAATTAAGATTGATGGAATTTTCCAAAGTAAACTTATAATTTAATATATTAAATTGGAATTGAATGGAACTCGATTTGGTAATAATTGAGATTAGCTTCTGTAAAGGAAGATCGTTACTATATACGGAATTTAAAAGGCTTTGCTGTTATTCCACTTATAGTATTAGTTCGATATAGAAATTTATATCGATTACAACTGATCGGGTTTCTGTGAAGGTTCTATATTAAATGGAAGATGATTTTGGGTTTATCCTGAATGTTTTTTTAAATGACATTGGTTCTTTGACCCAGTAAAAGACAAGATTAATTTTCCTAAAGTTGAATAATCATTAAGTAATGATTTTTGAAGATTAAAACCAATAGGTGTTTTAAAAATCTTCAATTAGATATGAATGAATGAATGGTGATTAAATTTACCAAAACATGAGAGGTTGTATAAACCAAATATACTTGGTTGTTGATATTCATGACTGTGATTGATTGATTGGTTGGATTTTGCTCGACCAGTTTATGAGCAAGATATGCTTTTACATTTAGCATTGCGTTGGATAGAAATATTTGTAAGCTAACATCTTGTGAAACACTTCACGATTTGATTGCGAGATGTTTAGTGATGTTGTTGAGTTCGTTTAAAAATTAATGAATGATTTTGAAAAGAGATTTTCCTAAGTGAAAAGAAATGTTTTCCTGATTTTGGATAGGGAATGTTTTATAAGAATGTTTTATAAAACAGAAAGGATTTCGAGGGCTAAACCCAATGTTTCTGAAATGATTTATAAAAGCATTATGTGTTTGACAATGTGGTTCATCATGTAACCGATTAGTTGCTATTGATGATGTTTCTGTTTGGTGGCGGATAATTTATTCTCTTGCTTAACGCCCTTCTTTGAGATTTACGAGCTAAAAGGTTATGTGATTAATAGTGACTGATCATATATGTGAATTTCTGATGTGAAGTACTATAACTGTAGTTTGAAAGTGCTTGTGATTATTATGTTGTGATATGATTTTCCATACTTCGGGATATAAAAATAATTTAGTATGTGGCTAAAAATTCGGGTAACCCGGACGACTAAAAGTTCATTGGCATTGTACGATGTAGCCTGCTCCATGTGTGGGAGGTGCACGTATATATATCGAGTTCGTATGGTGCGAACTGGTCGCCTTGTCTGATGGCTGAATACCTCCCGATATTTGGTTGCATATTTATTTGTATGCATTGTAATGTTCTAGAATTCATATTTCCAAAGATTTTGGTTTGAGATCCCAAAGTGAAATCTACTTTGCTATGAAAGTTAGATATTTATTTCAAATGATTTGAAATAAGAAATCGGGAATGAAGTCCAAAGGAATAATTTCTATAAAGATAATTGGATTTCGAAAACCTATGTTTGGGGTTAAGCCTAAATGGGTAGATTGAGGAATTGCATGTTGTATGATGCATTGTAGATTCCATAAGTTTATTTATGGTGGTTTATTATGCAATGGCAATCTAGTGGAGTAAACCCATTTTGTGGCATGCGACGTGGTCCCGTGACTTACCATATTTTAAAGTAAAGTTTTAATAATTGTTTTAGTTCGCACACCACTACCACGACTGACTCGGAGTTTATTGTTTCTATCTAAACTCTGGGTGCACATATTTTCCACACGGGCAGCTAGTAATTTTGGTTTTCATAGATGTTTCTTTTCATAGGATCCTGGATTACAGCTGGAGCTATATTCGGAAAGCTTTGTATCCATGCATTTCTTTCAGTTGTGGTAGTTGATGTTTTCCGCTGCACGTTACTTATGTATTATTTTTCCACCACTTTGTAATTTAAAACTCTGATATTTTCCGCTGTAAATTACTTATTCATACTCTGATATATTCTTGTACTCTGATGTAAATTGTTGTAATAGCAATGAAATGTTCTGTTGTTTGTGTTCCGATGCGTCATGTTCTCAAAACAATCTGGGCTCCTCTGCCTTCTCGGGGTAAGTGGAAGTTTGGGTTGTCTCTATTGGTATCAGAGCTTTGGTTTACAAAGCTAAAGAACAAGACACATTAGAACCAAATGAAAGAATTCGTCTAAGGTAGGATTAGTAACATCCTATAAGAATGACTCATTAGAGATAGGATTGGTAGTATCCTAAAATGAGTTTGAAGAGTGATATTTGTAGAAATTGAATTTAATTTTGAAAATTATATCTTATTATACCTATTTGACTATTTTATTTTATATTGATTTTGGAATATTGGGTATAAGGAGATTTTTAATATGCATCTGATCCACGTTTATTTGAAGCCTCAAATATACTGGGTAGATATAGGATCACACTCTAGTCGACCGGAGATGATTCTGGTGATTGATATATCATCATAAGTATCTGTGCTCGAGTTTCAAATGTGGATATCTATATATTTCCAATTGACTAGTGTGAGAACCAAACTTAGTTAGAATTTATTGTGTGTGATTTGACATTGAAATTTGGATTTTTGAGTATATAAAAATTATATATTTGAAAAAGGTAACCAACTAATTGATTGATGGTTGCGTTGTGTGATTATTAATTTAACTAATATAATTGGAACCAATAAGAGAATGAAAGGTAAAATTTAGCCAAATCGAGTCAAATATTGAACTAAATTGAAAATTGATTGGAATGCATACATATACATGTATATATGTATATGTTGAGCATGTTAATAGCTTCACATTGAGTAAAGAAATAAATTGCGTGCTCGACAAACAGGTGCACCTTAATGAGTTGGTTACACAATTTTATTTATTATATAAACTACTGTGAGTGTTTTCGAATGCATTGTGATGGTTGTATAGTGTGAGATTAAAAACATACGCCATAGTATAGCAACAAATAAATTATGAACTACATAACATAGCATACATCATGAAGACAACATATTATATCATATTCCATATAAGCATTTGGCGCTTATATGACAATGTTTTGATTACTATATGAGCAAAATGCTTGTATGGCGATGACTGAAATACAGGTTAAACAGAAGACTGATTATGGACTTAATAAACATATAAAGGTGCTCGGGGCAGGATTTAATAAAACCCTACACAGGTCTGGAGATGACAAAAATTCATGTCTCTCTTGTTTTTAATTTACAGCACATGGATTATTTTTTTATTTCCAACACTGGGGCAAGGTATGAGATATCGACTTTTTACACATCTCCCTTGGCATAGATAGGTCACAAAAATTGTGTATGCTTTTTATTGATTTATTAGACGCCTAATACAGCCCAATAAAATTTTCAAACCCTCCCCGCACAAAGGAGGTTATGGAGAATTTTTTCAAAAGTTTAGGGTGTTAGCCAAATTTTTGAGAAATTAGAAAGTTCTTAGAAACTGAAAAGTTGAAGAACTTGATTCAAGCGAAGGTGGAGTTGATTAAATAAACAACCTTCAATTCTATTGTCCTTTTCGAGGAAGAATTTTTGTAAGTAGGGGAGGTCGTAACAACCCGAATTTTGGAATGAATTTAAAATTTTATTTTTAATTGATTTAATCGATTTTAAGAATTTAAAATGATTTATTTTGAGAATTAACGGTTTAAAATTTATTTAATTCAAAGTTAGAACGTATAAATTTAAAATTTAATTAAAACGAACCTGAAATGATGCGGTAGCTTGAAAATTCGATTTTATATTTTGAATGAGCATACAAAATTCAATATAAGAAACGTTGGAATATTTTGAACTGTAATTTTCTAACAAATGTAAGAAACTGAGATTTCAATTTATAGATTGTAAGTTATGCCTAGTTTAAAATTTAAAGTAGTTGCTATAGAATTTTTATATATTTTAATTATATATAAAGCCCTTAAAAATAGCCATTTTGCAAACGACCTCCATTTTTGATGAAACCACTTGTGTTGGGTCCGGAATGTCAAATTATTGTCAGTTTTAAAATTTCATAATTTTTGGAATTAATATGTGAGCGTAGTAAATTTAAATGTGTTTTCAATTTCAGTTTAAATTTAATCGACCAGTAAAAAGGCCATTCTTCAAACGGTCTCCAAATTGGATAAAATTAATTTTGTTAGGACCATATCGTTAAAACATAGCTATATTTCAATATTCATAAATTTTGGAGTCAGTATGTGGCCCTGGTAAGTTAAAATGTACGTTCAAATTCAATATTGACCATTATATTAATTTATATTTTAATTTTGATAAAAACTGATTGAAACAATTGAATTGACTTACGAAACATATCCCATTGTGTTTGAAATGGAGTTATTTCGTTAGGAACGACAGTCAATTGGTTTGATTTGGAGTTCAGACCGATAAGCAAGTAATTTGGAATTAAATCATATTATAAAATATATATTAGACTATCGACAACCATCCTAAACCTAATTTACTTCCTCCTTTGGTCGAAACAAGTCACGACCGCCAGTTTTTGTCCTCAAAACTAATTCGTGATATTTAAAAATTCAGAAAAATTCAAATAAAATCAATAAAATTCAAATCTTATATTTTTGAAATTGAAAGGAGATTCTCTTCACTTCTACATCATTGCTGTGGTGTGCGATACTGCTAGGCTGCTGTTCGAAATAGACAGTGTGCGTTGTTTTGCTAAGGCTGTGGAATTCTTGGGTTTTAAGTATCAATTAGGAGTTTGGATGGTATTGTGTTGTTATTAGGGGAGAGTAGTACGGGTTGACATGATTTTGTGGGGTTTCACGCTATAATATGTCGCGTTTTTTTCCAGTATCACGGGTGGGAGCTCGACGCTGCATTGGGGAGGAGGGGTTTGAACAGTGGTTGATGGGGAAATATGTAGAGAGAAATGGAAGAGGAAAAGAACAGTACCATTGGTTGGTGGAATAATGGTGAAACGGAGGAGTTAGGGGTGGAGGAAGGATCAGTAATGGGTTGCGTTGCCTGTAGGAAGTCGAGTAGAAGCAATCAGTAAAGGAGGTAGATGGTTTTAAACATGGTTATCAAGGATTAATTAATATTAGTTTGTTTATTAATGACTTTAAAATTGTTCACAAATGTATAAAATTAATTTCTTTTTCATACTTTATCGGAATTCAGCGAAACATGATTCATTGGAACCGTATCGATGACAGCTTCGCAATGAAACTGATTTGGATAGATTTGGAGCTTGTGGTAATTTATGAAAAAATAAAATCCTATAATAAAAGACTGACGGAGTGGAAACCAAAGTGAGAACTCTCTCACTAAAATATTTGTACAGTTATTTATTTATTTTATAACTGAAAATATATAGATTGCCAGTATTGATTTTTATCAGTTTTAATTATCACAAAAATGTTGTACGGTGCCTGCTTGCTCACATTCACTGTTGTTTGAAAACCATGGGTGATTTGATTGACTGTATTGTGTTGTGATTGTGATGTTTAGCATATTAAAAATAATGTTAATATTATTGTGGTAGTTGAAATTCAATTATAAATATCCATTTTTAATTTAAACTGCAAAAATTGGTTAATTAGAAAAATAGTTCGAATCAAATTTGAGTTGGTTAGATTTATTAATCAGTGATTAATTTGAATCGACTGTTTATGATTGGAAACCCCACATGGGTTTGGGGGTGATAATTTATTCACATCTCCCTTGGATTTAATTGTTTGTCAACTAATTGATTGACATTCTGTGATAAGCGTTATTTAATTATTTAATGCTTATACAGTTATAAATTGCACTCTGGATTTGAATTGGATGTTTTATGGTTGTTCATCACAATTTTTGTATACATGCGATGTATGGAATCCATATAAATGATATTATATGGTAATTGACTGAGTCTTTTTCCAATTCAGAAGTAATGAATATTTTATAATAATATACAATGAAGAATCAAAATATGATTTTGACGTTCGATTTTGGATGGACATAAATATATTGAAATATATGAAGCCGAGTTAGGTAGAAGTGCACCATTTCTACTCGAATGGAATTTTCTGTCTATTTTATTTATTTTATAATGAATATCGAAAAGATTTGATTTCAAAATCTGATATTTTGAAAATATGATCATTTAAATATTATAATGATATGGAATGTTCAATTTTGATTTAAAATTGAAATGGAAGCTGAAATCGTTGTAAAATGAATTTATAAACGATTTATAAAATGCATTTTACATATAAATCGATGATAAATATATTATATATATATTTAATGGCTTGAATAGAACATGCCGTGCAGTGACCGTTCGCGAATTTCAATCATTAAATTCAAATTGATGTAACGGGAGATTCGACTGTCAGATTCTCCTAAAAACCGAACCGCTAGGTTCATATCGAAAAGAGCTTTCGAATGATAATAAGAGATTTGAAACCAAAATTTAAATTTTAAGATATGCCCAAATCAGTTTTGGAAAAGGCCGCTATGGATGTAGTTTGATGGCCAATATTGGAAACCGACTGTAAGAGCCTTAATAAAATTATTAAAAATATGGAAAAATTGTGTAAAATTATAATAAATGATTTTTGAATATGTTGGATGAAATACTCCAAGTTTGAAAAGATAAAAGATATTTTTATTTGAATGAACTAGTTAACAACTAGAGTAAAGAACTGAAACGAATTGAAATGGTTTTGATATAACCAGAATTTTCCAATATAAAAATAGGAATAGATTTAAATGGAAATAGTCTTCGAAATATTTTGATATTGGATTCCTTGATTATACGGATATCGTTGAGGAATTTGGAAGATATAGATATTGTTATTCCCAATACGAAATATGTTGGTTTAAGAATTTGATGCAAAATATAAGCCGATATTATTTCAATTCCGAGCCTTATATTTAATATCAAATTGGATTTTGGGTTTATCGTGTACAATGTTTTAAATAACATTTTGTAATAACCCGGAAATCTGAGCCAATTTAAATTTTTTATTTTGGCTATTTTAATGAATTTTGATTATTTAAAATGAATTATATTAAATAATAACGATGAAAAATTTATTTTCGACGAAGTTAGAACGAATAAATTTATTTTAATTATATAACAAGCCTGAAATGGCGCAGTAGTTTGAAATTTCGATTTCAAATTTCAAATGAATATACATAATTCATTTAAAGTCGGAATTGGACGAAACCAGAAATATCTACATCTCTTTGACGATATCTTTCTAACGGATGTAAGAAACTAAGATTTCACTTTAGAAGTTGAAAGATATGTCTAGTTTAAAATTCAGAAAAGTCGCTGTGGAATTTATATATATTTTAATATATATAAAGGCTTTTGAAAATGGAAATTTTGCAAACGACCTCTGTTTTCGACGAAACCACTTTTGTTGGATCCGTGATGTCAAGTTATTGCTAGCTATCAAAATTCGTAATTTTTTGAATCAATATGTTAGCGTGGCAAAGAAAAATGCGTTTGACTAGTTTAAGTTGATTTTAATCGACTGGAAAATGGCCATTTTTCAAACGGTCTTAGAATTTGACGAAATTAGTTTTGTTAGGACCGTATCATCAATACGAAGCTAGAAAATGTTTTTCGAGGATTTTTCTAGTTAGTATGTGGCCCTGGTAAATTGAAATGTGCGTTCAAATTCAATATATAGAGTTATATTTTGATTTTAAAGAAAACTGATCGAAACGATCGAATCAGCTTGCGATACATATCCCATTGTGTTCGGAATGGGGGTAAATAGCTATAGATGACAGTTGGTGAGTTCGATTTCGAAGTCGAAATAAAAAGTTACTTTTTGGTGAACTAAAATAAATTAAATAATATAAATAATATATATACCTTACCCCTCTTCTCTCTCCTCACTTAGAACTAAATCAAATAAAAAAAAGAGGAAAGAAAACAATCGCGCCACTACGCGATAGCCCTCGTCGCTGCCATCCAGGCATCGTACCCCTACGCGCCACCTCTCCAAGACCCGACAC
Organism: Allium sativum; assembly: GCA_030737875.1. NCBI lineage: Eukaryota > Viridiplantae > Streptophyta > Magnoliopsida > Asparagales > Amaryllidaceae > Allium > Allium sativum. Next base: position 776,179,812 of record CM060924.1, on the reverse strand, counting down.
CCCTCCTCTGCCCCGTCCCCTTCTATCTACTCCCCTCCAATTTGATCGAGACCTCCCAACGCCCCAAAAATCGCAGCCGGCAGATCCTACCACGCTTCCATCGGCCAACCACCACCCCCAGCCACCATCTGCACCTCCGACCGCAACCTCTCAGGAGCACCAGCAACCCCTCGGACGCACCATCCCCCCTCTTCCTACAATGCTGTAAGTTTTAACTATTCATTTAATTTAATTTTAAATAATCAGTTTTTAAAATATAATAGGTTAAAATAAAATAAAAATCAGTTTTGTTTAGATATAAGGATGATAAAGTTTTAATTTTTTTATATAAGTTAAATGATAAAAATCCAATTTTTATATAGTGGACCGTATTAAAAATACGATTTTTATATTAGTAGAAGGTTAAAAATGTGATTTTTATAGTAGAAATAATAAAAATGTGATTTTTATATAGTAGAAATAATAAAGATGTGATCTTTAGAGAAGTAGCCATGTAAAAATATGATTTTTATATTATATAGATAAAAAAAATTCGATCCTTATTATGTAGGAGATATAAAAATATGATTTTTATTCATGTAAAGTAATAAAAATATAATTTTTATTATATTGCTAGCAAGATAAAAATATAATTCTTAACATGGAAGCAGCGTTGTAAAGGAGTGATTTTTACATATGTAGCAGTGATATGAAAATACGATCTTTATGTATAAAAATATAATTTTTATATAGAGAATAACGTGATAAAAATATAATCTTTATTATATGAACACCGTTGTAAAAATAATTTTTTTACCCATATAGAGTGATTATAAAAATGTGATTTTTATATATGTAGTGGCTACGGGCAACAAAATTGACAAAAGGCGAACACGACGAAGATTTTTACATAAGAAGAGTCGTGGCGTTTGGTTTAGCCAGTCGGTGTGAACTCCTCACTTTTATTTTCTATTTTCTAGTTTGAAATACATACTAGGATGTAGACGGTGTTTTGTAGCACCCGACACCTGTCGTCCACAAACCATGGATGACTTGTTTGTTTGATTGCTGTGTTGTGAAATTTGATTGTGTGATGTGAAATGAAGTAAAATATTTTATAGTGGAAAATAGTTTATAGTTAAAAATATAATTTTTAACGTGCATATAAAAATATATATATAAACAAATCGGACGATTTGTTTATGTACACTGATTTGACTGATATTGATTGGGACGATAAATTTTACACATCGCCCAACTGCACAAATAAAATCTGTGTTTGTTGATTTGAAACCCCACACAGGTATTGGGATGAGATTTGACGTACACTAATCCCGATTGTTTAGTTGTATGACAATCGGTGGATTGACAGACTATGTAAGCGTTAATTAGTTATATTTCATGCTTGTGCAGTTGTGTGGTTCACTCTGGATGATGGTTGTTGATTTATCGTTGCTGTTATATATATGTGTTGTAGGGAATCCATATAATTAACGTTATACGGTAATTGATTGGGCCTCATTCCAATTTAGAAAATAAATTCATGTGTTGAATTGAAAATATATATTCATGTGTTGAATAGAAAATAAATTCATGTGTTAAATAGAATGAATATGCATGTGCTGAGTAAAAGCTGTGTTGATTAGATTGACGCCATTTTGACGTGAATGATACTTATATCGATTTTATTCATTTTTCAATGAATATTGAAAGTGATTTCAAAATTCGAATTAAATTGAAATGAATTGAAATTCGAATTAAATTGAAATAAATTGAAATTCGAATTAAATTGAAATGAATTGAAATTCGAATTAAATTGAAATGAATTGAAATTCGAATTAAATTGAAATTGAACTGAAATCGATTTGAAATGAAATTAAAACGAATTTATATTGAAAAATTCAATCTTGATTTGAATTTGAAAAGGAAGTTAAAATCGTTTTGAAAACGAATTCAAACGATTTATAAAATACATTTTAAAAGGAAATCAACGAAATATATATATATATATATATTATATATATATATATGTATATATATATATACGTATATATATAATGGCCTGAATAGAATGCGCCGCGCTGCGGCAGTTCGTGAATTTCGGCCATTGACTTCGAATGGATATTACGGGAGATCCGACCGTCGGATTCTCCTAAAATCGGAACAGTTGGGTTCGTATCAAAAAGGGATTTCTAATGAATATTAGAGATGTGAATTCTAACGGTTGGATTTGGAATTATGTCCAAATCAAATTTGGAAAAGGTCGCTGTAAGTGCAGTACGATGGCCGTTGATGGAAACCGACTGTACGGGCCTTGATAAAATTATTAAAAATAGTAATAATTTGTGTAAAATCATAAGAAATGATTTGTGAAGAATTGGGATGAAAAACTCCATATTTGAAAAGATAAAAATAGACTTTTATCGAAATGAACTAGTTTTGAACTAGAATTATAATTCTATTTATTTTTAAAATAAATAAAGTAGATTTGAAATGGTTTTGAAAATAACCAGAATTTCCAATAATTGAATTGGAATGGATTTGAATCGAAATTGTCTTTGGAATATTTCGATGTTGGATTTCGTGATTATACAATATTTGTTGGTCGTAGAATTTGATATTGAATATAAGCCGATATATTTTCTATTCAGAGCCTTGTATTTAATATCAAATCTTATTTGGGTTTGTCGTGAATGGTGTCTTCATTAACACTGTTCTTAAAGCCTGTTGAGAAAAAGATTAAATCTTTTTATTTAGATTTAATGAAGTGTACCAATTAAATGGTATTCAATTGGAATTGAATTGGGATTGATTTTTGGGTTTATCGTGAATGGTATTTTTAAATAACACTAGTTCTTTAACCCGATAATTAATGTAATATGATTTTGGATTGTCGTGAACGATAACTTCAATAATACTGTTCTTAGACCCAAACGAGTTAAGAAAATCAGAAACTAACTAGAAATTAGTTAAGTTGAATGGTTTCTTGGGTATTGATTTGATGTTGGTTTCGGCCTTCGGGGTTAATACTTAGGAAATTGATCACCTGTTATTTTGCGGTTAAAGGCTGATAGAATGGAATGTGATTTTGGGTTTATCGTGAACCGTGTTTTAAATGACATTGATTCTTTAACCCAGTTAAAAATTAAAACTAAGTGGAGTTTTAATGAATCTTTAATTAGATTGAAAAGATTGAGAATGGAGTATCACCAGTTTTGCTCCAGGAGATAGTTAAATCTTTAATTAGATTTCAACGTGAAATGGTAATTGAATTTACTGATAACACCGTGGTGTTAGATATGAAGTATGACCAGTTTTACTTCATGGGATGAATAGGTTGGGATTGGGAAATAATATAAATGATTACTTCGGTGTGGTTCGCTAATCCCGACTAGTTGAATTGATATTCAAAAGAAGATTAAAGAATAAATTTAAGGAATTTATCTTTGATAAAATTAGTGGGAACCTATCCATAAGAATGTGAAATTTAGCAACTAACTGAAGATTAGTTATGATGAATGGTTTCCTGGGTATTGATCTGATGTTGGTTTCGGCCTTCGGGGTCAATATTTGGGGAGTTGTTTGCTTACTAATTTACGGTTAGTGATTGATGAACTGGAATGTGGTGTATGTTGTGTTTGTGTAACACTTGTTTATTACATACACGGGTTATTCAGAAAGACCGGGTTTATTCTGAATAACTGATTCGACGTGGTATCGAGGATGAAGACGGTGGTCGTAGACCGAAGGTCTTCACATCGTTTGGGTGATTACTGATGATCTTGATTGGGTTGTACACCCAAGAGGAGGGAATCAGTTAGTGGTCGTCCAGACGTACTTAGAGATCGATGGATATGCATGGTACTAGGTGCCTCCGGTTTCGTTTAGACCCAGAACGAACTTGTAAATGGACTATGTGTCTGACATTGGATTTTATTTTGTGTGATTGATTTCTATAAAATATATATCTATTTGGCAGTGGAGAATTTATTCTCTTGCTTAACTCCCTTCTTTGAGATGTACGAGCTCACGGGTTATATATTGATGGATATCCATCGCATGGAGTGAATTGCCTGTGTGGCATGCCTAAGTGGCAATGAATCAAGGCTTCTGTTGAAAAGCAAAGTCTTGTGGTTGATGATCAAAGCACGACCTGTGTGGCATAGCATTGTGTAGCGTTGATTCGCGATTCTCACACTCCGGTTGTGAACCAAAAACGGGAGAGGACCACAGGGAGGGCATGCGTTTCCTTCTAGCTAGAAGTGGTGTCAGTGGTTTTACACGCCCTAACGAGTTTGAGTGTGGTTGTTGCTGTTGCATGGCGCCTCAGACATATCGATGACTGTGTGAAGCCGATGGAGTCATTTGTTGGCTCATTGACGCCCCAAAGGGTGGGGAAACGCAGTGTTCAGGCATTTTAATCCACATCGGTGGACCGGCTCTGTCGCTCCAAGGGTCACTCGAGCTCTGATCCTGAGACACGGGCTAGAGCGTCTTGAATCGGTAGAGGACTATCTTTTGCCTCGGTTCACAGATGGAAATCCAACTTCTAATACGTGACTTTGCGGTTTTATTTGTAAACCTATATATGGCGACATAGTGGCATGGGACGCTCATGTCTCCTATGATTGATATTTATGATTGTATATAAAATCAGAAACTAACTGGAAATGAGCTAAGATGGGTGGTTTCCTGGGTATTAGTCTGATGTTGGTTTCGGCCTTCGGAGTTAATACTTAGGGAATCGTTCTCTTACTAATTTACGGTTGGAGTCTGATTAAGAATTAAAACATGAAATTTAGCGTATCAAGCATTCTTTGGCTATTATAAGGTAATAACCCTATCCTCCGGCTTGCATTGCATTGTGTGATGGGACCTGGGTCTTATAATAGCTTCATTGTTCTTTATTTAGCATTGCGCGGTTGTTTTATGCACTGGTATTCTTGGGAGGAAACCCGTTCCGTGTTATACGGCGTGGTCCCTTGATTTACCTAACTTTAAAATAAAGATTAATAACTGTTTTAGTTCTCACACCAGTCACATGACTGACCTGGAGTTTATTGTTTTAACCTAAACTCGTGGTGCCCTTATTTTGACACGGGCAGCCAGTAGTTTTGGTTTTGCAGATTTATATTTACAAGATCCTGGTTTACAGATGGAATGATATCCGGAAAGCTCTGTATCCCTATATCTCCTTCAGTTGTGCTTAGTATTATTTTCCGCTACAGTGATGTATTTAAATGTAATTTAAATCTCTGATATTTTGTGATGTATATTATTTGTTTATACTCTGTATATTCTTGTATTCTGATGAATTGTTGTAATTAACAATGAAATGTTCTTCTGTTTGCGTCCCGATGTGGCTTGTTCTCAATTCAATCCGGGCTTTCCTTATCAGGGAAGTTCAGTTCGCTTCAGTTGGTATCAGAGCTTTGGTTTATAAATCTCGGAGAATAAGACACGTTAGAACCAAACGAAAGAACTCATCAGAGATTGGATTAGTAATATCCAAGGAGAATGACTCGTTAGAGATAGGATCAGTAGTATCCTTGAACGAGTGTGAAGAGTGATGTTTTTAAAAATAAAATTTAAAACGATTTTTGTTTTGAAAATTTAAATCGAATTATTCGTATTTGATTAATTTAATTGTATTGATTTAGACAATCAAGTATACGAAAATTTTGCAGATATGCCTAGCTAGCGTGTATTCGAAATTTCAAATATACTGGGTAGATATAGAATCACACTCTAGTCGCCCGGAGATGGTACTAATGTGTAGTGACCCGCATTTTTAGCTATTGAATAATTTATTTATTTAATTATTAAATATTGATTTATCGATATCGAGAACGTGAATTAAATAATATTGAATATTTAATAAATAGTTATAATATAATAATATATTATAATGTCGAAATAGTCGGAAATAGTGAAATTCACAATATCGTGTGAATTGAATAGCATACGAGATTTGGTGGAGTTTCGATTCGAAATATGATAATGAATATATTCAATCGACGACGGTTTGAACGTATAATTATAATATAATTAAAATAGAGCTTGAAATGGCGCGGCAGTTCGCTATTTGGCGATTCGAACTTCAACTGAATGTACAGGATTCGTTTTAAGCCGGATTTCTGTGAAACAAGAAACGTGTGGAGCTGGTGGAGTATATCTTTCTAGTGGAAGAGAAAAATCGGGATTTCATCGTATATATTTTGACATATGTCCAAATCAAATTTCAGAAAAGTCGCTATAGAATCGTTTATCGACCATAACTGTTTATTCGATATAACTGGAGATTGGTTTAAATTTAGATAAGGTTCTTTTGGGAAGTAGTGATAATTTAATTTTTAGAATTTTACTATAATTTTTAATTAATTAAATAAGCGACTTTTTATTTGGGGTATTTTGCACCCTGAAATCAACATTTTGAAGTTTCAAAATATGAGTCAATCCACCGGTATTTTTATATTTTTGAAATCGTGATACCTTACTGGTTACAATGGTATCTTTATATCTGTGTGTTGCAATTCGTACTTGAATGGAGTTTATGATATACACTATATAATAACTTTAACAAAAAAATTATAACATAAAAACAATGGTCTACGTTTCATTCATTTCAACCGGCTGTCTACTTTGGTTCAAAACAAAATACTTGGCCTCAGAAAATCCACACAGCTACCTAGCCCTAACGTGTCTAGTACTTGGCCATTAGGTATATATTGTATAATAATAAACAAACAGTCCACGTTCTCCTTTCTTAGCCTCACCCTCCCTCTTATAAACTCAAGAAAAAATCCGCCGTCATCATCAGTTTTCCAAAACGTGAGTTTGTTATCCTGGAAAATTTATGTTTAATCAAATAAAAAGCTATAAATATCTATACCAATATAATCGTGATCTCTGTAGATCGCTCTTCACTTGGGTATGCTTATTACTAGGTTCGATGCCCCTTTTTGTTTAGGACTGTTCACAAATGTCAGTTAGGGTTCTCGAATTAAGGAGACTGAAGCACAGTTTGATGAAGTAAATGTCAGACTTGGGTTTGTTGTGTGATTTAGCACCTGCCGTGTAATTTTCGAAGGGTTTAAGGTGGAAAAACTTCAGTGCTTTTCCTTCTACAGTGCGGTTTCAACCGCGAATCGCATGCTGGGATTCATGATCGAACGGGATGATTTTCGTATGGGGGAGAAGCTCATTCAAAAGGAGGAATTTTGGTTTTGTTCGAATGATTTTTAACGAAGCAGGGAGAAGCATTGATTTTCGGGAATTTGGGAAATTGCGGGTTGAATCCAGGAGAGTGATGCGAGAACGGAGAAGATGGTGTATTGGGAGCGGGTCTGGGTAATTAGAAGTGGGTTTGGGCCAAATGACAATGGTGAGCCCAATAGTAAATGAATTAATGGTTTATTTAAAATTTAAATAAGGTGTTAACTTGTTAACATAATAATATTGTCATATTGTATCAGAATTTCGAACGGTCAATTACGTTGGGATCGTGTGGACGAGAGCTTCACAATGAAGCTGACTGGGAGTGAATCCGAGCTCGTTACAATTTATGGAGAAATAAATTGTCCGACTGAGTCGAATAACGCAAACCGTTATTCAATGGTTAACGCGCAAATGTGAGTAAAACTCACCAACTCTGAATAGTTTATTATTTCATGTTGTATTTTTAGAACTGTTAGATATTGTCTGTTTGATGTGTGTTGACTGTTTGATTGAACTGCTAGACAGTTAGTGGAAATTTTATATATATGTGTATACATATATATATATATAACAGTTAGATATTTATATGTTGATTCTGTTGATCAGAATAATTCACATCGAAGTGAAATCGATGTTAATATTATTGTTTAACATCTGTGATGTAGGGAAACAGGTTGGAGGAATCCAACTGGATTCCTCAACAGTTATTTTATTGTTTTTCATATATTGTTATATGATGTGATATAAAATCTGTGGGCGATTATATGTGCTTAGACGATATTGAACATCGTAATTTGATATGTTAAAATACCATAACATGTCGGAATGTTGATAGGGGATTTTCAAAGTGATATTGAAAACAGAATATTTATAAATTGGAATATTTATAAATAAGAGATATTTATAAATTTGAATATTTATAAATAAGGAATATTTATAAATGGGAATATTTGTAAATAGGAGATATTTTAAAAGGAAATAAATTCAAAACATTTCGTTTTGAATGGAAAGGCCTGTGTGGCGAGTTTGGGGATTTTCCCGATGCTCCCGATACAAAGGAGGTTATGGCGAATTTTCCCGGGAATTTAAGGAGTTAGAATATTTCAAGAATAAATTTGAAAAGGAAATATTTGTAAACCATTTACAAATAGAATTTGAAAGGGAACATTATAAAAAGGAAATCATTTTTAAAGTGTAGAACCGTTATTTAAAAGTAAATCTTTTCAAATGTATAAAACATTATAAAAAGGAAATCTTTATAAAGTGAATAAAGAAATCGAATATGGTATTCGAAAGGAGAAATCGAATATGGTATTCGAAAGGAGAAATCGAATATGGTATTCGAAGTTAGTTAATCGAATATGGTATTCGAAGTTAGTTAATCGAATATGGTATTCGAAAGGAGTAAATCGAATATCGTATTCGAAGTTAGTTAATCGAATATAGACATTCGAAAGGAGAAATTGAATATGGTATTCGAAGTTAGTTAATCGAATATGGTATTCGAAAGTTAGTTAATCGAATATGTTATTCGAAAGGGGTTAGTCAAGTCGAGTTAGTCAAATAGAGTTAACCAGTTAGAGTTAATCAGTTAGAGTTAACCAGTTGGAGTTAATTAGTCGGAGTTAATCGATTAGAGTTAAAACGAACTAGAATTAATCAAATATAGTTATTTGAGACAGAGTTAGTCAAACATAGTATTCAGGGTAAGTTGCCATCTTGTACGACTGCTAGCGTAATTCGCAGGGCTGTAAATAGCCTATGGCGGTCGGATGTTTCCTGAGGGAATCAGGCGTAACCATTGTGATCGCTGCGCTCTAGAGTCAAGAGAATGGAGTTAAATAGAGTTATCAAATATTAGTTATTCCAATGGAGTGGAATAGAGTTAAATGGAGTTAAATAGAGTTATCGAATATTAGTTATTCGAATGAAGTAAATGGAGTTAAATCGAATATTAGTTATTCGATAGGAGTTAATCAAGTTGAGTTAAATAAACCAAGTTAGTCGAGCCTAGTTGTCGAGCCAAGTAAGTTAAGTTAGTCAAGTTAAGTTCATCGAGTTAAATTAATCGATGTTAGTTTCATCGAAAGGAGTTATCGATGTTAGTTTCATCGAAAGGAGTAATCGATGTTAGTTTCATCGAAAGGAGTTATCGATGTTAGTTTCATCGAAAGGAGTTATCGATGTTAGTTTCATCGAAAGGAGTTATCGATGTTAGTTTCATCGAAAGGAGTTATCGATGTGAGTCTCATCGAAAGGAGTTATCGATGTTAGTTTCATCGAAGTGAGATTTTCAAATATGAGATATTTGAAAAGGAAGAGTTATCGAATATTAGTTATTCGAAGAGAGATTATCGAATATCGTTTATTCGAGAAGAAGTTAATCGAATATAGGTTATTCGAAGAAGAGTTAATCAAATAGAGATTTCTCGAAGAGAGTTAATCGGCAAATTCTATTATATCGAATTCAGGAAAGTACTTATACTTTCCAGTGTTTAAATAGAGATTTATTTATTTATAAATAAATAAGTGTTAGGTTAATTATTCACTGATAAGAATAGAAGTTATAATTAAAGTTAGATAATTCGAAAGTAGGGATTATAACGTTATCGTTATAACCAATGTTTTAAATATTGAAGTAGATTAGTAAAATTGGATCCGGGAAAGGCGTAAAGAAGTTGTTAAAGATTAAAAGATAAACTTTGACCATTTTGAAGTTATAACGTTGTTCAGTTAAGGTCTGAGAGGTAATTATACCCCAACTTGAGTGACTTCCTTCTTAACTAAGAAATGGTAAGGTTTGATCGTAAAGGAGTTTTGGAAATGTTTTTCAAACAAGAATCAGAAATGTTTTCTAAATACAGAAAATAAGGAATGGAAATGTTTCCAGTGTTGATAACATATATTTTCTAAATATAGAAAATAGCAAATGTTGAATATAGGGAAACAGGAGATGTAAAATGAACTAAAGAGATAAATGTTAAAGGATGTTTGTTTGATATAATTTCCATCTGGAAATAATATCGTTGTTTGTACATGGACATGTTTTCATTTGATAGTTAAATCACAGACTATCGAAGTTTTGACCATTTTAACGTTGTTAATATGGAGAGACCGGTTGGATTATTATCCATAGAACCACTCTGTATTGGCATAAGCGTTGCGAATCATATATGTTAAAGATAATTGAAGACGGAGTAAAATGCAAGGGCTATCCTGTTTACAGAATAGTGCCTTCGGTTTGTCCAGTCCCAGGACAACTTGTGTAAAGGCCCGCAAATCCGTGCTATTTGAATTGACTAATAACACCACACGTCCAACCCAAATAACACAGAAATACGAATCATTATTAGAAAGAAGATAGAGGATGAGAAATAGAAAGAAAGAAATATTAGAATAGAAGAAAAACGAAGATCACAACTCACAGCGGAACGAATAAAATATATTATATAACATAACTTTTGAAATACAAAACTGTTTGGTACATATATACATACCATCATCAGAGTATACATAATATTTGATTCAGCGGAAGTAACTCTAAATAACTAACGTTGAAGCCTCCAGCTTCAAGCTCCCCCAAGTGTATCTGTAAAAGCCTGAAACACTTGACTGCCCGTACAAATTTGGGCACCCAAGAGTTTAGGGAAAACAAAAACAAAATAAACTCTGGGTCAGTCATGGGACTGGTGTGAGTAAACTCCAACCACTTGTTTAACTTTAAAAATCCTTTCAAAAGAAAAGGTAATAGTAAGACCAGCCCACACATAAACACGGACGGTTTTTACCTTACTATAACCCAAAACACTTTGATACGAAAATCCAGTGATATTATAATAATGTCTACATCAAGTAAATAACCAAATAGCAGAACGCTTGCATCTCACGCTCCACATATATATTATAAAATCACAAACCGCATGGCGCTTATTGGAGATTGGATTTCCAACATGACAAGGTATGGGACCACCTTCCGACAGTGCATCTCTAGAGGCGAATACACCTGGGTTCAACAAGAACATCTTGCAACCCGGCCCACACATGGCCGACCACTCATTTCGCTTGAGTGTATCGAATGTATATCACCAACGGTTGGACTCAAACCACCGTTTCCCGAATGGGCAGAATCGATAGATTTAGAAACAAAAGGAATTTCTCTAGATAGGTGATTATACACCCTAATGGGTGCGACCCACATAGCCATGCTGCCTGCCCGATTTTTGTCCTTTCCCGGTTGTTGAGGCCTGAGGCTACGATTACTTACCATTCCTTGATGACACAATCACTTTGAATGCCACATTGTCAGATCCGTTAATCACTAGTTGAGTTTGCACAAATATTCTGGATATTATGCTAAGGGATAAATCCGTTGCAACCATATATACTTATACAGACCAACCCATTTGATCATTGGAAATACTTTGTCAGACATTCGTCCATTTACGTTCGTTCTGGGATTGAACGAAACCGAAGGCACTATTTCTATAAATAGAAAAGCCCTTGCACTTTACTCCGTCTTCAATATATTCAGCATATTTGGTTCGCAACGCTTATGCCGATACGGAGTGGTTCTCGGATAATAATCCAACCGGTCTCTCCATATTGACAACGATGGTCAAAAACTTCGATAGTCTGTGATTTAACTATCGAATAAAACAAGTGTTCAATCAACATATCAAACAAATCACTGGGCCCTTTAATTAATATTTCATTAGTTTAAATCTCTTCTCCATTCCACTATCAATATTTGTTATCCAAATATTTCAAAAATCATCTTGCCTCTTTTCGCTATTTTTGATTTCGTTTCCTTGTCGAATTCTATATATCGATATATAGATTTCTAATTGTCAAATTTCTTAAAAATATTCTAACTCCTTAAATTCCCGGAAAAATTCGCCATAACCTCCCCTGTATCGGGAGCATCGGGAAATTTCAAATAACATCCCGGTATCTTCTAATCTCAAAAAGAAAAAGAAGAAGCCAAGCGGCTAGCCGATACGGCGCATAAAACCTCATATATGAATTAAACATGTACCTTTTTGTCGAGCATTACGTTTATAAACTCCATATACCTCATCCCATACCTGTCTAACACCTGTTCACCTGTTTCCAATCCAATTCAACTCAATCCATTAAATTTTGAATCGTTTGAATTCAGTTTCGCTCAATTATTCTTTAATTAGCCTTTTTGCCTATTTACTTCTTGGTTTGAACATAACATGTTCAAATAAAATATTTAACTCGTTCATAACCAAATTGAATTTCAATTTCAATTCTAGTTCTCTTTTCTATTTCGAATATAAATTCTCAAATCGAATTCACTTATTTAAAGCTCAATATTCATTCGAAAACTCATTAACTAATTTCTATTCGAATTAGTTAACTCTATTCAATAAATCAAAAATCTGATTTCTATTTCAGAAATCAACTCATTACTCCACTGGAGTTCACATATATTTTATAACTCACATCTGGATTTTTCTAAATAGAAATTTCGATTTTTATTTGCTTAAAATCCTTTAATTTAATTAAATAAACCGTTATGGTTTTATAATGGTTCTGGCGCTGTTTTTCTGAAAATTTGATTTTGACATAACTCAAAATCTATACGACGAAATTCAGATTTTTCTCCTTCATTAGAAAACTATTATCAAATCGGTCCTGACGTTTCTTGTTTCAAAGAATTTCGACTTCAATTGCGTTCTATATATTCAATTGAAGTTCGAATCGCTATTTTACGAACTGTAGCGCTGCGGCGAGTTCGTTTTAATTATATTTATATATAAAAACCTTTAAACTTCAAAAAAAATGAATTCAACTCTATTCCACTCTATTTGAATTCCTTGATTCAAATTCCAATCTCACTTTGAATTCCATATTCAAATTTCAATCCCTTCCTATTTGATATTCAAATTCAATACTTAAATTTCTATTTGAATTCCCTATATTCAAATTAAATACTTGAATTCATTTGAATTCTTTTATTCAAACTTTATACTTAAATTCCATTTGAACTTCTATATTTCCATTTCTATATTTGAATTCTATTGAAGTTCAAATATTTAAACTCCTTTTTAAATTCTATATTCAAAATTCCATAGTTTAAAACTCATTTGAATTTCATATTCAAATCCCATAGATTAAATCCTATTTGAATTCAATTTGAATCTCTTATATTCAAATTCCATTTTCCTTTTGAATTCTAATATTCAAATTCATTTCCAACACCATTTGAATTTCTAATATTCAAACTCATTTTAACACCATTTGAATTTCTTTACTCAATCCATTTGAATTCCCTTGAATTCAAATTCCATTTCAAAACCATTTGGATTTCCTATTTTGAAATCCTATTTGAAATTCTATTTCCAATTCTACTTTGAAAATCCTATTTTCAAAGTTTATTTCAAATTCTATTTTGAAATCTCATATTCAAATTTCTACTTGAATTTCTGTATTCAATTCCATGTTCAAATTCAATACTTGAATTTCTATTTTAAATCTCAATTCAAATCTCATATTTAAATTCCATTCAAATCTCTATTCAAATTTCACATTTGAATTCTTCCTTGAAATACTATATTTCAAATGCTATTCAATTCTTCTTTGAAATTCTATTTTCAAAGTCTATTTCAAATTCTCCTTTGAAAATTCTATTTTTGAGATTCTATTTCAAATTCTATTTGGAAATTCTATTCCAAATTCTCTATATTCAAACACCATTTGAAAGTTCTATATTCAAATCCACCTTGGATTTTCTATTTGAATTCTAAATTCAAATTTTCTATTTCCTTTTCTTTTTGAATTCAAATTTCCATTTCCTTTTCTATTATTCAAATTCTATATTTAAATTTCCTTTTGAATCATATTTCAAAACACTTGTATTTCCATTTCTGAATTATCAAATGGTAATTCTTTTCACCTCATTTATAACTTCGTTATAAAAGAACTATTTATAAACTTCGTTTATAAAGGAACTACTTGTTTTATTTTTCAAAACAAGTTTTATATTTTTATTCCCATTCAAAATTCAAATTCTATTTAAAAATAGAATTTTTCCTTTTTAAATCTCAAATATCCTTCCACGATATTTTTAAATATCATTACTTAAGCCCAGTGATATAACACACAAAGCAACCAATTATTTATTTTTCTAACACATCATATATAACAATATATATGCAACCAAATAAACAAACAGATAATATATTTTTGAGGAATCCAGTTGGATTCCTCCAACCTGTTTTCCTGCATCCACAGATGTTAGCACATAAATAATACCCATTCTGCTTCGTGGCAGAATATCGCGGTATAGAAGGTCATCCACTAATCATAGCGTGGGGCGTATAGGGTAATCATCCGCTATGAAACTGCGGGCATCCGCTAATGAGACTGCGGGAATCCAACCAATCAATCAACCCAATATATATATATATAGCCTAAATAACTAATATATATAAAACAACCATAAAATATTCACACAAGCAACAACCAAATATTTTTAACGAAATAAAAATAATTCTAAAGGTGAGTGAGATTTACTCACCTGATTTTCGTTTGCTGAATATCCAATTTAAATTCCACACCATCTCGGCTGAATCGATACCTATGATTATTTGATTTTTAAGAATTGATCAACATTTATTTAAATTAATCGAATAAATGAATTATTCTATATAATTTAAATTTTCGAAAAATAAATGTATACCAGTTAACTTCATAGGATTTGTATCGATTTCCTTGAACCAGTTATTAAAGTATATAATCCATTTTCCATATAAATTTTAAAAATAAAAATATACCTTATTAAGCCCAATCCACATTTTGACATTTTCACGAACATTTCATCGGCGATCTAAATTCCCTTTTTAATCACCTACAATCTGCTACCTTCCCACTGTTGTTCATGCCAGAAGAAGAACCAGTAACCCAACACTCCATTTACATCATGTCTGAACTCCGCCCAGTCCCCCTTTAATACATCATCGACTTCCTTCCCTGAAGCACAGGTCCGAACCCCTTCCAATCATCAACAGTTCGAACTTCAGTTCGTACTCATCGCGACCGCCCTTAGAGCCCTTCCCAAAAACCAACGTCAGACTTCGAAGCATCAATCCCTCCAATCCCCGGCGTTTCCACAAATCGAGCACAACTCCAGTTCATCATTATCCATACTTTGGTCCTCGCGTTTACTATCGGAAACTGAAAAATCATAGATCGAGATCCGAACTCCGTCGCGACCCCCTCACTCGCGAGTGTCCCAGACGGCGTCCAGCTTTGACTGCGATTTTGATTTTGATCTCCTTTTTTTTTTATACGAAATCAATTTAGACGGAAAGGAATGGCTCGAGGGTTTGAATTGATTTCAGTTTTTTTTTTTAGAATGGCCGAATGTAACAAGTGTGATGCCAGTTTTATAGTCGCGATGGGGAACATTCGTACCAAGCCATTAACATCCTGTTTGCTTTGCATCGAAGGTTGGGGACATTTCTGTTAGCTCGAGGGAAGCTATTCTGTGTAATTAAAAGAAGAGGTCGGCTTGGTAGAAATAGGGTGGCTGATGAAACGTTGATATGAAATTTTATTTGAATTTTTATTTTAATTAATAAATTAAAATATCTAGCAGTCCCTATCTTGCAGTCCCGAACCGCTATTCTAACTTAACGACTGATGTTATAAGATCATAACGCTATTCACTATTCTGAATGCAACGAAATAGATTATACAATTTAATTTGAACGTATATTTAAATTAGCCATATTAAACCATTTTAAATTCAAAACAAATAAATTCTTCAACAAATGAATTTCTATTATCATCGTTCAGTTTTATCTTCGAATTGAATTATTTCAAACTTCTCGTATTTCGATAATTATCAAAATAAATCGTATTTTCGATTATTTAATCGATAACCCAATAAAATACCATTTTATATTATAAATTCAATATTTAAAACCATACTAAATATTTAAATAAACTGTTGAAAAATCTGGGTCGTTACATTCTTCCCCCCTTAAAATAATTTCGTCCTCGAAATTGCTAAGGTAAGAAAATGGTACAAATCCATTACTTTTCAAAATTCACTTATGTTGAAACTCAACTCCTCATATTTCTATGACTTTAATTTCAACCAAAACTTCTGGTTTCCATTCATATGCATTCTAATTCTCATATTCATTTCAATTTATTTCAAATTGATTCTAGTCCATTTATTCTCCTCGAACCATTTAACTTGCTTAAGTTAAATTTCAATTTCAGAATTCAAATCCTTGGGTTTCTCTCTTTTCAAATTCTTTTGAAATCCCATAAATATATACATATATTCATTTCTATCACAAATTCAAAACATTTGAAATTTCAAACAAATTTCCAACAAAATTTTCTAAGGTAGCAATTCATCACTTAGAAACTCGGAAATGAACACTGATGATGTTGCAATCATCATCAGAATAATTTCCCAGTCACTGAAGTGAGTTCAGTGCCTTATTATTTCAAAATTCATCTAAAATGATTTTCTTTCAAATCCTTTTAAAACAAATCTATATTATTTTAATATACTTTGAAAAATATTTCCAACTTCCCAGGATTTTGAATTCTTAACTCTGGTTTGAATTAAATTCTAATTCATCTCATTTGTATATTTAATTCCTATACAAATTCTACTCTGGTTATAAATAACCATTCTAAATTTATAATCTCATTTGATTATAAAATCAACATCCAACACATCCATATAATAATTCTAGAAAATTATTCTTTCTACATCAAAATATAGTTTTGGGTAAAGTTATTTCATTTACCCACTTTAAAACAATATCGTGTCGAATTCTCTGTTCAAGTGCTTATAAATTCCTATCGACTTCGTGGCGTCCCACGATTCGACCAGAATTCATAAACTACTCAACAGACTAGCCAACACAATATAAAACAACTTTTTTTATATCAATTAACAAATACGCTCTCTCGTATATACACTCAACTCATTCTAGGGTACTACTGACCCTATCTCTAATGAGCACATGCCACACAAGCCTAGGTGTTCACTCAACCTAAGCTCTGATACCAACTGTAAAGGCCCGCAAATCCGTGCTATTTGAATTGACTAATAACACCACACGTCCAACCCAAATAACACAGAAATACGAATCATTATTAGAAAGAAGATAGAGGATGAGAAATAGAAAGAAAGAAATATTAGAATAGAAGAAAAACAAAGATCACAACTCACAGCGGAACGAATAAAATATATTATATAACATAACTTTTGAAATACAAAACTGTTTGGTACATATATACATACCATCATCAGAGTATACATAATATTTGATTCAGCGGAAGTAACTCTAAATAACTAACGTTGAAGCCTCCAGCTTCAAGCTCCCCCAAGTGTATCTGTAAAAGCCTGAAACACTTGACTGCCCGTACAAATTTGGGCACCCAAGAGTTTAGGGAAAACAAAAACAAAATAAACTCTGGGTCAGTCATGGGACTGGTGTGAGTAAACTCCAACCACTTGTTTAACTTTAAAAATCCTTTCAAAAGAAAAGGTAATAGTAAGACCAGCCCACACATAAACACGGACGGTTTTTACCTTACTATAACCCAAAACACTTTGATACGAAAATCCAGTGATATTATAATAATGTCTACATCAAGTAAATAACCAAATAGCAGAACGCTTGCATCTCACGCTCCACATATATATTATAAAATCACAAACCGCATGGCGCTTATTGGAGATTGGATTTCCAACATGACAAGGTATGGGACCACCTTCCGACAGTGCATCTCTAGAGGCGAATACACCTGGGTTCAACAAGAACATCTTGCAACCCGGCCCACACATGGCCGACCACTCATTTCGCTTGAGTGTATCGAATGTATATCACCAACGGTTGGACTCAAACCACCGTTTCCCGAATGGGCAGAATCGATAGATTTAGAAACAAAAGGAATTTCTCTAGATAGGTGATTATACACCCTAATGGGTGCGACCCACATAGCCATGCTGCCTGCCCGATTTTTGTCCTTTCCCGGTTGTTGAGGCCTGAGGCTACGATTACTTACCATTCCTTGATGACACAATCACTTTGAATGCCACATTGTCAGATCCGTTAATCACTAGTTGAGTTTGCACAAATATTCTGGATATTATGCTAAGGGATAAATCCGTTGCAACCATATATACTTATACAGACCAACCCATTTGATCATTGGAAATACTTTGTCAGACATTCGTCCATTTACGTTCGTTCTGGGATTGAACGAAACCGAAGGCACTATTTCTATAAATAGAAAAGCCCTTGCACTTTACTCCGTCTTCAATATATTCAGCATATTTGGTTCGCAACGCTTATGCCGATACGGAGTGGTTCTCGGATAATAATCCAACCGGTCTCTCCATATTGACAACGATGGTCAAAAACTTCGATAGTCTGTGATTTAACTATCGAATAAAACAAGTGTTCAATCAACATATCAAACAAATCACTGGGCCCTTTAATTAATATTTCATTAGTTTAAATCTCTTCTCCATTCCACTATCAATATTTGTTATCCAAATATTTCAAAAATCATCTTGCCTCTTTTCGCTATTTTTGATTTCGTTTCCTTGTCGAATTCTATATATCGATATATAGATTTCTAATTGTCAAATTTCTTAAAAATATTCTAACTCCTTAAATTCCCGGAAAAATTCGCCATAACCTCCCCTGTACCGGGAGCATCGGGAAATTTCAAATAACATCCCGGTATCTTCTAATCTCAAAAAGAAAAAGAAGAAGCCAAGCGGCTAGCCGATACGGCGCATAAAACCTCATATATGAATTAAACATGTACCTTTTTGTCGAGCATTACGTTTATAAACTCCATATACCTCATCCCATACCTGTCTAACACCTGTTCACCTGTTTCCAATCCAATTCAACTCAATCCATTAAATTTTGAATCGTTTGAATTCAGTTTCGCTCAATTATTCTTTAATTAGCCTTTTTGCCTATTTACTTCTTGGTTTGAACATAACATGTTCAAATAAAATATTTAACTCGTTCATAACCAAATTGAATTTCAATTTCAATTCTAGTTCTCTTTTCTATTTCGAATATAAATTCTCAAATCGAATTCACTTATTTAAAGCTCAATATTCATTCGAAAACTCATTAACTAATTTCTATTCGAATTAGTTAACTCTATTCAATAAATCAAAAATCTGATTTCTATTTCAGAAATCAACTCATTACTCCACTGGAGTTCACATATATTTTATAACTCACATCTGGATTTTTCTAAATAGAAATTTCGATTTTTATTTGCTTAAAATCCTTTAATTTAATTAAATAAACCGTTATGGTTTTATAATGGTTCTGGCGCTGTTTTTCTGAAAATTTGATTTTGACATAACTCAAAATCTATACGACGAAATTCAGATTTTTCTCCTTCATTAGAAAACTATTATCAAATCGGTCCTGACGTTTCTTGTTTCAAAGAATTTCGACTTCAATTGCGTTCTATATATTCAATTGAAGTTCGAATCGCTATTTCACGAACTGCAGCGCTGCGGCGAGTTCGTTTTAATTATATTTATATATAAAAACCTTTAAACTTCAAAAAAAATGAATTCAACTCTATTCCACTCTATTTGAATTCCTTGATTCAAATTCCAATCTCACTTTGAATTCCATATTCAAATTTCAATCCCTTCCTATTTGATATTCAAATTCAATACTTAAATTTCTATTTGAATTCCCTATATTCAAATTAAATACTTGAATTCATTTGAATTCTTTTATTCAAACTTTATACTTAAATTCCATTTGAACTTCTATATTTCCATTTCTATATTTGAATTCTATTGAAGTTCAAATATTTAAACTCCTTTTTAAATTCTATATTCAAAATTCCATAGTTTAAAACTCATTTGAATTTCATATTCAAATCCCATAGATTAAATCCTATTTGAATTCAATTTGAATCTCTTATATTCAAATTCCATTTTCCTTTTGAATTCTAATATTCAAATTCATTTCCAACACCATTTGAATTTCTAATATTCAAACTCATTTTAACACCATTTGAATTTCTTTACTCAATCCATTTGAATTCCCTTGAATTCAAATTCCATTTCAAAACCATTTGGATTTCCTATTTTGAAATCCTATTTGAAATTCTATTTCCAATTCTACTTTGAAAATCCTATTTTCAAAGTTTATTTCAAATTCTATTTTGAAATCTCATATTCAAATTTCTACTTGAATTTCTGTATTCAATTCCATGTTCAAATTCAATACTTGAATTTCTATTTTAAATCTCAATTCAAATCTCATATTTAAATTCCATTCAAATCTCTATTCAAATTTCACATTTGAATTCTTCCTTGAAATACTATATTTCAAATGCTATTCAATTCTTCTTTGAAATTCTATTTTCAAAGTCTATTTCAAATTCTCCTTTGAAAATTCTATTTTTGAGATTCTATTTCAAATTCTATTTGGAAATTCTATTCCAAATTCTCTATATTCAAACACCATTTGAAAGTTCTATATTCAAATCCACCTTGGATTTTCTATTTGAATTCTAAATTCAAATTTTCTATTTCCTTTTCTTTTTGAATTCAAATTTCCATTTCCTTTTCTATTATTCAAATTCTATATTTAAATTTCCTTTTGAATCATATTTCAAAACACTTGTATTTCCATTTCTGAATTATCAAATGGTAATTCTTTTCACCTCATTTATAACTTCATTATAAAAGAACTATTTATAAACTTCGTTTATAAAGGAACTACTTGTTTTATTTTTCAAAACAAGTTTTATATTTTTATTCCCATTCAAAATTCAAATTCTATTTAAAAATAGAATTTTTCCTTTTTAAATCTCAAATATCCTTCCACGATATTTTTAAATATCATTACTTAAGCCCAGTGATATAACACACAAAGCAACCAATTATTTATTTTTCTAACACATCATATATAACAATATATATGCAACCAAATAAACAAACAGATAATATATTTTTGAGGAATCCAGTTGGATTCCTCCAACCTGTTTTCCTGCATCCACAGATGTTAGCACATAAATAATACCCATTCTGCTTCGTGGCAGAATATCGCGGTATAGAAGGTCATCCACTAATCATAGCGTGGGGCGTATAGGGTAATCATCCGCTATGAAACTGCGGGCATCCGCTAATGAGACTGCGGGAATCCAACCAATCAATCAACCCAATATATATATATATATAGCCTAAATAACTAATATATATAAAACAACCATAAAATATTCACACAAGCAACAACCAAATATTTTTAACGAAATAAAAATAATTCTAAAGGTGAGTGAGATTTACTCACCTGATTTTCGTTTGCTGAATATCCAATTTAAATTCCACACCATCTCGGCTGAATCGATACCTATGATTATTTGATTTTTAAGAATTGATCAACATTTATTTAAATTAATCGAATAAATGAATTATTCTATATAATTTAAATTTTCGAAAAATAAATGTATACCAGTTAACTTCATAGGATTTGTATCGATTTCCTTGAACCAGTTATTAAAGTATATAATCCATTTTCCATATAAATTTTAAAAATAAAAATATACCTTATTAAGCCCAATCCACATTTTGACATTTTCACGAACATTTCATCGGCGATCTAAATTCCCTTTTTAATCACCTACAATCTGCTACCTTCCCACTATTGTTCATGCCAGAAGAAGAACCAGTAACCCAACACTCCATTTACATCATGTCTGAACTCCGCCCAGTCCCCCTTTAATACATCATCGACTTCCTTCCCTGAAGCACAGGTCCGAACCCCTTCCAATCATCAACAGTTCGAACTTCAGTTCGTACTCATCGCGACCGCCCTTAGAGCCCTTCCCAAAAACCAACGTCAGACTTCGAAGCATCAATCCCTCCAATCCCCGGCGTTTCCACAAATCGAGCACAACTCCAGTTCATCATTATCCATACTTTGGTCCTCGCGTTTACTATCGGAAACTGAAAAATCATAGATCGAGATCCGAACTCCGTCGCGACCCCCTCACTCGCGAGTGTCCCAGACGGCGTCCAGCTTTGACTGCGATTTTGATTTTGATCTCCTTTTTTTTTTATACGAAATCAATTTAGACGGAAAGGAATGGCTCGAGGGTTTGAATTGATTTCAGTTTTTTTTTTTTAGAATGGCCGAATGTAACAAGTGTGATGCCAGTTTTATAGTCGCGATGGGGAACATTCGTACCAAGCCATTAACATCCTGTTTGCTTTGCATCGAAGGTTGGGGACATTTCTGTTAGCTCGAGGGAAGCTATTCTGTGTAATTAAAAGAAGAGGTCGGCTTGGTAGAAATAGGGTGGCTGATGAAACGTTGATATGAAATTTTATTTGAATTTTTATTTTAATTAATAAATTAAAATATCTAGCAGTCCCTATCTTGCAGTCCCGAACCGCTATTCTAACTTAACGACTGATGTTATAAGATCATAACGCTATTCACTATTCTGAATGCAACGAAATAGATTATACAATTTAATTTGAACGTATATTTAAATAAGCCATATTAAACCATTTTAAATTCAAAACAAATAAATTCTTCAACAAATGAATTTCTATTATCATCGTTCAGTTTTATCTTCGAATTGAATTATTTCAAACTTCTCGTATTTCGATAATTATCAAAATAAATCGTATTTTCGATTATTTAATCGATAACCCAATAAAATACCATTTTATATTATAAATTCAATATTTAAAACCATACTAAATATTTAAATAAACTGTTGAAAAATCTGGGTCGTTACAACTTGTATGGACGAAGGTTTGACAGAGTATATCCAATGGATCGTGTAAGTTGATCTGTTCAAACGTATTCACGTTTGGTGGCGGAGGAATTCGTTTCTCTTAGCTGTATACCCGTGTTATTTTTGGATAAGTCAATTTGTGATTTGGCGGGTATGACGATGTGACATTCTAAGTGAATGATGATGATTTGTATGAATGAATGTCTGATAGAGTATTTCCAGAAAGGTCACGTACCTTGATTTCTTCAACTATACCAAGAGTGGAAGCGGAGAAGGAAACTTCTTTTAGCTGACACGTAATGTATGGTTGTAGACGTCAATTAGTGATTCTGATGGATCTGACAATGTGGCATTCGAACGGAATCTGATGTGATGATAAAGCGTAGCTTCTAGCCTCATCAACCGGTAAATGACAGAAATCGGGCAGGCAGCATGGCTAAGTCGGTCGCACCGAAGTAGGGTGTATAATCACCTATCTAGTGAATATTCATTTGTTTCTTAAATCTATCAATGCTGTCCCATATATATACGGGAACGGTTGCTGATCCCAACCGTTGGTGATGCACATTCGATACACTCAAGCGAAATGAGTGGTCGGTCATGTGTGGCTGAGTTACAAGATGTTCTTGTTGAACTCCAGTGTATCGTTCCTAGAGTACACTGATCGGAAGGTGGTTCCATACCTTGTCATAGTTGGAAATCCATTATCCAATACGTGCTTGCGATTTTGATTGTATACTATATATGTAGAACGTGAGATGAAAGCGTTTCTGCTAGTTGATATCTATTTGTACATAGACATTATTATAATATCAAAAGGTTTTTGATATAAAGATATTTTGGATTCTCATAAGGGAAAAACCCATTCCGTTCTGCGGCGTGGTCTTATGAGATATTGTTTACTTGTTCATATACCTGTTTAAACTGTTTTACTCATACCAGTCCCATGACTGACCTGGAGTTTATTTGTTTTGTTTTCCCTAAACTCTTGGGCGCCTAATTTTGTACGGGCAGTCAAGTAGTCTGGAATTTACAGATATACTGGAAGAGCGTGGAGCAGGAGGCTTCAAGATCATATAGCTATAATTATTTCCGCTGTGTTGTAAGTGTTGTACTCTGATAAGTGCTATTGTATACATAACTGTTATATTTCAAAGTTATGTTATCTATTATATGTTATTCGTTCCGCTGTGAGGTTCGTGTTACTCTGATGTTGTGTTCTTCTTCTTCTTCTTCTATTCTAAGTTTCTATCTTATCTATTCTCACCTTCTAATTTCTTTCATTAACTATTCAGTTATTTTCGATCCTTGGATGTTCGATATGTGTTGTATATCGGATAACCAAGATCGCATTTTTCCGGGTCGTTACAGTTGGTATCAGAGCTTAAGTTAAGAATTACCTTGGCTCTGTGGCGTGACTCGGTAGAGATAGGGTTAGTAACACCCTAGATTGAGTTTGAGTGTATATATAGGAGTGCGTATTTGTATTTGATATAAAAATGGTTTTATATTGTGGAGATTCATTGGCTGAGTTGTTTATGAGTTCTGGTCGATCAGTTTGATCCACTGTATCGGTAGGAGTAAATAAATACTTGAATACGATGGACCGACACAGTATGGATATGTGATATATTATCATATATAGGATATATTTGTTGTTATTATAATCGAGTAAGATTTTAAATTAAATGGTTAAGTAAATAACTAATCAGAATTCATATAAGTAAAGTATATGAAATAAGATGAATTAAATACGAATTTAAATCAGATTTGGAATTAAAATAAGGAAATTTTAAGTTCCTGGGAGATTTTGAGATGTTTTCAAAATGGATGTATTTAGTAAGGGTTTTGGAAATGATATAGTATTGAAATCACTTGGGTCACTGGAAAATAATTCCGATGATGACTGCGCAGTATCATCGGTGTGATTTTCGAGTTCTAAGTGGTGGATTACGACCAGTGATTTTGATTTGAATTGTTTTGAGAAAACAAGTTGTTTAGAAAATTCAAAGGTTTTGAATTGGCAGTATGATTTCAAATTGATTTGAAATAAAACCGGGAATTTAAGTTCTAGAAATTAAAATTTAACTAATGAAGTTAAAAAAAATGAGATGGTAAAAATAATTGAAATTTAACTTGAACATAGTTAAATAGAATTGAATTGGATTAGAGAATAATTTGTTATGGAATTGGGTTGATGAGTCAATAATTTGGAATTTGATATTGGGGTTCGAATGAAAATTCGATTTGGATTTGAGGATATGAACTGATTGGAATTTGATTGAGATAGCACTGGTATATGCTGAGTTGATAACATATGGAAGTGATAGAGTTGATATGCCCGACAAAAAGGTACAAGTTTATATTTTATATGAGTTTGGAATTTATGAGCCGAATTGGCAGGCCGCTTGGCGTTTTGATTTTCTTTTGGGTTAAAGAAGGCCCGGAGAGGCGAGTTGGAATTTGAGATATCGACCCGTGCAAAGGAGGTGCTGGCGAATTTTTTTCAAAAATTAAGGCGTTAGAAAATTTTCAGGATTTTTGAAAATTTAGTTAGTCGAAATAAATTAATATTTTAGTCGATATTAATTGGTTCAGTTGAAACCAGAGATAAGAGGTAAACAGATAAATTTTTACCCAGTAGATAGGGTCGTCCCCTAGCTTAGCAATTTCGAGGACGAAATTTTATTAAGGTGGGAAGATTGTAGTGACCCGCATTTTTAGCTGTTGAATAATTTATTTATTTAATTATTAAATATGATATATCGATATCGAGAACGTGAATTAAATAATATTGAATATTTAATAAATAGTTATAATATAATAATATATTATAATGTCGAAATAGTCGGAAATAGTGAAACTCACAATATCGTGTGAATTGAATAGCATACGAGATTTGGTGGAGTTTCTATTCGAAATATGATAATGAATATATTCAATCGACGACGGTTTGAACGTATAATTATAATATAATTAAAATAGAGCTTGAAATGGCGTGGCAGTTCGCTATTTGGCGATTCGAACTTCAACTGAATGTACAGGATTCGTTTTAAGCCGGATTTCTGTGAAACAAGAAACGTGTGGAGCTGGTAGAGTATATCTTTCTAGTGGAAGAGAAAAATCGGGATTTCATCGTATAGATTTTGAGATATGTCCAAATCAAATTTCAGAAAAGTCGCTATAGAATCGTTTATCGACCATAACTGTTTATTCGATATAACTGGAGATCGGGTTTAAATTTAGATAAGGTTCTTTTGGGAAGTAGTGATAATTTAATTTTTAGAATTTTACTGTAATTTTTAATTAATTAAATAAGCGACTTTTTATTTGGGGTATTTTGCACCCTGAAATCAACATTTTGAAGTTTCAAAATATGAGTCAATCCACCGGTATTTTTATATTTTTGAAATCGTGATACCTTACTGGTTACAATGGTATCTTTATATCTGTCTGTTGCAATTCATACTTGAATGGAGTTTATGATATACACTATATAATAACTTAAACAAAAAAATTATAACATAAAAACAATGGTCTATGTTTCATTCATTTCAACCGGCTGTCTACTTTGGTTCAAAACAAAATACTTGGCCTCAGAAAATCCACACAGCTACCTAGCCCTAACGTGTCTAGTACTTGGCCATTAGGTATATATTGTATAATGATAAACAAACAGTCCACGTTCTCCTTTCTTAGCCTCACCCTCCCTCTTATAAACTCAAGAAAAAATCCGCCGCCATCATCAGTTTTCCAAAATGTGAGTTTGTTATCCTGGAAAATTTATATTTAATCAAATAAAAAGCTATAAATATCTATACCAATATAATCGTGATCTCTGTAGATCGCTCTTCACTTGGGTATGCTTATTACTAGGTTCGATGCCCCTTTTTGTTTAGGACTGTTCACAAATGTCAGTTAGGGTTCTTGAATTCAGGAGACTGAAGCACGGTTTGATGAAGTAAATGTCAGACTTGGGTTTGTTGTGTGATTTAGCACCTGCCGTGTAATTTTTGAAGGGTTTAAGGTGGAAAAACTTCAGTGCTTTTCCTTCTACAGTGCGGTTTCAACCGCGAATCGCATGCTGGGATTCATGATCGAACGGGATGATTTTCGTATGGGGGAGAAGCTCATTCAAAAGGAGGAATTTTGGTGTTGTTCGAATGATTTTTAACGAAGCAGGGAGAAGCATTGATTTTCGGGAAATTTGGGAAATTGCGGGTTGAATCCTGGAGAGTGATGCGAGAACGGAGAAGATGGTGTATTGGGAGCGGGTCTGGGTAATTAGAAGTGGGTTTGGGCCAAATGACAATGGTGAGCCCAATAGTAAATGAATTAATGGTTTATTTAAAATTTAAATAAGGTGTTAACTTGTTAACTTAATAATATGGTCATATTGTATAAGAATTTCGAACGGTCAATTACGTTGGGATCATGTGGACGAGAGCTTCACAATGAAGCTGACTGGGAGTGAATCCGAGCTCGTTACAATTTATGGAGAAATAAATTGTCCGACTGAGTCGAATAACGCAAACCGTTATTCAACGGTTAACGCGCAAATGTGAGTAAAACTCACCAACTCTGAACAGTTTATAATTTCATGTTGTATTTTTAGAACTGTTAGATATTGTCTGTTTGATGTGTGTTGACTGTTTGATTGAACTGCTATACAGTTAGAGGAAATTTTATATATATATGTATACATATATATATAATAGTTAGATATTTATATGTTGATTCTGTTGATCAGAATAATTCACATCGAAGTGAAATCGATGTTAATATTATTGTTTAACATCTGTGATGCAGGGAAACAGGTTGGAGGAATCCAACTGGATTCCTCAACAGTTATTTTATTGTTTTTCATATATTGTTATATGATGTGATATAAAATCTGTGGGCGATTATATGTGCTTAGACGATATTGAACATCGTAATTTGATATGTTAAAATACCATAACATGTCGGAATGTTGATAGGGGATTTTCAAAGTGATATTGAAAACAGAATATTTATAAATTGGAATATTTATAAATAAGAGATATTTATAAATTTGAATATTTATAAATAAGGAATATTTATAAATGGGAATATTTGTAAATAGGAGATATTTTAAAAGGAAATAAATTCAAAACATTTCTTTTTGAATGGAAAGGCCTGTGTGGCGAGTTTGGGGATTTTCCCGATGCTCCCGATACAAAGGAGGTTATGGCGAATTTTCCCGGGAATTTACGGAGTTAGAATATTTCAAGAATAAATTTGAAAAGGAAATATTTGTAAACCATTTACAAATAGAATTTGAAAGGGAACATTATAAAAAGGAAATCATTTTTAAAGTGTAGAACCGTTATTTAAAAGTAAATCTTTTCAAATGTATAAAACATTATAAAAAGGAAATCTTTATAAAGTGAATAAAGAAATCGAATATGGTATTCGAAAGGAGAAATCGAATATGGTATTCGAAAGGAGAAATCGAATATGGTATTCGAAGTTAGTTAATCGAATATGGTATTCGAAGTTAGTTAATCGAATATGCTATTCGAAAGGAGTTAATCGAATATCGTATTCGAAGTTAGTTAATCGAATATAGACATTCGAAAGGAGAAATCGAATATGGTATTCGAAGTTAGTTAATCGAATATGGTATTCGAAAGTTAGTTAATCGAATATGTTATTCGAAAGGGGTTAGTCAAATAGGTTAACCAGTTAGAGTTAATCAGTTAGAGTTAACCAGTTGGAGTTAATTAGTCGGAGTTAATCGATTAGAGTTAAAACGAACTAGAATTAATCAAATATAGTTATTTGAGACAGAGTTAGTCAAACGTAGTATTCAGGGTAAGTTGCCATCTTGTACGACTGCTAACGTAATTCGCAGGGCTGTAAATAGCCTATGGCGGTCGGATGTTTCCTGAGGGAATCAGGCGTAACCATTGTGATCGCTGCGATCTAGAGTCAAGCGAATGGAGTTAAATAGAGTTATCAAATATTAGTTATTCGAATGGAGTGGAATAGAGTTAAATGGAGTTAAATAGAGTTATCGAATATTAGTTATTCGAATGAAGTAAATGGAGTTAAATCGAATATTAGTTATTCGATAGGAGTTAATCAATTTGAGTTAAATAAACCAAGTTAGTCGAGCCTAGTTAATCGAATCGAATTAGTCGAGCCAAGTAAGTTAAGTTATTCGAGTTAAGTTCATCGAGTTAAATTAATCGATGTTAGTTTCATCGAAAGGAGTTATCGATGTTAGTTTCATCGAAAAGAGTAATCGATGATAGTTTCATCGAAAGGAGTTATCGATGTTAGTTTCATCGAAAGGAGTTATCGATGTTAGTTTCATCGAAAGGAGTTATCGATGTCAGTTTCATCGAAAGGAGTTATCGATGTCAGTCTCATCGAAAGGAGTTATCGATGTTAGTTTCATCGAAGTGAGATTTTCAAATATGAGATATTTGAAAAGGAAGAGTTATCGAATATTAGTTATTCGAAGAGAGATTATCGAATATCGTTTATTCGAGAAGAAGTTAATCGAATATAGGTTATTCGAAGAAGAGTTAATCAAATAGAGATTTCTCAAAGAGAGTTAATTGGCAAATTCGATTATATCGAATTCGGGAAAGTACTTATACTTTCCAGTGTTTAAATAGAGATTTATTTATTTATAAATAAATAAGTGTTAGGTTAATTATTCACTGATAAGAATAGAAGTTACAATTAAAGTTAGATAATTCGAAAGTAGGGATTATAACGTTATCTTTATAACCAATGTTTTAAATATAGAAGTAGATTAGTAAAATTGGATCCGGGAAAGGCGTAAAGAAGTTGTTAAAGATCAAAAGATAAACTTTGACCATTTTGAAGTTATAACGTTGTTCAGTTAAGGTCTGAGAGGTAATTGTGACGGCCCGCCCCGCACCAGCCTGCATTTCCTCCGAAAGTGCGCTGTACACATGCCCGACTAGCACAAGACGGTCGTCAGAAGAAAGGAAAGAAGGGAATGAACTAATCAAGGAACCTGTAGAATGTCTCACAGCGCATGGAATAAAATATAATAATAACATACTTGACATAAAACAGGTGAGACAGTGTATAAGCTGATAACTAATAATCAATGTCAACATCAGAGCAGCGGAAATCCAAATACAGCTTATTACAACTTTCCAAATTTACTGTCTCTAATCAAAAGAAAACTAAAGTAGAAGATACACCACCAATGCCCAAGCAGTGATCTTCAACAATACAGGGAGAATACTACATATATTACGTGGAAGCCTCCTGCTCGTCTCCGGATCATCTACCCGTGCATCACCAGCTAACCTGTCTCTAGTCTGCTCGTGTGAGCACCCAGAGTAATAAGAAGAGACATAAAACTCTGGGTCAGACATAAAGCCTGGTATGAGCGATAAGCATCTAAACAGAGTAATAACAGGTATACTAAACCATACCTGAACCTGGACCTGCAACCAAAGAGTTAGTACCACATACCGTACAATACTCCAAGGTGCCATAACAAATAGTGTAAGGATACGGGGGTGGGGTGTGCATGTCACAATGATAGCAAACAAATCATCCATAGCAACCATCCTCACATCTCTCACTCAGTGCGTAAAGCGTACGACATCTACCACTTTGGAACACTAGACAAAACTGAGGCAACGACGAATCCCGACTTGTAGAAACCCTGCTATGACCAAGCCAAACACTTGGAGTCATGACCAAACATTTCAATGACCCACTTCATTGGTCGTAGCCCTTGGTTCTTCCGATGCCATAATGGCCCTGAATCCGCCTTCGTACCTCCTACCATAGTGGTCCAAAGCTATAGACGTCGATAACTCCTTGGCACGCGTCCCGCAGCAAAGCCCAACCATGAAGCGAACTCATTGATTCCCATCTAAATCTTGAGCTCTAACTTCTCATCTGGACTTCCTTTGCATCTCGGGTTTTGATCGAATTGGAGTGGGTCTTCAGAAGAGTCATCACGAAGTAGTAAAAGTACACGTCCGGTTCCCCATGCTCGGTTCGGTTCGGATACGTTTCCCCGGTTCGGTTCGGAGTGCCACCTTCTTCTGGGTTCGGGTCCTTCTCCCTCATGCGGTTCGGTTCGGTGCTCTCCCTCATGCGGTTCGGTTCGGTGATTCTGAAGTGGTTCGGTTCGGATACCCCATAGCTTGAATGCCTCCGTCTCCGTCTCGTCAGCATCAGTTCGGTTCGGGTATTCGGTTCGGTTCGGAATATGGTATCCATGCTCCACTTTCTTCCACTTCAGTCCTCCTTGTCCCTTCCGATCCCACGCTACACCCCTCCGATCCGATCAGGCCTTCTTTGTCGCCTCTTCACGTCATTCTCCAGAAAGTACCACGCCCCGGTCCGGTTCAGACATGTCCGATCCGATCCCTACCCGATCCGATCCCCTACCCGATCCGATCCGGATCTCTGTAGCATTTCCTGCAGCTTTTCTAGCGAGTGTTTTGCGCCATACGACGGCGTTTTCGACCAATCTAACTATTCTAATCAATCATAAAACATACCAAAGAGTCATAGCAACATATAATAGCAACCACAAGCAACAAACAACAATTTAAATGAATCAAAATGGATCAAAAGTGGCCAAAACCTCACATTTTCCTATAATCCCTCTTAATCATGTTTTAAGCATACGATTAGCAAAACACATCGAAATTAACCCAAATTTCTAACAGAGCCTTAAAACATTATTTTAGAATTTTAAGAATTTTTCCAGAATTTATTTACGTATAAATTCGCTAATCTCCACTAATTACCCTTAATTAACCGTAATTAGTGTCAAAATGATGCTATCACTCACCTTTGCCACAACTAGAACCCCAAAACTGAAATATTCTCTGATTTGGCGCTGTTCCCAATCTTATACAGCAGCTCCAACCTTGCTTTGGTGCTTTTTCTTCTTAATTTAATGTTTGCAAAGCCTAATCTTCAATTAGAAGGTGATTTTTGGGTGTTTTAGAGAGATTTAGAGAGTGGAGGCCATGACTAGGTTAAGAGGAATGAAAGTGGCGGCTGGAAAATGTCTAAAGAAATGTTTTCTAACCCTAATCAGCACCTATATCTCCCTAAACCCGAAATTCCCCTTGGGCCTAGCTGCTAATCACCCGTTTAAGCCCAATTAAGCTGTTTTTCACCATCTGAAACTTGTTTCAGCCATATCTCCCAAACGGTAAGTCCGTTTGGCTAATGTGACCATTCTACGGAAAGAGAAACCATCATCCGGAGCCAATGGAAGTGGTTTTAGGTCAAAATTCCTTTCCAGTCAAAAGTTATGGCCAAAACAGTGCCAACTAGGGGTAAAATGGTCATTTAAAAATCGGGAAAAATCATGAACATGGGAAATGACCCCAATAGTCGTCTCCCAAAGTTACACGACCATATGACTTCGTATGTGACAGAAATAAATATTCTACGATCCTATGATGCGTAGAATGCGGGTCGTTACACTCTCCCCCCCTTAAGGAATTTCGCCCCCGAAATTCCTTAACCCAAAACATACAAGGGATCCCGCATGCCTAACAACCATATACAACAATCAAGTATGCAAAACAAGCAAACAAGCCTATCCTTGCATGCGGAAAAACTAAATCGAAGTCAAAATCTTACCAGACAAAGAGTTCTGGATACTTCTTCCTTATGTCCTCCTCTGTTTCCCAAGTACAATCACTCTCGTCCTCGCTCCACTGTACCTTGACTAGCTTCACCGCCTTCCTTCGAAGTTGCTTCATGTCGTGCTCGACAATATGGGCCGGCTTACGGTTCCCAACCGCCTCGGGTTCTACTTCGAAGTCCTCTAACTGATCAGGTGAAATAGTCATATTTGAGTCGTGAACGAACTTCCTTAGTTGGGAAACATGAAATACGTTATGAACTCCTGCCATCTTCTCTGGTAAGTCAATTCTATACGCCAAATTCCCGACTAGTTCAAGAACAGGGAATGGGCCAACAAACCTTGGTGTCAACTTGCCTCTCCTGCCGAATCGTATTACGCTCTTCAACGGAGAAATCTTGACAAACACCAAGTCACCAACGGAGAATTTTACGTCTCTTCTCCTCTTATCAGCATAACTCTTCTGCCTATCTTGGGCAGCCTTCATTCGTTGTTGAATGGTCTTGATTCTATCTGAAGTTTCCCTCACCACATCTGGTCCAACCATAAACTTCTCGCCAGTCTCTATCCAACATGATGGTGAGTTGCATGGTCTTCCGTACAAAGCTTCAAACGGAGCCATACCGATACTGGATTGGTAGCTATTATTATATGCAAACTCTACTAGATGCAAATGGTCATCCCACGATCCACCAAAATCCAATATACATGCTCTCAAGAGGTCTTCCAAAATACGATTCACCCTTTCCGTCTGACCGTCAGTCTGAGGATGATATGCGGTACTGAGATGTAACTCTGACCTTAGAGCCTCTTGTAAGCTCTTCCAAAACCCACTAGTGAACAACGGGTCTCGGTCGCTCACAATGCTTTTAGGTACTCCATGAAATCTCACTACCCACTTCATATACAATTCTGCTAACTTAGCTGCCGTTCTGGTCGATTTGACTGGTATAAACCTTGCGCTTTTAGTCAGTCGATCTACAATTACCCAAATGCTGTCATATCCCGATCTAGTCCTTGGTAAACCATCGATGAAATCCATCGAGACTTGCTCCCATTTCCATTCGGGAATTTCTAATGGTTGCAACAACCCACTAGGCTTCTTTTGCTCGGCTTTAACTAGCTGGCAATTCATGCACTTGGATATAAACTTCCCAACATCTCTTTTCATCCCTTCCCAGTAGTAAGTCTGCTTCATATCTCGATACATCTTATTACCACCGGGGTGTATAGTCAGCTTTGAGTGATGACATTCTCTAAGCACTTCATCCCTCAATCCATTGACATTGGGTACAACAAGCTTTCCATTCTTTCTAAGCCATCTATCTCGATCAAGCCCATACTTGTTCATCTCCTCTTCGATACCCATCTCTAACTTGGAGATGATTTCCAATAGGTTAGGATCGTCCCTCTAACTAGAGCCGATCCGCTCAATCAAAGTGGGTCTGATCGTCAAACTTGCTAACATTTCTGGATCCAATTCGCACTTTGGTCAGAAATCAAACCCCGCGATAAACTCCAGTTGCTTCCATTCAAGGAACATAGCCCCTAAGCTGGCATGTCTTCTACTCAATGCATCAGCCACCGCATTGCCCTTTCCCGGTGTGTATGCGATGTCAAAATCATAGGAAGCTAAGAACTCTAACCACCTCTGCTGACGAAGATTCAGATCTTTCTGAGAGAAGAGATACTTTAACGACTTATGATCTGTAAACAGCTCAAATCTTTCTCCCAAGAGATAGTGTCTCCACATCTTTAACGCGAACACGATTGCTGCCAATTCTAAATCATGGGTAGGGTATCTTCTCTCGTGCGGTTTCAATTGCCGACTTGCGTAAGCTACAACCCTACCGCCTTGCATCAATACAGCACCCAGTCCGGTACCACAGGCATCCGTGTATACCGTCATCTCTTCATCCCCTTTAGGAATGACTAACACTGGTGCGCTTGTCAACTTGTCCTTTAGACCTTTGAATGCATTCTCGCACCTTTCATCCCAGACAAAAGCTTGATTCTTCTTGGTCAACTGGGTCAATGGTGCTGCTATCTTGGAGAAACCTTGGATAAACTTACGATAATATCCCGCTAACCCCAAGAAACTTCTTACATCTGTTGCATTCTTGGGCGTAGGCCAATCTTGTACCGTAGCCACCTTCGCTGGGTCCACGGCAATACCATTCTCTGATACAACATGGCCCAAGAACCTCACTTCCCTCTTCCAGAAGTGACACTTAGAAAACTTTGCTTTCAATTGGTGTTTTCTCAACACCTCCATCGCTACTCTTAAATGTTCCTTGTGTTCTTCCTCTGTCCTTGAGTAGACCAAAATATCATCAACGAACACAAGGACAAACTTATTCAACTGATCTCTGAATACCCTATTCATAAGATCTACAAAATATGCTGGGGCATTGGTCAGCCCGAATGGCATGACCAACCACTCATAAAACCCAGACGGCGTCCGAAATGCCGTTTTAGCTATACTCTCAGCTTCCACTCTAAGCTGATGAAAACCTGTCGCGAGATCCAACTGAGAAAATACTCTCGCGCCACTCAACTGATCGAACAAATCATCTATCCGCGGTAGAGGATACTTGTTCTTCCTCGTCACTTTATTCAACTCGCGGTAGTCTACACACAAACGAAGGGAACCATCCGCCTTGGTAGCAAACACAACTGGTGCTCCCCATTCAGAAACACTCCTTCTGATAAATCCCTTCTTCAAAAGATCGCTGACTTGCACCTCGAGCTCTCGCTGCTCTCTTGGTGCCATACGACGAAGTGGCATCACTATAGGCCTGGCATCCTTTACCAAATCAATACGAAACTCAATCACTCGGTGTGGTGGAAGTCCGGTCACTTCTTCGAAAACATCCGGATACTGGCCAACCACGGGCAAACCTGACAACTCACTATGCGGAATGTCGAGGGAGTTTAGAAAACTAGCCAATACCCCCTTACTGGGTAGACCACCAAACACTATCCTCCGCCCATCATCCGCTCTAGCTGTCACCAACAAGCCCTCACAGTCTACCACCACCCCATATCTTTGGAGCCAATCTACTCCCAAAATAATGCCAAACCCAGTAAAGCCCAAAACAAAGCAATCACAAACAAACATGCATCCATGACTCGATAAGACCACATTACGACAAATCATGCTAAGGCTAGTCGAACCACCAATCGGGTTCGCCACTACTAAAGGTCTATCGACAATCTCGGGCTCCAATCCCAACCTATCTACCAGGTCACTAGATATGAAAGAACTGGAAGCTCCGGTATCAAACAAAACTCTAACAGGAACATCATAAACAGAAAGCATACCTTGAATGACGACATTCTTTCCCTTCTCCGCCGCAGTTGGGGCATTCGACGAAGAAGGAATAGCATTAAGAGCGTATGCTTTCACCATTTGCTTTTCTTTAGGGGGCTGTGGACACTTGTCCTTGTGATGTCCCATTTGGCCACAGTTGAAGCACTTCCTATCCACTGGCTTGGCCCGACAATTACTAGCATAATGGCCCTTCTTACCACAGCTGAAGCACTCCACATCTTGCTTATTCTTTTTCTTCTGGCCATCCTTAGTCTGGTTCTGTTTTCTCTTATTCTGGGAACCACCCTTGCCTCCACCACTTACTTATGGCTTTGGCTCTTCTACAGATGCAACCTCAGTCTTCGACTTAGGGTAGAGACTTTCTGATCTTAATGCTTTCCCCACAATCGATTCAAACGTCTCATCGATGTGGTTAATAAGCTTTTCCCCCAAGTACTGATCCAAACCAGTTATGAATTTCTCATTCTTTTTCTCGGCAGTATCAATAAGAAATAACCCATATTTTGACAAAGTGTCAAATTCAGCAATATATTCTGAGACAGCTCTGCCATTCTTCTTGAGCTCCAAGAATTTCTTAAACAGTATTGACTTCTGAGCAGCTGGAATGAACTTCTCACTAAAGCGAGCCTTAAACTGCTCCCAAGTAATCTGATCTTCGGGAGTAGCTGCCTTTATAGCATTCCACCAATTCATTGCCCGCCCTTGCAGTTGACGGGACGCTAGCTTTCTCTTCATTGCATCCTCGATACCCAAATCCTCGAAGATACGTTCGCAACTATCCAACCAATCCTGAACATCCGTGGCCGACTCCGTTCCGTGGAACGGCTTCCCACCATGGCTAGTATAGTCCTTATTCAGCTTGGCGAAGTCGACTCTTGGCGCCTGCACTATTGGACCACCACCATTTCCACCATTGGGAGCTGCCCTCTGTACATCTCTAAGCATCTCCCTCATGAGGTCAGTAAACATCGTCCTCATGTCAGCAGCACTCCCATTATTGGCTCCCCTACCGGTACCTCTAACATATCGGCTCATCGTCAATCTGAAAAAGGAAATGATTAACGACTCCATAGTGGTGCTAGTGCAGTACGACTTCATCCTTATACTACTAATAGTATATATATATATAGCCTTTAAAAACCAAAGTAATCACAAATACGCTCTCTCGTATACGTATATTATCTCTCCCTGATAACTTCGCCAGGTTAACTACGCAACCTGGCTCTGATACCAAGTGTGACGGCCCGCCCCGCACCAGCCTGCATTTCCTCCGAAAGTGCGCTGTACACATGCCCGACTAGCACAAGACGGTCGTCAGAAGAAAGGAAAGAAGGGAATGAACTAATCAAGGAACCTGTAGAATGTCTCACAGCGCATGGAATAAAATATAATAATAACATACTTGACATAAAACAGGTGAGACAGTGTATAAGCTGATAACTAATAATCAATGTCAACATCAGAGCAGCGGAAATCCAAATACAGCTTATTACAACTTTCCAAATTTACTGTCTCTAATCAAAAGAAAACTAAAGTAGAAGATACACCACCAATGCCCAAGCAGTGATCTTCAACAATACAGGGAGAATACTACATATATTACGTGGAAGCCTCCTGCTCGTCTCCGGATCATCTACCCGTGCATCACCAGCTAACCTGTCTCTAGTCTGCTCGTGTGAGCACCCAGAGTAATAAGAAGAGACATAAAACTCTGGGTCAGACATAAAGCCTGGTATGAGCAATAAGCATCTAAACAGAGTAATAACAGGTATACTAAACCATACCTGAACCTGGACCTGCAACCAAAGAGTTAGTACCACATACCGTACAATACTCCAAGGTGCCATAACAAATAGTGTAAGGATACGGGGGTGGGGTGTGCATGTCACAATGATAGCAAACAAATCATCCATAGCAACCATCCTCACATCTCTCACTCAGTGCGTAAAGCGTACGACATCTACCACTTTGGAACACTAGACAAAACTGAGGCAACGACGAATCCCGACTTGTAGAAACCCTGCTATGACCAAGCCAAACACTTGGAGTCATGACCAAACATTTCAATGACCCACTTCATTGGTCGTAGCCCTTGGTTCTTCCGATGCCATAATGGCCCTGAATCCGCCTTCGTACCTCCTACCATAGTGGTCCAAAGCTATAGACGTCGATAACTCCTTGGCACGCGTCCCGCAGCAAAGCCCAACCATGAAGCGAACTCATTGATTCCCATCTAAATCTTGAGCTCTAACTTCTCATCTGGACTTCCTTTGCATCTCGGGTTTTGATCGAATTGGAGTGGGTCTTCAGAAGAGTCATCACGAAGTAGTAAAAGTACACGTCCGGTTCCCCATGCTCGGTTCGGTTCGGATACGTTTCCCCGGTTCGGTTCGGAGTGCCACCTTCTTCTGGGTTCGGGTCCTTCTCCCTCATGCGGTTCGGTTCGGTGCTCTCCCTCATGCGGTTCGGTTCGGTGATTCTGAAGTGGTTCGGTTCGGATACCCCATAGCTTGAATGCCTCCGTCTCCGTCTCGTCAGCATCAGTTCGGTTCGGGTATTCGGTTCGGTTCGGAATATGGTATCCATGCTCCACTTTCTTCCACTTCAGTCCTCCTTGTCCCTTCCGATCCCACGCTACACCCCTCCGATCCGATCAGGCCTTCCTTGTCGCCTCTTCACGTCATGCTCCAGAAAGTACCACGCCCCGGTCCGGTTCAGACATGTCCGATCCGATCCCTACCCGATCCGATCCCCTACCCGATCCGATCCTGATCTCTGTAGCATTTCCTGCAGCTTTTCTAGCGAGTGTTTTGCGCCATACGACGGCGTTTTCGACCAATCTAACTATTCTAATCAATCATAAAACATACCAAAGAGTCATAGCAACATATAACAGCAACCACAAGCAACAAACAACAATTTAAATGAATCAAAATGGATCAAAAGTGGCCAAAACCTCACATTTTCCTATAATCCCTCTTAATCATGTTTTAAGCATACGATTAGCAAAACACATCGAAATTAACCCAAATTTCTAACAGAGCCTTAAAACATTATTTTAGAATTTTAAGAATTTTTCCAGAATTTATTTACGTATAAATTCGCTAATCTCCACTAATTACCCTTAATTAACCGTAATTAGTGTCAAAATGATGCTATCACTCACCTTTGCCACAACTAGAACCCCAAAACTGAAATATTCTCTGATTTGGCGCTGTTCCCAATCTTATACAGCAGCTCCAACCTTGCTTTGGTGCTTTTTCTTCTTAATTTAATGTTTGCTAAGCCTAATCTTCAATTAGAAGGTGATTTTTGGGTGTTTTAGAGAGATTTAGAGAGTGGAGGCCATGACTAGGTTAAGAGGAATGAAAGTGACGGCTGGAAAATGTCTAAAGAAATGTTTTCTAACCCTAATCAGCACCTATATTTCCCTAAACCCGAAATTCCCCTTGGGCCTAGCTGCTAATCACCCGTTTAAGCCCAATTAAGCTGTTTTTCACCATCTGAAACTTGTTTCAGCCATATCTCCCAAACGGTAAGTCCGTTTGGCTAATGTGACCATTCTACGGAAAGAGAAACCATCATCCGGAGCCAATGGAAGTGGTTTTAGGTCAAAATTCCTTTCCAGTCAAAAGTTATGGCCAAAACAGTGCCAACTAGGGGTAAAATGGTCATTTAAAAATCGGGAAAAATCATGAACATGGGAAATGACCCCAATAGTCGTCTCCCAAAGTTACACGACCATACGACTTCGTATGTGACAGAAATAAATATTCTACGATCCTATGATGCGTAGAATGCGGGTCGTTACAGTAATTATACCCCAACTTGAGTGACTTCCTTCTTAACTAAGAAACGGTAAGGTTTGATCGTAAAGGAGTTTTGGAAATGTTTTCCAAACAAGAATCAGAAATGTTTTCTAAATACAGAAAACAAGGAATGGAAATGTTTCCAGTGTTGATAACATATATTTTCTAAATATAGAAAATAGCAAATGTTGAATATAGGGAAACAGGAGATGTAAAATGAACTAAAGAGATAAATGTTAAATGATGTTTGTTTAATATAATTTCCATCTGGAAATAATATCGTTGTTTGTACACGGACATGTTTTCATTTGATAGTTAAATCACAGACTATCGAAGTTTTGACCATTTTAACGTTGTTAATATGGAGAGACCGGTTGGATTATTATCCATAGAACCACTCTGTATTGGCATAAGCGTTGCGAATCATATATGCCAAAGATAATCGAAGACGGAGTAAAATGCAAGGGCTATCCTGTTTACAGAATAGTGCCTTCGGTTTGTCCAGTCCCAGGACAACTTGTATGGACGAAGGTCTGACAGAGTATATCCAATGGATCGTGTAAGTTGATCTGTTCAAACGTATTCACGTTTGGTGGCGGAGGAATTCGTTTCTCTTAGCTGTATACCCGTGTTATTTTTGGATAAGTCAATTTGTGATTTGGCGGGTATGACGATGTGACATTCTAAGTGAATGATGATGATTTGTATGAATGAATGTCTGACAGAGTATTTCCAGAAAGGTCATGTACCTTGATTTCTTCAACTATACCAAGAGTGGAAGCGGAGAAGGAAACTTCTTTTAGCTGACACGTAATGTATGGTTGTAGACGTCAATTAGTGATTCTGATGGATCTGACAATGTGGCATTCGAACGGAATCTGATGTGATGATAAAGCGTAGCTTCTAGCCTCATCAACCGGTAAATGACAGAAATCGGGCAGGCAACATGGCTAAGTCGGTCGCACCGAAGTAGGGTGTATAATCACTATCTAGTGAATATTCATTTGTTTCTTTAATCTATCAATGCTGTCCCATATATATACGGGAACGGTTGCTGATCCCAACCGTTGGTGATGTACATTCGATACACTCAAGCGAAATGAGTGGTCGGTCATGTGTGGCTGAGTTACAAGATGTTCTTGTTGAACTCTAGTGTATCGTTCCTAGAGTACACTGATCGGAAGGTGGCTCCATACCTTGTCATAGTTGGAAATCCATTATCCAATACGTGCTTGCGATTTTGATTGTATACTATATATGTAGAACGTGAGATGAAAGCGTTTCTGCTAGTTGATATCTATTTGTACATAGACATTATTATAATATCAAAAGGTTTTTGATATAAAGATATTTTGGATTCTCATAAGGGAAAAACCCGTTCCGTTCTGCGGCGTGGTCTTATGAGATATCGTTTACTTGTTCATATACCTGTTTAAACTGTTTTACTCATACCAGTCCCATGACTGACCCGGAGTTTATTTGTTTTGTTTTCCCTAAACTCTTGGGTGCCTAATTTTGTACGGGCAGTCAAGTAGTCAGGAATTTACAGATATACTGGAAGAGTGTGGAGCAGGAGGCTTCAAGATCATATAGCTATAGTTATTTCCGCTGTGTTGTAAGTGTTGTACTCTGATAAGTGCTATTGTATACATAACTGTTATATTTCAAAGTTATGTTATCTATTATATGTTATTCGTTCCGCTGTGAGGTTCGTGTTACTCTGATGTTGTGTTCTTCTTCTTCTTCTATTCTAAGTTTTTATCTTATCTATTCTCACCTTCTAATTTCTTTCATTAACTATTCGGTTATTTTCGATCCTTGGATGTTCGATATGTGTTGTATATCGGATAACCAAGATCGCATTTTTCCGGGTCGTTACATAATGATTGTCATGACATCATCAGTATTTATGTTCGAGTTTCGAAAGTGAGATATCTATATATTTCCAATTGACTGGTGTGAGAACCAAAATTAGATAGGGCTTATTGTTGTGATTTGACATCAAAAATCTGATTTTTGGACTATGTATCAAAGTTATGAATTTGAAAAGCTAATTAACTAACTGATTGCTGGTTTTGTTGTTTGATTATTGTTTGAATTAATTGAATGTTGAACTTTTGGTCAAATTGAATCAAATAGTGAGTTATATTGAAAATTTGTCACATTTGCATGCATATACATGTACTTACAATGAACAGGTCATAGCAAGGAGGCTAGAGTAGAAGAATAAAATTGTTTTCCCGACAAATAGGTACATGTTTACGAATTTATTGGGATTTTGATGATTTTATGAGCCGATTAGCTAGCCACTTGGCTGTTTCCTTTTCTTTTGGATTGAAGAAGGCCATGGGAGGCTATATGAAATATCCCGAAGTCCCCGATGCCGGGGAGGTTATGGCAAAAAAATTCGAAAATTAAGGGTGTTAGCCAAGTTTTTGAAAAATTTGAAAAGTTCTTTGAAACTGAAAAGTTGAAGATCTTAAGTGATTGTGAAAATACTGGAAGTTGAGTTGATTTATTAAACAACTTTCGACTTCGTTCCTTTTCGGGGACGAAAAGTTTTAAGTGGGGGAGATTGTAATAACCCTGAAATCCGAGCTAATTTAAAATTTTTATTTTGGCTATTTTAATGAATTTTGATTATCTAAAATGAATTATTTTAAATAATAATGACAAAAAATTTATTTTCGATGAAGTTAAAATGAATAAATTTGTTTTAATTATATAATGAGCCTGAAATGGCGCGGTAGTTTGAAATTTCGATTTCGAATTTCAAATGAATATACATAATTCGTTTTAAGTCGGAATTGGACGAAACCAGAAATATCTAAATCTGTTTGACGATATCTTTCTAACGGATGTAAGAAACTGAGATTTCACTTTAGAAGTTGAAAGATATGTCCAGTTTAAAATTCAGAAAAGTCATTGTGGAATTTATATATATTTTAATATATATAAAGGCCTTTGAAAATTGAAATTTTGAAAACGACCTTTGTTTTCAACAAAACCACTTTCGTTGGATTCGTGATGTCAAGTTATTGCTAGGTTTCAAAATTCGTAATTTTTCGAATCCATATGTGAGCGTGGCAAAGGAAAACGCGTTTGACCAATTTAAGTTGATTTTAATCGACTGGAAAATGGCCTTTTTTCAAACGGTCTCAGAATTCGATGAAATTAGTTTTGTTATGACCGTATCGTCAATACGAAGCTAGAAAATATTTTTCGAAGATTTTTCTAGTTAGTATGTGGCCCCGGTAAATTGAAATGTGCGTTCAAATTCAATATATAGAGTTATATTTTGATTTTAAAGAAAAGTGATCGAATCAGCTTGCGATACATATACCATTGTGTTCGGAATGGGTGTAATTAGCTATGGATGACAGTCGGTGAGTTCGGTTTCGAAGTCGTAATAAAAAGTTAATTTTTGGTGAATTAAAACAAATTAAATAATATAAATAATGTATATACCCGACCCCTCTTCTCTCTCCTCACTCAGAACTAAATCAAATAAAAAATGACGAAAGAAAATAATCGCGCCACCGCGTGAAAGCCCTCATCGCCGCCATCCAGGCGTCGTACCCCCTGTGCGCCACCTCTCCAAGACCCGACACCCCTCGTATGCCCCGTCCTCTTCTCTCTCCTCCCCTCCAATTCGATCGAGACCCCCAACGCCCCAAAAATCGCAGCCGCCAGACCCCACCACGCTTCCATTGGCCAACCGCCACACCCAGCCACCATCTGCACCTCCGACCGCTGCCTCTCAGGAGCACCAACAACCCCTCAGACTCACCATCCCCCCTCTTCCTGCAACGCTGTAAGTTTTAACTATTCATTTAATTTAATTTTAAATAATCAGTTTTTAAAATATCATAGGTTAAAATAAAAAAAATCAGCTTTGTTTAGATATAAGGATGATAAAGTTTTAATTTTTTATATAAGTTAAATGATAAAAATCCAATTTTTATATAGTGAACCGTATTAAAAATACGATTTTTATATTAGTAGAAGGTTAAAAATGTGATTTTTATATAGTAGAAATAATAAAAATGTGATTTTTATATAGTAGAAATAATAAAGATGTGATCTTTAGAGAAGTAGCCATGTAAAAATATGATTTTTATATTATATAGATAATAAAAATTCGATCTTTATTATGTAGGAGATATAAAAATATGATTTTTATTCATGTAGAGTAATAAAAATATTTTTTTTATTATATTGCTAGCAAGATAAAAATATAATTTTTATCATAGGAGTAGCATTGTAAAGGAGTGATTTTTACATATGTAGCAATGATATAAAAATACGATCATTATATATAAAAATATAATTTTTATATAGAGAATAGCGTGATAAAAATATAATCTATATTATATGAACATCGTTGTAAAAATAGAATTTTTATCCATATAGAGTGATTATAAAAATGTGATTTTTATATATGTAGTGGCTACGGGCAACGAAATTGACAAAAGGCGAACACGACGAAGATTTCTACATAAGAAGAGTCATGGCGTTTGGTTGAGCTAGTCGGTGAGAACTCCTCACTTTTATTTTATATTTTCTAGTTTGAAATATATACTAGGATGTAGACGGTGTTTAGTAGCACCCGACACCCGACGTCCACAGACCATGGATGACTTGTTTGTTTGATTGCTGTGTTGTGAAATTTGATTGTGTGA
This sequence comes from Allium sativum, assembly GCA_030737875.1. Classification (NCBI taxonomy): domain Eukaryota; kingdom Viridiplantae; phylum Streptophyta; class Magnoliopsida; order Asparagales; family Amaryllidaceae; genus Allium; species Allium sativum. The sequence goes on along the minus strand of CM060924.1, from coordinate 776,135,346 downwards.
TGTGAAATGAAATAAAATATTTTATAGTGGAAAATAGTTTATAGTTAATAATATAATTTTTAACGTGTATATATAAAAAAATTTATAAACAAATCGGACGATTTGTTTATATACACTGATTTGACTGATATTGATTGGGACGATAAACTTTACACATCACCCAACTGCATAAATAAAATCTTTGTTTGTTGATTTGAAATCCCACATGGGTATTGGGATGAGATTTGACGTACACTAATCCCGATTGTTTAGTTGTATGTCAATCGATGGATTGACAGACTGTGTAAGCGTTAATTAGTTATATTTAAGTGAAAATAAGGCTCAGGTCCCTAAAAGCAAACTTAATTAGGCTCACATCCTCCCCTTCTAAAACATAAAAATTACATCCCTATTTTCAAATGCGGATAAAATTTTCCCTAATTTGCCCTTTTCTTAATTATAGCCGCTATTAACTACTGTACATACACGTATTCCGGTTTTTATTTTCTCAGCAAAATATATTTTATTCTATAATGGCGGCGGGATTTTCATATTAGGGCTACGTCGATTTTTTTTTTGTGGACGGCGGCGGATTTTCTTGCGGAAGGAGGAGGTACGGAAGGGTGCGTCCACGGCGGTTGGGCCATCGTTGGGCGGTGCGACGCCTATTGCAGCGGATTTTTTTGGTGAAGGCGGAGGTACAACAGGGGTTGACGAAGGCGGTGGGGCCATCGGTTGGGATGCGGTGGCTATTCCTGGAGGAACTATGGCGATGTCAGATCTCAGGTGGGGGGAGAGTGGTGTATTCAAGCAACCGTCTTCGTCTAGGTAATTTAAACCTTTTTTTTTTTTTTTTGTTTGCTGATTTAAGTTTTGAATGTTCGTTGTATACAATTATGCTTCTTTTGATTTATACTAGCATGCTATAATGCAGAAATTTGTAATCAAATGCATTCATATGTTCGGATTTTTGAATTATTTGCATGAAGGTATGCATTTAATCTGGATATATGCATAATTGACTGCAATTATTATGTTTGTGCAGATTGTTTTAAACTGTTGTAGTTATGTGCATTTATGTATGCAATTTTTTTAAGATTCTGAATGCATGTATGCAAAATTGTATAAAACATGAAAAAATAAAACATAATTGTATGTATGAATGTTTTTTTACTGAATGCTGTTGAATGTAATTGTTTCAGAAATGTATGCAGTCTAACTTTATTTTTTACAGTCAAGTGTGCAGATATGGTTGTATAGTTTCATTTTGTTATGCAGGTTTTTGGAATTGTTGCATTAAAATGTACAAAAATGTGCAAATAACTCGAAATCCTATTAAGTATGTGCAACATATCTACAGGCTAAAACGTTTGCTGAATTTTCATTATGTAATAGTTGCATACATTTGTGCAAATATAGGCAATAGTTGCACTCATATATGCAACTTTTTTTTTTAATTTGCGTGGCCTTCTTGGATTATTTTATGATTTTACAATTTTTTTTTTTTTATGCAGTGCCGCATTTTTTTTGGGTCAAGAAATGGAGGAGGCGAAGGATAACGAGCAGGAGGCGGAAGTATTAATTATGATGTGGCGGCTGGCATGGGATTTTAATTTTCTTCCTTGAATGACTGCGCAAATTATGCAATGTATTGAGTGTTTTTAGGGTGTAAAGGACAGATGTGTAATTGTAATTGCCCCATTTCAAAAATAGGGATGTATTCTTTATTCTTTTTATCAGCGGGTTTTTTATTTATTTTGAAACTTAATAGGGACCTGTAAAAAACGCACCCTATATTTAATGCTTGTGCAGTTGTGTGGTGCACTCTGGATGACAGTTGTTAATTTACCGTTGTTGTTATATACATGTGTTGTAGGGAATCGATATAATTAACGTTATACGGTAATTGATTGCGCCTCATTCCAATTTAGAAAATAAATTCATGTGTTGAATTGAAAATATATATTCATGTGTTGAATAGAAAAAAAATTCATGTGTTGAATAGAATAAATATTCATGTGTTGAATAAAAGCCATGTTGATTAGCCATTTTGAAGTGAACGATATTTATATCGATTTTATTCATTTTTCAATGAATATTGAAAGTGATTTCAAAATTCGAATTAAATCTAAATGAATTGAAATTCGAATTAAATCGAAATGAATTGAAATTCGAATTAAATTGAAATGAATTGAAATTCGAATTAAATTGAAATGAATTGAAATTCGAATTAAATTGAAATGAATTGAAATTCGAATTAAATTGACATTGAATTGAAATCGATTTGAAATGAGATTAAAACGAATTTATATTGAAAAATTCTATCTTGATTTGAATTTGAAAAGGAAGTTGAAATTGTTTTGAAAACGAATTTAAACGATTTATAAAATATGTTTTAAAAAGAAATCGGAGAAATATATATAATATATATAATATATATTATATATATATATATATATATATATATATATATATATAATGGCCCGAATAGGACGCGCCGCGCTGCGGTAGTTTGTGAATTTCGACCATTGACTTCAAATGGATATTACGGGAGATCCGACCGTCGGATTCTCCTAAAATCGGAATCGTTCGGCTCGTATCGAAAAGGGCTTTCTAATGAATATTAGAGATTTGAAATCTAACGGTTGGATTTGGAATTATGTCCAAATCAAATTTGGAAAAGGTCGCTATAAGTGCAGTATAATGGCCATTGATGGAAATCGACTGTACGGGCCTTGATAAAATTATTAAAAATAGTAATAATTTGTGTAAAATCATAAGAAATGATTTGTGAAGAATTGGGATGAAAAAAATCCATATTTGAAAAGATAAAAATAGATTTTTATCGAAATAAACTAGTTTTGAACTAGAATTATAATTCTATTTATTTTTAAAATAAATAAATTTGGTTTGAAATGGTTTTGAAAATAACCAGGATTTCCAATCATTGAATTGGAATGGATTTGAATCGAAATTGTCTTTGGAATATTTTGATGTTGAATTACATGATTATATAAATATTGTTCTGGAAATTTGAAAGATATATTTATATCGTTATTTCCAATACGATATTTGTTGGTCGTAAAATTTGATATTGAATATAAGCCAATAAATTTTCTATTTAGGGCCTTGTATTTAGTATCAAATTTGATTTGGGTTTGTCGTGAATGGTTTCTTCATTAACACTGTTCTTAAACCCAATTGAGAAAAACATTAAATCTTTTTATTTAGATTTAATGAAGTGTACCAATTAAATGGTATTCAATTGGAATTGAATTGGGATTGATTTTTGGGTTTATCGTGAACGGTATTTTTAAATAACACTGGTTATTTAACCCGATAATTAATGGAATATGATTTTGGGTTATCGTGAACGATATCTTCAATAATACTATTCTTAGACCCAATGGAGTTAAGAAAATCAAAAACTAACTGGAGATTAGTTAAGTTGAATGGTTTCTTGGATATTGATCTGATGTTGGTTTCAGCCTTCGGGGTTAGTACTTAGGGAATTGCTCACTTGCTATTTTGCGATTAAAGGCTGATAGAATGGAATGTGATTTTGGGTTTATCGTAAACCATGTTTTAAATGACATTGATTCTTTAACCCAGTTAAAAATTAAAACTAAGTGGAGTTTTAATGAATCTTTAATTAGATTGAAAAGATTGAGAATGGAGTATCACCAGTTTTGCTCTAGGCGATAGTTAAATATTTAATTAGATTTCAACATGAAATGGTAATTGAATTTACCGATAACACTTTGGTGTTAGATATGAAGTATGACCAGTTTTAATTCATGGGATGAATAGGTTGGGATTGGGAAATAATATAAATGATTACTTCGGTGTGGTTCGCTAGTCCCGACTAGTTGAATTGATATTTAAAAGAAGATTAAAGAATAAATTTAAGGAATTTATCTTTGATAAAATTAATGGGAACCTATCCGTAAGAATGTGAAATTTAGCAACTAACTGAAGATTAGTTAAGATGAATGGTTTCCTGGATATTGATCTGATGTTGGTTTCTGAGACGACCCCAAACCCCGTAATGACGGTGACAAGGGTAATCTTTGGGATATAACACATAAACAGATAACAGCAGAACATAAATACACCAGATAATGTACAAATAATACACTGGATAAACATAATCATCAGAGTTACGCAGTATACAGGATCATACTTAGAACAAATACAGTTCAGCTATACATAAATGTCTACAGCGGAAAACAAACAAAATATGTACAATAGGAGTTGAATAGCATAAAAAGAGATAAATGATAGAATCCATCTTCAGCTCCACCTATCCAGAAAGAGCAAGATAAAACCTGAATACAAGGCTGTCCGTGTAGAAAAAGGGGCACCTGAGTTTGCAAGTGAAACAAAATATGAGTCAGTTATAGGACTGGTATGATAAATCTACTTAACACATTTATAATATGGCTAATCACAGGACCATGCCACTTTCGCGGAATGAGTTCACTCCATTGGATTGCCAGTGCTTTAAAACAAGTAAATAGTTTAAACACTGCAATGCTTTTTATAAAAATGAAGCCATTATAAGACTCAGTTCCCATCACACAATGCAATGCAAACCGGAGGATAGAGTTTTTACCTTATAATGGACAAAATATGCTTGATACGAATAAAACAAAAGCATTTGATATTATTACTAGTGTATATATGTTTCAAAAACAATTTCAACTCATAAGTATCAATCATAGACAACATGAGCGTCCCACGCCACTATGTTGCCAAATATAGGTTTACAATCAAAACCGCAAGGTGTCGTACTTGGAAATTGGATTTCCATCATGAACCAAGGCAAAAGATAGTCCTTACCGAATTCGAGACGCTCTAGCCCGTGTCTTAGGCACAACCGCAACCGTACCTTGGATCGTCAGGGCCGGTCTACACGGAGTGGATTATAATGCCTGAACAATGCGTTTCCCCGCGCTATGGGGCGTCAATGAGCCAATGAATGACTCCATCGGTCCCAGATCGACCGATATATCCGAGGCGCCTCGCAACAACAACAACCTCACAGGTGAAAATAATATGAATGTCAGCCAGTTTAAGCACTGACACCACCTCTAGCTAGAAAGAAACGCATGTCCCCCCAAGGTCCTCTCCCGTTTCTGGTTCATACCGGGGTGTGAGGCTCGCGAATTCACGTTATACACAAAGCTACGCCACACAGGCGGTGCTTTGATCATCACCACAAGACTTTGCTTTTCAACAGAAGCCTTGATCACTGCATCTTAGCATGCCACACAGGCAGTTCACACCATGCAACTGATGACTATCAATCACACAGAATGAATTCCAATGTCAGACACACAGTCCATTTACAAGTCCGTTCTGGGTCTGAACGAAACCGGAGGCACTATATACCTCGCATACCCATCGATCTCCATGTACGTCTGGACGATCGCCACTCATTATCCATATTTCGGGATGCCTCCCAATCAGGACATCAGTTACCATCCAAACGAGGTAAAGATCTCCGGTCTTCGACCACCGTCTTCATCTTCGATTTATTATCGTCGATTCAGTTATTCAGAATGGGATAAACCTGGTCTTTCTGAGCAACTCGTGTATATAATAAACATGTGCTACACAAACACAAACACCATACGCATCATTCCAATTCATCAGTCACTAACCGTAAATCAGTAAGAGAACGATTTCCCAAATATTAACCTCGAAGGCCGAAACCAACATCAGATCAAAACCCAGGAAACCATTCGACTTAGCTAACCTTCAGTTAGTTTCTAAATTTCACATTCCATATCGTTTATAATATTTTATAACGATTTATCACCATTTTTATTTATTTCAAAATAGCCAATTTATTCAAATGACGCTTCAGGCCATAACGCGGCCGTGGCGCTGTTTTTCTTCCGATTTGATTTACACATATCTGAAAATCTAACCGTTGGATCCTCACAAAATTTATATCATTAGAAAGAACTTTTCAAAATGAATCCAACAGTTCTGGTTTTGGGAAAATACGACGGTCGGATCTCCCGGTACAATTGTTTGAAGTTTCGATTTCAAAATACGAACTGCAGCGTCGTTATTCAATTTAATTTAATTATATATATATATATAAATATAATCGATTCTGGCGCTGTTTTTCTTTAGATTTGAATTAAACATTCCAGACAATCCAACCATTGGATCTTTACAAAGTTGGTATCGTTGGAAAGATATTTTCAAAGCGAACCCAATGGTTTTTTTTCGGGAAAATCCGATGGTCGGATCTCCCACACTAATCGTTTGAAATCACGGTTTCAAAACATGAACTGCAGCTTCGTTATTCGATATATTTCAATTCTATATATATATAATCAATTCTTCGATTTCAAAACTATATTCTTTTCATACTTTTGATAAAAATGATATTTTTATCCAACCGACAATTATATCAACACTTCGCTATTTTTAACAATTCATGTGTATAGTAAAAATGTGATTTTTATTGTAAAGCGACTTATTTTAAAACATGACTATTTTATATAGTTGATACAGATGATAAAAATATGATTTTTATTATAAAACAATTTATTTTAAACACGAATACCATTCAACACATGAATTTCTATTCAACGAATGAATTTCTATTCAACACATGAATGTCTTCTATAGTTTGTATATATATAGTAAAAATGTGATTTTTATTGTAAAATGATTTATTTTAAAACACGACTATTTTACATAGTTCATATAGATGATAAAAATATGATTTTTTTTATTATAAAACAATTTATTTTAAAACACGAATACCATTCAACACATGAATTTCTATTCAACGAATGAATTTCTATTCAACACATGAAGGTTTTCTGTTCAACACACGGATATAATTTCAAAACATAGAAATAATTCTAACACATGAATATTATTCAAAATTTCGGCAGCATAATGGCAGGGTAGTTAAAACCGGGGCCGTCCCTAGTACGGCTCCCCGCTCTACCTTAAAGCCTCGCAGCTTTTGACAATGGGGATTTCATGCATCTAGTTCGCACTCAGGCGGCATGTATATTTTTTTCTTTCTTTTCCACAAACTAATCCTATGTGGTTTCAACCAAATAATTCTCAATCACAAACGGGTATTTTTCAACCACAATCATTCAATTTCAACCACAAACAATTCGGATCAACCATTCACTATCAATCAATTTTCACACCAATCACAACCAATAAATATCGTTCATGGTTTGTGGACGAGGGGCGTACATATATATATATATATATATATATATATATATATATAAGCATTTCACTTCTGTTTCAACACATATATAATTTTTACAACGCGTATATAACTTATATATCGAACGTACAACTTATACAACGCTTATACAAGAGGTGTACAATGCTTATATAAACTATACATCGACTATATAATTTATACATTGTCGTTTTCCATATCGTTTATAATTCAGAAATCTCACATTGGGTTCCACTCCACCAAAAATAGCAGAAGGCTCAGAAAAATATGCGGTCTCTTCTAAAATGTAGAAGGCGTCCACACGAGTCCACTGTCTCTTGTTTCACTGAATTTCATCAACAAACGAAAAAGATATGATTTTTACAATGAAATCAAAAACCGTAGCGCTTTAAACTGCTATAATATAGTTTAATTTAATTTCAGCCGTTACCTTTCAAAGTTATTTAAAACTAGGTTTTGAAAATTCATGAAATACGTAGCACTTCGTCCCAATCAGGTTGTATGACGTCGAAGAGGGTGGAAAGAGCTTCGCGGCGCCGGGGGTTTTGGCCAGATCGACGGCATGTGGAAGCGGCGGCGATGCTCTCAAGTCGTCGACTTCCTGGGCGTCGTTCTCGACGCAGGCGAGGAGAAAGAAGGCAGGGGTTGGTCGGACTTGAAGGGGAGGAGGAGGGCTTTCGTTTTTGGGTGGTGGCGGAGTCAGGCGTGGACGGTGGCGGCCGGAAAATGATGGGGAAGATCTGGATGCGTTTCCGTCGTCGATCGGGGGGTGGGGTGGGGGGGGGAGGATTTTTTTTTTTATATAAAATTCTGATTGGTCGGGAGATTTTAAAAGAGGGTTTTCTAACACGACCTCCAATCTGAACCCAACGAATGTCATCTCCAGCTAAATACCCCCATTCCGAACACAATGGGATATGTTTCGAAGGCCCATTCGACTGTTTCAGTCAGTTTCTCTTCAAATTAAAATATAAAACATTCAATATTCGATTTGATCGGACATTTCAATTTGCCGGGGCCACATACTGATTCTAAAAATTTCTGAAAAATAAATCTAGGTATGTTTTGACGATACGGTCCCAACAAAACTAGTTTCGTCAAAATCTGAGACCTTTTGAAAAATGGCCCTTTTCTAGTCGATCCAATTTAATAGAAATCGACCAAACACATTTTCCTTTGCCACGCTCACATACTAGCTCCAAAAATTATGAAATTTGTAACCTAGCAATAATTTAACATCCCGGATCCAAAAAATGTGGTTTCGTCGAATTCCGAGGTCGTTTGCAAAATGGCCATTTTCCCGGGCTATATAAACTCTGTAGCAACCTTTCTGAAAATTCATTTGGCCATAACTTTTGCTTCCCACTATGAAACATCGATTTTTCAGATTCGTTAGAAAGATATTCACTAACAGATTTAAGTATTTTTGGTTTCACTCAAATCCATTTTATTTTGCACCCGGTACAGTTAGTCAAAGTTTGAATTTAAATTTTGAAACTACCGCGCCATCCCAGGCCTTGTTTATAATTAGAATTAATTATATTCATTTTCAAATGTCAATTCAAACTTACTTTTCTTTGTTATTATTTAAAATATTTATTTTAAATATTTAAAATCCACTAAAATAGCCAATTTAAATTTTTTAAATTGGTTCAGATTTTCCAGGTCGTTACAGTTTCTGCCTTCGGGGTTAATATTTAGGGAGTTGTTTTCTTACTAATTTACGGTTAGTGACTGATGAATTGGAATAAGGCATAAGTTGTGTTTGTGTAACACTTGTTTATTATATACGCGAGTTATTCAGAAAGACTGGGTTTATCCCATTCTGAATAACTGATTCGACGTGGTATCGAGGATGAAGACGGTGGTCGAAGACCGGAGGTCTTCACGTCGTTTGGGTGATTACTGATGATCTTGATTGGGCCATACACCCAAGAGGAGGGAATCAGTTAGTGGTCGTCCAGACGTACTTGGAGATCGACGGATATGCGAGGTACTAGGTGCCTCCGGTTTCGTTCAGACCCAGAATGAACTTGTAAATGGACCGTGTGTCTGACATTGGATTTTGTTCTATGTGATTGATTTCTATTAAATATATATCTATTTGGCGGCGGAGAATTTATTCTCTTGCTTAACGCCCTTCTCTGAGACGTATGAGCTCAGGGGTTATATATTGATGGATATCCATCGCATGGAGTGAATTGCCTGTGTGGCATGCCTATGTGGCAATGGATCAAGGCTTCTGTTGAAAAGCAAAGTCTTGTGGTTGATGATCAAAGCACAGCCTGTGCGGCATAGCTTTGTGTAGCTTTGATTCGTGAGCCTCACACCCTAGTTGTGAACCAAAAACGAGAGAGGACCACAGGTAGGGCATGCGTTTCCTTCTAGCTAGAAGTGGCGTCAGTGGTTTTACTCGCCCTGACGAGTTTGACTTATGTGGTTGTTGCTGTTGCAAGGCGCCTCAGATATATCGGTGACTATGTGAAGCTGATGGAGTCATTTATTGGCTCATTGACGCCCCAAAGGGTGGGGAAACGCAGTGTTCAGGCATTTTAATCCACATCGGTGGACCAGCCCTGTTGCTCCAAGGGTCACACGAGCTCTGATCCTGAGACATGGGCTAGAGTGTCTCGAATCGGTAGAGGAATATCTTTTGCCTCTGTTCACAGATAGAAATCCAACTTCCAATACGTGACTTTGCGGTTTTATTTGTAAACCTATGTATGGCGACATAGTGGCATGGGACGCTCATGTCGCCTATGATTGTTATTTATGATTGTATATAAAATCAGAAACTAACTGGAAACGAGCTAAGATGGGTGGTTTCCTGGGTATTAGTCTGATGTTGGTTTCGGCCTTCGGGGTTAATACTTAGGGAATTGTTCTCTTACTAATTTGCGGTTGGAGTCTGATTTAGAATTAAAACACGAAATTTAGCGTATCAAGCATTCTTTGGCTATTATAAGGTAAAAACCCTATCCTCTGACTTGCGTTGCATTGTGTGATGGGACCTAGTTCTTATAATAGCTTCATTGTTCTTTATTTCGCATTGTGCTGTTGTTTTATGCACTGGTATTCTTGGAAGGAGACCCGTTCCATGTTATACGGCGTGCTCCCTTGATTTACCTAACTTTAAAATAACGATTAATAACTGTTATAGTTCTCACACCAGCCACATGACTGACCTGGAGTTTATTGTTTTAACCTAAACTCTAGGTGCCCTTATTTTGACACGGGCAGCAAGTAGTTTTGGTTTTGCAGATTTATATTTATAGGATCCTGGTTTACAGCTGGAATGATATCCGGAAAGCTCTGTATCCGTATATTTCCTTCAGTTGTGCTTAGTATTATTTTCCGCTGCAGTGATGTATTTAAATGTAATTTAAATCTCTGATATTTTCTGATGTATATTATTTGTTTATACTCTGTATATTCTTGTATTCTGATGAATTGTTGTAATTAACAATGAAATGTTCTTCTGTTTGCGTCCCGATGTGGCTTATTCTCAATTCAGTCCGGGCTGTCCTTATTGGGGAAGTTCAGGTCGCTTCACATTTGTTCTTTAACCCAATGAATAATGGAGTTATGATTTGGGATTTATAATCTTTTAGTTAAGATTAATGGAATTTTCCAAGGTAAAGTTTTCTAATTTAATATATTAAATTAGAACTGAATTTAATTTGATTTGGTAATAATCAAGATGAGCTTCTTTAAAGGAAGACCATTACTATATATGGAATTTAAAAGGCTTTGCTATTATTCCACTTATAGTATTAGTTTAAGGTTCCTTATTAAATGGAAGATGATTTTGATATTGGCGTGAATGTTGTTTTAAATGATATTAGTTCTTTGACCCAGTAAAAGACAGGATTAATTTTCCTAAAGTTGAATAATCATTAAGTAATGATTTTTGAAGATTAAAACCAAGAAGAGTTTTAATAAATCTTCAATTTAGATTTGAATGAATGAATGATTGGCGATTAAATTTACCAAAACTTAAGAGGTGGTATAAAACAAATATACTTGGTTGTTGATATTCATGATTGTGGTTGACTGATTGGTTGGATTCTGCTCGACCGGTTTATGAGCAAGATATACTTTTGCATTTAGCATTGGGTTGGATAGAAATATTTGCAAGCTAACATCTTGTGAATCACTTCATGATTTGACTACGAGATGTTTAGCTATGTTGTTGAGTTCATTTAAAAATTAATGAATGATTTTGAAAAGAGATTTTCTTAAGTGAAAATAAATGTTTTCCCAATTTTGGACAGGGAATGTTTTATAAAACAGAAAGGATTTCGAGGGCTAAACCCGATGTTTCTGAAATGATTTAGAAAAGTATTATGTGTTTGACATTATGGTTCATCATGTAACTGATTAGTTGCTATTGATGATTTATCTGTTTGGTGGCGGATAATTTATTGTCCTGCTTAATATCATTCTTTGAGACGTACAAGCTCAAAGGTTATGTGATGATAGTGACTGATCATATGTGTGAATTTCGGATGTGAAGTACTATAGCTATAGTTTGAAAGTACTTGTGATTATTATATTGTGAAATGATTTTCCCTACTTCGGGATATAAAAATTATTTAATATGTGGCTAAAGATTCGGGTAACCAGGACGAATAAAAGTTTATGGGCATTGTACGGTGTAGCCTACTCCATGTGTAATAGGTGCACGTATATGTATCGTGTTGGTAAGGTGCGAACCCATCGCCTTGTCTGAGGGCTGAATACCTCCTGATAATTGGTTCATATTTGTTTGTATGCATTGTACTATTTTGGAACTCATATTTCCAAAGATTTTGGTTTGAGATCCCAAAGTGAAATCTACTTTTCTATGAAAGTTAGATATGTATTTCAAATGATTTGAAATAAGAAATCGGGAATGAAGTCCAAAGGAATCATTTCTATAAAGATAATTGGATTTCGAAAATCTATGTTTGGGGTTAAGCCTAAATAGGTAGATTGAGGAATTGCATGTTGTGTGATGCATTGTAGATTCCATAAATTTATTTATGGTAGTTGTTTATGCACTGGTAATCTAGTGGAATAAACCCGTTCTGCAACATGCGGCGATGTCCCGTGATTTTCCATGTTTTAAAGTAAAGTTTTAATAACTATTTTGGTTCTCATACCAGTCCCATGACTAACTCGGAGTTTATTATTTCTATCTAAACTCTGTGTGCCCATATTTTCTACATGGGCAACTAGTAGTTTTGGTTTTCGCAGATGTTTCTTTTCATAGGATCCTAGATTACAGCTAGGGCTATATTCAGAAAGCTTTGTATCCGTGTATTTCTTTCTGTTGTGGTAGTTGATGTTTTCCACTGCACATTACTTATGTATTATTTTTCCGCTATTTTGTAATTTAAAATTCTGATATTTTCCGCTGTAAATTATCTATTCGTACTCGGATATATTCTTGTACTCTAATGTAAATTATTGTAATAGCAATGAAATGTTCTATTGTTTATGTTCTGATGCGCCGTGTTCTCAAAACAATCCGGTCTGCTCCGCCTCCTCGGGGTAAGGGGAAGTCTAGGTCGTATCAATTACTATTTATAATATATGGTGTATTTGAAGCAGCCTTGTCCATTTACTGTGTTGACAAAGGATCAAAGCAGTCTTTGTCACATTTATCGTAACTGAACCCATCAATGGTCACATGTATCAATACAAAGGACCAAAGCAGTCTTTGTCATATTTATCGTAACTGAACCCATCAATGGTCGCATGTGTCAATATAAAGGATCAAACCAGTCTTTGTCACACTTATCATAACAGAACCCATCAATGGTCACATGTGTTAATACAATTAAATGACATAGATTAATCATGGATGCGTATAATAGAATTTACATGAAATGTGATCTATACATGTATATTTCCAAATAGTCCTTTAGTGAGATCAAAACATTCAATATTCGAACAACGTATAGTGCAAAGAAAAATTTGTTACTTTATTTTCTGTTAGAAAAAGAACTTTAAATATATATATATATATATATATATATATGAAACCTAAGTATGGAACAATGAGTCATATGACAATACCAAATAAAGCTCCCCATAAACCAAAATATTATTATATAGAAGTTACACCATTGAGCTACATGCTCATGAATACCTTGGGTGGTAATCCTTATGTAAGCGGATCCACCATAATGGAGTTTGTCTAATTATGCTCTATAAATTACAATATATTATGCACTCTTCCCTTATTCGAAAAATAATATGTTCTTTACTATCATAATATCAATTTAATGGTCATTCAATTCTTTGTCAATAACTCATAGTCATGCGATAGAATTTTACAATTATTTTCCATAGTTGGATGTCTTATAATTAAACAAAAATAATATTTCCACAGTAGTGGAAGATATAAGTGTTTGCATGACATTTTTTCTTATATAGTTCCATCCATAAAATATATTATCATTACCTAAAGTGGATCTTTTGCACTAATGACATCCAAAGTATTTGGATCGTACATGTCTAGCAGATCCGATCTTTTATATATAAGCATATAACATTTTATTTTGTTTCTTAAAGATATCTCATGACCATTTTGGCTAATAACCAATGATCCACTTTCAATATCAGTAAGAAATCTGCCTAATTACACATGTTTATCCATATATGTATATACTTTAGCGCACATTAGAATCCACACTGCAAATGTATGAGGAATCTTTTGCAATTTCTAAGTTTTCAAGGATGGTAGAATTTATTTGTTTTGGTAAAAGAGAATCAACTGAATCTCAGTTTACATACCAAACCTTTTTAGCATTTATCTTCCTAATTTTCTTTAATAATCCAAATATGACCCCAAGAACAGTAATGGTGTACTTAAATCCCAAATATAAAAGAATAGCCCAAAAGTCAGATCCTTAAGTTGTTTCATCAAGGTCTCCATTGAGAAATATGACATTAATGTCCACGAAATATTACTTAAACTACAACATAAAAAAAGATTGAAAGTGGTTTTAAAGTGTCGTTTGCTAAGTCCAAAAAGAAACAATCTTCAAAGGAAAAAAATTCCTTTTAAGAAAAGTGTTTTCAATAAATGTGCCTTATAAAATTCCATATTATCCACTTGATCCTTTTGTCTTTGTATATTTATTCATAATCAATGACTTTATAACTTAAGTTAGAGGGAAACTTCAAATTTTATTATCCATATATATATATATATATATATATATTAAAACTATATGTTCATTTCTTGAATCTATATTTTAAATTAGTACTTTATATGGAATTATGTAAGTCCATAGAATCATCTTAACCAATACAATATTTATTTTTTTGGAGAAATACTACTTAGTCATCTAAATTTGCATTTCTTCCCTTTCAAATGGATTTCCTTAGCGATCTTACTTTTCGAGGTTGTTGATTCAGTTTTCATGAAACAATAAACCTTAACCTAGAGAAAATTTTATTTAGCACTGAATTATTATGGTTCCTAATTTACGTCTTATTAACGAAAGGATACAAACCCTGTACATTATTAAAAGAGGTAACTATAGTTGAATCAAAAATAATGATTCAGTTTTGAAAAAACAACGTTTTGTACTTTATTGAAAAATCTGTCTAACATTGTTTGACTATTGTCGTAATTCATTTCTTGTTAATTAAACAAGTCATACACGTTATCGGAAGTAGTAGTTGTAGTTGAATCAAACATGATGATTCTCTTTAAAGACAATGACCATACTTTATTTCTCCCTCCAAATTCAAAATCCATAAAAAAAATAGTGCAGTATCTATATTTAAACTTTTATTTAGTGTGGGTTCATAAAATTATACCTTTAAACTCATTTAGAATAGAAATAAAGTATTTTCAATCTATACGGTATCCTAATCTAGAATTCCTAAATAAGCATGAATATATAATTATATTAGTCATTAGAACAAAATTAGAGACATCATTACAAAAGCTATTTATCATAAGTAGAAGTAACCTATTTATTAGGCATTAAGAGCTTTTACTATATAAATGTTTGAATTTATTCATAAATCAACATTTATTGTTTTTTAATGAATAATAATAATCTAATTTGTTCATATTAGAAATATAAATCTGTCTAAATGACAACATTAAAAAAATCAAATAAATTCAAACAATTTGACTGAAATCTCAATAATTGCTTAAAGAAATATCTGATATACTTTACTTTATATGTCTGTATATTTCATTAAAGAATCTTTTATATCCTTAGCAGCTTCACTATCTTTATTTATACTTTTGTTTACAATGTAAGTCAAATGAGCACTTCCAATCTTATCATGCTTTATATTTCTTCTTCTTATTATGAACCAAAATAAACTCAGTAAGAATTCATTTTAATTTTTCAATAATAATATTCTTAAAATAGATATTGTATCAAAAATTAATAGTAACTTGAGTATTTTTGACTTTTGAAGCATGATTTTTTTTATATAGTACTCATTTATGTTTTACAGATTTTTACTTTATGGAATCAAGCACCATAAATTGTGCTTATTTCCCCTTATTGTTTCCTTAAAATGCTTTCCATCCTCAATATATAACTCATCAAAAATAGTTTGTCCTTATATAGATCACATCCTTGAAAAACTTCTAAAAAACACTTTATCATATAATTCTTTTACTCTTGCTATTCGAATTATACCACCTTCTAAAATTCTTTATAATATCAAAGGAACACTCAACTATAATAGGGTTGAATAAGACCGTTTTAATTGCAAGAGCCATATATATATATATATATATATATATATATATATATATATATATATATATATATATATATAGTCAAGAGTAGACAATGTGTTATCCTACTATTCCTTATAGATAGTCCCATAGAAGATGTGAATGCTACTAAAACTGGCAGACACTTAAGTCAAATTATTTGAAAATCATACAAAAATAAAGATTGACCTTATATGCTCATTGCCAAATACCAGTCATGGTAAATTCAAATTACTGGTTAGTCTTTTATCAAGTTATCCAGTACACATTAGTACCAAGTATTTTCACGGTAATATCAATTGTAAGCGGCACTCTTTTTGTAACAATCAAACACTGACAATAAATACAAGTCAAATAACAGTCCTCCTTTAAGACGATTAATTATTCAGTTGTAAAATCTTATAATTTTCACATATTTATCGTCACACATATCTAGGTGGTTTAAGCAAACACCAGCCTTCCTTTAGGCCGAAAAATATTCGCATGAATAACTATACACAAATACCAAATAATTTCATGAACCACCAAAATAAAATAGATCACTTTCGTGATATGTTATTTTGGTTAGTTCACTATGAGTGTAGAATATTTACAGCTGTAAAGAGGTACCAAAGTTATATTAGAACTTATTTTTTACTGTTTGTACAATGTATCTCAAATGCCAAAAAACACTTAAAAAAGGTTTTTTAGGTCCACGTAATAGTCAGAAAATTCCAAAAATAAAACTCTTACTATGGCATAAAATGTTTTAATAATAACTACTTTAATCTTTTTCTTTAGGCATTTGATTATATTTATGGCATTTCTTTAATAAATATGACATAATACATCATATAAAGATCACATAAGAAATGTCGTGCATTAGTGCTAGAATTCATGCCATACAAAATTACATATAAATGACATAGTAAATGCCCTGTTAAATAACATTAATGAACATAATAGCTATGATATATATCTTGTCGTAATATAGCTACATGAATTGTTATTATGTCATTTTACCAAGTTTATTATTTTAATGCTTAACTAAGCCATAAATGATGCAGTTTAGATAAATATGCAAACTGTTGCTCCTTTTATTTTATGCTGACCGAAACATGAAAGTGCAAAATATCTTCCAAATGCACCGTACATATAAAATTTATGTATCTATTGAACAGAAATGCAAATAAAAAAATAAGCCTTTCCTTATTCCTAGTAGAAACAAAGCCGAATTATTTAATTTTCATAACTGAAGCATTTAATGCATTTATGAAATTACCATAAAAAAGAAAATTAATGCATTTATAATTTATAAAAAAATGTAACTGACCGTTATATGGTCTAAGAAGTAAACCAGTATTTAATAACCTAGAAAATGCGAGCCAATTTAAAATTTTTATTTTGGCAATTATAATGAATTTTGAACATTTAAAATGAATTATTTTAAATAATATCGATGAAAATTTATTTTGAATATATTTAGAACATATATATTTATATACGTCGTCGTTAGAATATAATAATTATTTATATATTATAAAAGGAATTGAAAATGGCGCGGTAGTTCGATAATTCGATTTCAAACTTCAAATGAATGTACCGGGTGCAAAACAAACCGGATTTTAGCGAAAACAAAAATAATGGAATCTATTTGAGAATATCATTCCAACGAATCCGAAAATCATAATTTCGTAGCAGGAATCAAAAGATATGTCCAAATGAAATTTCAGAATAGTCGCTATGGAATTCTGGCCCTTAAAAATGGGAATTTTCGCAAACGACCTCGGATTTCGACGAAACTAGTTTTGTTTGATCCGTGATGTCAAGTTATTACTAGATTCCAGTTTTCGTAATTTTTCGATTCATTATGTGAATGTGGCAAAGGAAAACGCGTTTGACCAGTTTCAGTCGATTTTAATCGATTGGAAAATGGCCATTGTTCAAACGGTCTCAGAATTTGACGAAACTAGTTTTATTAGGACCGTATCATCGATACGAAGCTAGAAAATATTTTTCTGGAATTTTTCGAGTTAGTATGTGACCCCAGTAAATTGAAATGCGCGTTCAAATTCAGTATATAGAGTTATATGTTGATTTTGACGGAAACTGGTCGAAACGATCGAATCAGCTTACGATACATATCCCATTGTGTTCGGAATGGGGGTAATTAGGTCTGGACGAAAGGCGGTGGTGAAACGACCCGAACTTCCCCGGTCTCCGAAGAGAAGAGAAAGAACGAATTGTTTTGAGAACACGACAAAATAGAACGCAGACGGAAGGACATTTCATTGTTATTACAACAATTCCATCAGATACAAGAATATACAGAGTACAAATGAATACTACACAGAAAAATATCAAAGATTACAATAAATTACATAGCAGCGGAAATAATACAAAACACAACTAGAAGGAGATATACGGATACAAAGCTTTCCGGATATCGTTCCAGCTGTAAACCAGGATCCTGTGAATATAAATCTGCAAAACCAAAACTACTAGCTGCCCATGTCAAAATAAGGGCACCCAGAATTTAAGTTAAAACAATAAACTCCAGGTCAGTCATGGGACTGGTGTGAGAACTAAAACAGTTATTTAAAACTTTACTTAAAATCAGATATATCAAGGGACCACGCCGTATAACACGGAACGGGTTTCCTCCCAAGAATACCAGTGCATATAACAAAACAGCGCAATGCTTTTTGGAAAAATGAAGCTACTATAAGACCCAGGTCCTATCACACAATGCAACGCAAGCCGAGGGATAGGGTTTTCCCTTATAATAGCCAAACATGCTTAGTACGTTTTAAATAAATCATTTGATACTATTATAAGTGCATAGTGTATAAAACAACTTCAAATCATAAGTATCAATCATAGATGACATGAGTACCATATATCATGTCGCCATACTAGTTCTACAATTAAAACCGCAAAATCACGTATTTGGAAATTTGATTTCCATCTATGAACCGAGGCAAAAGATAGTCCTCAACCGATTCAAGACTCTCTAGCCCGAGCCTCAGGCAAGTACTCAGTCAAGCCTTTGGATTGTCAGGGACGGTCCACCGATGTGGATTAAAATTCCTGAACATTGCGTTTCCCCGCCCTATGGGGTGTAAGTGAGCCAACGAATGACTCCATCGGACCCGGATCATCCGATCAAACCGAGGCGCCTCGCAATAGCAACAACCACATAAGTCAAACTCATCAGGGCGTGTAAAACCACTGACGCCACTTCTAATTAGAAAGAAACGCATGTCCTCCCTGAGGTCCATCTCCCCTTTTTGGTTCATACCGGGGGTGAAACTTGCGAAGTAAACTTTACACAAAGCTACGCCACAAAGGCCATGCTTTGATCATCAACCACAAGACTCTGCTTTTCAACAAAAGCCTTGATCATTTGCATCTTAGCATGCCACATAGGCAAACCACTCTATGCAACCGATATCAGTCACACAGAATGAAATCCGATGTCAGACACACAGTCCATTTACAAGTCCGTTCTGGGTCTGAACGAAACCGGAGGCACCTAGTACCCTGCATATCCATCGATCTCCAAATACGTCTGGACGATCACTAACTGTTTCCATCTTCTTAGGTGTACACCCAAATCAAGATCATCAGAAATCACCCAAATGACGTGAAGACCTCCGGTCTTCGACCACCGTCTTCATCTTCGACTTATCGTCGTATCAGTTATTCAGAATGGGATAAACTCGGTCTTTCCGAATAACTCACGTGTATTATAAACAAGTGTTACACAAACACAACATACGCCTCATTCCAATTGATCAGTCACTAACTGTAAATTAACAAGAGAATAATTCCCCAAATATTATCCCCGAAGGCCGAAACCAACATCAGATCAATATCCAGAAAACCATTCTGCTTAGCTAACCGACAGTTAGTTTCTAAATTTCACATTCATAGGGAAAGGTTCCTATTAATTTTATCAAAGATAAATCCTTTAAATTTATTCTTTAATCTATTTTTGAATATCAATTCAAACTAGTCGGGATTAGCGAACCTTACCGAAG
Source organism: Allium sativum (assembly GCA_030737875.1). Lineage (NCBI taxonomy): Eukaryota > Viridiplantae > Streptophyta > Magnoliopsida > Asparagales > Amaryllidaceae > Allium > Allium sativum. Next base: position 776,115,365 of record CM060924.1, on the reverse strand, counting down.
TAATCATTGGTTTTAATTTCCCAATCCTCACCTATTTATCCCATGAAGTAAAACTGGACATACTTCATATCTAACACCACGGTGTTATCGGTAAATTCAATTACCATTTCACTTTCAAATCTAATTAAAGATTTAACTATCGCGTGGAGCAAAACCGGTGATACTCCATTCTCGATCTTTTCAATCTAATTAAAGATTCATTAAAACTCCACTTAGTTTTAATATGTGACTGGGTTAAAGAATCAGTATCATTTAAAACACGGTTCACGATAAACCCAAAATCACATCACATTTCAATCAGTCCCTAACTTTAAATTAGCAAGTGAGCAGTTCCCTAAGTATTAACCCCGAAGGCCGAAACCAACATCAGATCAATACCTCTGAAACCATTCAACTTAACTAATCTCCAGTTAGTTTCTGATTTTCTTAACTCCTTTAGGTCTAAGAACCGTATTATTGAAGATACCGTTCACGACAACCCAAAATCACATTCCATTAATTATTGGGTTAAAGAAAAAGTGTTATTTAAAACACTGTTCAGGATAAATCCAAAAATCAATACCAATTCAATTCCAATTAAATATTATTTAATTGGTACACTTCATTAAGTCTAAATAAAAAGATTTAATCTTTTTTCTCAACTGGGTTCAAGAACAGTGTTGATGAAGACACCATTAACGACAAACCCAAATCACATTTGATATTAAATACAAGGCTCTGAATAGAAAATATACTAGCTTATATTCAATGTCAAATTCTACGACCAACAAATATCGTATTGGAAATAACGATATAAATATATATCTTTCAAATTTCCATAACAACATCTGTATAATCACGAATTCCAACATCGAAATAATCCAAAGACAATTTCGATTCAAATCCATTTCAATTCAATTATTGGAAATTCTGGTTACTTTTAAAACCCTTTTCAAATTCAATATATTTATTTAAAAATAAATAGAATTATAATTCTAGTTCAAAACTAGTTCATTTCGATAAAAATCTATTTTAATCTTTTCAAATGTGGAGTTTTTCATCCTAATTCTTCACAAATCATTTCTTATGATTTTACACAAATTATCGATACTTTTAATAATTTTATCAAGGCCCGTACAGTCGATTTCCATCAACGGCCATCGAACTGCACTTATAGAGACCTTTTCCAAATTTGATTTGGACATAATTCCAAATCCAACTGTTAGATTTCTAATTTCTAATATCCGTTAGAAAGCTCTTTTCGATACGAACCCAACTGTTCCGGTTTCAGGAGAATCCGACGGTCGGATCTCCCGCAATATCCGTTCGAAGTCAATGGTCGAAATTCGCGAACTGCCGCGGCGCGGCACTTCTGTTCAGGCCATTATATTATATGTATAATATATACTTCGTCGATTTCCTTTCGAAACGAATTTTATAAATCGTTTTTAAATTCATTTTCAAAACGGTTTCAACTTCATATTCAATTTCAAATCAAAATTGAATATTCCAATATAAATTCATTTTAAATTCATTTCAAATCGATTTCAATTCAATTTCGGTTCGAATTCATTTATATTCAATTTCAATTCGAATTCATTTATATTCAATTTCAATTAGAATTCATTTCTATTCAATTTCAATTCGAATTCATTTATATTCAATTTCAATTAGAATTCGTTTCTATTCAATTTCAATTAGAATTCGTTTCTATTCAATTTCAATTCGAATTCGTTTCTATTCAATTTCAATTCGAATTTCAATTCTTTTCGAAAAATCAGATTTTGAAATCACTTTCGATATTCATTATAAAACGAATAAAATCGATATAAATATCGTTCAGGTCAAAATGGCGTCAATCTAATCAATACGGCTTCATATATTCCTATTTTCAAATATTCTATTTCAAATATTTCTTTTTCAAATATTTCTATTTTAAAACTGGAATGAGGCCCAATCAATTACCATATAATGTTAATTATATGGATTTTCTACAATACATGTATACAATATCAACGATGAATAATCAACCATCATCCAAAGTGCATTCTGCACTGTATAAGCATCAAATATAAATATTCAACGCTTATAACAGTCTGTTAATCAATCGATCAACATACAACTAAACAATCGGGATTGGTGTACGTCAAATATTATCCCAATACCCGTGTGGGGTTTCAAACAATCAAACACAGATTTTATTTGTGCAGTTGGGCGATGTGTAAAATTTATCGACCCAATCAATATCAATCAAATGTGCATATAAACAAATCGTCCGATTTGGTTATTTTTATTTCTTTTCATATACACGTTAAAAATTCTATTTTTAACTATAAAATATTTTTAGCTATATAAATATTTTATTTCATTTCACATCACATCACACAATGAATTTTCACAATAACATGCAATCAAACAAACAAGCCGTCCGTGGTCTGTGGACGACGGGTGTCGGGTGCTACTAAACACCGTCTGCATCCTAGTATATATTTATATAACTAGAAAATAAAATTAAAAGGTGAGAAGTTCTCACCGAATTGCTAATCCAACGCCACGACTCTTCTTAGGTAGAAATCTTCGCCGTTCGCCTTTTTGTCAATTTTCACTGCCCGTATCCTCTACATATATAAAATCCACATTTTTACTTCGCTATTCGATATATAAAAATCGAATTTTTACTTCGCTATTCAATATATAAAAATCGAATTTTTACTTCGCTATTCAATATATAAAAATCGAATTTTTACTTCGCTATTCAATATATAAAAAACGAATTTTTACTTCGCTATTCAATATATAAAAATCAAAATTTTCTTTTATTAAAAATCAGTTATTTTCTTCATACATTCAAAATATAAAAATTCTATTTTTAGAACTTTGAATTGCTTTATATGTAAATAAATAAGAAGAAATAAAAGCAAAAATAAAAATATAGTAAATAGAAAGAAAGAAGTTTACTACGTTCGAAAGAGGCAAGGGGGCTCGGGGTGCTGCACTTGCCGACGCCGTAGGGTTTCAGGCGGTCAGGAAGGGGTCGTGGCACGCTGGCTCGCGCGGTGGTGGAACGTGGGGGGGGGGGTCTCAGTTTCAGGCTGAGGGGGGCAACGGTTTCTGTTCGAAGAAGGGGGAGAGAGAGGAGCGCCCATTTAGAGGGGGGTCGGGGGTGGGAATATGCGCGAGCGGCGGCGGCTATCCCCCCGTGGCGTCGACGGTGAGAGCTGGAGGAGGAGGGAGCGCGATTCGATCGCTTTGGGGTTTTTTTTCTTTTTTTTTTCTTCTGAGGTCAACGGGGAAGGTAGGGGGGCTAAGGAGAAAGAGTTTTATAATAATATATTATTTTATTTATTTAATCAATTTCAAAAAGCGGCTTTTATTTTTGACCTCGAAATCGAGCCCACCGCCTGTCGTCCATAGCTAATTATCCCCATTCCGAACACAATGGGATATGTATCGTAAGCTGATTCGGTTGTTTTGATCAGTTTCCGTCAAAATCAACATATAACTCTATATATTGAATTTGAACGTGCATTTCAATTTACTGGGGTCACATACTAACTCGAAAAATTCCAAAAAAATATTTTCTAGCTTCGTATTGACGATACGGTCCTAACCAAACTAGTTTTGTCAAATTCTGAGACCGTTTGAAAAATGGCCATTTTCTAGTCGATTAAAATCAACTAAAACTGGTCAAACGCGTTTTCCTTTGCCACGCTCACATATTGATTTGAAAAATTATGAAAATTGGAATCAAGCAATAATTTGACATCACGGATCCAACAAAAGTTGTTTCGTCGAAATCTGAGGTCGTTTGCAAAATTTCCATTTTTAAGGGCCTGAATTCCATAGCGACTATTCAGAATTTTCAACTGGACATATCTTTTGTTTCTCGCTATGAAATTTCCATTTTTCGGATTCGTTGGAAATATATTCACAAATAGATTGTAATATTTTTGGTTTCGTTAAAATCTGGTTTATTTTGCACCCGGTACATTCATTTGAACTTTGAAATCAAATTATCGAACTACCGCGCCATTTTCAATCCCTTTTATAATTTAAAATAAATATTTATATTCTAATGACGATCTATATAATATATACATTTGAATTCTATTCAAAATAAATTTCTTGTCGTTATTATTTAAAATAATTCATTTTAAATAATCAAAATTCGCTAAAATTGCCAAAATAAAAATTTTAAACTGGCCCAGATTTCCGAGTTATTACAATCTCCCCCACTTAAAACTTTTCGTCCCCGAAAAGGAACGAAGCCAAAAGTTGTTTTAAATACCAACTCAACTTTCATTATTTTGACTATGGCTTAAGTTCTTCAACTTTTCAGTTTCTAAGAACTTTTCAAAATTTTCAAAAATTTGGCTAACACCCTAAATTTTCGAAAAATTTCGCCGTAACCTCTCCTGCATTGGGAGCACGGGAAAATCCCGAAATTGCCATACAGGCCTTCTGATCTCAAGAAGAAAAAGAAAAAGCCAAGCGGCTAGCCAATCGGCTCATAAAATCATCATCACCCAAACAAAACAGTAAATTATGGTAAACATGTACCTATTTGTCAGGCAAACAATTTTATTCTTCTGCTCTAGCCTCTTTGCTATGACCTGTTCAATGTAAGTACATGTATATGCAAGAAAATGCGATCAAATTTCAATACAATTCACTATTTGATTCTATTAGGCGTAATGGTTCAAAATTTCGAACAAATAACCAAACAACACAAACATCAATCAATTAGTTGGTTAGCTTTTCAAATTCATAACTTTGATACACAGACGTATATAGAAAATCATGTTTTTGATGCCAATTCACAACGATAAGCCCTATCTAATTTCGGTTCTCACACCAGTCTAATGGAAATATAGAAATCTCACTTTCGTTACTCGAAAATAAATACTGGCGACGGTGCCCCATCACCAGAATTATCCCCGGGCAACTAGAGTATGATTCTATAACTATCCAGTATATTAAAACTTCGAATACACGTTTGCAAGATGCATATGCAAAATCTTTATATATCGGATTGTCCAAATCAATATAGAATAAATATTCAAATACGTATGAAATGGTTTAAATTTCAAAACAAAATTGGTTTTCATTTTAAAAATCTTCTCTTCACACTCGTTCTAGGATACTACTGATCCCATCTCTAACGAGTCATTCCCATTGGATATTACTAATCCAATTTCTGATGAATCCTTTCTTATGGTTCTAATGTGTCTTGTTCTCTGAGCTTTGTAAACCAAAGCTCTGATACCACGATGAAATGACCCGAACTTCCCTGGTCTCCGAAGAGAAGAGAAAGAACGAATTGTTTTGAGAACACGACAAAATAGAACGCAGATGGAAGAACATTTCATTGTTATTACAACAATTCCATCAGATACAAGAATATACAGAGTATAAATGAATATTACACAGAAAAATATCAGAGATTACAATAAATTACATAGCAGCGAAAATAATACAAAACACAACCAGAAGGAGATATACGGATACAAAGCTTTCCGGATATCGTTCCAGCTGTAAACCAGGATCCTGTGAATATAAATCTGCAAAACCAAAACTACTAGCTGCCCATGTCAAAATAAGGGCACCCAGAGTTTAGGTTAAAACAATAAACTCCAGGTCAGTCATAGAACTGGTGTGAGAACTAAAACAGTTATTTAAAATTTTACTTTAAATCAGATATATCAAGGGACCACGGCGTATAACACGGAACTGGTTTCCTTCCAAGAATACCAGTGCATATAACAAAACAGCGCAATGCTTTTTGGAAAAATGGAGCTATTATAAGACCCAGGTCCTATCACACAATGCAACACAAGCCGGGGGTTAGGGTTTTCCCTTATAATAGCCAAACATGCTTAGTACGTTTTAAACAAATCATTTGATACTATTATAAGTGCATAATGTATAAAACAACTTCGAATCATAAGTATCAATCATAGACGGCATGGGTACCATATATCATGTCGCCATACTAGTTCTACAATTAAAACCGCAAAATCACGTATTTGGAAATTGGATTTCCTTCTATGAACCGAGGCAAAAGATAGTCCTCAACCGATTCGAGGCTCTCTATCTCGAGCCTCAGGCAAGTACTCAGTCAAGCCTTTGGATCGTCAGGGCCGGTCCACCGATGTGGATTAAAATTCCTGAACACTGCGTTTCCCCGCCCTATGGGGCGTAAGTGAGCCAACGAATGACTCCATCGGACCCGGATCGTCCGATCAAACCGAGGCGCCTCGCAACAGCAACAACCACATAAGTCAAACTCGTCAGGGCATGTAAAACCACTAACGCCACTTCTAACTAGAAAGAAACGCATGTCCTCCCTGAGGTCCGTCTCCCGTTTTTGTTTCATACCGGGTGTGAAACTCGCGAAGTAAACGTTACACAAAGATACGCCACAAAGGTCGTGCTTTGATCATCAACCACAAGACTCTGCTTTTCAATAGAAGCCTTGATCATTTGCATCTTAGCATGCCACACAGGCAAACCACACTATGCAACCGATATCAGTCACATAGAATGAAATCCGATGTCAGACACACAGTCCATTTACAAGTCCGTTCTGGGTCTGAATGAAACCGGAGGCACATAGTACCCCGCATATCCATCGATCTCCAAATACGTCTGGACGATCACCAACTGTTTCCATCTTCTTGGGTGTACACCCCAATCAAGATCATCAGTAATCACCCAAACGACGTGAAGACCTCCGGTCTTCGACCACCGTCTTCATCTTCGACTTATCGTCGTATCAGTTATCCAGAATGGGATAAACCCGGTCTTTCCGAATAACTCGCGTATATTATAAACAAGTGTTACACAAACACAACATACGCCTCATTTCAATTCATCAGTCACTAACCGTAAATTAACAAGAGAATAATTCCCCAAATATTAACCCCGAAGGCCAAAACCAACATCAGATTAATATCCAGAAAACCATTTTGCTTAGCTAACCGATAGTTAGTTTCTAAATTTCACATTCATAGGGAAAGGTTCCCAATAATTTTATCAAAGATAAATCCTTTAAATTTATTCTTTAATCTATTTTTGAATATCAATTCAAACTAGTCGGGATTAGCGAACCTTACCGAAGTAATCATTGGTTTTAATTTCCCAATCCTCACCTATTTATCCCATGAAGTAAAACTGGACATACTTCATATCTAACACCATGGTGTTATCGGTAAATTCAATTACCATTTCACGTTCAAATCTAATTAAAGATTCAACTACCGCCTGGATCAAAACTGGTGATACTCCATTCTCGATCTTTTCAATCTAATTAAAGATTCATTAAAACTCCACTTAGTTTTAATCTGTGACTGGGTTAAAGAATCGGTATCATTTAAAACACGGTTCACGATAAACCCAAAATCACATCACATTTCAATCAGTCCCTAACCGTAAATTAGCAAGTGAGCAGTCCCCTAAGTATTAACCCCGAAGGCCGAAACCAACATCAGATCAATACCTCTAAAACCATTCAACTTAACTAATCTCCAGTTATTTTATGATTTTCTTAACTCCTTTAGGTCTAAGAACCGTATTATTGAAGATACCGTTCGCGACAACCCAAAATCACATTCCATTAATTATCGGGTTAAAGAACAAGTGTTATTTAAAACACTGTTCACGATAAACCCAAAAATCAATACCAATTCAATTCCAATTAAATATTATTTAATTGGTACACTTCATTAAATCTAAATAAAAAGATTTAATCTTTTTTCTCAACTGGGTTCAAGAACAGTGTTGATGAAGACACCATTCACGACAAACCCAAATCACATTTGATATTAAATACAAGGCTCTGAATAGAAAATATACCGGCTTATATTCAATGTCAAATTCTACGACCAACAAATATCGTATTGGAAATAACGATATAAATATATATCTTTCAAATTTCCATAACAACATCTGTATAATCACGAATTCCAACATCAAAATAATCCAAAGACAATTTCGATTCAAATCCATTCCAATTCAATTATTGGAAATTTTGGTTACTTTTAAAACCCTTTTCAAATTCAATTTATTTATTTAAAAATAAATAGAATTATAATTCTAGTTCAAAACTAGTTCATTTCGATAAAAATCTATTTTTATATTTTCAAATATGGAGTTTTTCATCCCAATTCTTCCCAAATCATTTCTTATGATTTTACACAAATTATTGATATTTTTAATAATTTTATCAAGGCCCGTACAGTCAATTTCCATCAACGGCCATCGAACTGCACTTATAGCGACCTTTTCCAAATTTGATTTGTACATAATTCCAAATCCAACCGTTAGATTTCTAATTTCTAATATTCGTTAGAAAGCTCTTTTCGATACGAACCCAACGGTTCCGGTTTCAGGAGAATCTGACGGTCGGATCTCCCGCAATATCCGTTCGAAGTCAATGGTCGAAATTCGCGAACTGCCGCGGCGCGGCGCGTTCTATTCAGGCCAGTATATTATATATATAATATATATGATATATACTTCGTCGATTTCCTTTCGAAACGAATTTTATAAATCATTTTTAAATTCATTTTCAAAACGGTTTCAACTTCATATTCAATTTCAAATCAAAATTGAATATTCCAATATAAATTCGTTTTAAATTCATTTCAAATCGATTTCAATTTCGGTTCGAATTCATTTATATTCAATTTCAATTCGAATTCATTTATATTCAATTTCAATTAGAATTCGTTTCTATTCAATTTCAATTCGAATTCATTTATATTCAATTTCAATTAGAATTCGTTTCTATTCAATTTCAATTCGAATTCATTTATATTCAATTTCAATTAGAATTCATTTCTATTCAATTTCAATTCTAATTCGTTTCTATTCAATTTCAATTCGAATTTCAATTCTTTTCGGAAAATCAGATTTTGAAATCACTTTCGATATTCATTATAAAATGAATAAAATCTATATAAATATTGTTCACGCCAAAATGGCGTCAATCTAATCAATACGGCTTCATATATTCCTATTTTCAAATATTCTATTTCAAATATTTCTTTTTCAAATATTTCTATTTTAAAACTGGAATGAGGCCCAATCAATTACCATATAATGATAATTATATGGATTTTCTACAATACATGTATACAATATCAACGATGAATAATCAACGATCATCCAATGTGCATTCTACACTGTATAAGCATCAAATATAAATATTCAACGCTTATAACAGTCTGTCAATCAATCGATCAACATACAACTAAACAATCGGGATTAGTGTATGTCAAATATTATCCTAATACCTGTGTGGGGTTTCAAACAATCAAACACAGATTTTATTTGTGCAGTTGGGCGATGTGTAAAATTTATCGACCCAATCAATATCAATCAAATGTGCGTATATAAACAAATCGTCCGATTTGTTTATTTTTATTTCTTTTCATATACACGTTAAAAATTCTATTTTTAACTATAAAATATTTTTAGCTATATAAATATTTTATTTCATTTCACATCACATCACACAATGAATTTTCACAACAACATGCAATCAAACAAACAAGCCATCCATTGTCTGTGGACGACGGGTGTCGGGTGCTACTAAACACCGTCTGCATCCTAGTGTATATATATATATAACTAGAAAATAAAATTAAAAGGTGAGAAGTTCTCACCGATTTGCTAATCCAACGCGACGACTCTTCTTAGGTAGAAATCTTCGCCGTTCGCCTTTTTGTCAATTTTCACTACCCGTATCCTGTACATATATAAAAATCACATTTTTACTTCGCTATTCGATATATAAAAATCGAATTTTTTACTTCGCTATTCAATATATAAAAATCGAATTTTTACTTTGCTACTCAATATATAAAAATCGAATTTTTACTTCGCTATTCAATATATAAAAATCGAATTTTTACTTCGCTTTTCAATATATAAAAATCGAATTTTTACTTCGCTATTCAATATATAAAAATCAAAATTTTCTTTTATTAAAAATCAGTTATTTTCTTCATACATTCAAAATATAAAAATTCTATTTGTATAACTTTGAATTGCTTTATATGTAAATAAATAAGAAGAAATAAAAAATAAAATAAAAATACAGTAAATAGAAAGAAGTTTACTGCGTTCGATAGAGGCAAGGGGGCTCGAGGTGCTGCACTTGCCGGCGCCGTAGGGTTTCAGGCGGTCAGGAAGGGGTGGTGGCACACTGGCTCGCGTGGTGGCGGAACGTGGGGGGTCTCAGTTTGGGGCTGAGGGGGGCGACGGTTTCTGTTCGAAGAAGGGGGAGAGAGAGGAGCGCTGATTTAGAGGGGGTCGGGGTGGGAATATGCGCGAGCGGCGGCGTTTATCCCTCCGTGGCATCGACGGCGAGAGCTGGAGGAGGGGGAGCGCGATTCGATCGCTTTGGGTTTTTTTTTCTTTTTTTTCTTCTGAAGTCAACGGGGAAGGTAGGGGGCTAAGGTGAAAGAGATTTATAATAATATATTATTTTATTTATTTAATCAATTTCAAAAAGCAACTTTTTTTTCGACCTCGAAATCGAGCCCACCGCCTATCGTCCATAGATAATTACCCCAATTCCGAACACAATGGGATATGTATCGTAAGCTGATTTGGTTTTTTCGATCAGTTTCCGTCAAAACCAACATATAACTCTATATATTGAATTTGAACGTGCATTTCAATTTACTGGGGTCACATACTAACTCGAAAAATTCCAAAAAAATATTTTCTAGCTTTCTATTGACGATACGGTCCTAACCAAACTAGTTTCATCGAATTCTGAGACCGTTTGGAAAATGGCCATTTTTCAGTCGATTAAAATCAACTTAAACTGGTCAAACGCGTTTTCCTTTGCCACGCTCACATATTAATTCGAAAAATTATGAAAATTGGAATCTAGCAATAATTTGACATCATGGATCCAACAAAAGTGGTTTCGTCAAAATCCGAGGTGGTTTGCAAAAATTCCATTTTTAAGGGCCTGAATTCCATAGCGACTATTCAGAATTTTCAACTGGACATATCTTTTGTTTCCTACTATGAAATTTCCATTTTTCGGATTCGTTGGAAAGATATTCACAAATAGATTCTAATATTTTTGGTTTCGTTAAAATCCGTTTTATTTTGCATCCGGTACATTCATTTGAACTTTGAAATCGAATTATCGAACTACCGCGCCATTTTCAATTCCTTTTATAATTTAAAATAAATATTTATATTCTAACGACGATCTATATAATATATACATTCGAATTTTATTCAAAATAAATTTCTCGTCGTTATTATTTAAAATAATTCATTTTAAATAATCAAAATTCGCTAAAATTGCCAAAATAAAAATTTTAAACTGGCCCAGATTTCCGGGTTATTACAGGTGGGTCTCGTTTCGGGGTCGAAAATAGAAGTTGCTTTTTAGAATTAATTAAATAAAATAATATAAATATATATTCCTTTTCAAACCCTCACCCCCTTCTCTCCTTATTTCATTCAGATAAAATTAAAAGAAAAAAAAACCCAAAAAAACCAAATCGCGCCTCCCTCTCCCGCACCTCCCGTCGCCGCTCATCCTCCACCCCACCTCCTCCTCCTTCTTCCCTTCTCCTCCCTTGCGTTCACCTCCTCCTCCTTCTTCCCTTCTCCTCCCTCGCGACGCCCACATCTGGCTACCGACGCCAGGCACCGCAGCCCCCTACCTCGAGTGCGCCACCGCAAAGACCCCTCCAGCCCCCTCCATGCGCCTGAACCCGATTCGCCGCCTCCACTCCACCTCAAGACCACTGCCGCCCCTTGAAAACCCGCAAAGCCGAACCCAATTCAGCCCAAACCGCACCCCCCTCACCACAAGGAATCCGCGAGCTCAGCCCCCTCCCGTTCGAGCGTAATTTACAGTAAGTTTTGATTTCGTTTTATTTACTTTATTTTATTTATGTAATGTGATTAAAAATACGATTTTTAACTGAAATAATTTATTCTCAGTTTGAGAATTGCAAAGATCAGATTTTAACATGATAAAGGTCGGATTTTTAAGTTAGAAAGTTTATATTTTTACAGTTAGAAAATATAGATTTTCATTATAAGAAAATATAGATTTTTATTATAAGAAAGTTTATATTTTTATATTTGAAAGGTCATATTTTTATAGAGTGAAAAGTTTGATTTTTATATAAGTGAAAGGTTTGATTATTTTTATATAGAGAAAGGCGAAATTTTTATAATATAGAAAGGTTAAAAATATAATTTTTATAATATAGAAGAGTTAAAAATATAATTTTTTTCTAGTGGCATAATAAAAATATGATTTTTACTTAGGTAGAGTATTAAAAATATGTTTTTTATATAATAGAGAATATAAAAATATTATCTTTATATAACTAGAGAAATAAAAATATGATTTTTTATTATGTATATAGTGAAGTAAAAATGAGATTTTTTTTAGCGATGAAATAAAAATTCAATCTTTATATATAAAGTAGTAATATAAAAATATAATTTTTATGTAGAAAGAGGCGAGGAAAAAATATATATGAAGCATTTAATAATAAAAATATAATTTTTATTATGAACAGCGTGAAAAGGATTGAATTGGAATTTCAAGCAGATCCAGACGATTCAGCAGTTCAACAGCAAAGCACGGCGGAGTGGAACCCTCGGTGAGAACTTCTCACTTTAACTTTTCTTTTCAAGTTATATAAATATGTACTAGGATGCAGACGGTGTTTAGTAGCACCCGACACCATCGTCCACAGACCATGGACTTGTTTGTTTGGTTGTGAAGTTAGTTAGATCATTTGATTTGAATTTGATTGTTTTGTGAAATGGAATGGATTTGATTGATTTGTGTATGGCGTGGGCCATTATTAGACCAGGGATAAGTCTAGGCCTCGTCCCGTTTCTAGTATTGTGTCGTTATGCTGCTGAAATTTTCTAAAATAAGTTAGAAAAATAAAGATATCATTTTATTTAATAAATGAACCGAATAGAATATTCATAGGTTGAATAAAATAATTTGGTCGTTAAAAATATATTTTTAACATGAATGTGAATAAATAAATATTCATTTACAAACCGGACGGTTTGTTTATGTACACCTATTTGAAGGACATTGATTGGGACGATAAATTTTACACATCGCCCAACTGCACAAATAAAAATCTATGTTGATTTGAAACCCCACACGGGTATTGGGATAATATATGACATACACTAATCCCAATAATTAGTTGTATGTCGATCGATTGATTGACAGGCTCTTATAAGCGTTAGATATCTATATTTGATGCTTATACAGTGAAGTGCACTTTGGATGATGGTTGATTATTTATCGTTGTTATTATATACATGTGTTGTATGGAATCCATATAATTAACTTTATATGGTGATTGATTGGGCCTCATTCCAATTAGAAAAAATAAAGAATATTACAAAATAAAGGTTCATGTGTTGACAGTACTCATCCGTTGAGATTAGTCATGTATTGAACGAAATATTTTAACAATAAAATTTACATCTTTATCATATATAAAATTAGAAACTAACTGGAAAATAGATGAGATGAGTAGTCTCCTGGATATTGATCTGATGTTGGTTTCGGCCTTCGGGGTTAATACTCAGGGAATCGTTCTCTTACTAATTTATGGTTGGAGTCTGATTTGAAATCAAACGATAGATACCATAATTTTTATAAAATATATTGAATAATAAAAATAGCCACACGTGGGCAATACTCATTCGTTGAGATTAGTCATGTGTGGACAAAAATATAGAGTCATGTATTGAAAGAAATATAGATTCATTTGTTGAATAGAATAACGAAGTTATTGAAAAATATAAAGCCGTGTTGATTAGAGATGCGCTATTTTGACGCGAACGATATTTATATCGATTATATTCGTTTTTATAATGAATATTGAAAAGAGATAAAAATCGAATATTTATAATAGGAATTTGATTTGAATTAAATAGAAAACGAATTTGATTTGAATTAAATAGAAAACGAATTTGATTTGAATTAAATAGAAAACGAATTTGATTTGGATTAAATAGAAAACGAATTTGATTTGAATTAAATAGAAAACGAATTTGATTTGAATTAAATAGAAAACGAGTTTGATTTGAATTGAACAGAAAACGAGTTTGATTTGAATTGAATAGAAAACGAGTTTGATTTGAATTGAATAGAAAACGAGTTTGATTTGAATTGAATAGAAAACGAATTTGATTTGAATTGAATAGAAAACGAATTTGATTTGAATTGAATAGGAAACGAATTTGATTTGAATTGAATAGGAAATGAATTTGATTTGAATTAAATAGAAAATGAATTTGATTTGAATTGAATAGAAAACGAATTTGAATTGAACTGAATAGAAAATGAATTTGAATTGAAATGAATTTGAAATTTGAATTGAAATGAATTTTAAACGAATTTATAAAGGAAAATTCAATTTTGATTTGAAATTGAAATGAAGGTTGAAATTGTTTCAGAAACAAATTTGAAACTATTTATAAAATTCGTTTTAAATAGAAATCGAAGAAATATAATATATATATATATATATATATATATATATATATATATTATATAATGGCCTGAATGGAACGCGCCGCGCCGCGGCAGTTCGTAAATTTCGGCCATTGACTTCGATCGGACATTACGGGAGATCCGACCATCGGATTCTCCTAAACCCGGAACCGTTGGGTTCATATCAAAAAGAGCTTTCTAACGAATATTAGAAATTTCAAATCTAACGGTTGGATTTGGAGATACGTCCAAATCAAATTTGGAAAAGGTTGCTGTAAGTGCAGTTCGATGGCCGTTGATGGAAATCGACTGTACGGGCCTTGATAAATTTATTAAAAATAGTAATAATTTGTGTAAAATCATAAGAAATGATTTGGGAAAAATTGGGATGAAAAACTCCATATTTGAAAAGATAAAAATAGATTTTTATCGAAATGAACTAGTTTTGAACTAAAATTAAAACCCATTTATTTTTAAATAAATAAATTGGATTTGAAATGGGTTTTAAATAGAATTGATTTGTGGGTTTATCGTGAAGGGTGTTTTAAATAACACTAGTTCTTTAACCCGATACTAAATAGAATGTGATTTGGGTTTATCGTGAATTGTGTTTAAAATGACATTACTTCTTTAACCCAGTAAAAGGGAGTTTTAATGAATCTGTAATTAGATTTAAATGTGAATTGATAATTTAAATTATCAAATTTGGAAAGTGAGCGAGGATGGAGTATCACCAGTTTTGGTCCAAAGCGATAGTTAAATCTTTAATTAGATTTGAACGTGAAATGGTAATTAATTATACCGATAACACCGTGGTGTTAGTTATGGGGTAATAATAGTTTTGCTCCATGGGATGAATATGTTGGGATTGGGAAATAAAATAAATAATTACTTCGGTGTGGTTCGCTAATCTCGACTAGTTTGGAAAACCATAATTTGGTTTGAAATGACATCCAATGGAAGATTAAAGGATAAATTTTAAAGAATTTATCTTCGATAAAATTAATGGGAATCTTTCCCTAAGAATATGAAATTTAGAAACTAGTTGTAGGTTAGTTAAGAAGAATGGTTTCCTGGGTATTAATATGATGTTGGTTTCGGCCTTCGGGGTTAATATTTGGGGAATTGTTCTATTGCTAATTTACGGTTAGTGACTGATGAATTGGAATGAGGCGTATGTTGTGTTTGTGTAACATTTATTTATTATATACGCGGGTTGTTCGGAAAGGACGGGTTTATACCCATTCTGAATAACCGATTCGACGATAAGTCGAAGATGAAGACGGTGGTTGAAGACTGGAAGTCTTCACATCGTTTGGGTGATTACTGATGATCTTGATTGGGCTTTACACCCAAGATGAGGGAATCAGTTGGTGGTCGTCCAGACGTACTTGGAGATCGATGGATATGCGAGAAAAGTGCCTCCGGTTTCGTTCAGACCCAGAACGAACTTGTAAATGGACTGTGTGTCTGACATTGGATTTTATTCTATGTTGATTGATCTCTATTTAATATACATCTGTTTGGCGGCGGAGAATTTATTCTTTTGCTTAACGCCCTTCTCTGAGACATACAAGCTCAGAGGTTGTATATCGATGGACATCAGTCGCATGGCATGAACTGCCTGTGTGGCACGCCTAAGTGGCAATTGATCAAGGCTTCTGTTGAAAAGCAAAGTCTTGTGGTTGATGATCAAAGCACAGCCTACGTAGCATAGCTTTGTGTATAGCGTGAATTCGCGAGCCTCACACCTCGGTATGAGTTAAAAACGGGATAAGGATAGCGGGGAGAGCACGACGTTTCTTTCTAGCTTTGGTGGTGTCAGTGACTTACCAGCCCTAACATTTATATACTTTTCACCTATGTGGTTGTTGGATGAGGCGCCTCGATTTTAGGTCTGTAAGGACCGGTAAATGTGTGTTCAAGAATGCTAATCCACTAACGTAAGTGTGGACCGGCCCTGAAGATCCAGGAGTTACCCAGAGTGTGTAGTCCCGAGGCATTTGCTAGAGTGTCTAGAAGCGGAGAGGAGCTTGCCCCTTGCCTCGACTCATGGCGGAAATCCAATTTCCAATACATGATATTGCGATTTTAATTGTAGAACTAGTATGGCGACATGATATATGGTACCCATGCCGTCTATGATTAATATTTATGATTTAAATTGTTTTGACACTATACACTTATAATAGTATCAAATGATTTGTTTTAAATGTACCAAGCATGTTTGGCTATTATAAGGGAAAACCCTATCCTCCGGCTTGCGTTGCATTATGTGATGGGACCTGGGTCTTATAATAGCTTCATTTTTCGAAAAAACATTGCGTTGTCTTTTCTATGCACTGGTATTCTTGGGAGGAAACCCGTTCCGTGTTATACGGAGTGGTCCCTTGAATTACTCTCTTTTAAATTAAAGTTTTAAATAACTGTTTTAGTTCTCACACCAGTCACATGACTGACCTGGAGTTTATTGTTTTAACCTAAACTCTGGGTGCCCCTATTTTCTACACGGGCAGCTAGTAGTTTTGGTTTTGCAGATTTATATTCGCAGGATCCTGGTTTACAGCTGGAATGATATCCGGAAAGCTCTGTACCCGTATATCACCTTCAGTTGTGCTTTGTATTATTTTCCGCTGCTATGTAATTTATTGTAATCTCTGATATTTATCGAATGTTATTTATTCATACTCTGCATATTCTTGTATTCTGATGGAATTGTTGTAATAAGCAATGAAATGTTCTTCTGTCTGCGTTCTTTTATGTTTTGTTCTCAAAGTATCTGCTCTTTCCTTCACGGGGAAGTAACGGGTCCTTACACAGTATTATGATAAACTGATTTAGTTATGTAATAACCAGGAAATCTGAGCCAATTTAATTTTTTTTATTTTGGCAATTTTAATGAATTTTGATTATTTAAAATGAATTATTTTAAATAATATCGATGAGAAATTTATTTTGAATAGAATTCGAACGTATATATTTATATAGATCGTCGTTAGAATATTAATATTTATTTTAAAGTATAAAAGGAATTGAAAATGGCGTGGTAGTTCGATAATTCGATTTCAAAGTTCGAATGAATGTACCGGGTGCAAAATAAACCAGATTTTAGTGAAACCAAAAATATTTGAATCTAATTGGAAATATCTTTCCAACGAATCAGAAAAATTAAAATTTCATAGCGGGGGTAAAAAGTTATGTCCAGTTGAAAATTCAAAATAGTCGATATGGAATTTCGGCCCTTAAAAATGGCCATTTTGCAAACGACCTCGGTTTTCGACGAAACCACTTTTGTTGGATCTGCTATGTCAAATTATTGCTAGGTTTCTAATTTCATAATTTTTTGAATCAATATGTGAGCGTGGCAAAGGAAAACGCGTTTGACCAGTTTTAGTTGATTTTAATCGACTGGAAAATGGACATTTTTCAAATGATCTCGGAATTTGACGAAACTTGTTTTGTTAGGACCGTATCGTGAATTCGAAGCTAGAAAATATTTTTTGGGAATTTTTCTAGTTAGCATGTGGCCCCGGTAAATCGAAATGCGCGTTTAAATTCAATATATAGAGTTATATGTTGATTTTGACAAAAACTGATCGAAACGATCGAATCAGCCTACGATACATATCCCATTGTGTTTGGAATGGGGGTAAAACGCTAGGGACGACAGGCGGTGGGTTCGATTTCGAGTCCGAAATTTTAAGTTGCTTTTTAGAGATAAAATTAAAATTAAATATATATTATATTACCTCACCTACCCTCCTCTCTCTCCCACCGTTGACCATTCATTTTCAGATCTAAAAACAAAATAAAAAATGTGTCGTGCTCCTCAATCTCGTGACGGCAGGCGTCGACCACCGCCGTCAGCCTCTAGGGGAGCGCCTCCCCTCCGATCATCTCCACCCTCCGCCCCCTCTCCTTCTTCTTCTCCATGCTAACGCCCTTTCTCCCCTCATGCCAGTCCCTCCTCGTCCGAGCCAAGCCCCAACCCGCGACGCAGACCCCCACGCGCCACCACCTCCCCAATCCGCCCTGTGTTCGTTGCTGGACCTAAACCCGCGAGCCACCAGCACTTCTTCCA
Source organism: Allium sativum (assembly GCA_030737875.1). Taxonomy (NCBI): domain Eukaryota; kingdom Viridiplantae; phylum Streptophyta; class Magnoliopsida; order Asparagales; family Amaryllidaceae; genus Allium; species Allium sativum. The sequence goes on along the minus strand of CM060924.1, from coordinate 776,096,778 downwards.
CAACGGACACGCTTTCCCCCCTTCTCCGGCAATTAAAACAGTGAGTTTTCCTTTTTTTCTGATTGCTATTCGCATTTAAAACCGATCTTTAAATGATATCAAAATATGATTTTTAAAGATTTAAAAAGCTATGAATTTCAACGTTTAAAAGAAATGATTTTCATTGTTTCAAGATATGATTTTTATTGGATTCCAAGTACGAATTTTTATATGATTCAAAGTGATGATTTTTGTATAAAAAAAATATATTTTTAGTAAAGAAAAAACACGATTTTTAGTTATATAAAAATGAGATTTTTAGTAGATTAAAATATGATTTTTAATCAAGTTATGAAATGATTTTTAGTAGGTTAAAAATATAATTTTTATATCATAGAAAGGTTAAAAATATAATTTTTATATGTGTAGGGAAGATAAAAATTCGATTCTTTATATATAAAAAGACAAAATTTTTATATATAAAAAGGCGAAATCTTTATATAGACAATAGCGTGGTAAAAATATAATCTTTATAATATGAACACCGTTATAAAAATAGAATTTTTATTTATATAGTAGCAGTGTAAAAATAGAATTTTTATCTACATAGTAGCGGTATAAAAATGTGGTTTTTATATACATAGCAACAATATAAAAATGTGATTTTTATATATGTAGTGGCTACGGGCAACGAAAGTGACAAAAGGCGAGCACGACGAAGATTTCTACATATGAAGAGTCGTGGCATTTGGATTAGCTAATCGGTGAGAACTTCTCACTTAAATTTCTTTTTCTAGTTATAAATATATATACTAGGATGCAGACCGTGTTTAGTAGCACCCGACACCCGTCGTCCACAAACCATGGACGGCTTGTATGCTTGTTTGTTTGATTTTGATGTGAAATAAAATAAAATATTTATATAGTTAAAATATTTTATAGTTGAAAATAAAAATTTTAATGTGAATTTAAAATAAATTAATATAAACAAATCGAACAATTTGTTTATATACACACATTTGACTGATACTGATTGGAACGATAAATTTTACACATCGCCCAACTACACAAATAAAATTTGTGTTTGATTGTTTGAAACCCTATACGGGTATTGGGATGATATATGACATACACTAATCCCAATAATTAGTTTCATGTCAATCGATTGATTGACAGACTGTTATAAGCGTTAAATATTTATATTTGATGCTTATACAGTGTAGAACGCACTTTGGATGATGGTTGATGATTTATCGTTGCTGTTATATATGTGTGTTGTAGAAAATCCATATAATTAACATTATATGGTAATTGATTGGGCCTCGTTCCATATTTGAAAAAGAAATATTTATATAGATTATTTGAAAAAGGAATATTTGAATAGAAATATTTGAAATAGAATATTTGAATATAGAAATATATGAAGCCGTGTTGATTAGATTGACGCCATTTTGACGTAAACGATATTTATATCGATTGTATTCATTTTATAAGGAATATTGAAAAGTGATTTCAAAATCGAATATTTTAAATTGAAATTCGAACCGAATTGAAACGAATTAGAATTTGAATTGAATTGAAATTGAATAGAATTGAATTTGAATAGAAAACGAATTCGAATTGAAATAAATAGAATTGAATTTGAATTGAAATTGAATCGAATTCAAATTGAAATTGAATAGAAACGAATTCGAATTGAAATTGAATTGACTTGAAAACGAACTGAAATTGAATTAAAAATCGATTTGAATTGAAATCAATTTGAAATGAATTTAAAACGAATTTATGAGGAAAAATTCAATTTTGATTTGAATTTGAAATGAAGTTGAAATCGTTTTGAAAATGAATTTAAAACGATTTATATAATTTGTTTTAAAGGGAAATCGACGAAGTATATATTATATATATTATGTATATAATATAATGGCTTGAATAGAACGCGTCGCGCTGCGGTAGTTCGTGAATTTCGACCATTGACTTCGAATGGATATTGCGGGAGATCCGACCGTCGAATTCTTCTAAAACCGGAACCGTTGGGTTCGTATCGAAAAGAGCTTTCTAAAAGATATTAGAAATTAGAAATCTAACGGTTGGATTTGGAATTATGTCCAAATCAAATTTGGAAAAGGTCGATGTAAGTGCAGTTCGATGGCCGTTGATGGAAATCGACTGTACGGACCTTGATAAAATTATTAAAAATAGTAATAATTTGTGTAAAATCATAAGAAATGATTTGGGAAAAACTGAGATGAAAAACTCCATATTTGAAAAGATAAAAATAGATTTTTATGAAAATGAACTAGTTTTGAACTAGAATTATAATTCTATTTATTTTTAAATAAATAAATTGAATTTGAAAAGGGTTTTAAAAGTTACCAGAATTTCCAATAATTGAATTGGAAGGGATGTGAGTCGAAATTGTCTCTGGAGTATTTCGATGTTGGATTTCGTGATTATACAGATATTGTTATGGGAATCTGAAAGATATATTTATATCGTTATTTCCATTACGATATTTGTTGGTCGTAGAATTGGATATTGAATATAAGCCGATATATTTTATATTCAGAGACCTGTATTTAATATCAAATGTGATTTGGGTTTGTCGTGAATGGTGTCTTCATTAACACTGTTCTTAAGCCCAGTTGAGAAAAAGATTAAATCTTTTTATTTAGATTTAATGAAGTGTAGCAATTAAATAATATTTAATTGGAGTTGAATTGGTATTGATTTTTGGGTTTATCGTGAACAGTGTTTTAAATAACTCTTGTTCTTTAACTCGATAATTAATGGAATGTGATTTTGGGGTTTATCGTGAATCGTGTTTTAAATGACACTGATTCTTTTACCCAGTTAAAGATTAAAACTAAGTGGAGTTTTAATGAATCTTTAATTAGATTGAAAAAATCGAGAATGGAGTATCACCAGTTTTACTCCATGCGATAGTTAAATCTTTAATTAGATTTGAACGTGAAATGGTAATTGAATTTACCTATAACACCATGGTGTTAGACATGAAGTATTACCGGTTTTACTTCATGGAATGAATAGGTGGGAATTGGGAAATAAAATAAATGATTACTCCGGTGTGGTTCGCTAATCCCGACTAGTTTGAATTGATATTCAAAGAAGATTAAATAATAAATTTAAACAATTTATCTTTGATAAAATTAATGGAAACCTTTCCCAAAATATAAGAATATTTGAATAAAAGAATATTTTGAATTGGAATGAAGCATATGTTGTGTTTGTGTAACACTTGTTTATTATATACGCGAGTTATTTAGAAAGACCGGGTTTATCCCATTCTGAATTACTGATTCGATGTGGTGTCGAAGACGAAGACAGTGGTCGAAGACTGGAGGTCTTCATGTCATTTGGATAATTGCTGATGATCTTGATTGGGCCGTACACCCAAGAAGAGGGAATCAGTTGGTGATTGTCCAGACATGCTTGGAGATCGATGGATATGCAAGGTACAAGGTGCCTCCGGTTTTGTTCAGACCCAAAATGGACTTGTAAATGGACTGTGTGTCTGACATTGGATTTCAGTCTCTGTGACTGATTTCTATTAAATATATATCTCTTTGGCGGCGGAGAATTTATTATCTTGCTTAACGCCCTTCTCTGAGATGTACGAGCTCAGGGGTTATATATTGATGGATATCAAACGCATGGAGTGAATTGCCTGTGTGGCATGCCTAAGTGGCAAATGATCAAGGCTTTTGTTGAAAAGCAAAGTCTTGTGGTTGATGATCAAAGCACGGTCTGTGTGGCATAGCTTTGTGTAGCGTTGATTCGCGAGCCTCACACATCGGTGGTAAACCAAAAACGGGAGAGGACCTCCGGGAGGGCATGTGTTTCCTTCTAGCTAGAAGTGGCGTCAGTGGTTTCACACGTCCTGACGAGTTTGACTTATGTGGTTGTTGCTGTTGCGAGGCGCCTCGGTTTGATCAGACGATCCGGGTCCGATGGAGTCATTCGTTGGCTCATTTACGCCCCAAAGGGTGGGGAAACGCCTTGTTCAGGCATTTTAATCCACATCGGTGGACTGGCCCTGACGATCCAAGGGTCAATGCGCTTTGACCCTGAGGCTCGGGCTAGAGAGTCTCGAAGTCGGTGAGGACTATCTTTTGCCTCGGTTCACAGATGGAAATCCAACTTCCAATATGTGAGTTTGTAGTTTTATTTGTAAAGCCTAGTATGGTGACATTGTGGGATGAGGCGCTTATGCCGTCTATGATTGATACTTATGATGTGAAGTTGTTTTATACAATATGCACTTATAATCCTATCAAATGATTTGTTTTAAACATATCAAGCATTCTTGGCTATTATAAGGTAAAAACCCTATCCTCCAGCTTGCGTTGCATTGTGTGATGGGACCTGGGTCTTATAATAGCTTCATTGTTCTTTATTTAGCATTGCGCCGTTGTTTTATGCATTGGTGTTCTTGGGAGGAAACCCGTTCCGTGTTATACGGCGTGGTCCCTTGATTTACCGAACTTTAAAATAAAGATTAATAACTGTTTTAGTTCTCACACCAGTCACACGACTGACCTGGAGTTTATTGTTTTAACCTAAACTTTGGGTGCCCCTATTTTGACATGGCTAGTAGTATTGGTTTTGCATATTTATATTCACAGGATCCTGGTTTACAGCTGGAATGATATCCGGAAAGCTTTGTATTCGTATATCTCCTTCAGTTGTGTATTGCATTATTTTCCACTACTCTGTAATGTATTATAATCTCTGATATTTTATAATGTGTAATATTTATCTATACTCTGTATATTCTTGTATTCTGATGGAATTGTTGTAATATACAATGAAATGTTCTTCCGTCTGCGTTCTATTTTGTCATGTTCTCTAGATCATCCGGGATTTCCTAACCTGGGAAGTAACGGGTTTTCACTGTTGGTATCAGATTTTTGGTTTACAAAGCTCGGAGAACAAGGCACCTTAGAACCATACGAAAGAATTCATCAGAGGTTGGATTAGTAATATCCAGTGGGAATGACTTGTTAGAGATAGGATCAGTAGTATCCTAGGACGAGTGTGAAGAGTATATTTTTAAATTGAAAACAAATTTTGTTTTGAAATTTAAATCGAATTATACGTATTTGAATAATTTATTTTATATTGATTTGGACTATCCAGTATATATAGATTTTGCATATACGTCTGATCCACGGATATTCGAAGTTTTAATATATTGGGTAGATATAGAATTACACTCTAGTCGCTCGATGATAATTCTGATGATCGCTCGAGCATCATCAAAATTTATTTTCGTGTTTCGAAGGTGTGATATCTATATATTTCCATTAGACTGGGGTGAGGGCCAAAATTATATAGGGCCTATTGTTGTGATTTGGCATCAAAAATATGATTTTTGACTATGTATCAAAGTTATGAATTTGAAAAGCTAATCGACTAATTGATTGATGATTGTGTTGTTTGATTATTGGTGGAGTAATTAAAGTTTTAGCCATCTAGCCAAATTGAACCGAATGTTGAATTGTATTGAAAATTAGTCGTATTTGCATGCATATACATGTACTTACATTAGAAGAATAAAATTTGTTTGCCCGACAAATAGGTACATGTTTACCATAATTTACTGTTTTGTTTGGGTGATGATGATTTTGTGAGCCGATTGGCTAGCCGCTTGGCCTTTTCTTTTTCTTTTGGATTGAAGAAGGCCATGGGAGGCTATATGAAATATCCCAAAGTCCCCTGGTGCAGGGGAGGTTATGGCGAAATTTTTCAAAAAATTTAGGGTGTTAGCCCAAATTTTGAGAAATTTGAAAAGTTCTTAGAAATTGAAAAGTTGAAGAACTTAAGCCGTAATGAAAATAATGAAAGTTGAGTTGATTTGTGAAACAACTTTCGGCTTCTTTCCTTTTCGGGGACGAAAAGTTTTAAGTGGGGGAGATTGTAATAACCCGGAAATCTGAGCCAATTTAAATTTTTTTATTTTGGCAATTTTAATGAATTTTGATTATTTAAAATGAACTATTTTAAATAATATTGACGAGAAAATTATTTTGAATAGAATCCGAACGTATATATTTATATAGATCGTCGTTAGAATATAAATATTTATTTTAAAGTATAGAAGGAATTGAAAATGGCGCGGTAGTTCGATAATTCGATTTCAAAGTTCGAATGAATGTACCAGGTGCAAAATAAACCGGATTTTAGTGAAATCAAAAATATTTGTATCTAATTGGGAATATCTTTCCAACGAATCAGAAAAATTGAAATTTCGTAGCGGGGGTAAAAAGTTATGTCCAGTTGAAAATTCAAAATAGTCGCTATGGAATTTCGGCCCTTAAAAATGGCCATTTTGCAAACGACCTTGGTTTTCAACGAAACCAATTTTGTTGGATCTTTGATGTCAAATTATTGCTAGGTTTCAAATTTCATAATTTTTCGAATCAATATGTGAGCGTGGCAAAGGAAAACGCGTTTGACCAGTTTCAATTGATTTTAATCGACTGGAAAATGGCCATTTTTTCAAACGGTCTCGGAATTTGACGAAACTAGTTTTTTTAGGACCGTATCGTGAATACGAAGCTAGAAAACATTTTTCGGGAATTTTTATAGTTAGTATATGGCCCCGGTAAATTGAAATGCACGTTCATATTCAATATATAGAGTTATATGTTGATTTTGACAAAAACTGGTCGAAACGATCGAATCAGCCTACGATACATATCCCATTGTGTTTGGATTGGGGGTAAAACGCTTGGGATGACAGGCGGTGGGTTCGATTTCGAGTTCGAAATTTTAAGTTGCTTTTTAGAGATAAAATTAAAATTAAATATATATTATATAACCTCACCTACCCTCCTCTCTCTCCCACCGTTGACCATTCGATTTCAGATCTAAAAAAAATGTGTTGTGCTCCTCAATCTCGTGACACCAAGCATCGGCCACCCCCGTCTGCCTCCAGGGGAGCGCCTCCCCTCTGATCATCTCCACCCTCCGCCCCCTCTCCTTCTTCTTCTCCACGCTAACGCCCTTTCTCCCCTCGTGTCACTCCCTCCTCGTCCGAGCCAAGCCCCAACCCGCGACGCAGACCCCCATGCACCTCCACCTCCCCAATCCACCCTCCGTTCGTTGTTGGACCCAAACCTGCGAGCCACCATCACTTCTTCAACAACGGACACCCTTTCCCCCTTCTTCGGCAATTAAAACAGTGAGTTTTCCTTTTTTTCTGATTGCTATTCGCATTTAAAAACTGATCTTTAAATGATATCAAAATATGATTTTCAAAGATTTAAAAAGCTATGAATTTTAACGTTTAAAGGAAATGATTTTCATTGTTTCAAGATATGATTTTTATTGGATTCCAAGTACGAATTTTTATTTGATTCAAAGTGATGATTTTTGTATTAAAAAAATAGATTTTTAGTAAAGGAAAAACATGATTTTTAGTCATATAAAAATGACATTTTTAGTAGATAAAAATATGATTTTTAATCTAGTTATGAAATAATTTTTAGTAGGTTAAAAATATAGTTTTTATATCATAGAAAGGTTAAAAATATAATTTTTATACGTGTAGTGAAGATAAAAATTTGATTCTTTATATATAAAAAGACGAAATCTTTATATATAAAAAGGCGAAATCTTTATATAGAGAATAGCGTGGTATAAATATAATTTTTATTATATGAACACCGTTATAAAAATAGAATTTTTATCTATATAGTAGCGGTGTAAAAATAGAATTTTTATCTACATAGTAGCGGTATAAAAATGTGGTTTTTATATACATAGCAAGAATATAAAAATGTGATTTTTATATATGAAGTGGCTATAGGCAACGAAAGTGACAAAAGGCGAGCACGACGAAGATTTCTACATATGAAGAGTCGTGGCGTTTGGATTAGCTAATCGGTGAGAACTTCTCACTTTAAATTTCTTTTTCTAGTTATAAATATATATACTAGGATGTAGACCGTGTTTAGTAGCACCCGACACTCGTCGTCCACAGACCATGGATGGCTTGTATGCTTGTTTGTTTGATTTTGATGTGTAGTTGATTGTGTGATGTGAAATGAAATAAAATATTTTTATAGTTAAGATATTTTATAGTTGAAAATAGAATTTTTAACGTGTAATTAAAATAAATTAATATAAACAAATCGAACGATTTGTTTATGTACACACATTTAACTGATATTGATTGCGACGATAAATTTTACACATCGCCCAACTGCTCAAATAAAATCTGTGTTTGATTGTTTGAAACCCCACACGGGTATTGGGATGATATATGACATACACTAATACCAATAATTAGTTGTATGTCGATCGATTGATTGATAGACTGTTATAAGTGTTTAATATTTATATTTGATGCTTATACAGTGTAGAACTCACTTTGGATGATGGTTGATGATTTATCGTTGCTGTTATATATGTGTGTTGTAGAAAATCCATATAATTAACATTATATGGTAATTGATTGGGCCTCATTCCATATTTGAAAAAGAAATATTTAAATAGAATATTTGAAAAATGAATATTTGAATAGAAATATTTGAATAGAAATATTTGAAATAGAATATTTGAATATAGAAATATATGAAGCCATGTTGATTAGATTGATGCCATTTTGACGTAAACGATATTTATATCGATTGTATTCGTTTTATAAGGAATATTGAAAAGTGATTTCAAAATCGAATATTTTAAATTGAAATTCGAACCGAATTGAAACGAATTAGATTTAGAATTGAAAATAAAATGAATTCGAATTGAAATTGAATAGAATTGAATTTGAATAGAAAACGAATTCGAATTGAAATAAATAGAATTGAATTTGAATAGAAAATGAATTTGAATTGAAATTGAATAGAACTGAATTTGAATTGAGATTGAATAGAAACGGATTCGAATTGAAATTGAATTGAATTGAAAACGAACTGAAATTGAATTAAAAATCGATTTGAATTGAAATCAATTTGAAATGAATTTAAAACGAATTTATGAGGAAAAATTCAATTTTGATTTGAATTTGAAATAAAGTTGAAATCATTTTGAAAACGAATTTAAAACGATTTATATAATACGTTTTAAAGGGAAATCGACGAAGTATATATTATGTATATTATATATATAATATAATGGCCAGAATAGAACGCGGCGCGCTGCGGTAGTTCGTGAATTTCGACCATTGACTTCGAATGGATATTGCGGGAGATCCGACCGTCGGATTCTCCTAAAACCGAAACCGTTGGGTTCGTATCGAAAAGAGCTTTCTAACGGTTATTAGAAATTAGAAATCTAACGGTTGGATTTGGAATTATGTCCAAATCAATTTGGAAAAGGTCGTTGTAAGTGCAGTTCGATGGTCGTTGATGGAAATCGACTGTGGCCATCGAACTGCACGGGCCTTGATAAAATTATTAAAAGCAGTAATAATTTGTGTAAAATCATAAGAAATGATTTGGGAAAATCTGAGATGAAAAACTCCATATTTGAAAAGATAAAAATAGATTTTTATCGAAATGAACTAGTTTTGAACTAGAATTATAATTCTATTTGTTTTTAAATAAATAAATTGAATTTGAAAAGGGTTTTAAAAGTAGCCAAAATTTCCGATAATTGAATTGGAAGGGATGTGAGTCGAAATTGTCTTTGGGATATTTCGACGTTGGATTTTGTGATTATACATATATTGTTATAGGAATTTGAAAGATATATTTATGTCGTTATTTCCAATACGATATTTGTTGGTCGTAGAATTGGATATTTAATATAAGCCGATATATTTTCTATTCAGAGCCCTGTATTTAATATCAAATGTGATTTGGGTTTGTCATGAATGGTGTCTTCATTAACACTGTTCTTGAGCCCAGTTGAGAAAAAGATTAAATCTTTTTATTTAGATTTAATGAAGTGTACCAATTAAATAATATTTAATTGGAATTGAATTGGTATTGAATTTTGGGTTTATCGTGAACAGTGTTTTAAATAACACTTGTTCACTAACCCGATAATTAATGGAATGTGATTTTGGGCTTTATCGTGAATCGTGTTTTAAATGACACTGATTCTTTAACCCAGTAAAAGATTAAAACTAAGTGGAGTTTTAATGAATCTTTAATTAGATTAAAAAGATCGAGAATGGAGTATCACCAGTTTTACTCCAGGCGATAGTTAAATCTTTAACTAGATTTGAACGTGAAATGGTAATTGAATTTACCAATAACACCGTGGTGTTAGATATGAAGTATCACCAGTTTTACTTCATGGGATGAATAGGTGGGGAATGGGAAATAAAATAAATGATTACTCCGGTGTGGTTCGCTAATCCCGACTAGTTTGAATTGATATTCAAAGAAGATTAAATAATAAATTTAAAGAATTTATCTTTGATAAAATTAATGGAAACCTTTCCTAAAATATAAGAATATTTGAATAAAAGAATATTCTGAATTAGAATGAAGCGTATGTTGTGTTTGTGTAACACTTGTTTATTATATACGCGAGTTATTTAGAAAGACCGGCTTTATCCCATTCTGAAAAACTGATTCGACGTGGTGTCGAAGATGAAGACGATGGTCGAAGACTGGAGGTCTTCACATCGTTTGGATAATTACTGATGATCTTGATTGGGCCGTACACCCAAGAGGAGGGAATCAGTTGGTGATCGTCCAGACGTGCTTGGAGATCGATGGATATGGGAGGTACAAGGTGCCTCCGGTTTCGTTCAGACCCAGAACAGACTTGTAGATGGACTGTGTGTCTGACATTGGATTTCAGTCTGTGTGATTGATTTCTATTAAATATGTATCCGTTTGGTGGCGGAGAATTTATTCTCTTGCTTAACGCCCTTCTCTGAGACGTACGAGCTCAGGGGTTATATATTGATGGATATCAAACGCATGGAGTGAATTGCCTTTGTGGCATGCCTAAGTGGCAAATGATCAAGGCTTCTGTTGAAAAGAAAAGTCTTGTGGTTGATTATCAAAGCACAATTTGTGTGGCATAGCTTTGTGTAGCATTGATTCACGAGCCTCACACATCGGTGGTCAACCAAAAACGGTAGAGGACCTCAGGGAGGGCATGTGTTTCCTTCTAGCTAGAAGTGGCGTCAGTGGTTTTACACGCCCTGACGAGTTTGACTTATGTGGTTGTTGCTATTGCGAGGCGCCTCAGTTTGATCGGACGATCCGAGTCCGATGGAGTCATTCGTTGGCTCATTTACGCCCCAAAGGGTGGGGAAACACAGTGTTCAGGCATTTTAATCCACATCGGTGGACCGGCCCTGACGATCCAAGGGTCGATGCGCTCTGACCCTGAGGCTCGGGCTAGAGAGTCTCGAAGTCGGTGAGGACTATCTTTTGCCTCGATTCACAGATGGAAATCCAACTTCCAATACATGACTTTGCGGTTTTATTTGTAAAGCCTAGTATGGCGACATAGTGGGATGGGGCGCTTATGCCGTCTATGATTGATACTTATGATGTGAAGTTGTTTTATGCACTATGCACTTATAATAGTATCAAATGATTTGTTTTAAACGTATAAAGCATTCTTGGGATTTATAAGGTAAAAACCCTATCCTCTGGCTTGCGTTGCATTGTGTGATGGGACCTGGGTCTTATAATAGCTTCATTGTTCTTTATTTAGCATTGCGCCGTTGTTTTATGCACTGGTGTTCTTGGGAGGAAACCCGTTTCGTGTTATACGGCGTGGTTCCTTGATTTACCGAACTTTAAAGTAAAGATTAATAACTGTTTTAGTTCTCACACCAGTCACATGACTGACCTGGAGTTTATTGTTTTAACCTGAACTCTGAGTGCCCCTATTTTGACATGGACAGCTAATAGTTTTGGTTTTGCATATTTATATTCACAGGATCCCGGTTTACAGTTGGAATGATATCCGGAAAGCTTTGTATCCTTATATCTCCTTCAGTTATGTATTGTATTATTTTCCGCGTCTATGTAATGTATTGTAATCTCTGATATTTTATAATGTGTAATATTTATCTATACTCTGTATATTCTTGTATTCTGATGGAATTGTTGTAATATACAATGAAATGTTCTTCCGTCTGCATTCTATTTTGTCGTGTTCACTAGATCATCCGGGCTTTCCTAACCGGGGAAGTAACGGGTTTTCACAAGTTACAAATATATAAATTAAATAAACGATATCAATTAATCTCAGATCTAGGTATGCGTAAATATCTCAAAGGAGCATACTTGATTCAAATTATCTGAAATATCTCAAATACCGTGAATATATTATAACTGTATAACTAGATTACTTAAATCAATTAACAAGTTTCGTAGTACTTTTCATGAATGGTTCTAGCTTATTCAAATCATTATATACCATAACATTAATGGAAAACAATTGCACATAACATATCCAATATGTTCTTTCACATTGGAATTCATAACTAATTCAGAATAATATACAGTAATAACTTTTGATGTTATGACTGTCAGAAGTTGTTTTCCAAATTTAGAGTGATTCGGATTATTTTGAAAAAAAACATTGATTTCAAAATTTAGAGCTATCTTTCTAACCCAAAAGAATTATATAAGTCGTCCTATTAATTTTCAGTAATAAAAAGGTATTATATCAATTCCAAATCTTGACCAAAAAATTTGTAATTTTGTTAGTGAAGTCAATAATGGGTGGCTCTGATACCACTTGTTAGTAATTTCTGTATACCGTATAATTGACAAAACATGAAATCACATAATTGAATAGATGACTCATATTGATTTAATTGATAAGAAATCTGAGATAGTAAATGATCTAGCGGAAGCCATATCTGGACCCATAAATGTTTACAGAAAGCGTATTAAACTAGTTAAAATATGGTCTTGACTTTCAAACCTGACACTAGTTTTGGATCTGAATCGATAGTTGATGTTTTCATCAATTGATCAAGAGAAAAGATAAATATAAAACATAAAAATTGGATATGATTTTCCAAATTGACATAAACCTAAATCCGAATTGTTTCTCATAGAAGAGATTATGAGAATTGCTAGAGCTTATGTAAATTGAGAACCATAACCCAGTAGGCTCCATCTATTCTCACCCCGCAATTTTCTCTCCCTACCCCAATAATTTCAAAAAAAAAAAAATTCACCGCATTTTTTTCTTTTCCCACCCCGTTTATTCCTTAACTACCCTTTTTTTCATTATCTATGTTTATTTTCAATCTTTTTTACTTCCTTTTACAGTTTTTCGTTTCTCCATCGAAACCCTAGCAACTTACAATCTACTATCTGCAATGAAAAAATGCAAACAACATGGAATTGAACATGCGAAAAGAAGATCAAAACAGAACATCATAGTAGTTTTCCAAATTTAAACAATGATTCTGCTGAGTTGCATTCGAGGATAGGGTTGATTAAATCAACTCTCCCTTAAAATGTTGGTTGATTTCAATCAACGTCACAGTGAAGAGCAACCAGAATTACAAATTACATTTAATAAAATGTGTAATTAATAACTTAAGGGTAAAATTGAAATTATTAATTTATTACTTTGAATGGGAGTTAAAGAGTAATTAGTGGGGAGCTAATAGACACAGCCAACCCAGTATGTATAATAGTGTGATATTTCTAATTTAGCCATTCAACAAATTGAAAACCCCTTCGGTCTCTATGTATTCTTTTTATGATAGTTATATATTTAAGCCGTATTTATTTTATTACTTTTTAATCACTTTAATTAGGCTTTAATCCAGATATCACAACACATTTAATTTTGCATGTGTGATCCATGTGCTGAAAATTTCTAACATCAATATTTCTAATCAAATGGTAATATGACATGTTTATACAATATTGTTATGGAGCAGTAGCTTGAACCTGATACTTCAACTAATAAAGTAAAGTGACATGATAGCATTTTGTATTGCAATATTAATATTTATAGCAAATTTTGACAACATAGCTACAACATCTACTTATGTTAGTAAGTATGACATTTCTTGTCATTTATACATAACCTTATGTAGTACTTAATTTTGTTGTTCATCTTTAACTTATGTGATATATTTATGTTGTCCCATTTCGTCATATTTAGTAAGAGCATGCCACGAGTGTAACCATATAAAACAAGTGACTACAATAGCTATGATTCAATCATGCTATGATACAATTATAGTTTTGAAATTTCTAAGTATCAAAAATACCATAAACTTTTTCAGAAGTGTTTTATAGCACTCAAAATTACATCGTACAAACATAAAGTAACAAATCCAAATATATTTTCTGGTTTCTTTTTGCGACTGTAAATATCCTGCATTCATACTGAACTAATTGAAATAACATTCCGCCAAAGTGGCCTCTCTTGTTTTGGTGGTTCATGAAAATGTTTGATATTTGTGTGTAGCTATTCACAAGATATTAGCCGGGCCCAAAGGAGGACAAATATTTGGTCAAATCACGACATATGTGTGAAGATAAATACGTGACAGTTATAAGAATTCATGAGTAAATAATCAGTTGGTCCAAAGGAGTATTGTTATTTGATTTGAATTTGATGTTAGAGTTTGAACATTACAACAAGAGTACCACTTACAGCTAATATTATTGTTCAAAGACTTGATATTAATTTGTACTAGGTACCTTGTGAAGAGACCTACCAATTATTTGAATTTAATATGGTTGATATTTGACTAGAGTATATGCGGTCGATTTTCATTTTGTTTTGTTCATTTTTCAGTTAATTTGACTAAAGTGTCTTCCAATTTTAAAAATATTCTCATCTTTCTTGTGACTAACTATAAGGATTTGTAAGAGGGCATATTGTTTGTTCTTGACTTCATGAATCGAGATCTTGCAATTAGGAGGGTTAAAATCAATCTTACTATGGTTTGATGTTCTTATAATGTTGTGGAGAATATTGAAAGGTGGTGTAATTCAAAAGGCAAGAGTTAACAGATCATCTAGAAGTTATTAAGGATGCACTATATGTAACGATAATTTTTTTTGATAAGTTATCCAATGAAAATGAAAAGGAATTTTGTGGAAACAATAAGGAGAAACAAGCATTCTTTATGGTGCTTGATTACATAATTTCGAAGTAAAAGAAATATAAATAAGTACTATATAAAGAAAAAAAATTGCTTTAAACGTTAAACTGGAACAAGTTATTTTTTATTTCTGGTGCTATCTCCAGTATAATCGTTTGAAGATTAATTTTATTTTAAGAATAAGATGTCATATTATTAGGTTAGTTAAGTGCTTTAGTAATTAGAAGAGAGATTGAAGCTTATAAGATTGAAAGTATTCATTTGATATACATTGTAAATAAACGTATCAATAAAGATGTAGAAGTCACTAAAGAAAAACAACACACACACACACACACACACATATATATATATATATGATTTTTTTTCAAAATATGCTTGTTTTAAAAACTAATAGCAGACTTAGGCTAGTTTTGAAACTATTTGCAGAAATGGGTTTGTTTTTGCCACCTCAACGCTGAGGTGGCCAGTGGGTTAAAAAAAAATACACGGATGCGCACTTGTGAAGTGCGCTCTTATGAAAATACAAGGGCTCATTTGGCAAGTGCACCCTTGCACATATAAAAAAATGAGCCTTAAATGCTAAAAACGGTCCAAATGCATCAGGATATCAATCTAACCCACTGATAACTTTCAGAATTTCCGAAAACTTCAAAACCTAGATCCATATCATAATAGAAGAAATTATGATCGTCCATCGACCCTAAAAAATATAGCGCATTCGCATTTAGTTTATTTGTAGAAGGAAGAATTCCTTGGCCGAGAGATCCAATTTGGAGAACAAATTAGCCAGCTTATGGACATCACTTTCAAAATTCTCCACCGTTGGAGCATCTGCTGGAGGAGCATCGGAGATCTACAGAGAAGTGATCATCGCTTCAGTTACTGTAGACATTGATTAAAATTTTATATTCATTAGGTTATTCTGGTTGCCTATGTTTTTGCGACTTAATCAAATGGATGAATAGACCGCAGATCAGACTAATCTGTATGGGAGGAAAACAAGACGAAAAGTTACTAAATACAACTTTTTTTTTAAACAACAACAATAATTATAATATATACATATATGAGGAAGATAATGATAAAACTTAAATAGTTGAGTACAATCTGAGATGAAATGGAGGAGCGAGAAATGTAATGTGTGGTGCCAGAAAATGGATGTAGTGTTAGCAAGGGTGTTGCGTAGGAGAAAGGTTGGCCGTTGTTTCCATGTATGGGTTTCCACGAAGCAGTAGGAAAATGAAAAGATAAATTTGAGGAGGAGAAAGATATACGCATGCATGACCGTTTCTAATATTTGAGGCTCATTTTTTTTATACGTGCAAGGGCGCATTTGCCAAGTGCGCTCTTATATCTTTATAGGAACGCACTTTAAAAGTACACCTCTATGTTTTTTTTAAACTACTGGCCACCTCAATGCTGAGGTGGCCAAAACAAGCCTATATGTAACACCCCACTTCCGTTAATGTTACTCACAAAAGAAATGTATTAAGTTTCATGGAGCATTATAAGTAAACATAAAAGAATACTACAAGACAGAAAAAGTAATACTTGAAAATTTTGTAATTTCATTGCAGCGAAAATAGAAATAAGTTTGATTACATTTCCAAATACCAAAATCAAGTACATAATACCAATCTTGTACAAAACCTTCAGAGTACATAATTTTAAAGCCATAATCCCCAATAGAAAAATGCCATATGCAGAATCAAAGCCAAGCAATACACCTTTTCAACTTCAAGCTGGAAGAAAGAGATATATGAACTATGCTTGAGTATTTTCTCCCTAAGAACCTTGGAGGGGGGGGGGACGGAAGAAAAGAGGCAAAATAAACTAGGCCAGACATAAGTCTGGTGAGTCCAGTGACTTTAACAATATAATCATTAAAGTAACAGGATAAGAACATAAACTGGAAAGCAAGAAATGACTGTAGAATGAACAGGCATGACAAAGCAGACAAGATGAACAAGATATAATAACATTAATTGTACTTCTAATCACTACAGGATATTTACTACACTACACAAATGCTAGTAACACCGAATCATTACTAGTTACACCGCACCCTTACTAGTCCCCTACTAAAAGTTGATCCCTCTTACTAATCATGATAATGGAAGTATCGTGTACTTCTAGCAGATATAGTAGGTGCCCTTTTTACTCCTACCCCCATGAGTTGTACCCACTACCTTCCTCGTTCGATCGGCTCCCTAACTCGCATGTATTATTACTTGTGTCATTCGGCCTCGCTTGTATGTAGATACATGTGCTGGCCCCATCAAGGGGTGTATCAATTCCCATGATGGCAACCCGACACGATTCAAGATGCACAGTGTATACTACTGATGCCCAATGCCTGCTTTTTCGACTCGCACGCCCATACTCCACCGGAACCTACACTGCTGCACCACCTGCCTCTATTTTGACCGCTTATAATCAGCCCAATAATCGTGCACCACCCTGCCTAGCTCAAAGTACCATGATACATCTATGTGGGTTACTTCTGAAATGGGTCCCCGTTACTAGGGTTTCCTAATCAACATGTTATAATGGTTAGGTGTTCTCAATTTAACTTAACCCCGCCCTTTTGCTTAATTAACATGTTGTACTGGTTAAGTGTTGCCTATTCTTATGTTACTTAACCTTCTCACTGATTCACGCGTTTTTACTTAACGATTAAGTTTGTGGGCCTATATATACTAATATTACCCACTTACCCATGATTTACTTAACCCTTCACCTTTTCAAGTCCATATGTATTATTGGTTAAGCTTGCCTTAACCCTATCCACTTTATTCATGTAATATTCGTTAAGTTGTCTTCTTGTCCATGTTAACTTAACCTACCCACCTAACATGTTGTATTGGGTAAGTGTCGCCTGTTCATATGTTACTTAACCTTTCCATTTTTAGCATGTATGTTCCTTAGCCTTAATTTATTCATTAAGGCACAAACCTTGCACATTAGAACTGTTGTTTGCGCTATGTATTATATAGCTATTGTTATTGTTATTGCAAGAGGCTTCAGGATTATATAGATTGTTATTTCCGCTATTGTTATAGCTATTGTTATAACAATCTATATAGATTGTTATAGCTATTGTAAGAGGCTTCAGGATTATATAGATTGATATTTCCGCTGTGTTGTAAGTATTGTACTCTGATAATGTTATTGTATACATATACTGATTTTATGTCAAAGATATGTTATCTATTATATGTTGTTCGTTCCGCTGTGAGATTCGTGTTTACTTTGATGTTGTATGTTCTTCTTCTGCTTCTATTCTAAGTTTCTATTTTATCTATCCTCACCCTATAATTTCTTTCATGGACTATCCGGTATTTCCGATGCTTGAATAGTCGACATTGAGTTTATGTTGGTTAGTCAGGATCACGAAAACCCGGGTCGTTACTGGTCAACTCCAGCGAGTTGATCTGGACAGTGATGATTTTCTAAGATGTTAGGGCATATGTGTCTTGTTCTGGTTGGCTCTCTTGGGATTGGGTGACTTTGATGACTCCTAGGTTGATCTAAAGGCCCATATTGATCCTAGACAATTATATATATATACATAGCTAAACCTAAACCCTAATCTCACAACTTTAAACTATGATGTCGTCATGTTGTTCATCTACATACTAACCTAGCCGCCACCATAACAAATCAAATTCTAGATTAAAGATAAAAGATAAAGATTCAAAGCCTAGGAATTGCGAAAAGGAATTCTAGAACAACAATGAACGAATCAGCGCCTACATCAACGGATTAGCTTAGCAACTTCAGAAATAAGATCATAAAATTCAAGGTCCATTTTTAGTGAGCTCAGTTACTTTCACAAGATAATTGTTTAAACGTAATTGTTATGATTTACTTTCATAGTCCAATTCATAATTCATAACAATTTCGTTTAAACAATTATCTTGTGAAAGTAACTGAGCTCACTAAAAATGGACCTTGAATTTTATGATCTGATTTCTGAAGTTGCTAAGCTAATCCGTTGATGTAGGCGTTGATTTGTTTGTTGTTGTTCTAGAATTCCTTTTCGCAATTCCTAGGCTTTGAATCTTTATATTTTATCTTTAATCTAGAATTTGATTTGTTATGGTGGCGGCTAGGTTAGTATGTAGATGAACAACATGACGACATCATAGTTTAAGGTTGTGAGGTTAGGGTTTAGGTTTAGCTATGTGTATATATATATGTCTAGGATCAATATGGGCCTTTAGATCAACCTAGGAGTCATCAAAGTCACCCATTCCCAAGAGAGCCAACCAGAACATGGCACATATGCCCTAACATCTTAGAAAATAGTCACTGTCCAGATCAACTCGCTGGAGTTGACCAGTAACGACCCGGGATTTCGTGATCCTGACTAACCAACATAAACTCAATGTCGACTATTCAAGCATCGGAAATACCGGATAGTCCATGAAAGAAATTAGAGGGTGAGGATAGATAAGATAGAAACTTAGAATAGCAGCAGAAGAAGAACATACAACATCAACGTAAACACGAATCTCACAGCGGAACGAACAACATATAATAGATAACATATCTTTGACATAAAATCAGTATATTTATACAATAACATTATCAGAGTACAGTACTTACAACACAACGGAAATAACAATCTATAAAATCCTGAAGCCCCTTGCTCCAGCTCTTCAAGTATCTGTAAATCCCTACTACTTGACTGCCCGTACAAAATTGGGCACCCAAGAGTTTAGGGAAAACAAAACAAACTCTGGGTTAATCATATGACTAGTGTGAATAAACTCAAATCATTTGATTTAACTTTCAAAAGTCCATTTGAACCAAAAGATTATCATAAGACCGATCCACACATAAACACGGATGGTTTTTACCTTACGATAACCCAAATATTTTTCTAAAATGATACTTGTCTAATATTATAATAATGTCTAGATCAAGTAAATAGAAATCTAGCAGAAACGCGTTCATCTCACGTTCTACATATATAAGATACAATCAAAACCGCGGGCTCTTATTTTGGAACGGATTCCAACTATGGCAAGGTATGGATCCACCTTCCGATCAGTGTACTCTAGAAGCGATACACTGGAGTTCAGCAAGAACATCTTGTAACTCAGCCACACATGACCGACTACTCATTTCTCTTGAGTGTATCGAATATATTGTCACCTACGGTTGCTAGCAACATAACCGTTCCCGGGAGATACATAATTGAAAGGAGTAACAAATATGAATATTCTCTAGATGGTGACAATATACCCTAATTGGGTGCGGCCCACTTAGCCATGCTGCCTGCCCGATTTCTGTCATTTCCTAGTTGATGAGGCTTGAGGTCATAACGTATCTTCTAACAGATCACTTCATCATTTACCTTGAATGCCACATTGTCATACCCATCAAATCAAAAATTGATTTCCCTAAAAGTACCATCGGTATAAGCTAAGAGAAACGAGTTTCTCCCCTACCATTGTAAATACGTTTGAAACGATCAACTTGCGCGATCTACCAGATATACTCTGTCAGACGTTCGTCCATTCAAGTTTTCCTGGGATTGGACAATCCGAAGGCACTATTCCATAAACAGGACAACCCTTGCATAACTCCATCTTCAATTATCTTCATCATATTTGATTCGCAACGTTAATGCCATACGGAGTGGTTTTCAGATAATATATCTGATCCTGATCTCTTCGTATTGACAATGTAAATGGTCAAAAACTTTGATTGTCGGTGATTTAACTATCAAAGGAAAACATGTGTGCAAACAACGATACTATTTCCAGATGGAAATTCTATCGATTAATCATCAATCAACATTTATTCATTTCCCCATTTCTCGTTCCATATATTCATCAAATCTTATTTTATAATTTTAGAAAATATATGTTATTACTTTGGAAAAAATTCCATTTATGATTCACGCATCACTATATTCTCACATATATCAGTCTCTAAATGTAAACTAGTAAGAGAACAACGCCCTATGTATTAACCTCGAAGGCCGAAACTAACATCAGATCAATACCCAGACAACCGTTCAACTTAACTAATCTCCAGTCAGTTTCTAGTTTCAGTAGTTCCATTTAAATTCCTAATTCAAACCCCAAATTCCTTTATAATATTTTATTTGCAAAATATTTACTTTAAATCAATATCATGTTACACCTATATGCGAAGCACGGGTCTAAATCTTCATAATGTAAAATTCTCTTTTTATAAAACTCTATTTATTTTCCAAATATTTCCCTTTTTAATATCCTATTTATTTCATATAAATATTCCCCTTTTCAATATCCTATATATGAACTATTTATTTTATATAAATGTTTCCCTTTTCTATAATTCTATTTATTCCATAAATAAATATTTCCTTTATGATTCCATTTATTTTCTAAATACATATTTTCTTTTATATTTGTTTTACAAATATTTTCTTTTCTATTCAATATCCACTTTGAAATTCCTTTTTTTACAATCATTTGATTTTATATACATATATTTTATTTCCAACATACACATTGAAAATTCACATTTTAATTCCAGTATTATGGTATTTAAAATACCAAATAACAGTGATCGATATCATTCAAACACACATAATCAACAACAGATTTTATATCACATCATATATTACAATATATGAAAAACAGTCAAATAAATGTTGAGGAATCCAGTTGGATTCCTCTGACCTGTTTCCCTGCATCCACAGAAGTTAAACAATATAACAAAATTGATTTCATTTCGATATGAAGTATTCTGATAAACAGAATCAACATTTGATTAACGATTTATATATATATATGTATGTATATATATATCGTTATCTATAATTTCAACCAATACATCAACAATTCAACCAACCAATCAACACACAGCAACCAATTATCAATTATCAATTATCATTACTAGATTTAATTTATGAAAATATAAACTGATAGATATAGTGAGTTTTACTCACATTAGACGATCATCGTTAAATAACGATAACCATCGATTGATTCAGACCGGCAATTTATTTTGCTATAAATTGTAACGAGCTCCAATCCACTCCCTGTCAGTTCCATTACGTAGCCACCGTCCATACGATCCTAACCGATCCAGTTTCGCTGAATTCTGATTACGCATGGAAGAGTTATTCATTTTACAAGTTGTGTATATAATTTTATTTTAAAATAAAACTTTATTCAACTAATATGGGCCTTTACCTTTTGCTAACCCGGCCCAACACTATTGCTACCCACATCTACTACTCCTCCGTCCAAACTCAACTTCGCATTCCAGTATACTCAGACCTTGCCCCACCTTCATAAACCCAACCGTTCCTTTACAAAATTTCAAATTGAAATCACCATCAGATTCTCCATCAAAACCTCATCCCACCAACATCATTTCTGTAAAACTCGAACTGCCCAAATCAACTGCGTCCTGTTGCTTCTTCGACGTTTGACCACTGCTTTGACCGCCACCACCCTCCGCCTCGTTCACCTACCCACTCCGCATCCAACACCAAACAACTCACCACTCAAATCCGCACCTGGCGGTCACCACCTCCCTGAGATCGAAGCCCCCTTTCAAAATCCGATCTTGCCTTACTTTGGCTACAGGACACTATCGCACTTCACGGTAGATCACCGGAGCTCTTCCCATTGACGCCGATAGATGCGTCGTGCCACCACAAGCTTGCTCTCCACCTTGGTTTGTTCTAAGTCCCATCACATTGAGGAGTTGCCTCAGCCCTAGCCGCGCCTGTAGGAAATCCGGTCCTCCCCTGATCTCATCGCACCACAAACAAAAGCCACCGATTTGAAGCCCTGGGATACATGATTCAAATGGATCCTCCATCACTTGATTTCAAGAAGTATTGAATGAGATTTTATTTCCTGAAGTTAAGGTAAGTGGCGGCCTATTTTCTACAGGAGAAGGAAACGGTATTTTAGGTCTTAACGATGGTGGGAGGGGTATTTATGTAGAAAAGGTGGAGATATTTTCTAAGTAGATATTTATGTTAGATATTTTCCATTAAAATATCCGTTTTTAATCCAACGTTGTTTATTTTTGTCCTTTAAAATTCCTATGATCACACATGACATCCAAAAATCACGAAACTGTACATGCATCTACAGTTTGACATTACGGACCCAACGAAACTGGTTTTGTTGAATTCCGACTCCGTTTGCTCACACAGCGTATTTTTAACCGTCAAAATATCGATTGTTTTTCATATTAAAAATCCATACGGCCACACACTGACTTCAAAAATCATGAAACTTGACATCTAATAATAATTTAACATTCCTGATCCAACAAAATTAGTTTCGTCGAATTTCAACTTCGTTTGCAAAACTAGCTATTTTTAAAGCTCTAACTAACCATTTAAATATATAAATATATTTAAAAATAATCAAAATAAATATTTATAAATAAATATTATCGTATATGTTCACAACAGAATACCATATAGCTCCAATTGGGTTTATAACTCGATATTTCAAAATTCCCAGTTATATCGATATTCGATTTATATAAAAAAATCCTTTTATAATATAAATATATATTTATAAATTTCAAAGGAAATTCCACAATGACTTTTCTAAAATTTGATTTGGCCATAAATCAAAATCTACACAATGAAATCCCGATTTTTCTCTTTCATTTGAAAAATATACATCACCGGCTCCTAACGTTTCTTGTTTCACGGAAATCCGATTTAAAACGGACCTTGTATATTCAGCTAAAGTTCAAATTGCGAAATAGCGAACTGCCACACCATTTCGAGCTCGATTATAATTATATTATAATTATACGTTCAACGGCTGTTAAAATAATATATAATATAATTCAATCCTAAACTGAATTATAAATTATAAAAGATACGGTTCACACAATATTGTGAATTCCACTATTTCTGACTATTTCAGAAATTAAATATATTATTATATTATTTATTTTAATTAAATATTCAATTATTATTTAATTAAAAGACCATTAAATTACCAAACCAATATTTTGAATAATTAAATAAATTAATTATTATACTGGAAAAAAAGGAGCATTACACGACCCCTACAGGAGGGGTCGACACCTATGTCGACACCCCTATAGGGTGGGTCGATACCCTATGGCTGGACTTTTCCCACCTAGCCTTCTATGCAGATTTGAATTTCGAACTCGATTTATTTAATTATTAATTTAATTTCTGCTTAAACTTGAAAACTTCTGACGTCAATAACTTCTTCATACAGAGTCCGTTTCACGCAAACTCGGACTCTGTCTCAAGCAGAATTCCGAGACAAATGTAATGAAGTAACCTATTTCACCCAATTCTTCTTTTAAAGATTAATTATTCTTTAATTATCTCTTATGTCCTGTTTAAAATTACAGGGTGTTGCCCTATTTCTGCAAATAGTTTCAAAACTAGCCTAAATATGTCATTAGTTTTAAAAATAAGCCTATTTCAAAAATTTGTCCATATATATATGTATATATATATATATAGGTTGCTTCTTTGATGAGATATCCTGACCTATAAAGTAAAATATATTAGATATTTCAAAGTTATTTTTAAAATTTCAGTTATATTGTTTGAATTTATTTGATATTTTTTGTTATTTTGTCATTTGGATAAATCATGGCTTTCTATTTATAATATGAACAAACTTGATTATTACTATTTATTTAAAAATAATAATTCGATTTATGAATTAAATTCAAACATTTTCTTTGGAATTGAAGTTGTTAATGTTTAAGTGTAACTTGTATTTAATTGTGCTAAATACTACTAATACGACTGTTTCAAACTTTTATTTGGTAATAATTATATGTTTTAGCACTAAATATGTAACAACCTAGAAAATTGGAACCAATTTTTTTGGCTGTTTTAATGAATTTTGAATATTTAAAATGATTTATTTTAAATAATTATGAACAGAATTTTTTTTGAATAGAATTAGAAGGCATAAATTTATTTAAATTGAAGTTAGAATATAAGTAATTATTTTAATTATAAAAGGAATTGGAAATGGCGCGGTAGTTTGAAAATTCGATTTCAAATTTCAGATGAATGTACTAGATTCAAAATAAACTGGATTTTAGTAAAACCAAAAATATTTGAATCTATTTGAGTTTTTTTCCAATGAATGTGAAAAACCAAGATTTCATAACGGGAATATAAAGTTATGTCCAGTTGAAAATTCAGAATAGTCCCTATGGATTTTATATAATGTATAGCCCTTAAAAATAGCGATTTTGCTAATGACCTCCGTTTTCGACGAGACCACTTTTGTTGGATCTGGAATGTCAATTTTTTGCTAGATTACAAATTTCATAATTTTTGGATTCAATATGTGAGAGTGGGGGATTTAAACATCTTTGGTCAATTTAGTTTGAATTTAATCGACTGGAAAATGACCGTTTTTCAAATGGTCTCCAAATTCGATGAAATTAGTTTTGTTAGGACCGTATTGTCAAAATATAGCTAGATTTATTTTTCGGGAATTTTTGGAGTTAGTATGTGGCCACGGCAAATTAAAATGTACGTTAAATTAAATATATATTGATTTATATTTTAATTTAAAGAAAAACTAATCGAAATAGTCGAATTGGCCTACGAAACATATTCCAGTGTGTCCGGAATAGGGGTATTACGCTAGGGGCGACACTCTTTGGGTTCGATTTGGAGTTCGTATCAATGAAAAGGTAGTTTTCGAATTAAAAGAATTAAATATTATTAATAATTTAACACAAATAATATTTTCTTCCTTTAAACCCTAGGGATCCATTCGTATCAGTGGCCACCCCCGATTTAAATAAACGAATAAAATCTCGCCGCCTGCCCCTTCGATTTTTCGATGATACATTCACTGATCAACGTAGTCCCCCACCATAAATAAGAAGCGCTCAACGTGATATTTTGATCTACCAGTGATGATGGTGTTTAGTTCAATGTTGTTACCTAAACTCTTTTTGAAAGGGGTGGCGCTCGAGCTCGAATCGCGAGCAGGTGGGGCTGTCGAACCATCAGCGACTCAAGTTGATCGAAGGCGACTTCAAGGCGGTGGATGGGGGCAACTCCGATCGGCGTCAGGTTGGGCTAGGGAGGAACGACAGGGAGGGTTTCTCATTGACGACGGGTTTTTCTTCCAGTTTTTGGGTACAACGTGATTCAACGATTAACAATGAGTATAATTTTTTAGTTTAGTTTAGTAATTTTTTTTAAAATCTGAAATTTATAGATTATTGTTTAAAAAGTGAAATTTATATATTATTGTTTAAAATTTGGAATTTTTATATAAATAGCATAGAATAAAAATGGAATTTTTTATATATAAAGCATTTTTATAGAAATGAGTTTTTATATGAAAAGCATTGAGTTATAAAAATATGATTTTTATATAAAAACTGAGTTATAGAAATATGATTTTTATATAAATGAAAGCGATATAAATATGTGATTTTTATTTATATAGTAGCAGAATAAAAATGTGATTTTTAAATAAATAGCACTTAATTAAAATTGTGATTTTTAATATAAATTGCTTGAAAACAGATTGTGATGGAACCGACTGTAATCAAATCCAAATCCAAACTATTAAGAAATAAAGAATGACCGAGTGGAAACCAAAGGTGAGAACTCCTTCTCGCTAATTATTTTTCAATTAAATATATATTAGGTTGCATATGGGGCTTAGTAGCCCCTGACGCCGTCGTCCACAGACCATGGACGACTTGTATGATTGTGCTGTATGGTGGAAATTGATTGTGGTTGTATTATGAAATGGAAAATATTCATGTGATGAATAGAATATTGGAATAATAAAAATATCGTTTTTATTGCATAAATGAACTGTATAAAATATTCATGAGTTGAAATAAATATTTTATAGTTAAAAATGTAATTTTTAACATGTATATGAATAAAATAAATATTCATTTACAAATCGGATGATTTGTTTATGTACACACATTTGAATGATATGGATTGGGACGATATAATTTACACATCGCCCAACTGAACAAATAATAATTAGTTTGTTGTTTGAAAAACCTCACACGGGTATTGGGATGATATTGGATATATACTAATCCCAGTATTTAGTTGTATGTCAATCAATGGGTTGACATACTGTTGTAAGCGTTAATTATTTATATTTAACGCTTATGTGGTTGTGTAATGCACTCTGGATGATGATTGACTGTGTTTGATTATTGTGGTGTACATGTGTGTATGAAATCCATATAAGTAAAATTATATGGTAATTCACTGTGGCTGATTCCAATAAGGAAAGAATGAATATTTTAAAATAACGAATATTTTAAAATGGCGAATAATAAATATTTTAAAATAACTAATGTTTTAAAATAATATTCAGTAATACATCAAAATATGATTTTGATGTCCGATATGGGATGGACACGAAAATATTTAAATATATAAATCCGTGTTGATTAGATTAACGCCATTTTGACGTGAACTTTATTTATATCAATTTCACTCATTTTTATAATGAATATCGAAAAGAAAGTGATTTCAAAATCTTACGTTTTGAAAATATTATCATTTATATATCAATGATATGTAATATTCAATTTTGATTTAAAATTGAATATGAAGTTGAAATCATTTTGAAAACGAATTTAAAAAGATTTGTAAAATACGTTTTAAATGGGAATCGATGAAATATATATAATATATATTATATATATTTAATGGTCTGAATAGAATGCACCGCACTGCGACCGTTCGCGAATTTCAACCATTGACTTCGAATTGACATTATGGGAGATCCTTCCATCGGATTCTCCTAAAATTGGAACCATTGGGTTCGTATCGAAAAGATCTTTCCGAGAATATAAGAGATTTCAAATCTTATGGTTGGATTTGGAATTATGTTCAAATCAAAATTAGAAAAGGTCTCTGTAAGTGCTGTTTAATGACCATTTATGGAAATCGACTGTATGGGCCTTAATAAAATTATTAAAAACAATAATAATTTGTGTAAAATCATAATAAATGATTTGGAAAGAATTGGGATGAAAAATTCCATATTTGAAAAGACAAAAATATATTTTAATCAAAATGAACTAGTTATGAACTAGATTTATAATACAATATTTTTAAATAAATAAATTTGATTTGAAATGGTTTTAAAAGTAAACAGAATTTCCAATAT
Organism: Allium sativum; assembly: GCA_030737875.1. Taxonomy (NCBI): domain Eukaryota; kingdom Viridiplantae; phylum Streptophyta; class Magnoliopsida; order Asparagales; family Amaryllidaceae; genus Allium; species Allium sativum. The sequence continues at coordinate 776,068,599 of CM060924.1, read as the reverse complement.
ATGAATTGGAAGGGATTTGAATCAAAATTATCTTTGGAATATTTCAATATTGGGTTCCATGATTATACGGATTGTAGTGACCCGGGATTTTGTCGACTTTGGTTATCGCCATAAACTCAATGATGACTAACCAAACATCGAAAAATACCAGTCATTAGTGAAAGAAATTAGAGGATGAGAATAGATAAGATAGAAACTTAGAATAGAAGAAGAAGAAGAACACAACATCAGAGTAACACGAATCTCACATCGGAATGAATAACATATAATATATGTAACATAACTTTGAAATATACATTTATATTTGAATATACATGTGACGGCCTGGAATTTCGCTCGATCCGAATCAGTCGTTAAACCGATCTAGACCGTTCGAAACCCCTGATCGTTGAGAACACGACAAAACAGAACGCAGACGGAAGAACATTTCATTGCTATTACAACAATTCCATCAGAATACAAGAATATACAGAGTATAATTGAATAAATTACATTCGATAAATATCAGAGATTACAATAAATTACATAGCAGCGGAAAATAATACAAAGCACAACTGAAGGTGATATACGGATACAGAGCTTTCCGGATATCATTCTAGCTGTAAACCAGGATCCTGTGAATATAAATCTGCAAAACCAAAACTACTAGCTGCCCGTGTCGAAAATAGGGGCACCCAGAGTTTAGGTTAAAATAATAAACTCCAGGTCAGTCATGTGACTGGTGTGAGAACTAAAACAGTTATTTAAAACTTTACTTTTAAAAGAGAGTAATTCAAGGGACCACGCCATATAACACGGAACGGGTTTCCTCCCAAGAATACCAGTGCATAGAATAAACAACGCAATGCTTTTTCGAAAAATGAAGCTATTATAAGACCCAGGTCCCATCACACAATGCAACGCAAGCCGGAGGATAGGGTTTTCCCTTATAATAGCCAAACATGCTTGGTACGTTTAAAACAAATCATTTGATACTATAATAAGTGTATAGTGTCAAAACAATTTCAATCATAAATATAAATCATAGACGGCATGGGTACCATATATCATGTCGCCATACTAGTTCTACAATTAAAACCGCAATACACGTATTGGAAATTGGATTTCCGTCATGAGTCGAGGCAAGGGGCAAGATCCTCTCCGCGCTCGAGACACTCTAGCAAATGCCTCAGGGCTACGCACTCTGGGAAACCGTGGATGCGGCTGGGCCAGTCCTCACTTACGTTAGAGGATTAGTTATTCCTGAACACACGTTTCCCGGTCCTTACAGACCTATAATCGAGGCGCCTCATTCCAACAACCACAAAGGTGAAAAGTATATAAATATCAGGGCTGGTAAGTCACTGACACCACCAAAGCTAGAAAGAAACGTCGTGCTCTCCCAGCGGTCCGTATCCCGTTTTTAACTCATACCGAGGTGTGAGGCTCGCGAATTCACGTTATACACAAAGCTACGCCACAAAGGCCGTGCTTTGATCATCAACCACAAGACTTTGCTTTTCAACAGAAGCCTTGATCTATGCAACTCAGCATGCCACACTGGCAGTTCATGCCATGCGATTGATGTCCATCGATATACAACCTCTGAGCTCGTACGTCTCAGAGAAGGGCGTTAAGCAAAAGAATAAATTCTCCGCCGCCAAACAGATGTATATTTAATAGAAATCAATCAACACAGAATAAAATCCAATGTCAGACAAACAATCCATTTACAAGTTCGTTCTGGGTCTGAACGAAACCGGAGGCACTTTCCTCGCATATCCATCCATCTCCAAGTACGTCTGGACGACCACCAACTACTTCCATCCTCTTGGGTGTACAGCCCAATCAGGATCGTCAGTAATTATCCAAACGATGTGAAGACTTCCGGTCTTCGACCACCGTCTTCATCTTCGATTTATCGTCGAATCGGTTGTTCAGAATGGGTATAAACCCGGATTCTCCGAACAACCCGCGTATATTAAAAACAAATGTTACACAAACACAACATACGCCTCATTCCAATTCAGAATATTCTTTTATTCACAAAATCACATTTTTAGGGAAAGGTTCCCATTAATTTTATCCAAGATAAATTCTTTAAAATTTATCCTTTAATCTTCCTTTTGATGTCGTTTCAAACCAAATTATGGTTTTTCCAACTAGTCGAGATGAGCGAACCACAACGAAGTAATTATTTATTTTATTTCCCAATCCCAACCTATTCATCCCATGAAGCAAAACTGGTAATACTCCATATCTAATATCACGGTGTTATCGGTAAAATTAATTACCATTTCACGTTCAAATCTAATTAAAGATTTAACTATCGCTTTGGAGCAAAACTGGCGATACTTCATTCTCGCTCATTTTCCAAATTTGATAATTCAGATTATCTATTCACATTTCAATCTAATTGCAAATTCATTAAAACTCCTTCTACTGGGTTAAAGAACTAGGTGTTATTTAAAACACAGTTCACGACAAACCCAAATCACATTCTATTTATTATCGGGTTAAAGAGCAAGTGTTGTTTAATACACTGTTCACGATAAACCCATTTCAAATCCCATCAAATATATTAGAAATTCCGATTATTTAAAACCCCTTTTTAAATCTAATTTATTTATTAAAAAATAAAAACCCGGGTTTTAAATTTAGTTCAAAACTAGTTCATTTTGATAAAAAACTATTTTTATCTTTTCAAATATGGAGTTTTTCATCCCAAATTTTCCCAAATCATTTCTTCTGATTTTACACAAATTATTACTATTTTTAATATTTTTATCAAGGCCCGTACAGTCGATTTCCAACAACGGCCATCGAACTGCACCTATAGCGACCTTTTTCGAATTTGATTTGGACGTATCTCCAAATCCAACCGTTAGATTTTGAATTTCTAATATTCGTTAGAAAGCTCTTTTCGATATGAACCCAACGGTTCCGGTTTTAGGAGAATCCGACGGTCGGATCTCCCGTAATGCCCGTTTGAAATTAATGGTCGAAATTCACGAACTGCCGCGGCGCGGCGCATTCTATTCAGGCCATTATATATATAATATATATATATTATATATATACTTCGTCGATTCCTATTTAAAACGAATTTTATAAATAGTTTTGAATTCGTTTCAAAAACATTTTCAAATTCCATTTCAATCCAAAGCAAAATTGAATTCTTCTTTATTAATTCGTTTTAAAATTCATTTCTATTCAATTCAAATTTCAATTCAATTTGAATTCATTTCAATTTGCTTTCAATTCAATTTGAATTCGTTTTCAATTCAATTCAATTTCAAAGTCGTTTTCTATTCGATTCAATTCAAATTGGTTTTCTATTCGATTCAATTCAAATTGGTTTTCTATTCGATTCAATTCAAATTGGTTTTCTATTCGATTCAATTCAAATTGGTTTTCTATTCGATTCAATTCAAATTGGTTTTCTATTCGATTCAATTCAAATTGGTTTTCTATTCGATTCAATTCAAATTGGTTTTCTATTCGATTTCAAAATCACTTTTCAATATTCATTTCGAAATCACTTTTCAAAATTCATTTCAAAATCACTTTTCAATATTCATTTTAAAATGAATAAAATCGATATAAATATCGTTCACGTCTAAATGGCGTCAATCTAATCAACACGGCTTCATATATTTCTATTTTCAAATATTCTATTTCAAATATTTCTATTTATTTTTGTCAACACACGACTAATCTCAACGAATGAGTACTGTCCACGTGTGACTATTTTTGTTAAATTATTTCGTTCAACACATGACTAATCTCAACGGATGAGTACAGTCAACACAAGAACCTTTATTTTATAAAGATAAAGATATAAATTTTATTATATAAAAATATTTCGTTCAACACATGACTAATCTCAACGGATGAGTACAGTCAACACATGAACCTTTATATTATATTGATAAAGATATAAATTTTATTATATAAAAATATTTCGTTCAACACATGACTAATCTCAACGGATGAGTACAGTCAACACATGAACCTTTATATTATATTATATTCTTTATCTTCTAAATTGGAATGAGGCCCAATCAATCACCATATAAAATTAATTATATGGATTTTCATACAACACATGTATATAATAGCATTGAAAAATAATCAACCATCAACCAAAGTGCACTACACTGTATAAGCATCAAATATAGACATCTAACGCTTATAACAGCCTGTCGATCAATCGATCGTCATATTTAATCAATCAGGATGAGTGAACTTCAAATTTCATCCCAACAACCGTGTGGGGTTTCAGATCAACAAACACAGATTTTATTTGTGCAGTTGGGCGATGTGTAAAATTTATCGTCCCAGTCAATGTCCTTCAAATAGGTGTACATAAACAAACCGTCCAGTTTGTAAATGAATATTTTGTTTATTAATATTCACGTTAAAAATTATATTTTTAACGATAAAATATTTTATTTTAACACGTGGATTTCTATTCAGTTCATTTACAAAATAAAAATGATATTTTTATTTTTCTAACTTATTTTAGAAAATTTCGGCGGCATAACGGCACGATACTAGAAACGGGACGAGGCCTAGCCTTATCCCCGGTCTAGTGAAGGCCCACGCCATTCACACATCAATCAAATTCACCAAACAACCAAATTCAAATCAAATAATCTGACTAATCTATGCAACCAAACAAACAAGTCCATGGTCTGTGGACGATTGTGTCGGGTGCTACTAAACACCGTCTGCATCCTAGTATATATATATAACTAGAAAAAGAAATTGAAAGGTGAGAAATTCTCACCGAAAGCTATCCAATACCACGACTCTTCATTGATAGAAATCTTCATCGTTATCGCATTTTTGTCATCTTCGTTGCTGTAGCCACTACATATGCAAAAATCGAATTTTTTACTTCGTTATTCAATATATAAAAATCGAATTTTTACTTTGCAATTCAATATATAAAAATCGAATTTTTACCTTGCAATTCAATATATAAAAATCGAATTTTTACTTTGCAATTCAATTTGTAAAAATAGAATTTTTACTTCTTTGCCATATAGATAAAAATTATATTTTTACATCGTTATTTTCTATATAAAGATCTCGCCTTTTCAACTTTAAAGATTTCTCCTTTTCAAACTTATCATTATAAAAATCACATTTTTATTTGTCTACACATATAAAGATGGTATTTCTAATATTCCTATCATATAAAAATTATATTTTTAATTCTTTACCTAAACAAAAATCATAATTTTTACATCTATATCTCATAAAGATTATATTTTTATAGTTCCTATTATGCAAAGATTATATTTTTATCTTTCTACAATATAAAAGATTGTATTTTTAATTGCTAAAATTAATTAAAATACCTTTCTCTATCGATTTCAACCCGGGAGAGCTCGAACCCGTGCTCCCCTCGACTTCACCGTTTGCTGTGCTACCCAAAGTTCACCGGAGAAGCTCTAAATCGATGAAACTCGGCGTCGGAGGAGGGCTTGGTTCGCTGGTAGTCTGAGAAGGGTCGCTGGGGTTTGTTGGTGGCGCAGGAGCCTCGTCAGGCGGTGGTGGAGCTCGGTGGGCCGGCGGTGCTGACTTGGGGGAGGGCGCAGGCGGTTTTTGGGTTTTAGGGGGGGGGGGGGGTCTGCGACGCAGTCGAGGAAGAGAAGGGGAGGAGGAAGAAGAAGGGAGGACGGCGCAACAGGGGGGGGGGGGTCTCGCCGAAGTCCGGCGCCGGAGGCGGTGGGTGGGTGGCGTCGATCTTCGGTGCGGTGCGATGGCCTTTTTTTTTTATTTGTTTTCCTGCTGATCGAAGAAATGGGGGGCCAGAACGGGTTAAAGGGGGAGGAGAAGATATTTTTTTTATTTTTTTTATTTAATTAATTATTTTAATTGCATAAAGTTGACTTTTACATATGACCTCTAAACGAGGCCCACCGCCAGTTGTCCATAGCGTTTCACCCCCATTCCGAACACAATGGGATATGTATCGCAAGCTGATTTGATCGTTTCGATTAGTTTCTGTTGAATTTATATTTAAATCACTATATTGAATTTTAAACATACATTTCAATTTACCGGGGTCGCATACTAACTAGAAAAATTCTCGAAAAATATTTTCTAGCTTCGTATTGACGATACGGTCCTAACAAAACTAATTTCTTCGAATTCTGAGACCGTTGGAAAAATGGCCATTTTCCAGTCGATTAAAATCAACTGAAACTGGTCAAACGCGTTTTCCTTTGCCACGCTCACATATTGATTCGAAAAATTATGAAATTTGGAATCTAGCAATAGCTTAACATCACGGACCCAACAAAAGTGGTTTCGTCGAAATCCGAGGTCGTTTGCAAAATGTCTATTTTTAAGGGCCTGAATTCCATAGCGACTATTCAGAATTTTCAACTGAACATATCTTTTGATCCCCGCTATGAAATTTTGATTTGTCGGATTCGTTGGAAAGATATTCTCAAAATGTTTTGGTTTCACTAAAATCCGGATTGTTTTGCACCTGGTACATTCGATTGAAGTTTGAAATCGAATTATCGAACTACCGCGCCATTTTCAATTCTATTTATAATTATATATAAATATTTATATTCTAACGACGGCGTATATAATATATACGTTCGAATTATATTTAAAAATAAATTTTCTAGTCGATATTATTTAAAATTATATATTATAAATATTCAAAATTCGCTAAAATTGCCAAAATAAAAATTTTAAACTAGTTCAGAATTTCCGGGTTATTACAATCTCCCCCACTTAAAACTTTTCGTCCCCGAAAAGGAACAAAGTCGGAAGTGGTTTGATTAATCAGCTTTACGTTCGATCTGGCTTCCATTCTCCAACTTTTCAATTTCTGAGAATTTTCAAATTTTCAAAAATTTGGCTAACACCCTAAATTTTCGAAAATTTTTGCCATAACCTCCCCTGCACCGGGAGCATCGGGGAATTTCAAATAGCTTCCCCGGTCCTTCTAATCTCAAAAAGAAAAAGAAAAAGCCAAGCGGCTAGCCAATAGGCTCATAAAATCATCATCACCCAAACAAAACAGTAAATTATGTAGTAAACATGTACCTATTTGTCGGGCAAACAAATTTTATTCTCTGGCTCTAGTCTCCTTGCTATGACCTGTTCAATGTAAGTATACGTATATGCAAGCAAATGCGACCAATTTTCAATACAGTTCAATATTTGGTTATATTAGGCGTAATGGTTCAAAATTATCCAACAAACAAACAAACAACACAAACATCAATCAATTAGTGTATTAGAGTTTCAAATTCATAATTTGATATATATACTAAAAATCATGTTTTTGATGCCAATTCACAACAATGTGTTCTAACTATATTAGTTTTGGTTCTCACACCAGTCTAATGGAAATATATAGAAAATCACACCTTCGAAACTCGAACACACACTACTGATGCTATATAGTCACCAGTAGAATCATCTCCGGGCGACTAGAGTGTGACTCTATATCTATCTAATATATTAAAACTTCGAATATACGTTCATGAGGCGTATATGCAAAACCTTTATATACTAGATTGTCCATATTCAAAATAAATAAATAATCAAATACGTAGAAGTGATTTAAATTTTCAAAACAAAAATTGTTTTCATTTGAAAAGTATAATCTTCACACTCGTTCTAGGATACTACTGATCCTATCTCTAACGAGTCATTCTAATTGGATATTACTAATTCAATATCTGATGAATTCTTTCGTATAGTTCTAATGTGTCTTGTTCTCTAGCTCTGTAAACCAAAGCTCTGATACCAAATGTGACGGCCTGGAATTTCGCTCGATCCGAATCAATCGTTAAACCGATCTAGACCGTTCGAAACCCCTGATCGTTGAGAACACGACAAAACAGAACGCAGACGGAAGAACATTTCATTGCTATTACAACAATTCCATCAGAATACAAGAATATACAGAGTATAATTGAATAAATTACATTCGATAAATATCAGAGATTACAATAAATTACATAGCAGCGGAAAATAATACAAAGCACAACTGAAGGTGATATACGGATACAGAGCTTTCCGGATATCATTCTAGCTGTAAACCAGGATCCTGTGAATATAAATCTGCAAAACCAAAACTACTAGCTGCCCGTGTCGAAAATAGGGGCACTCAGAGTTTAGGTTAAAACAATAAACTCCAGGTCAGTCATGTGACTGGTGTGAGAACTAAAACAGTTATTTAAAACTTTACTTTTAAAAGAGAGTAATTCAAGGGACCACGCCGTATAACACGGAATGGGTTTCCTCCCAAGAATACCAGTGCATAGAATAAACAACGCAATGCTTTTTCGAAAAATGAAGCTATTATAAGACCCAGGTCCCATCACACAATGCAGCGCAAGCCGGAGGATAGGGTTTTCCCTTATAATAGCCAAACATGCTTGGTACGTTTAAAACAAATCATTTGATACTATAATAAGTGTATAGTGTCAAAACAATTTCAATCATAAATATAAATCATAGACGGCATGAGTACCATATATCATGTCGCCATACTAGTTCTACAATTAAAACCGCAATACACGTATTGGAAATTGGATTTCCGTCATGAGTCGAGGCAAGGGGCAAGATCCTCTCCGCGCTCGAGACACTCTAGCAAATGCCTCAGGGCTACGCACTCTGGGCAACCCTGGATGCGGCTGGGCCGGTCCTCACTTACGTTAGAGGATTAGTTATTCCTGAGCACACGTTTCCCGGTCCTTACAGACCTATAATCGAGGCGCCTCATTCCAACAACCACAAAGGTGAAAAGTATATAAATGTCAGGGCTGGTAAGTCACTGACACCACCAAAGCTAGAAAGAAACGTCGTGCTCTCCCAGCGGTCCGTATCCCGTTTTTAACTCATACCGAGGTGTGAGGCTTGCGAATTCACGTTATACACAAAGCTACGCCACAAAGGCCGTGCTTTGATCATCAACCACAAGACTTTGCTTTTCAACAGAAGCCTTGATCTATGCAACTCAGCATGCCACACTGGCAGTTCATGCCATGCGATTGATGTCCATCGATATACAACCTCTGAGCTCGTACGTGTAACACCCCACCTCCGCTAGGGTCACTCACAAAGGGAATGCACTAGGTTTGGAGGAGTATTATTGGTAAATATGCACAGAAATATTACAAGACAGAACATATATAAAATAGCGGAAGTAAAATCAAACTTTCATAACATGAATAAATAAGGTCTAAAGCCTTTTACATCAGAGTACATCAAAACCTGTCTTGCAATAATAAAGAAGCATAAAGACTTTTTCATAAATTATTCCCCAAGAAAAAGCAGTAAAGTAGCCATAGCCAAGAAAAATCCAAGCCATCCATGATGACCTTCAAGCAGGAGAAGTCCGAACTAAACAACAGTATTTCCTCCCTGTAACCTGGGGGGGGGGGACGGAAGAAAAGAGGCGAAACAAAACGGGTTAGTCAAAAAGACTGAGTAAGCCCTATCTACTATTAGTATAAAAACTAGTAAAGTTAACTGACATGAGAAACTGAGATGAACATAAGCATGATAACAAGATAGATAAGCTAAATCAAAATAACAGGATGAACTACTGAACTCAGATAAACTAGGGTGTCGTGATAAACTACGGTGTCAAGATAAAACAAGGTATCACATTGTCAGGTTTCTATCAAGTATAATATCCCAAGATATCTATCGCGTATAACGTCCCATGGCATCTATCCTGTATATCTGCTCTACACCTACCGTACTAGTACCCCAACAGTATTATATGTTATCCGTGAATGACCCTTACTCAAAAGTCGTGTAATGGTCCATGTCAACCTAATATGCCGCATATATAGGTTACTCAACTCATATGTTTCTTTCCATGTATAAGTTCAGTCCTTTGCCGTAGGCTGTACGGGCTTTCCCATGTAAACGGTTTATCCTTGAAGTTGTTTTGGACTGCAACCCTTGATCTAGTTGTGTTTCCTTACCATGAACTATCGCGCGTCCACTTAGGATTTATGCCACCTAGGACCGCTAGGGATTATGCTACCTAATGAACGTTTCCGTGTCTCGGTTTGGGTTTTGGCCACCTAGGACCACTAGGGATTACGCCACCCGTCAACCGCGCCCTTGATCCCACGTATGTATCGTGAATCGTTTTCCATGTCTAGATGCACATGTTCCCCAATGTGCCATCCGAGTTCCGTGCCAGGGCAAATCAAGAAATACGGAACTCGGTCGGGAGCTTTAAATCGTCTGCCGATGCAGATATCAAGGTCTGTTTTTGTACCCGTGGCTATGGTCCCACGTGACCCCTCCCTCAACTACTGAAAGGCAATCCAAGAAAAATCATGTATAAGAACCACTCCCCGGCCCCACTATAGCCCACTTTCCTACGGGCCAACCTCACCCATGACTCGATAGCAAGCACATGGTCTGTTGGGGGTTCCCTGCCTTTCCGCACGTACACGATTGACTAAAGATGGTAGGTAGTCGGCGATGTGCTATCCAGGGCAAAAACAAGAATCGTCGACTCCACGGTAATCCATCCCAGTCTTTAGGTTGCTCGCATAGAAACCAAGGCATACTCTTGGTCCTTCTAACGCAGACCTTAACCTCTCATGGGCCTAGTATAATTACCTGGCAGCCCACAGAGGGATCCCAAGAATATCCTCACGTCCCCCGAAGCTTCCACTTCGGCACCCAGTGCGCTGGAGCTTTTATCCAAGTCAGATAACTTGCTCCCCCTCGTATACTAAGCGATGACCTACCGTATCAGGTTACTCATCATTTTGAGAATTAGTCCTATGTCCTTAGCTAAGAATTATTACTTAGTTACCCTTAACTAAGGTTTACCACTTAGCTTCCTTTCCCGTTATCCTTGATTAACCACGGTTTTCTACCTAGTTCTTCTAGCTAGGGTTTGTCTATTGGGTTAAGTGTTATCATTCAAGTCCATGACTTAACCCGCCCACGAATCACGTCAAAGATTGGCTAAGTATTTAAGTTCAAGACTTAGTCCCACAAGTTGGTTAAGTGTACCCAGAGGCTCATGACTTAACCCTATCAAGTCAAATTGGTCAAGTACTAGCTTACCTTAATCCTATCGGATTATCTTGCTAGATCGATTAAGCATAGATTATCTTAATCCCATCAAATTATCGAGTCGGATTGGTTAAGTATAGGTTGGCTTAACCCCATCCTCTAATCGTACTATAATGGTTAAGTATATTCTAAAAAGGTCTTGTGACTTAACCTTATCAGGTCCGCGTATTAGATTGGTTAAGCGTAAGTTACTTAACCCCATCAAATCATCATGTATAATTGGTTAAGTATAAGTTGCTTAACCCCATTAAATTATCACGTTAAGTTGGTTAAGTATTGGTTACTTAACCTCATTGAATTACCGAGTTTAAATTGGTTAAGTGTTTAACTTAACCCCATCGAATTACCGTGTTTAGATTAGTTAAGTGTGGATTACTTAACCCCATCTAATTACCGTGTCGGATTAGTTAGGTGCAAATTACTTAACCCCATCCCCTAATCATCTTGTATGGTTAAGTGTCATTAAGAAAACTTACTTAACCTTGCCAAATTATCATGTTGGATTGATTAAGTGTTGGTTAACTTAATCCCCGTCCACTAGTCGTATAAAAATGATTAAGCGTCATTAGGCAAATCAAATCACTTAACCTACCCAACCTTGTCATGTTTTGTTAAGTATCATTAGCCTAACCAATTTACTTAACCCATTTACCCATGTCATATTTGGTTAAGAGTCATTAATCAAATTAACTTAACCCTATCATGTGGCATTAATTACTTAATGCACCCCAACCTCTCACATTAGACTTTGTTGTGGTTACTAGTTAAGCCGGTCGGTTCCGGGTAGCTTTACACCACAACTTGGTCTAACCTCGGGTTCAAGCACAACATGACAGACTTCTCACATTGGGTCCTATTGTTTGCAACTACTAGTTAGGCCGGTCGGTTCCGGGTAGTTTTACGTTGCAAACTCAACCCAACCTCGAGTTGGCCACTTTCATGTTTAGTCTAGTGTCATGTTCATAGTCAAGTTTTCAAGCAATTGGGTAGACCTAACTTAATAGGTAAATTCCCAATGGGTAGACCTAACTTAATAGGTAAATTCCCAAGCTTATGTTTTTATGCATACTTACATGTCAACTTCCATGTTATACTTCAAGTCATGTTTTCAAGTATAAACACATGTCATATTTAACGTTACATGTTGTCATGTTTATACCCATTTACCCAAGTCATATTCATGTCATTATGTTTCCCCATAATGTGACCCCAACGCTTTTGAAACTAGCATATACGTTCGCAACAACGTGATGGATTAAAAGAAGAGACTTGGCAAAGGAATGACAAAAATGGGTATTAAGCCACAAGTTAATCATGGTGGCAAATGAGGCACAAATGTGTTCATTAGCTTGCATGTTACATTCTTAAGCCTCAAAAACATGCATCAACCCAAACTTGGTACATAAGCGAATCATGGTGACAAAAGACATGGAATGATGGCTAGAAACTCGCATATATCATCATATAAGGATTATGACTTCATATGCAAGTTGACATAATGATTATGAAGATTCTCATGTTGCATAATGCAACATTTCAACATAAAGGTTGTGGCTTTTAGCTCATAAGATCAAGATAATGACTTCATAAACTTGCATAACATGATAGCATGCATCATTCTAATTAATCAAACCCAAACTTTCAACATGAACATTTAACTTCATAGTTAATATCTAAGAGTAGGGAAGGGCTTACAATGCTTATGTGGACTCAAATGAGTATAGCAAATGTAAGAAACCCCTTATGCAACAAATTAAAACCCCAAAATGCAAGCAAACTTGATCAAGACTCCTCCTTTATGATGCCAATAGAGAAACAAGACTTTAATGCAAGCTAAAGAGGATCATACAAGCCTAAATACACTTGTATGCATGGAAATCTCTTAGAAATTTGATTTAGGAATTTATGAAGAGAGTGGAGGCAATGAGAGGATTGATTTTGCCATAGTTTAGTTGTAGGATAGATTAATGATGATTTAGGGTAGGTTAGGGCCTTATTTATAGATTAGGCAAGTGTTTTAGGCCATAGGATTAACCCTAGGATAGATCCCAGCCCTCAAAAATCGTCACAAGCCTCCAAAACAAGACCAAGGGCCAAAACAGGTGCACCAGGCCAGCCAGGGTCAAGCCAGAAGGCTGTGCAGGTTTCTGGCTCGACACGGGCGCACTTCCCAAGTGCGCCAGTGCATTCTGGCTTGTTTTCGGTTTTTCTGCCTAACTTCGTTCGTCCATATCTTCTTCATACGGACTCCGATTTACGAAATTTCGGACTCTATTTCGCGTATTTTTCCGAGACGAACGCAATGGCGCAACCCATTTATCCTGATTCAGATTTTATAATTTAATTCTGCCTTGATTCTTGTCTTAACATGTTGCTAAAAGTTCGGGTTGTTACATCCTCCCCAACTTAAAGGATTTCGTCCCCGAAATCTCCAAGTTAGGAAGAACGTATCCTACCATCCATCATTCATCTACTCACAACATCATCCACAAGCAACCATTGTCCTTAGATGATTTCTAATGCTGTATGAATATATGCAAAATGTGTGTATACGTGTTCCTTAGTTAATGCTAATGATCAGGCCTGAATAATCTTTCTAATGCAAAATATGTATAGTGCCATGAATCCAACATGTATGCAAATAGTCCTAGCCATATAGGTACTATATGCGTGCACAATCATTCATTCATATGCAACAACCGCATGATAATACATTCGATTTCATCCATAAACAAGTATAAATACTCGTGCATATGCAACATGAAATGTGACCGAGTCGAGCTAGTATCTAATGTGTATTCGCGCATCCACGAGCAACCACTTGCAACCATATCAATCATAACATGTTTCAAATACATGTTTACATCCATAGGGTTCTACCTAGGATTCCCTGGAACAGGGTCGAGAAGAAAAACAAGAAAACTCCTTACGGGGTTTGTAACAGAAAATAGGACCGAGAGGATGTCCACAAAAGATAGCCTACAAGTAAGCTCTACAGAAAATAGGGATCAAGGATATACTCCCAAAAGAGATATCATGCACGTATATAGTCTTTGACCATCAGAGTCGTATTTCCTCGAGCTTAATTCCATTGTGCCTTGACTGTCTTTTAACTTCGCGATTTCGTAGCTTCCTATTTCCTGTTTCCATAACATGAGCTGGAACTCATTTCTTCGTCGCCTCTCGTTCCACTTGCACACTTGGCGCAAACATGACTGCGTACTCATGATCTCATGGAAGCTTTCCAAAATTCACTAGTGAATCTCGGACCTCGTACCACAAGGTATTCCACGTAGAAGAACTTTCTCTTGAAAGTAAACAGATGCCAACCAGGTTATCAAGCGCACTTACTAGGGTGATTTCTATAACCCACGCATAAGTGAAGTAAACCATCCGTCTTATCGGCGAACACCACTCGATCGGGCTTCAAATTTCCAATAAAGGCATCAAGGGATTCTAAGTAACTAGTCATGACAGAACCTCAAAAAGGTTACACGATACTTCGAGGGTATTACCAAGGCTAGTCAAAAGGTCTAACTACCCTCCTATCAAAACCGAGAGTGGCATCCCCTACTGTATAACCACTTCATCCCTAGAATCCATCCATGGCTTATAAACATAAGCATTATTTCCAAACTCAACACTTGGCATAGACATTCTCAAATCCAAACAAGTCATGTATAAATGGACTGATTCTCCAATAGGACTTTGAGACAAAAATGGGATTCTCTATTACGCTAGTACTTAAGGTGCAGAGACTCAACTATCGAAGAAGACTTAAATGATACGAACAACGAAGTCCTAACGGGATGGTAGAGAAGAAAAGCTAAACCTTTAACGAGATCGTTACCCTCCTTCCGAGGTACTCTAGAAATGAGAGCATACTACTGCCCTCCCGATGATCTTGTCCTTGTCCCATGATACTTAACTATCCGTCCCGTTCCACCATGCCAAAGGTACTCTCTCGTCATGGGTTTCATTGTTCATCTTTCTCTCTCATTCTGGGTTGAGCCATAC
This sequence comes from Allium sativum, assembly GCA_030737875.1. Lineage (NCBI taxonomy): Eukaryota > Viridiplantae > Streptophyta > Magnoliopsida > Asparagales > Amaryllidaceae > Allium > Allium sativum. Next base: position 776,053,503 of record CM060924.1, on the reverse strand, counting down.
CAACAAGTTGTTCATCCTTAAACTCGCATCCTTCATCCTCTTTCTCACTATCCTTTCTTATAACGCGGCCATTGGTCTCTCGAGAACCACCTCCATCGCATGGAAAGTACTTTCGTAGATAGAAAAGACTAGTCGCAGTTAAAACCACTGTGACTACAGATGGAGGAAAGAAAGGAAAAGAGATTTAATTAAGGAAACAAGGATAATGCTAATGGCCTTTGGGGAATAGCCTTTTCTTTTTAAAAGAAAACTTTCTTGAAAAATGCTTCTTTATAAACGATTTTCAAATAGTTTTCAGAAGGTCTTTAAAAACTTTTGCCCAATCTGGTAACCTTCTGCTCTGATACCAAATGTAACACCCCACCTCCGCTAGGGTCACTCACAAAGGGAATGCACTAGGTTTGGAGGAGTATTATTGGTAAATATGCACAGAAATATTACAAGACAGAACATATATAAAATAGCGGAAGTAAAATCAAACTTTCATAACATGAATAAATAAGGTCTAAAGCCTTTTACATCAGAGTACATCAAAACCTGTCTTGCAATAATAAAGAAGCATAAAGACTTTTTCATAAATTATTCCCCAAGAAAAAGCAGTAAAGTAGCCATAGCCAAGAAAAATCCAAGCCATCCATGATGACCTTCAAGCAGAAGAAGTTCGAACTAAACAACAGTATTTCATCCCTGTAACCTGGGGGGGAAATGGAAGAAAAGAGGCGAAACAAAACGGGTCAGTCAAAAAGACTGAGTAAGCCCTATCTACTATTAGTATAAAAACTAGTAAAGTTAACTGACATGAGAAACTGAGATGAACATAAGCATGATAACAAGATAGATAAGCTAAATCAAAATAACAGGATGAACTACTGAACTCAGATAAACTAGGGTGTCGTGATAAACTATGGTGTCAAGATAAAACAAGGTATCACATTGTCAGGTTTCTATCAAGTATAATATCCCAAGATATCTATCGCGTATAACGTCTCATGGCATCTATCCTGTATATCCGCTCTGCACCTACCGTACTAGTACCCCAACTGTATTACGTGTTATCCGTGAATGACCCTTACTCAAAAGTCGTGTAATGGTCCATGTCAACCTAATATGCCGCATATATAGGTTACTCAACTCATATGTTTCTTTCCATGTATAAGTTCAGTCCTTTGCCGTAGGCTGTACGGGCTTTCCCATGTAAACGGTTTATCCTTGAAGTTGTTTTGGACTGCAACCCTTGATCTAGTTGTGTTTCCTTACCATGAACTATCGCGCGTCCACTTAGGATTTATGCCACCTAGGACCGCTAGGGATTATGCTACCTAATGAACGTTTCCGTGTCTCGGTTTGGGTTTTGGCCACCTAGGACCACTAGGGATTACGCCACCCGTCAACCGCGCCCTTGATCCCACGTATGTATCGTGAATCGTTTTCCATGTCTAGATGCACATGTTCCCCAATGTGCCATCCGAGTTCCGTGCCAGGGCAAATCAAGAAATACGGAACTCGGTCGGGAGCTTTAAATCGTCTGCCGATGCAGATATCAAGGTCTGTTTTTGTACCCGTGGCTATGGTCCCACGTGACCCCTCCCTCAACTACTGAAAGGCAATCCAAGAAAAATCATGTATAAGAACCACTCCCCGGCCCCACTATAGCCCACTTTCCTACGGGCCAACCTCACCCATGACTCGATAGCAAGCACATGGTCTGTTCGGGGTTCCCTGCCTTTCCGCACGTACACGATTGACTAAAGATGGTAGGTAGTCGGCGATGTGCTATCCAGGGCAAAAACAAGAATCGTCGACTCCACGCTAATCCATCCCAGTCTTTAGGTTGCTCGCATAGCAACCAAGGCATACTCTTGGTCCTTCTAACGCAGACCTTAACCTCTCATGGGCCTAGTATAATTACCTGGCAGCCTACAGAGGGATCCCAAGAATATCCTCACGTCCCCCGAAGCTTCCACTTCGGCACCCAGTGCGCTGGAGCTTTTATCCAAGTCAGATAACTTGCTCCCCCTCGTATACTAAGCGATGACCTACCGTATCAGGTTACTCATCGTTTTGAGAATTAGTCCTATGTCCTTAGCTAAGAATTATTACTTAGTTACCCTTAACTAAGGTTTACCACTTAGCTTCCTTTCCCGTTATCCTTGATTAACCACGGTTTTCTACCTAGTTCTTCTAGCTAGGGTTTGTCTATTGGGTTAAGTGTTATCATTCAATTCCATGACTTAACCCGCCCATGAATCACATCAAAGATTGGCTAAGTATTTAAGTTCAAGACTTAGTCCCACAAGTTGGTTAAATGTACCCAGAGGCTCATGACTTAACCCTATCAAGTCAAATTGGTCAAGTACTAGCTTACCTTAATCCTATTGGATTATCTTGCTAGATCGATTAAGCATAGATTATCTTAATCCCATCAAATTATCGAGTCGGATTGGTTAAGTATAGGTTGGCTTAACCCCATCCTCTAATCGTACTACAATGGTTAAGTATATTCTAAAAAGGTCTTGTGACTTAACCTTATCAGGTCCGCGTATTAGATTGGTTAAGTGTAAGTTACTTAACCCCATCAAATCATCATGCATAATTGGTTAAGTATAAGTTGCTTAACCCCATTAAATTATCACGTTAAGTTGGTTAAGTATTGGTTACTTAACCTCATTGAATTACCGAGTTTAAATTGGTTAAGTGTTTAACTTAACCCCATCGAATTACCGTGTTTAGATTAGTTAAGTGTGGATTACTTAACCCCATCTAATTACCGTGTCGGATTAGTAAGGTGCAAATTACTTAACCCCATCCCCTAATCATCTTGTATGGTTAAGTGTCATTAAGAAAACTTACTTAACCTTGCCAAATTATCATGTTGGATTGATTAAGTGTTGGTTAACTTAATCCCCGTCCACAAGTCGTATAAAAATGGTCAAGCGTCATTAGGCAAATCAAATCACTTAACCTACCCAACCTTGTCATGTTTTGTTAAGTATCATTAGCCTAACCAATTTACTTAACCCATTTACCCATGTCATATTTGGTTAAGAGTCATTAATCAAATTAACTTAACCCTATCATGTGGCATTAATTACTTAATGCACCCCAACCTCTCACATTAGACTTTGTTGTGGTTACTAGTTAAGCCGGTCGGTTCCGGGTAGCTTTACACCACAACTTGGTCTAACCTCGGGTTCAAGCACAACATGACCAACTTCTCACATTGGGTCCTATTGTTTGCAACTACTAGTTAGGCCGGTCGGTTCCGGGTAGTTTTACGTTGCAAACTCAACCCAACCTCGAGTTGGCCACTTTCATGTTTAGTCTAGTGTCATGTTCATAGTCAAGTTTTCAAGCAATTGGGTAGACCTAACTTAATAGGTAAATTCCCAATGGGTAGACCTAACTTAATAGGTAAATTCCCAAGCTTATGTTTTTATGCATACTTACATGTCAACTTCCATGTTATACTTCAAGTCATGTTTTCAAGTATAAACACCTGTCATATTTAACGTTACATGTTTATACCCATTTACCCAAGTCATATTCATGTCATTATGTTTCCCCATAATGTGACCCCAACGCTTTTTAAACTAGCATATACGTTCGCAACAACGTGATGGATTAAAAGAAGAGACTTGGCAAAGGAATGACAAAAATGGGTATTAAGCCACAAGTTAATCATGGTGGCAAATGAGGCACAAATGTGTTCATTAGCTTGCATGTTACATTCTTAAGCCTCAAAAACATGCATCAACCCAAACTTGGTACATAAGCGAATCATGGTGACAAAAGACATGGAATGATGGCTAGAAACTCGCATATATCATCATATAAGGATTATGACTTCATATGCAAGTTGACATAATGATTATGAAGATTCTCATGTTGCATAATGCAACATTTCAACATAAAGGTTGTGGCTTTTTGAAACACCCCACCTCCGTTAGGGTCACTCTCAAAGGGAATGCCCTAATTTTGGTGGAGGTTTATAAGTACAAGTCACAGATATACAAGACAGATATAAGAACACATATTTGTAAACAGCGGAAGAACAACAAACTTTTATTTCATAAAGTCAAATACGTGTTACAACAACATCCTTTCCAAAAACATAACATAACACTTTCATAATCTGTCTTGAGTACATTATTTAAAGAAGCATAAATAAAACATAGATAAACTGCAAAAGCCCCATAGTGGATTGTCCAAAGCCATAGTTCAAAACAGGAAAGTCCAAGCAATACATTTCTCTTCTTCAAGCTGGATGTTTGAGGTTGGTCAAGCTGCTGTGTTCCCTCCCTGAGGACCTGGGGGGGGGGGGGAAACGGAAGAAAGAAGACGAAAGAAAAATAGAGTCAGACATAAAGCCTGAGTAAGTCTAGTACTACTTTGTCTATGAATAAAGAACTGGGTATGATAAGTAAAACAGGAAGTGGGCAAACACTATGAACTTGGTTAAGTTGTCTAGGGTCGAATATACTATCGTACCCCATGTTAATCTCTGAACCCATATAAACTAGTTTCCAATTTGCACCCCATAATCAGGGTTGACGTGATCCATTCAATGATGATCGGCTCCTACTCGCATAGTTACATGTGTCTTACGGCCCCCGATGTCTGTAGTTACCTATGCTGGTCCCACCATGGGGTGTATCAAGTCCCATAGTGGCAACCCGACACAACCTTAGAGTGCACAGGTATGCTACTGGTGCCCAGTGCTTTATTTTTCTGCGCCGGAGTGCGTGCACGCCCGCACACCGTTAGAACCTACACTGCTACACCACCGCCGTCGCTTTGACCTCTTACAATCAGCCCAGTAATCGTGCCCCACCCTGCCTAGTTTCAGGGTATCCTGATACACCTTCTAGGGTTACTGCTGAAAAGGGTCCCCCGTTACTAGGTTTTCTATCTCTAGCCAACATGCTAAGTTGGTTAAGTGTTTCCTAACCTAACCCCACCAGTCCGTTTAGTTTAGCATGTTCCATTTTGATTAAGTCTTTAGTTCACTTAATCCTATCAATCCTGACTCAGCCTTAATTGTCTTATTAAGGCCCGGACCTCTCACATTAGACAGGTATTGTTGTGGCTGCCTGTTGCCGGTTGGTTCCGGGCAGTCTTACGCCACAACTCAGTCTAACCTCGGGTCCTTGCTGGGCTCCATGTTTAACCTCCCACATTGGATAGGTATTGTTGTGACTACTGGACAGCCGGGCGGTTCCGGGCAGGTTTACATCACAACTCAATCCAACCTCGGGTTAAACACATCGTATGTTCTACATTTACATATTTTGTCATTCCTCTTTATTTCTTATATGTAAATATTTGCGGCCCATTATTAAGTTAATAGTGTAAAGGTTACACCAATCATGGGCCCAACCCATACTTGAACTTGGGCCCTTCTATTTTATATTTTCATTCATTAATTAATTTTTAACCCAACGTTATCTTCCCCCGTTTTACAAGTCCGTTCATATATATTGGGTTTAGCCCTTTAAAGCCCAATTTAGCCATGCGAAAAGGGGAGGCTTATGGCGTATACACGAAGAGGGGAAAGTGAGCGCATGAACTTGCATATGACGTTGGAAAATACATAATAGAAATTGGTGTACTTGCATAGTGGTGACATGTATTTTGGTCATAAAACATAGGTGACATAAATCAAGGCACGTAAACTTGCATAGGTTTAACTACAACATGAACCTATATTCTTATTTAGGCATAATGTCAAACATAGGCATGGCACAAATACTTCTAGCATAAGCATGGCATAATGTCAAACATAAGCATGGCATAAATACTTCTAGCATAAACATGGCATAATGTCAAACATAAGCATGGCATAAAATACTTCTAGCATAGGCATGACATATTGTCAAACATAAGCATGGCATAAATACTTCTAGCATAAACATAGCATAATTCAACTTAATCATGATTTAAGCCTAATCACATAACGATGGTATAAACATACTTATGCATAAATATTCCTAAACATGGTGTTTGCTTTAAACTTGCAAAAAGGGATTTTTGAGTCTAACCTAGCCATGCAATCATATAATCCTTTGAAACAAGATAGACTTAATAACGGATTTCAATTATGCCAAATATCATTCCTAGCCATATTCATAAGTTTGCAAAAGCATGACTTAATACATGGATTATGGTGTCAAAATTCCACATAGTTTCATATGAACTATAATAAACAAACTTGTTTCAATTACTTGCAAAATGATTTATGCACAAAAATATACGTCATAATGGCATAATAACAAAGCCCCAAACTTGCATGAATTTCAATTAACTACATACATGTAGCTTCAATATAGATTACACAATTTTCGCAATATTCCAAACGTATATTTGCATAGAACTACCGCATGTAGTTCTTTATAATGAATAACATAATTTTGCACAAATATGAACTACTTCCATTACCACAATTCAAGCATACACATCAACACAATTGTTTATTAATACCAAAGTAATACTCTACTTACAATGGTTGCGGCGAATTCTCTAATTAAGAGATATGATTCCTTTGTTGAATTGATTAGCTTTAGGTTGCTTGAATTGCTTTAGGCCTTAGAACTTTCTCCCTAATCCTCTCTTTAGTTGGCGGCTATTCTTTGTCGTTCCTCAGCAACATGGCGGCTATAATCTTATTTTGAATGAATAGATTAGGGTTTAGTCTAGGGTTGTTTATATAGAGGTTAGGAATTGATTAGGACCCTTGATGTTGCTAGGTTAGATCGTAGCCATTCATTAGGAAGAGAGACCAATAAAAACCCGCCACCTAGCCCTAATGACAAAGCAGACCACAGAAATTCGACCACACACCGACCTGGCCAGCCAGGTTGACTGGGCTCGACCAGGTCGATACCCCTGTCGACAGGGCTGTCGACAGCCCTGTCGACATGGGTAGCCCAGGTCGACAGCCCAGTCGACCTGGGTGGCCCAGGCGGGTGTTCTTCCACCCTGGCCCAATGGGCCCCACTTCGGAATATTTAATTATTTAATTCTGTTTTGAATTTTAAATTTAATTCAAAAACTTCCGAAGGCCATATCTTCTTCAAACGGACTCCGTTTTTCGAAAACTCGGACTCTATTTCGCGTATTTTTCCGAGACGAACGCAATGGCGTATCCCGTTTCCCTTAGTTCTTTGATTTGAATTTGATTATACTTTAATTCCTGAATTTCACAGTTATAGAATTCTCGGGGTGTTACATTCTCCCCCACTTAAAAGGATTTCGTCCCCGAAATCTTCAAGTTAGGAGGAATGTATATCCTAACATCCAATCATCCATCTACTCATCCATCAAACACGAGCATCCATTGTCCTTAAAAGACTTCTAATGCTTCATGATCATATGCGAGGTGTGTGTGTACATGAACTTATCTAAATGCAAAATCAGGCGGTCTACTGATTCAGTTGACCTCCTTAATGCGAATTATGTAAGTGCCATGAATCCATTATGTATGCAAATTTTCCTATTCTTGATTCTACATGAGTGCACAATCATTCAATACAAATGCAGCATCCACATGACAACACATTAAAGTTCAATCACATTCGAAAGCAAACATATATGCATATGCAATATGAAGTGACTGAGCCGATCTAAAACCTAGATTGTGTGTGTATATGTAACCACGAGCAACCACTAGCAATCACTTGCAACCATTTGCAACCATTCATACATAACATGTTTCAATTACATGTTTCCATCCAAAGAGTTTCTACCTAAAAGATACGGTCGAGGAAATATGCCTAAAAAGATAGATGAAAGCGCAACTTAAGGAAAAAGAAAGATCAAGGATGTACCCTCGAACAGAAAAGGGTAGGCAGTGCGTATTCTAGCTTCAGTTTCCCAAGTCGCGTCTCCCTCGGCGTCGCTCCACTGAACTTTGACGAGCTTGACTTCACGGTTGCGTAGCTTCTTCACTTCCGTTCCTAAGATGCGGGTTGGAACTTTCCTTATGGTTGCTTCGCGTTCCACTTCGGCCTCTTCGAGGATGTTTGGCTCTACTACTTCAGCTGACTCATGCAGACATTTTCGGAGATGTGAAACGTGAAAAACGTTGTGGACTCCAGCCAACTTCTCGGGTAGCTCTAATCTATAGGCCATTTTCCCAATTTTCTCGATAATAGGGAATGGCCCTACGAACCTTGGTGCAAGTTTTCCTGTGGTTCCAAAATGAACAACGTTCCTTAGCGGTGATACCTTGAGAAAAACTCTGTCTCCAACTTCGAATTCAAGGTCGGTCCTCCTCTTGTCGGCATAGGACTTTTGTCTATCTTGGGCCGTCTTCATCCTTCTTCGTATTAAGTCTACTTTCTCTGAAGTCTCTCGGATCATATCTGGTCCAAGTATGAGCTTATCCGTGGACTCCCACCAACAAGTGGGCGATCGACACGGTCTTCCATATAAAGCTTCGAAGGGCGCCATTTCGATGGTTGCTTGATAGCTGTTGTTGTAGGCAAATTCCACCAAAGGGAGGTGGTCTTCCCATGTCCCTCCGAAGTCGAGGACGCATAACCTTAAAAGGTCTTCCAAAACTCTATTCACTCTCTCTGTTTGGCCGTCAGTTTGGGGATGATAGGTTGTGCTCAAGCATAATTGCGTTCCTACTGCTTCTTGCAGACTCCGCCAAAACTCGCTGGTGAAGATGGGGTCTCGGTCACTAACGATGCTAGATGGTATTCCATGGAGTCGCACGATTTCCTTAAGGTAAAGTGATGCTAGGGATGAGGCAGTTCTTTTAATTTTGACAGGTAAAAAGTGGGCGCTTTTAGTAAGCCTATCCACTATTACCCAAATACTAGTGTTGCCTCTCCTAGACCTAGGCAGCCCATCGATGAAGTCCATTGAGATGCTATCCCACTTCCACTGCGGGACCTCCAGAGGATGTAGCAGTCCGCCAGGCTTTTTCTGTTCCGCCTTAACCTGTTGGCACACCATACACTTAGAAACGAATTCTGCCACGTCCTTTTTCATGCCGTTCCAGAAGAAAGTCCTTTTTATGTCTTTGTACATTTTATCCCCGCCTGGGTGTATCGTCATCTTAGAGTGATGTGCTTCCTCGAGAACCTTCTTTATTAAATCGTTTGTCTGTGGGACGCATAGTCTTCCGTCTCGCCTTAGCAAACCCTTATCGTCGATGGAGTATCTGTTGAGGTGACTTGAAGTCTCACCCCTACTTAGCCTATCAATTATTTCCACAAGTTGAGGGTCTTCGCGTTGTGCTGTCCCTACTGAATCCACTAAAGTTGGGCGCACTTCGAGAGATGCTAGCAAGCCTGGTACGAAATCGGAGGAGGGCCTAAAGTCGAAGCTGGCTATAAACTCTAGGCTTTGTCTTTCAACAAACAACGGGCTTAGGGTCAATTTCTTTCGGCTCAACGCGTCTGCCACTACGTTGCCTTTGCCCGGAGTGTAGGAGATTTCGAAATCGTACGAGGCAAGAAACTCCATCCATCTTTGTTGCCTCAAGTTAAGATCCTTCTGCGAGAAAAGATATTTCAACGATTTATGGTCAGTGTAAAGTTCGAACTTCTCACCTAGGAGATAGTGTCGCCAAGACTTGAGTGCAAAGACGATGGCGGCTAACTCGAGATCGTGGGTTGGGTAGTTCTTTTCGTGTACCTTCAACTGCCTCCCGCCATAAGCTACTACCCTTCCTTCTTGCATTAAGACGGCGCCTAGCCCTGTCCCACATGCATCCGTATAAACAGTGAACATCTTGCTCCCATCTGGCAGCGCCAAAACTGGGGCTGTTGTGAGAGCCCTTTTCAGTCGTTGGAAAGCAAACTCGCAATCCAAACCCCAATTGAACACTAGATTCTTCTTAGTCAATTTCGTGAGTGGAGCTGAGATTTTTGCAAAATCCCTTATAAACTTTCGATAGAAACCTGCTAGTCCTAGAAAACTTCGGACCTCAGTTGCATTCCTTGGTGTCTTCCAATCCTGTACCGCTACTACCTTAGCAGGGTCCACTGCTAACCCTTGTTTGGATACTATGTGCCCAAGGAACCTCACCTCTTCTCTCCAAAAGTGGCATTTGGAGAACTTGGCTTTTAGTTGATGGACTCGCAAAGTTTCCATGATTGCCCTTAAGTGTTGAGCATGTTCCTCTTCACTCTTTGAGAAGATAAGGATATCATCTACGAAGACCACTACGAATTTGTTGAGGAAATCTCTAAATACCCTACTCATCAGGTCCACGAAGTAAGCAGGTGCATTTGTCAAGCCGAAAGGCATGACAAGCCATTCAAAGAAGCCGTCTGGGGTTCTAAACGCCGTTTTATCGATGCTATCTTCAGCCACCCTTAGCTGATGAAAACCGGTTGCTAAATCGAGTTGGGAGAAAACAGACGCTCCTACAAGCTGGTCAAACAAATCGTCAATTCTAGGGAGAGGGTGCCTATTCTTTTTCGTTAGCTTGTTGAGCTCCCTATAGTCAACACATAGACGGAGTGAACCATCCGCCTTTGTAGCGAACACCACTGGAGCGCCCCATTCTGAAATGCTCCTCCTAAGGAACCCCTTTTCTAGAAGCTCTTTAATCTGTTTACTGAGCTCTTTCCTTTCTCGTGGAGCCATATGTCTAACGGGCAACGCAACGGGCTTTGCATTATCTACCAGATATATGCGGAAGTCTATTTCCCGCTTCGGAGGTAAGCCCTTCACCTCTTCGAAGACATCCGGATATTCCCGGACCACTCTAACTGATTTCAAATTTTCAACAGAGGCATCTAGCGATTCAAGATAACTAAGCATAACCGCATGCGAGGGATTACAAGAAATTTCCAAAGTATTACCGAGCTGGGTTAGGAGCCTAACAACCCTTTTCTCACAATCAAGGATGGCCCCATTACGGGATAGCCAATCCATACCCAAAATCAAACCATACCCCGAAAAGCCCAAAACAAAGGCACTACATTGAAATTCAACACTTAGGATAGAAATTTTCAAATCCAAACAGATCATAGACAAATGAGCTGGGCCCCCAATTGGGTTTGAAACAATTAAGGGGTCCTCTACCATACTAGTTTCTAGGTGCAGAGATTCTACTAAAGCAGACGAGATAAAGGAGTGTGATGCGCCAGAATCAAATAAAGTGCGAACGGGGTGATCATAAAGATAAACTACACTTTCTACTGAAGTATTTATACCTCGCTGTTGCAACGGTGGCGCTTCTAGCACATGAACCTGTGCCCCTGGGGTGGATCCAGCGCCCTGCCCCTGTCCTCGTTTCCTTGGGCAGTCCTTCGCCCTGTGGCCTGCCTGACCGCATGAAAAGCACCCACCATTCTCCTTGGCCTTCTTTTTCCGGCAGTCCTTTACTAAGTGCCCCACTTTGCCACAGAAATTGCACTTCCTCTTCTCTTTGTTGCCTTTCCCGCCCTTCTTAAAGTCTGTCTTCTTGGGCTGCAAACCCTCTTTCTTCCCTTGAGAGCTTTCTGCCTTCGTCTCCTTCTTGCCCTTATCCTCCTCATTCAGCAATGCCATTTGCACCAATCTTTCATACGTGGCTCCCATGGGTATATGGGTCATGGCCAAACTGTGTAATGGCTTATTTAACCCTTTGACAAAACGGAGAGCCTTCTTGTGCGGGGTATTGACTAGGTCAAGTCCAAACCTAGCCAGCTCATCGAACTGATTCACATATTCTCTGACTGTCTTGTCCCCTTGTTTAAGAAATAGGAATTTTTCTAACTGCAAACTCCTTTCTGCATCTGAGAGAAATTTGGTCTCAAACCTTGCCCTAAAGTCCTCCCATGTCTCCACTGGTCTTTCAGCATTAGTGACTTCCCACCAGTAGGAAGCCTCACCCTTCAATAGCCACACTGCCAACTGTACTTTCTGTCTATCCTCTACTTCAAAGATGATGAATAGGTCCTCTATTTCCTTCAGCCAATTTCTAGCTGCTACGAAGGACTCAGTTCCATGGAAATCCCTTCCTCCCATAGCTTTAAAATCTTTGCATATCTTAGCGAACGTGTTTCCCCGAGGAGGAGGTGGAGGAAAAGGTGCTGCTGCAGCTGGATGATTTCCTTCAGCCGGGGGAGGAGGAATGGTAGGACCTGGCTGAGTGGCCCTTGCTTCTAAGAATCGCCTAAACCAACCAGGTATTGGCACCCCTTCAGGCAAGTTAAGTTCTTGGGACATGCTGAAACAAAAAGGATAGATTCAAAACGAAGGATAAGAGATAATACCTATGGCTTTGGGGAGTGGACTTTGCCTTTTTAGAATAAAATAATATTTTTCTTTTTAAAAATGCTTCTTTAAATTTCCTTTTTGAAAATAATTTTTCAAAACTTTTTATCTTATCTGGTAAACCTATGCTCTGATACCAAGTGAAACACCCCACCTCCGTTAGGGTCACTCTCAAAGGGAATGCCCTAATTTTGGTGGAGGTTTATAAGTACAAGTCACAGATATACAAGACAGATATAAGAACACATATTTGTAAATAGCGGAAGAACAACAAACTTTTATTTCATAAAGTCAAATACGTGTTACAACAACATCCTTTCCAAAAACATAACATAACACTTTCATAATCTGTCTTGAGTACATTATTTAAAGAAGCATAAATAAAACATAGATAAACTGCAAAAGCCCCATAGTGGATTGTCCAAAGCCATAGTTCAAAACAGGAAAGTCCAAGCAATACATTTCTCTTCTTCAAGCTGGATGTTTGAGGTTGGTCAAGCTGCTGTGTTCCCTCCCTGAGGACCTGGGGGGGGGGGGGGAAACGGAAGAAAGAAGACGAAAGAAAAATAGAGTCAGACAAAAAGCCTGAGTAAGTCTAGTACTACTTTGTCTATGAATAAAGAACTGGGTATGATAAGTAAAACAGGAAGTGGGCAAACACTATGAACTTGGTTAAGTTGTCTAGGGTCGAATATACTATCGTACCCCATGTTAATCTCTGAACCCATATAAACTAGTTTCCAATTTGCACCCCATAATCAGGGTGACGTGATCCATTCAATGATGATCGGCTCCTACTCGCATAGTTACATGTGTCTTACGGCCCCCGATGTCTGTAGTTACCTATGCTGGTCCCACCATGGGGTGTATCAAGTCCCATAGTGGCAACCCGACACAACCTTAGAGTGCACAGTTATGCTACTGGTGCCCAGTGCTTTATTTTTCTGCGCCGGAGTGCGTGCACGCCCGCACACCGTTAGAACCTACACTGCTACACCACCGCCGTCGCTTTGACCTCTTACAATCAGCCCAGTAATCGTGCCCCACCCTGCCTAGTTTCAGGGTATCCTGATACACCTTCTAGGGTTACTGCTGAAAAGGGTCCCCCGTTACTAGGTTTTCTATCTCTAGCCAACATGCTAAGTTGGTTAAGTGTTTCCTAACCTAACCCCACCAGTCCGTTTAGTTTAGCATGTTCCATTTTGATTAAGTCTTTAGTTCACTTAATCCTATCAATCCTGACTCAGCCTTAATTGTCTTATTAAGGCCCGGACCTCTCACATTAGACAGGTATTGTTGTGGCTGCCTGTTGCCGGTTGGTTCCGGGCAGTCTTACGCCACAACTCAGTCTAACCTCGGGTCCTTGCTGGGCTCCATGTTTAACCTCCCACATTGGATAGGTATTGTTGTGACTACTGGACAGCCGGGCGGTTCCGGGCAGGTTTACATCACAACTCAATCCAACCTCGGGTTAAACACATCGTATGTTCTACATTTACATATTTTGTCATTCCTCTTTATTTCTTATATGTAAATATTTGCGGCCCATTATTAAGTTAATAGTGTAAAGGTTACACCAATCATGGGCCCAACCCATACTTGAACTTGGGCCCTTCTATTTTATATTTTCATTCATTAATTAATTTTTAACCCAACGTTATCTTCCCCCGTTTTACAAGTCCGTTCATATATATTGGGTTTAGCCCTTTAAAGCCCAATTTAGCCATGCGAAAAGGGGAGGCTTATGGCGTATACACGAAGAGGGGAAAGTGAGCGCATGAACTTGCATATGACGTTGGAAAATACATAATAGAAATTGGTGTACTTGCATAGTGGTGACATGTATTTTGGTCATAAAACATAGGTGACATAAATCAAGGCATGTAAACTTGCATAGGTTTAACTACAACATGAACCTATATTCTTATTTAGGCATAATGTCAAACATAGGCATGGCACAAATACTTCTAGCATAAGCATGGCATAATGTCAAACATAAGCATGGCATAAATACTTCTAGCATAAACATGGCATAATGTCAAACATAAGCATGGCATAAAATACTTCTAGCATAGGCATGACATATTGTCAAACATAAGCATGGCATAAATACTTCTAGCATAAACATAGCATAATTCAACTTAATCATGATTTAAGCCTAATCACATAACGATGGTATAAACATACTTATGCATAAATATTCCTAAACATGGTGTTTGCTTTAAACTTGCAAAAAGGGATTTTTGAGTCTAACCTAGCCATGTCATCATATAATCCTTTGAAACAAGATAGACTTAATAACGGATTTCAATTATGCCAAATATCATTCCTAGCCATATTCATAAGTTTGCAAAAGCATGACTTAATACATGGATTATGGTGTCAAAATTCCACATAGTTTCATATGAACTATAATAAACAAACTTGTTTCAATTACTTGCAAAATGATTTATGCACAAAAATATACGTCATAATGGCATAATAACAAAGCCCCAAACTTGCATGAATTTCAATTAACTACATACATGTAGCTTCAATATAGATTACACAATTTGCGCAATATTCCAAACGTATATTTGCATAGAACTACCGCATGTAGTTCTTTATAATGAATAACATAATTTTGCACAAATATGAATTACTTCCATTACCACAATTCAAGCATACACATCAACACAGTTGTTTATTAATACCAAAGTAATACTCTACTTACAATGGTTGCGGAGAATTCTCTAATTAAGAGATATGATTACTTTGTTGAATTGATTAGCTTTAGGTTGCTTGAATTGCTTTAGGCCTTAGAACTTTCTCCCTAATCCTCTCTTTAGTTGGCGGCTATTCTTTGTCGTTCCTCAGCAACATGGCGGCTATAATCTTATTTTGAATGAATAGATTAGGGTTTAGTCTAGGGTTGTTTATATAGAGGTTAGGAATTGATTAGGACCCATGATGTTGCTAGGTTAGATCGTAGCCATTCATTAGGAAGAGAGACCAATAAAAACCCGCCACCTAGCCCTAATGACAAAGCAGACCACAGAAATTCGACCACACACCGACCTGGCCAGCCAGGTTGACTGGGCTCGACCAGGTCGATACCCCTGTCGACAGGGCTGTCGACAGCCCTGTCGACATGGGTAGCCCAGGTCGACAGCCCAGTCGACCTGGGTGGCCCAGGCGGGTGTTCTTCCACCCTGGCCCAATGGGCCCCACTTCGGAATATTTAATTATTTAATTCTGTTTGAATTTTAAATTTAATTCAAAAACTTCCGAAGGCCATATCTTCTTCATACGGACTCCGTTTTTCGAAAACTCGGACTCTATTTCGCGTATTTTTCCGAGACGAACGCAATGGCGTATCCCGTTTCCCTTAGTTCTTTGATTTGAATTTGATTATACTTTAATTCCTGAATTTCACAGTTATAGAATTCTCGGGGTGTTACACTTTTAGCTCATAAGATCAAGATAATGACTTCATAAACTTGCATAACATGATAGCATGCATCATTCTAATTAATCAAACCCAAACTTTCAACATGAACATATAACTTCATAGTTAATATCTAAGAGTAGGGAAGGGCTTACAATGCTTATGTGGACTCAAATGAGTATAGCAAATGTAAGAAACCCCTTATGCAACAAATTAAAACCCCAAAATGCAAGCAAACTTGATCAAGACTCCTCCTTTATGATGCCAATAGAGAAACAAGACTTTAATGCAAGCTAAAGAGGATCATACAAGCCTAAATACACTTGTATGCATGGAAATCTCTTAGAAATTTGATTTAGGAATTTATGAAGAGAGTGGAGGCCATGAAAGGATTGATTTTGCCATAGTTTAGTTGTAGGATAGATTAATGATGATTTAGGGTAGGTTAGGGCCTTATTTATAGATTAGGCAAGTGTTTTAGGCCATAGGATTAACCCTAGGATAGATTCCAGCCCTCAAAAATCGTCACAAGCCTCCAAAACAAGACCAAGGGCCAAAACAGGTGCACCAGGCCAGCCAGGGTCAAGCCAGAAGGCTGTGAGGTTTCTGGCTCGACACGGGCGCACTTCCCAAGTGCGCCAGTGTATTTTTGTGCTGGCGCACTTCACAAGTGCGCCAGTGCGTTCTGGCTTGTTTTCGGTTTTTCTTCCTAACTTCGTTCGTCCATATCTTCTTCATACGGACTCCGATTTACAAAATTTCGGACTCTATTTCGCGTATTTTTTCGAGGCGAACGCAATGGCGTAACCCGTTTATCCTGATTCAGATTTTATAATTTAATTCTGCCTTGATTCTTGTCTTAACACGTTGCTAAAAATTCGGGTTGTTACAGTACGTCTCAGAGAAGGGCGTTAAGCAAAAGAATAAATTCTCCGCCGCCAAACAGATGTATATTTAATAGAAATCAATCAACACAGAATAAAATCCAATGTCAGACACACAATCCATTTACAAGTTCGTTCTGGGTCTGAACGAAACCGGAGGCACTTTCCTCGCATATCCATCCATCTCCAAGTACGTCTGGACGACCACCAACTACTTCCATCCTCTTGGGTGTACAGCCCAATCAGGATCGTCAGTAATTATCCAAACGATGTGAAGACTTCCGGTCTTCGACCACCGTCTTCATCTTCGACTTATCGTCGAATCGGTTGTTCAGAATGGGTATAAACCCGGATTCTCCGAACAACCCGCGTATATTAAAAACAAATGTTACACAAACACAACATACGCCTCATTCCAATTCAGAATATTCTTTTATTCACAAAATCACATTTTTAGGGAATGGTTCCCATTAATTTTATCCAAGATAAATTCTTTAAAATTTATCCTTTAATCTTCCTTTTGATGTCGTTTCAAACCAAATTATGGTTTTTCCAACTAGTCGAGATTAGCGAACCACAACGAAGTAATTATTTATTTTATTTCCCAATCCCAACCTATTCATCCCATGAAGCAAAACTGGTAATACTCCATATCTAATATCACGGTGTTATCGGTAAAATTAATTACCATTTCACGTTCAAATCTAATTAAAGATTTAACTATCGCTTTGGAGCAAAACTGGCGATACTCCATTCTCGCTCATTTTCCAAATTTGATAATTCAGATTATCTATTCACGTTTCAATCTAATTGCAAATTCATTAAAACTCCTTCTACTGGGTTAAAGAACTAGGTGTTATTTAAAACACAGTTCACGACAAACCCAAATCACATTCTATTTATTATCGGGTTAAAGAGCAAGTGTTGTTTAATACACTGTTCACGATAAACCCATTTCAAATCCCATCAAATATATTAGAAATTCCGATTATTTAAAACCCCTTTTTAAATCTAATTTATTTATTAAAAAATAAAAACCCGGGTTTTAAATTTAGTTCAAAACTAGTTCATTTTGATAAAAAACTATTTTTATCTTTTCAAATATGGAGTTTTTCATCGCAAATTTTCCCAAATCATTTCTTCTGATTTTACACAAATTATTACTATTTTTAATATTTTTATCAAGGCCCGTACAGTCGATTTCCAACAACGGCCATCGAACTGCACCTATAGCGACCTTTTTCGAATTTGATTTGGACGTATCTCCAAATCCAACCGTTAGATTTTGAATTTCTAATATTCGTTAGAAAGCTCTTTTCGATATGAACCCAACGGTTCCGGTTTTAGGAGAATCCGACGGTCGGATCTCCCGTAATGCCCGTTTGAAATTAATGGTCGAAATTCACGAACTGCCGCGGCGCGGCGCATTCTATTCAGGCCATTATATATATAATATATATATATTATATATACTTCGTCGATTCCTATTTAAAACGAATTTTATAAATAGTTTTGAATTTGTTTCA
Source organism: Allium sativum (assembly GCA_030737875.1). NCBI lineage: Eukaryota > Viridiplantae > Streptophyta > Magnoliopsida > Asparagales > Amaryllidaceae > Allium > Allium sativum. Next base: position 776,035,447 of record CM060924.1, on the reverse strand, counting down.
AAAACATTTTCAAATTCCATTTCAATCCAAAGCAAAATTGAATTCTTCTTTATTAATTCGTTTTAAAATTCATTTCTATTCAATTCAAATTTCAATTCAATTTGAATTCATTTCAATTTGCTTTCAATTCAATTTGAATTCGTTTTCAATTCAATTCAATTTCAAAGTCGTTTTCTATTCGATTCAATTCAAATTGGTTTTCTATTCGATTCAATTCAAATTGGTTTTCTATTCGATTCAATTCAAATTGGTTTTCTATTCAATTCAATTCAAATTGGTTTTCTATTCGATTCAATTCAAATTGGTTTTCTATTCGATTCAATTCAAATTGGTTTTCTATTCGATTTCAAAATCACTTTTCAATATTCATTTCGAAATCACTTTTCAAAATTCATTTCGAAATCACTTTTCAATATTCATTTTAAAATGAATAAAATCGATATAAATATCGTTCACGTCTAAATGGCGTCAATCTAATCAACACGGCTTCATATATTTCTATTTTCAAATATTCTATTTCAAATATTTCTATTTATTTTTGTCAACACACGACTAATCTCAACGAATGAGTACTGTCCACGTGTGACTATTTTTGTTAAATTATTTCGATCAACACATGACTAATCTCAACGGATGAGTACAGTCAACACATGAACCTTTATTTTATAAAGATATAGATATAAATTTTATTATATAAAAATATTTCGTTCAACACATGACTAATCTCAACGGATGAGTACAGTCAACACATGAACCTTTATATTATATTGATAAAGATATAAATTTTATTATATAAAAATATTTCGTTCAACACATGACTAATCTCAACGGATGAGTACAGTCAACACATGAACCTTAATATTATATTATATTCTTTATCTTCTAAATTGGAATGAGGCCCAATCAATCACCATATAAAATTAATTATATGGATTTTCATACAACACATGTATATAATAGCATTGAAAAATAATCAACCATCAACCAAAGTGCACTACACTGTATAAGCATCAAATATAGACATCTAACGCTTATAACAGCCTGTCGATCAATCGATTGTCATATTTAATCAATCAGGATGAGTGAACTTCAAATTTCATCCCAACAACCGTGTGGGGTTTCAGATCAACAAACACAGATTTTATTTGTGCAGTTGGGCGATGTGTAAAATTTATCATCCCAGTCAATGTCCTTCAAATAGGTGTACATAAACAAACCGTCCAGTTTGTAAATGAATATTTTGTTTATTAATATTCACGTTAAAAATTATATTTTTAACGATAAAATATTTTATATTAACACGTGGATTTCTATTCAGTTCATTTACAAAATAAAAATGATATTTTTATTTTTCTAACTTATTTTAGAAAATTTCGGCGGCATAACGGCACGATACTAGAAACGGGACGAGGCCTAGCCTTATCCCCGGTCTAGTGAAGGCCCACGCCATTCACACATCAATCAAATTCACCAAACAACCAAATTCAAATCAAATAATCTGACTAATCTATGCCACCAAACAAACAAGTCCATGGTCTGTGGACTATTGTGTCGGGTGCTACTAAACACCGTCTGCATCCTAGTATATATATATAACTAGAAAAAGAAATTGAAAGGTGAGAAATTCTCACCGAAAGCTATCCAATACCACGACTCTTCATTGATAGAAATCTTCATCGTTATCGCATTTTTGTCATCTTCGTTGCTGTAGCCACTACATATGCAAAAATCGAATTTTTTACTTCGTTATTCAATATATAAAAATCGAATTTTTACTTTGCAATTCAATATATAAAAATCGAATTTTTACCTTGCAATTCAATATATAAAAATCGAATTTTTACTTTGCAATTCAATTTGTAAAAATAGAATTTTTACTTCTTTGCCATATAGATAAAAATTATATTTTTACATCGTTATTTTCTATATAAAGATCTCGCCTTTTCAAATATAAAGATTTCTGTGACGGCAAGGAATTTCGCTCGGTCCGAACTAGTCGCTAAACCGATCCAGGCCGTTCGAAACGCCCTATCGTTTGAGAACAGGACAAAACAGAACACAAACAGAAGAACGTTTCATTGTATATAACAACAATGCATCAGATTACAAGAATATACAGAGTATAAATGAATATTACACAGAAATATCAGAGATTTAAATTACATTTAAATACATAGCAGCGGAAAATAATACAATACACAACTAGAAGAGATATACGGATACAAAGCTTTCTGGATATCATTCCAGCTGTAAACCAGGATCCTGTGAATATAAATCTGCAAAACCAAAACTACTAGCTGCCCGTGTCAAAATAGGGGCACCCAGAGTTTAGGCTAAAACAATAAACTCCAGGTCAGTCATGTGACTGGTGTGAGAACTAAAAACAGTTATTAATCTTTATTTTTTTAAAGGTAAATCAAGGGACCACGCCGTATAACACGGAACGGGTTTCCTCCCAAGAATACCAGTGCATAAAACAAACAGCGCAATGCTAAATAAAGAAAAATGAAGCTGTTATAAGACCCAGGTCCCATCACACAATGCAACGCAGTCGAGGATAGGGTTTTCCCTTATAACAGCCAAAGAATGCTTGATACATTTAAAACAAATCATTTGATACTATAATAAGTGCATAGTGTATAAAACAACTTCAAATCATAAGTATCAATCATAGGCGGCATAAGCGCCCCATCCCACTATGTCGCCATAAATAGGATTACAATTAAAACCGCACATGTCACGTATTTGGAAATTGGATTTCCGTCTATGAACCGAGGCAAAAGATAGTCCTCAACCGATTCGTGACTCTCTAGCCCGAGCCACCGGAACAGCCGCAACTGCCCCTTCGATCGTCAGGGCCGGTCCACCGATGTGGATTATAGTGCCTGAACAATACGTTTCCCCGCCCTTTGAGGCGTAAACGAGCCAACTAAATGACTCCATCGGTTCGAGAACGACCGATCAATCCGAGGCGCCTCGCAACAGCAACAACCACATAAGTCAAACTCGTCAGGGCGTGTAAAACCACTGACGCCACTTTTAACTAGAAAGAAACGCATGCCCTCCCTGAGGTCCTCTCCCGTTTTTGGTTCACAACCGGGGTGCGAAACTCGCGAAGCAAACGTTACACAAAGCTACGCCACAAAGGCCGTGCTTTGATCATCACCACAAGACTTTGCTTTTCAACAGAAGCCTCGATCAATTGCCACTTAGGCATGCCACACAGGCAATTCACTCCATGCGTTTGATATCCATCAATATATAACCCCTGAGCTCGTACGTCTCAAAGAAGGGCGTTAAGCAAGAGAATAAATTCTCCGCCGCCAAGCAGATATATATTTAATAGAAATCAATCGCACGGACTAAAATCCAATGTCAGACACACAGTCCATTTACAAGTCCGTTCTGGGTCTGAACGAAACCGGAGGCACCTAGTACCCCGCATATCCATCGATCTCCAAGTACGTCTGGACAATCCCTAACTGTTTCCATCTTCTTGGGTGTACAGCCCAATCAAGATCATCAGTAATCACCCAAACGACATGAAGACTTCCGGTCTTCGACCATCGTCTTCATCTTCGACACCACGTCGAATCAGTTATTCAGAATGGGATAAACCCAGTTTTTCCAAATAACTCGCGTATATTTTAAATAAGTGTTACACAAACACAACATACGCCTCATTCCAATTCATCAGTCACTAACCGTAAATTAATCAAGAGAATAATTCCCCAAATATTAACCCCGAAGGCCGAAACCAACATCAGATCAATATCCAGAAAACCATTCTGTTTAGCTAACCGACAGTTAGTTTCTAAATTTCACATTCATAGGGAAAGGTTCCCATTAATTTTATCCAAGATAAATTTCTTGAATTTATTCTTTAATCCATTTTTGAATATCAATTCAAACTAGTCGGGATTAGCGAACCTTACCGAAGTAATCATTTGTTTTAATTTCCCAATCCCAACCTATTCATCCCATGAAGTAAAACTGGTAGTACTTCATATCTAACTCCACAGTGTTATCGGTAATTCAATTACCATTTCACGTCCAAATCTAATTAAAGATTTAACTATCGCTTGGAGTAAAACTGGTGATACTCCATTCTCGATCTTTTCAATCTATTTAAAGATTCATTAAAACTCCACTTAGTTTTAATCTTTAACTGGGTTAAAGAATCAGTGTCATTTAAAACACAGTTCACGATAAACCCAAAATCACATTCCATTAATTATCGGGTTAAAGAACGAGTGTTATTTTTAAAAACACTATCCACGATAAACCCAAAAATCAATATCCATTCAATTCCAATTAAATATTATTTAATTGGTACCCTTCATTAAATCTAAATAAAAAGATTTAATCTTTTCTCAACTGGGTTCAAGAACAGTGTTAGTGAAGACACCATTCACGACAAACCCAAATCACATTTGATATTCAATACAAGGCTCTGAATAGAAAATATATCGGCTTATATTCAATATCAAATTCTACGACTAACAAATATCGCATTGGAAATAACGATATATATATATCTTTCAAATTTCCATAACAACATTTGTATAATCACGAAATCCAACATCGAAATATTCCGAAGACAATTTCGATTCAAATCCATTCCAATGCAATCATTGGAAATTTTGGTTATTTTCAAAACCCTTTTCAAATTCAATTTATTTATTTAAAAATAAATAGAATTATAATTCTAGTTCAAAACTAGTTCATTTCGATAAAAATCTATTTTTATCCTTTCAAATATGGAGTTTTTCATCCCAATCCTTTCTAAATCATTTCTTATGATTTTACACAAATTATTACTATTTTTAATAATTTTATCAAGGCCCGTACAGTCGATTTCCACCAATGGCCATCGAACTGCACTTACAACGACCTTTTTCGAATTTGATTTGGACATAATTCCAAATCCAACCGTTAGATTTCAAATTTCTAACATTCATTAGAAAGCTCTTTTCGATACGAACCCAACGGTTCCGGTTTTAGGAGAATCCGACGGTCGGATCTCCCGTAATGTCCGTTTGAAATAAATGGTCGAAATTCGCGAACTGCCGCGGCGCGGCGCGTTCTATTCAGGCCATTATATTATATATATAATATATATAATATATATATCGTCGATTTCTATTTAAAACGAATTATATAAATAGTTTTGAGTTCGTTTCAAAAACATTTTCAACTTCCATTTCAATTCAAATCAAAATTGAATTCTTCTTTATAAATTCGTTTTAAATTCCATTTCTATTCAATTCAAATTTCAATTCAATTTGAATTCATTTCACTTCGCTTTCAATTCAATTTGAACTCGTTTTCAATTCAATTCATTTCGAAATCGTTTTCAATTCATTTCGAAATCGTTTTCAATTCAATTCATTTCGAAATCGTTTTCAATTCAATTCATTTCGAAATCGTTTTCAATTCAATTCATTTCGAAATCGTTTTCAATTCAATTCATTTCGAAATCGTTTTCAATTCAATTCATTTCGAAATCGTTTTCAATTCATTTCATTTCGAAATCGTTTTCAATTCAATTCATTTCGAAATCGTTTTCAATTCATTTCATTTCGAAATCGTTTTCAATTCAATTCATTTCGAAATCGTTTTCAATTCAATTCATTTCGAAATCGTTTTCAATTCAATTCATTTCGAAATCGTTTTCAATTCAATTCATTTCGAAATCTTCGATTTCAATTCAATTCATTTCGAAAACGTTTTCAATTCAATTCATTTCGAAATCGTTTTCAATTCAATTCATTTCGTAATCGTTTTCAATTCAATTCATTTCGAAAACGTTTTCAATTCAATTCATTTCGAAATCGTTTTCAATTCAATTCATTTCGAAATCGTTTTCCATTTAATTCATTTCGAAATCGTTTTAAAATCGATTCAAATATCGTTCACGTCAAAATGGCGTCAATCTAATCAACACGGCTTCATAAATTTCTATTTTCAAATATTCTATTTCAAATATTTCTTTTTCAAAATAGTTGTTATTATCAAAATATTTCGTTCAACACATGACCAATCTCAATGAATGAGTACTGTCAACACATGAACTTTTATTTTATATCGATAAAGATGTAAATTTTTAATATTAAAATATTTCGTTCAACACATGACCAATCTCAATGAATGAGTACTGTCAACACATGAACTTTTATTTTATAATATTCTTTATTTTTCAAATTGGAATGAGGCCCAATCAATTACCATATAAAGTTAATTATATGGATTTTCATACAACACATGTATATAATAGCATTGAAAATAATCAACCATCAACCAAAGTGCACTACACTGTATAAGCATCAAATATAGATATTCAACGCTTATAACAGCCTGTCAATCAATCGATCGACATATTTAATCAATCAGGATGAGTGAACTTCAAATTTCATCCTAACACCCGTGTGGGGTTTCAAACAATCAAACACAGATTTTATTTGTGCAGTTGGGCGATGTGTAAAATTTATCGACCCAATCAATATCAGTCAAATAGGTGTACATAAACAAACCGTCCGGTTTATAAATGAATATTTTATTTTATTCACTTCACGTTAAAAATTATATTTTTAACGATAAAACATTTTATTTCAACCTATGAATTTCTATTCAATTCATTTCCAAAATAAAACGATATTTTTATTTTTCTAACATATTTTAGAAAATTTTGGCGGCATAACGGCACGATACTAGAAACGGGACAAGGCCTAGCCTTATCCCCGGTCTAGTGAAGGCCCACGCCATTCACACATCAATCAAATCAATTCATTTCACCACACAATTCAATTTCAATCAAATAATCCAACTAATCTACGCAACCAAACAAACAAGTCCATGGTCTGTGGACGGGTGTCGGGTGCTTCTAAGCACCGTCTGCATCCTAGTATATATATAAAACTAGAAAAGAAATTGAAAGGTGAGAAATTCTCACCGATAGCTATCCTAGCTCCACGGCACTTCATTGATAGAAAACTTCATTGCTATCGCATCTTCGTCATCTTCGTCGTCTGCTTTTACTACCTATGTAAAAATCGAATTTTGACTTCGTTATTCAATATATAAAAATCGAATTTTTATTTCAAAGTTCAATATATAAAAATCGAATTTTTATTTCAAAGTTCAATATATAAAAATCGAATTTTTATTTCAAAGTTCAATATATAAAAATCGAATTTTTATTTCAAAGTTCAATATATAAAAATCGAATTTTTATTTCAAAGTTCAACATATAAAAATCACATTTTTAGTTTGCTATTCAATATATAAAAATCGAATTTTTATTTCAATGTTCAACATATAAAAATCACATTTTTATTTCAATGTTCAGTATATAAAAATCACATTTTTATTTCAATGTTCAGTATATAAAAATCACATTTTTATTTCAATGTTCAATATATAAAAATCATATTTTTATTTCAATGTTCATCATCAAAAACCGTATTTTTATATATTAACTACGTACCTTGATTATAAAAATCTTAACTTTGTGAATTATAAATCAAAACTTCATAAGAAAAACCTCACCTTTATAAGATTAAAAATATATTCTCTTCATAAAAATATATTCATATAATCCTATTCTACAAAAAAAAACAGTTTTTTTTTCTTTTTCCTATAGAACTAAAATTATGAGTCAAAGAAATAAAGGAAAGAAAGAAGAAAACGCACCCTTTTCTACAGCAATCGGAGAAGAGGGGGAGAGTTCATCCCGTCGCTTGAAGGGGGGGGGGGGCGCTCCTGGTTCACGGATCGAGGAAGATTGGGGGGGGGGGGGGGGAGAGCGGCAGTTGGGCGATGTGTTCTCGAGGTGGGCGGCTGTCATGGGCGTGGGTTTTGGGCCATTCGATTTGACGTGGAGGAGGAGAACAGGCGGACGGGAAGAAGAAGGGGGAGGCGCTCGAACGAGCGGCGGCGGTGTTGAGCTCCTCCAGTCGGAGGCGTGGGGGCTTCCGCCGGTTCAACGGTGGATCCATCGTTTTTTTTTTTTTTTTTTTCTGAAGATCTGATTTTTGAAGAGGGGGGGGGGGGGGCAGCGGGTTAAAGGAGAAAGATATATATTTTTTTTTTTATTTTATTAATTTAATTATTTTATTTTTAAAAAAGTTGACTTTCACATACGACCTCTAAACGAGGCCCACCGCCCGTCGTCCATAGCGTTTTACCCCCATTCCGAACACAATGGGATATGTATCGCAAGCTGATTCGATTGTTACAATCAGTTTCCTTTTGAATTTTCATTTAAATCACTATATTGAATTTTAAACGTACATTTCAAATTACCGGGGTCACATACTAACTAGAAAAATTCCTGAAAAATATTTTCTAGCTTCGTTTTGACGATACGGTCCTAACAAAACTAGTTTCGACGAATTCTGAGACCGTTTGAAAAATGGCCAATTTCCAGTCGATTAAAATCAACTGAAACTGGTCAAACGCGTTTTCCTTTGCCACGCTCACATATTGATTCGAAAAATTATGAAATTTGGAATCTAGCAATAACTTAACATCACGGACCCAACAAAACTGGTTTCGTCGAAATCCGAGGTCGTTTGCAAAATGGCTATTTTTAAGGGCCTGAATTCCATAGCGACTATTCAGAATTTTCAACTGGACATATCTTTTGATTCCCGCTACGAACTTTGGATTTTTCGGATTTGTTGGAAAGATATTCACTATTAGATTTCATTATTTTTGGTTTCACTAAAATCCGGATTGTTTTGCACCCGGTACATTCAATTGAAGTTTGAAATCGAATTATCGAACTACCGCGCCATTTTCAATTCTATTTATAATTATATATAAATATTTATATTCTAACGACGACGTATATAATATATACGTCGAATTATATTCAAAATATATTTCTCGTCGATATTATTTAAAATAATCTATTTTAAATATTCTAAATTTGCTAAAATTGCCAAAATAAAAATTTTAAACTGGCCCAGATTTTCCGGGTTGTTACAATCTCCCCCACTTAAAACTTTTCGTCCCCGAAAAGGAACAAAGTCGAAAGTGGTTTGATTAATCAACTCTACGCTCGATCTGGCTTCCATTCTCCAACTTTTCAGTTTCTGAGAATTATCAAAATTTCAAAAATTTGGCTAACTCCCTAAATTTTTGAAAAATTTCGCCATAACCTCCCCTGCACCGGGAGCATCGGGGAATTTCAAATAGCTTCCCCGGTCCTTCAGATCTCAAAAAGAAAAAGAAAAAGCCAAACGGCTAGCCAATAGGCTCACAAAATCATCATCACCCAAACAAAACAGGAAATTATGTAGTAAACATGTACCTATTTGTCGGGCAAACAAATTTTATTCTCTGCTCTAGCCTCCTTGCTATGACCTGTTCAAAAGATATACATGTATGCAAGCAAATGCGACCAATTTCAATACAATTCAATATTTGGTTCAATTAGGCTAAATGGTTAAAAATTAGCAAACAACTAAACAAACAACACAAACATCAATCAATTAGTGAATTAGAGTTTCAAATTCATAATTTGATATATATACAAAAAATCATGTTTTGATGCCAAATCACAACAATGAATTCTAGTTATATATAAGTTTTGGTTCTCACACCAGCCTAATGGAAATATATAGAAAATCACACCTTCGAAACTCGAACATAAATACTGATGATGTGGCCACATCATCAGAATTATCCCCGGGTGTCTAGAATGTGACTCTATATCTATCCAGTATATTAAAATTTCAAATACACGTGGATCGGACGTATACGCAAAATCTTTATATACTGGACTGTCCAAATCAATATAAATAGATAATCAAATACGAATAATTGAATTAAATTTTCAAAACAAAAATTGTTTTCATTTGAAAAATATACTCTTCACACTCGTTCTAGGATACTACTGATCCCATCTCTAACGAGTCATCCCCATTGGATATTACTAATCCAATATCTGATGAATTCTTTCGTATGGTTCTAATGTGCCTTGTTCTCTGCTTTGTAAACCAAAGCTCTGATACCAACTGTGACGGCAAGGAATTTCGCTCGGTCCGAACCAGTCGCTAAACCGATCCAGTCCGTTCGAAACGCCCTATCGTTTGAGAACAGGACAAAACAGAACACAAACAGAAGAACGTTTCATTGTATATAACAACAATGCATCAGATTACAAGAATATACAGAGTATAAATGAATATTACACAGAAATATCAGAGATTTAAATTACATTTAAATACATAGCAGCGGAAAATAATACAATACACAACTAGAAGAGATATACGGATACAAAGCTTTCCGGATATCATTCCAGCTGTAAACCAGGATCCTGTGAATATAAATCTGCAAAACCAAAACTACTAGCTGCCCGTGTCAAAATAGGGGCACCCAGAGTTTAGGTTAAAACAATAAACTCCAGGTCAGTCATGTGACTGGTGTGAGAACTAAAAACAGTTATTAATCTTTATTTTTTTAAAGGTAAATCAAGGGACCACGCCGTATAACACGGAACGGGTTTCCTCCCAAGAATACCAGTGCATAAAACAAACAGCGCAATGCTAAATAAAGAAAAATGAAGCTGTTATAAGACCCAGGTCCCATCACACAATGCAACGCAGTCGAGGATAGGGTTTTCCCTTATAACAGCCAAAGAATGCTTGATACGTTTAAAACAAATCATTTGATACTATAATAAGTGCATAGTGTATAAAACAACTTCAAATCATAAGTATCAATCATAGGCGGCATAAGCGCCCCATCCCACTATGTCGCCATAAATAGGATTACAATTAAAACCGCACATGTCACGTATTTGGAAATTGGATTTCCGTCTATGAACCGAGGCAAAAGATAGTCCTCAACCGATTCGTGACTCTCTAGCCCGAGCCACCGGAACAGCCGCAACTGCCCCTTCGATCGTCAGGGCCGGTCCACCGATGTGGATTATAGTGCCTGAACAATACGTTTCCCCGCCCTTTGGGGCGTAAACGAGCCAACTAAATGACTCCATCGGTTCGAGAACGACCGATCAATCCGAGGCGCCTCGCAACAGCAACAACCACATAAGTCAAACTCGTCAGGGCGTGTAAAACCACTGACGCCACTTTTAACTAGAAAGAAACGCATGCCCTCCCTGAGGTCCTCTCCCGTTTTTGGTTCACAACCGGGGTGCGAAACTCACGAAGCAAACGTTACACAAAGCTACGCCACAAAGGCCGTGCTTTGATCATCACCACAAGACTTTGCTTTTCAACAGAAGCCTCGATCAATTGCCACTTAGGCATGCCACACAGGCAATTCACTCCATGCGTTTGATATCCATCAATATATAACCCCTGAGCTCGTACGTCTCAGAGAAGGGCGTTAAGCAAGAGAATAAATTCTCCGCCGCCAAGCAGATATATATTTAATAGAAATCAATCGCACGGACTAAAATCCAATGTCAGACACACAGTCCATTTACAAGTCCGTTCTGGGTCTGAACGAAACCGGAGGCACCTAGTACCCCGCATATCCATCGATCTCCAAGTACGTCTGGACGATCCCTAACTGTTTCCATCTTCTTGGGTGTACAGCCCAATCAAGATCATCAGTAATCACCCAAACGACATGAAGACTTCCGGTCTTCGACCATCGTCTTCATCTTCGACACCACGTCAAATCAGTTATTCAGAATGGGATAAACCCGGTCTTTCCAAATAACTCGCGTATATTTTAAATAAGTGTTACACAAACACAACATACGCCTCATTCCAATTCATCAGTCACAAACCGTAAATTAATCAAGAGAATAATTCCCCAAATATTAACCCCGAAGACCGAAACCAACATCAGATCAATATCCAGAAAACCATTCTGCTTAGCTAACCGACAGTTAGTTTCTAAATTTCACATTCATAGGGAAAGGTTCCCATTAATTTTATCCAAGATAAATTTCTTGAATTTATTCTTTAATCCATTTTTGAATATCAATTCAAACTAGTCGGGATTAGCGAACCTTACCGAAGTAATCATTTGTTTTAATTTCCCAATCCCAACCTATTCATCCCATGAAGTAAAACTGGTAGTACTTCATATCTAACACCACAGTGTTATCGGTAATTCAATTACCATTTCATGTCCAAATCTAATTAAAGATTTAACTATCGCTTGGAGTAAAACTGGTGATACTCCATTCTCGATCTTTTCAATCTATTTAAAGATTCATTAAAACTCCACTTAGTTTTAATCTTTAACTGGGTTAAAGAATCAGTGTCATTTAAAACACAGTTCACGATAAACCCAAAATCACATTCCATTAATTATCGGGTTAAAGAACGAGTGTTATTTTTAAAAACACTATCCACGATAAACCCAAAAATCAATATCCATTCAATTCCAATTAAATATTATTTAATTGGTACCCTTCATTAAATCTAAATAAAAAGATTTAATCTTTTCTCAACTGGGTTCAAGAACAGTGTTAGTGAAGACACCATTCACGACAAACCCAAATCACATTTGATATTCAATACAAGGCTCTGAATAGAAAATATATCGGCTTATATTCAATATCAAATTCTACGACTAACAAATATCGCATTGGAAATAACGATATATATATATCTTTCAAATTTCCATAACAACATTTGTATAATCACGAAATCCAACATCGAAATATTCCGAAGACAATTTCGATTCAAATCCATTCCAATGCAATCATTGGAAATTTTGGTTATTTTCAAAACCCTTTTCAAATTCAATTTATTTATTTAAAAATAAATAGAATTATAATTCTAGTTCAAAACTAGTTCATTTCGATAAAAATCTATTTTTATCCTTTCAAATATGGAGTTTTTCATCCCAATCCTTTCTAAATCATTTCTTATGATTTTACACAAATTATTACTATTTTTAATAATTTTATCAAGGCCCGTACAGTCGATTTCCACCAATGGCCATCGAACTGCACTTACAGCGACCTTTTTCGAATTTGATTTGGACATAATTCCAAATCCAACCGTTAGATTTCAAATTTCTAACATTCATTAGAAAGCTCTTTTCGATACGAACCCAACGGTTCCGGTTTTAGGAGAATCCGACGGTCGGATCTCCCGTAATGTCCGTTTGAAATAAATGGTCGAAATTCGCGAACTGCCGCGGCGCGGCGCGTTCTATTCAGGCCATTATATTATATATATAATATATATAATATATATATCGTCGATTTCTATTTAAAACGAATTATATAAATAGTTTTGAGTTCGTTTCAAAAACATTTTCAACTTCCATTTCAATTCAAATCAAAATTGAATTCTTCTTTATAAATTCGTTTTAAAATCCATTTCTATTCAATTCAAATTTCAATTCAATTTGAATTCATTTCACTTCGCTTTCAATTCAATTTGAACTCGTTTTCAATTCAATTCATTTCGAAATCGTTTTCAATTCATTTCGAAATCGTTTTCAATTCAATTCATTTCGAAATCGTTTTCAATTCAATTCATTTCGAAATCGTTTTCAATTCAATTCATTTCGAAATCGTTTTCAATTCAATTCATTTCGAAATCGTTTTCAATTCATTTCATTTCGAAATCGTTTTCAATTCATTTCATTTCGAAATCGTTTTCAATTCAATTCATTTCGAAATCGTTTTCAATTCAATTCATTTCGAAATCGTTTTCAATTCAATTCATTTCGAAATCTTCGATTTCAATTCAATTCATTTCGAAAACGTTTTCAATTCAATTCATTTCGAAATCGTTTTCAATTCAATTCATTTCGTAATCGTTTTCAATTCAATTCATTTCGAAAACGTTTTCAATTCAATTCATTTCGAAATCGTTTTCAATTCAATTCATTTCGAAATCGTTTTCCATTTAATTCATTTCGAAATCGTTTTAAAATCGATTCAAATATCGTTCACGTCAAAATGGCGTCAATCTAATCAACACGGCTTCATAAATTTCTATTTTCAAATATTCTATTTCAAATATTTCTTTTTCAAAATAGTTGTTATTATCAAAATATTTCGTTCAACACATGACCAATCTCAATGAATGAGTACTGTCAACACATGAACTTTTATTTTATATCGATAAAGATGTAAATTTTTAATATTAAAATATTTCGTTCAACACATGACCAATCTCAATGAATGAGTACTGTCAACACATGAACTTTTATTTTATAATATTCTTTATTTTTCAAATTGGAATGAGGCCCAATCAATTACCATATAAAGTTAATTATATGGATTTTCATACAACACATGTATATAATAGCATTGAAAATAATCAACCATCAACCAAAGTGCACTACACTGTATAAGCATCAAATATAGATATTCAACGCTTATAACAGCCTGTCAATCAATCGATCGACATATTTAATCAATCAGGATGAGTGAACTTCAAATTTCATCCTAACACCCGTGTGGGGTTTCAAACAATCAAACACAGATTTTATTTGTGCAGTTGGGCGATGTGTAAAATTTATCGACCCAATCAATATCAGTCAAATAGGTGTACATAAACAAACCGTCCGGTTTATAAATGAATATTTTATTTTATTCACTTCACGTTAAAAATTATATTTTTAACGATAAAACATTTTATTTCAACCTATGAATTTCTATTCAATTCATTTCCAAAATAAAACGATATTTTTATTTTTCTAACATATTTTAGAAAATTTTGGCGGCATAACGGCACGATACTAGAAACGGGACAAGGCCTAGCCTTATCCCCGGTCTAGTGAAGGCCCACGCCATTCACACATCAATCAAATCAATTCATTTCACCACACAATTCAATTTCAATCAAATAATCCAACTAATCTACGCAACCAAACAAACAAGTCCATGGTCTGTGGACGGGTGTCGGGTGCTTCTAAGCACCGTCTGCATCCTAGTATATATATAAAACTAGAAAAGAAATTGAAAGGTGAGAAATTCTCACCGATAGCTATCCTAGCTCCACGGCACTTCATTGATAGAAAACTTCATTGCTATCGCATCTTCGTCATCTTTGTCGTCCGCTTTTACTACCTATGTAAAAATCGAATTTTGACTTCGTTATTCAATATATAAAAATCGAATTTTTATTTCAAAGTACAATATATAAAAATCGAATTTTTAGTTCAAAGTTCAATATATAAAAATCGAATTTTTATTTCAAAGTTCAATATATAAAAATCGAATTTTTATTTCAAAGTTCAATATATAAAAATCGAATTTTTATTTCAAAGTTCAATATATAAAAATCGAATTTTTATTTCAAAGTTCAATATATAAAAATCGAATTTTTATTTCAAAGTTCAACATATAAAAGTCACATTTTTATTTCAAAGTTCAATATATAAAAATCGAATTTTTATTTCAAAGTTCAACATATAAAAATCACATTTTTAGTTTGCTATTCAATATATAAAAATCGAATTTTTATTTCAATGTTCAACATATAAAAATCACATTTTTATTTCAATGTTCAGTATATAAAAATCACATTTTTATTTCAATGTTCAGTATACAAAAATCACATTTTTATTTCAATGTTCAATATATAAAAATCATATTTTTATTTCAATGTTCATCATCAAAAACCGTATTTTTATATATTAACTACGTACCTTGATTATAAAAATCTTAACTTTGTGAATTATAAATCAAAACTTCATAAGAAAAACCTCACCTTTATAAGATTAAAAATATATTCTCTTCATAAAAATATATTCATATAATCCTATTCTACAAAAAAAACAGTTTTTTTTTTCTTTTTCCTATAGAACTAAAATTATGAGTCAAAGAAATAAAGGAAAGAAAGAAGAAAACGCACCCTTTTCTACAGCAATCGGAGAAGAGGGGGAGAGTTCATCCCGTCGCTTGAAGGGGGGGGGGCGCTCCTGGTTCACGGATCGAGGAAGATTGGGGGGGGGGGGGGGGAGAGCGGCAGTTGGGCGATGTGTTCTCGAGGTGGGCGGCTGTCATGGGCGTGGGTTTTGGGCCATTCGATTTGACGTGGAGGAGGACAACAGGCGGACGGGAAGAAGAAGGGGGAGGCGCTCGAACGAGCGGCGGCGGTGTTGAGCTCCTCCAGTCGGAGGCGTGGGGGCTTCCGCCGGTTCAACGGTGGATCCATCGTTTTTGTTTTTTTTTTTTTCTTTTTTCTGAAGATCTGATTTTTGAAGAGGGGGGGGGGGGGGCAGCGGGTTAAAGGAGAAAGATATATATATTTTTTTTTATTTTATTAATTTAATTATTTTATTTTAAAAAAAAGTTGACTTTCACATACGACCTCTAAACGAGGCCCACCGCCCGTCGTCCATAGCGTTTTACCCCCATTCCGAACACAATGGGATATGTATCGCAAGCTGATTCGATTGTTACAATCAGTTTCCTTTTGAATTTTCATTTAAATCACTATATTGAATTTTAAACGTACATTTCAAATTACCGGGGTCACATACTAACTAGAAAAATTCCTGAAAAATATTTTCTAGCTTCGTTTTGACGATACGGTCCTAACAAAACTAGTTTCGACGAATTCTGAGACCGTTTGAAAAATGGCCAATTTCCAGTCGATTAAAATCAACTGAAACTGGTCAAACGCGTTTTCCTTTGCCACACTCACATATTGATTCGAAAAATTATGAAATTTGGAATCTAGCAATAACTTAACATCACGGACCCAACAAAACTGGTTTCGTCGAAATCCGAGGTCGTTTGCAAAATGGCTATTTTTAAGGGCCTGAATTCCATAGCGACTATTCAGAATTTTCAACTGGACATATCTTTTGATTCCCGCTACGAACTTTGGATTTTTCGGATTCGTTGGAAAGATATTCACTATTAGATTCCATTATTTTTGGTTTCACTAAAATCCGGATTGTTTTGCACCCGGTACATTCAATTGAAGTTTGAAATCGAATTATCGAACTACCGCGCCATTTTCAATTCTATTTATAATTATATATAAATATTTATATTCTAACGACGACGTATATAATATATACGTCGAATTATATTCAAAATATATTTCTCGTCGATATTATTTAAAATAATCTATTTTAAATATTCTAAATTTGCTAAAATTGCCAAAATAAAAATTTTAAACTGGCCCAGATTTTCCGGGTTGTTACAATTTCTCCTTTTCAAACTTATCATTATAAAAATCACATTTTTATTTGTCTACACATATAAAGATGGTATTTCTAATATTCCTATCATATAAAAATTATATTTTTAATTCTTTACCTAAACAAAAATCATATTTTTTACATCAATATCTCATAAAGATTATATTTTTATAGTTCCTACTATGCAAAGATCATATTTTTATCTTTCTACAATATAAAAGATTGTATTTTTAATTGCTAAAATTAATTAAAATACCTTTCTCTATCGATTTCAACCCGGGAGAGCTCGAACCCGTGCTCCCCTCGACTTCACCGTTTGCTGTGCTACCCAAAGTTCACCGGAGAAGCTCTAAATCGATGAAACTCGGCGTCGGAGGAGGGCTTGGTTCGCTGGTAGTCTGAGAAGGGTCGCTGGGGTTTGTTGGTGGCGCAGGAGCCTCGTCAGGCGGTGGTGGAGCTCGATGGGCCGGCGGTGCTGACTTGGGGGAGGGCGCAGGCGGTTTTTGGGTTTTAGGGGGGGGGTCTGCGACACAGTCGAGGAAGAGAAGGGGAGGAGGAAGAAGAAGGGAGGACGGCGCAGCAGGGGGGGTCTCGCCGAAGTCCGGCGCCGGAGGCGGTGGGTGGGTGGCGTCGATCTTCGGTGCGGTGCGATGGCCATTTTTTTTTCATTTTATTTATTTTCCTGCTGATCGACGAAATAGGGGGGAGGGGCCAGAACGGGTTAAAGGGGGAGGAGAAGATATTTTTTTTATTTTTTTATTTAATTAATTATTTTAATTGCATAAAGTTGACTTTTACATACGACCTCTAAACGAGGCCCACCGCCTGTCGTCCATAGAGTTTCACCCCCATTCCGAACACAATGGGATATGTATCGCAAGCTGATTTGATCGTTTCGATTAGTTTCTGTTGAATTTATATTTAAATCACTATATTGAATTTTAAACATACATTTCAATTTACCGGGGTCGCATACTAACTAGAAAAATTCTCGAAAAATATTTTCTAGCTTCGTATTGACGATACGGTCCTAACAAAACTAATTTCATCGAATTCTGAGACTGTTGGAAAAATGGCCATTTTCCAGTCGATTAAAATCAACTTAAACTGGTCAAACGCGTTTTCATTTGCCACGCTCACATATTGATTCGAAAAATTATGAAATTTGGAATCTAGCAATAGCTTAACATCACAGACCCAACAAAAGTGGTTTCGTCGAAATCCGAGGTCGTTTGCAAAATGTCTATTTTTAAGGGCTTGAATTCCATTGCGACTATTCAGAATTTTCAACTGAACATATCTTTTGATCCCCGCTATGAAATTTTGATTTGTCGGATTCGTTGGAAAGATATTCTCAATTAGATCCTAATGTTTTTGGTTTCACTAAAATCCGGATTGTTTTGCACCCGGTACATTCGATTGAAGTTTGAAATCGAATTATCGAACTACCGCGCCATTTTCAATTCTATTTATAATTATATATAAATATTTATATTCTAACGACGGCGTATATAATATATACGTTCGAATTATATTTAAAAATAAATTTTCTAGTCGATATTATTTAAAATAATCTATTTTAAATATTCAAAATTCGCTAAAATTGCCAAAATAAAAATTTTAAACTGGTTTAGAATTTCCGGGTTATTACAATACATCATTATCAAAGTACAACACTTACAACACAGCGGAAAATAACTATAGCTATTTGATCCTGAAGCCTCCTGCTCCAGCTCTTCCAGTATCTATAAATCCCAACTACTTGACTGCCCATACAAAATTGGGCACCCAAGAGTTTAGGGAAAACAAAATAAAATAAACTCCGGGTCAGTCATGGGACTGGTATGAGTAAACAGTTTAAAATAGTTCAAGCAGGTAGTCGATATCTCATAAGACCACGTCGTATAACGGAATGGGTTTTTCCCTTATGAGAATCCAAATAATCTTTATATCAAAAACCTTTTGATATTATAATAATGTATATCAACCACAATATAATAATCATCTAGCAGAAACGCTTTCATCTCACGTTCTACATATATAGTATACAATCAAAACCGCAAGCACGTATTGGTTAATGGGTTTCCAACTATGACAAGGTATGGAACTGTAACACCCCACCTCCGCTAGGGTCACTCTTTCGGGGGCACTAGCTTCTGGGGGGCGTTAGAACTGGGTAAGCATGCATAATGATATATCAAGGCAGAACAAGAACATAAATATATATGTAAAACAGAGTAAGTGAGAATAAAACAGCGGAATATCTCAAACCATCTCAAAACAAGTCTAGTACATCATAAAGTCATCTGCCAAAATAAACATGTCTAGTACAACATAAACAGAAATACTGAAATACATAGTGCTATCCCCAAAAATAAAGGTGATAAACCATAGCGAGCTCAATGTCCAGACATACATGAGCTATCCAGCGAACAAGCAAGCGATCCAAGCTAAGCACCACTGTTCCCTCCCTGAGAACCTGGGGGGGGGGGGAACGGAAGAAAAGAAGCGAAAGAAAACAGGTCAGTCAAAAAGACTGGTAAGCCCTACTACGATCAGTCTATAAACTAATAAAGTTAACATCATGATGGAAACTGAGATGAACATACTGGCAATAGATAAAGGTGTCATCACATAAAGAAGATTAAGCTTTGCACCACAGTGTACTAGCAAACTAACATAACAGGTATTGATCCCTCAGCCCAAACTTTGGCCCAATAGCATGAGGTGACCTTAATACAAGGTCCAGCCCACGGTCTAATCGATCGGCTCCCTATAAACCTAACACGTCAAGTGTTGGTGTCCATACGGCCCACATATGGTTGTAGTCAGACTGTGCTGGGTCCACCTTCGGGTGTATCAAGCCCTCGGGTGTCAACCCCAGACACCTAAGCAATAATGCACAGTCTAAATCTACTGGTACCCGTGCCTCGAGTTTGTCCAACACCAGACTACGTGCACGTCCGTAGCCCGCCTGGACCCGCACCGCTGTACCACTCAGCCGTCGCTTTGGTCGCTTACATCAGTCCAGTAATCGTGCCCCGCCCTAGCCTAGCCTCTAGGGTTGTGAATGATACCAAACTGGGATTACTGCTGGAACAGACCACGTTGCTAGGGTTTTCTAAGAGGGTTAAGTGTGGTTTAACCCCTCACTAATCATGGATTAAATTAGTTAAGTGTAACCAACAGTTCACCACTTAACCCCATTTAATCCCTCGTATCCCCAAAATTGGTTAAGTATTAGTGGGCCATGACTTAACCCTAATTACGAGGCATTAATTTAATTGTACCTTAACCTCTCACATTAGACTTTGTTGCGGTTACTAGTTAAGCCGGGCGGGTCCGGGTAGCTTTACACCACAACTTGGTCTAACCTCGGGTCCCAGGTACACATGACCAACTTCTCACATTGGGTCCTATTGTTTGTAGCAACTAGTTAAGCCGGTCGGTTCCGGGTAGGTTTACGCTACAAACTCAACCCAACCTCGAGTTGGCCACACATGTTTTCTAAGTGTCATGTCCACTTTATTTTCAAACATAATTACAAGTTTAACTTGGGTAGACCTAACTTAATAGGTAAATTCCCAAGGGGTAGACCTAACTTAATAGGTAAATTCCCAATCTTATATTTTCATGTATTTTAAGTTTTACCCAAAAACCCCCCAACGTCATTCTATCGCTTACATATTCGTCATAATGCATAAAGGATAGAAAGAGGGAACTTGGCACAACATACATGATGAATCTTACATATCATAATAAGCATGCATAACATGTTGGACTTGCATAACTTAGCATAGTGAACTTGCATAACTTGTTAAACTTGCAAATCATGGCATAGTGAACTTGCATAAACATGCATAACTTGTTAAACTTGCAAATCATGGCATAGTGAACATGCATAACTTATCAAACATGTGTAACATGGCATAGTGAACTCGCATAAGCATGCATAACTTATTAATCATGCATAACATAGCATAGTGAACTCGCATAAGTATGCATAACTTATTAAACATGCATAACATAGCATAGTGAACTCGCATAAGCATGCATAACTCATTAAACATGCATAACATAGCATAGTGAACTCGCATAAGCATGCATAACTCATTAAACATGCATAACATAGCATAGTGAACTCGCATAAGCATGCATAACTTATTAAACATGCATAAATCCCAACTTTCATCACATATTAACTTTAGAGTTTCTAAAATGAAGGTAAGAGGGCTTACAAATATTATGAAGACACAAATCTACTAATAAAGATTGAGAAGCCCTTTTATGCAAGCATATAAAACCCCAAAACAAAGCTCCAATTAACAAAAATCCCAAAAACTCTAGCTTAGCAATTAAAGCTTGCAACTTGATGATGTATGCAAGCTAATGATCATTCATACAACTTAGAAATGCTTGTATGAACATCAAAATCTTCATAGAAATGATTTTTGAAGAGGGTGGAGGCTAGGGTTTTTAGGTGGAGGCCATTTGAGAATTCAATTTGACATAGTTCGGTTGCTAGAATGAATAATGAGGTTTTAGGGTAGGATTAGGGGCTTATTTATAGAAGATTAGAGTGTTTTTAGCCCTAGGATTAACCCTAGGTTAGTTTAGGTCCGTCAGATTTAGGAATTCTCTAGAACCAAGCCACAAGACCAGACCAAGATCCAAAATGGTGCGCCAGGCAAAACTGCCCGGCCACCCTGTGTCGACAGGGCTGTCGACAGGGCTGTCGACACCCTAGGGACCCTGTCGACATGCCTGTCGACATGGGGGTCCTGGCGGGAATTTTCCCGCCTGCGCCAGTTTGCCCTAATTCCCCACTTTTGAACTTGAAATTCAAATCTGCTTTTACTTAGGAATTTTCTGAAAACTTCAATGGGCCTTAACTAGGTCATACGGACTCCTATTTTCAAAAACTCGGACTCTATTCCGCGTATTTTTCCGAGACGAACGCAATGGCATAGCCCGTTTCCCTTGATTCAGATTTTTAAATTAAATTCTGCCTCGATTTATGTTATAACAGGTTATCGAAAATACGGGTTGTTACAGGAACCACCTTTCGCTAGTGTACCTCTAGAGAGGAATACACTGGTTTCAACAAGAACATCTTGCAACCCGGCCACACATGACCGATCACTCATTTCGCTTGAGTGTATCGAATGTATATCACCAACGGTTGGGATCAGCAACCGTTTCCCGAATGGGACAGCATCAACAATAGATTTTTAGAAGTAAATGAAACCCTAGATCAGGTGATTATACACCCTACTTCGGTGCGACCGACTTAGCCATGCTGCCTGCTCGACTTCTGTCATTTACCGGACGTGAGGCTAGAAGCTACGCTTTATCATCACACCAGACTCACTTTGAATGCCACATCGTCAAATCCATCAAATCACCGATTGACGTCCTCAACCATACATTATGTGTTAGCTAAAAGAAGTTTCCTTCTCCGCTTCCACTCTTGGTATGGTTGGAGAAATCAATTTACGTGATCGTCTGGAAATGCTCTGTCAGACATCCGTCCATACAAGTCATCCAGGAACAGGATGAACTAAAGGCACTATTTTGTAAATTGGATAGCCCTCGCATAACTCCGTCTTCAATTTCCTTTGGCATATATGATTCGCAACGCTTATGCCATTACAAAGTGGTTCATTGGATAATAATCCAACCGGTCTCTCTATATTAACAACGTTAAAATGGTCAAAACTTCGATAGTCTGTGATCTAACTATCGAAGAAAAACAGGTGTGCAAACAATGATATTATTTCCAAATGGAAATTTATAACGATCAAACATCATTCAACATTTATCTCTTTATTTCATTAATTTACTTATCTCCTGTTTCCCTATATTCAATATTTCTTATTTTCTAAATTTGGAAAATATACAATGGAAAACATTTCCATTTCTTGTTTTCTTTATTTACAATGGAAAACATTTCCAACTCAAACCATTTCCTTTAATTACTAAATTCACTTTACCATCCTTTACTATCGAACCTTAACCATTCCATAGTTAAAAATGAAGTCAATCAAGTTGGGGTAATACTACCTCTCAGACCTTAACTGAACAATGTTTCTAACCTTGAAATAGACAAAGTTCACCTTTCTAATTCTTTAACAAACTTCCTTACGTAACTCTCTTTCAAATCAATTCTATTCGATAATTCTTTCCTTCGATAAGGTATATTTGAAAACTCTATTCAATTTATTCTATTGACTTAACTCTTTTGATTTAACTCTAACTCTATTCACTTAACTCCTATCGAATAAACTATATTCGATAACTCTTTTAATTCTATTTGAATAAACTATATATTTGATTAACTCCTTTTACTCTATTCGAATAAACTATATTCGATTAACTCCTTTATTCTATTTGAATAAACTATATTCGATTAACTCCTTTATTCTATTTGAATAAACTATATTCGATTAACTCTTTTACTTTATTCGATTAATTCTAACTAGTTAACTCTTATTCGAATAACAAATATTCGATTAACTCTATTTAGCTAACTCGACTCAGCTAACCCCTTTTCGAATAACATATTCGATTTACTAACTTTCGAATACCTTATTCGATTTAACTTTATTTGAATAACTAAATTCGATTAACTCCTTTTCAAATAAACTATTCATTTATAAAGATTTAATTTTAGTAACGGTTCTTCACTTTACAAATGATTTCCTTTTTAGTAACGTTTTACTTTTTATAACGTTTTCCTTTTTATAACATCCTATTCGGTTATAAACGAATTTCCTTTTTATAACTCTATTTATTTTCTAAATATTTCCTTTTTATAAAATCTCCTTTGATTGTTATAAATATTATCTCTTTTATAAAATCCTTTGATTTTATAAATAATCTATTTTCAGTATTCATTTTGAAAATTCCCTTTTTCACCATTCTGGTATGTTATGGTATTTAACACATCAAATCACGATGATCAATATCATTCAAACACATATAATCGACAACAGATTATATATCACATCATATATCACAATATATGAAAAACCGTAAACTAAATGTTGAGGAATCCAGTTGGATTCCTCCAACCTGTTTCCCTGCATCACAGATGTTATACAATATAAAATCAACATAACTTTCAGTTCCATATGATATATTCTGTTAAACAGAATCAATATAGAAATTCAACTAACTGACTAGCAGTTCAAACAACCAAATCAACACATAACAATCAACCGATGATTAACAGTTCTAAAAATACAACATGAAATTATAACTGCTCAGAGTTGGTGAGTTTTACTCACTTTGGCAGTTCATCGTTAAAGAACGATAAACTGTTATTTGATTTGAATCAAACAATTTATTTCGCCATATATTCAAAAGAGCTCGAATCCACTCCCAGTCAGTTCCGTTGTGGAGCTCTCGTCCATACGGTCCCAACGCAACTTACGGTTCGTGATTCTGATTTCATATGAGCAAGTTATACCATTAGGAAGTTTGAACATTTTTAAATAGAAATAAAAACTTGGATTTTTAATAAGTGGGCCTTAACCTTTAGTTTCCCGACCCATCTCCATTTACCTCAGCCCAGACCCACCGTGCACTTTCTTCCCCAAATGGCAGCGCGTCCTCCTGATGCTTTCCCAAACCCAGCCGATCCTTCTTGCTTCACATCTCCTTTGTCTCACCACCATTTTCAATACCAATAATATTGTTCTTCACCTCGTCTGAAACCGCATCATCCTATACCCATCTTACTCAACTCGCCCTCCCCAAACTCATCGCGTCGTCGGCTTTACTGTCACAGCCATCGACAGTTTTACTCACCTACTCCTCCACAAATACCACAAACGAAACCGCACCCCACAACACACCCAAATCCAAATCGATTTCAAGAATTATAGCCCCAAATTCATTACATCATTAACCCTAACATCGCTCCTACTCACGCTGTAAAAATACCGCAAGTCAGGACTTGATCGATCTCAACGCAAAGCCCACGAAGATGAAGCCTACAATGCCAGGAGTTCAAACATGTGTATTTTATGATTTATAAAATAATGTGTAATAACCCAAAAATGCGAGCCAGTTTGAAATTTTTATTTTGGCAATTTTAGCGAATTTTGATTATTTAAAATGAATTATTTTAAATAATATCGACGAGAAATTTATTTTGAATAGAATTCGACGTATATATTATACGCGTCGTCGTTAGAATATAAATAATTATATATAATTATAAATAGAATTGAAAATGGCGCGGTAGTTCGATAATTCGATTTCAAATTTCAATTGAATGTACCGGGTGCAAAACAATCCGGATTTTAGTGAAACCAAAAACATTAGGATCTAATTGACGATATCTTTCCAACGAAGTTAACAAACTGAGATTTCACTTTATAAATGATAAGATATGTCCAGTTAAAAATTCTGAATAGTCGCTATGGAATTCAGGCCCTTAAAAATGGACATTTTGCAAATGACCTCGGATTTCGACGAAACCAGTCTTGTTGGATCCGCAGTGTCAAGTTATTGCTAGGTTTCAAATTTCATAATTTTTCGAATCAGTATGTTAGCGTGGCATAGGAAAACGCGTTTGACCAGTTTCAGTTGATTTTAATCGACTGGAAATTGGCCATTTTTCAAACGGTCTCAGAATTCAATGAAACTAGTTTTGTTAGGACCGTATCGTCAATACGAAGCTAGAAAATATTTTTCTGGAATTTTTATAGTTAGTATGTGACCCCGGTAATTGGAAATGTACGTTTAAAATTCAATATAATGATTTAAATGTAAATTCAACGGAAACTGATTCAAAAGATCGAATCAGCTTACGATACATATCCCATTGTGTTCGGAATCGGGGCAATACGCTATGGACGACAGGCGGTGGGCCTCTTTTCGAGGTCGTATGTAAAAGTCAACCTTTTTGCAATTAAAATAATAATAAAAATAAATATCTCTTTCTTCCCCCCCTCCTTTTAATTCTGGCCCCCCCTCTTTTCTTTCAAAACAGAAATCAATAAAAAAAAAAAAGAGAAGAACACGCATGCTCGAGCTCCCAAGCCGCCGCCGGCGGTGCTCCATCGCCACCTCCCCAAGACCCTCGCGCCCCATCCTCTGACGAACCCCGCGCTCCCCGTTCTCTCCTCCCTCCATCTCGACCTCGCGATGAACTCCAAGTCCACCGCACCACTTCCACTGCCAAACCCTGTCGCTCCCTCCTGACCCCCACCTCGCACCGCGCCCCACCACCACGGCGACCCCACACCGACCACCCCGACGCCCGCGAGTTCGAACCCCCCACTCCGTAAGTCCTTTTTTCTTCTTTTCTTTTCTTTTTATTTATTATTTAAAAACTGTTTTATTTTAACTGATTTAAAAACTGTTTTATTTTAACTGATTTAAAAACTGTTTTATTTTAACTGATTTTTTTAAAAGGGTTTAATTCTGATTTTAAAAGCATTTAAAACTAATTTCGATTTTAAAAGAAGTTTAAAACTATTTTTTTTTCCAGATTTAAAAACTGATTTTTAATTTAAACTTTAAAAGGAAAAAAGATTAGACTTTTAAATAAGGAAAGTTAAGATCTTTAATTGTATAACGTTGGGTTTTTATATGATAAAAGTTGTGACTTTTAAACTAGAAAAGATTCGATTTTTCGAAGTAAAAATAGGATTTTTATATATTGAACTTCGATAGAAAAATAGGATTTTTATATATTGAACTTCGAAATAAAAATTCGATTTTTTTTTTATATATTGAATAGCGAGGTAAAAATGTGATTTTTACATATGTAGTGAAAGCGGACAACGAAGGTGACAAAAAGGCGAAACGACGAAGACTTCTGCAAATGAAGTGCCGTGGAGCTAGGATAGCTATCGATGAGAATTTCTCACTCTTCAATTTCTTTTCTAGTCATATATATATACTAGGATGCAGACGGTGTTTAGTAGCACCCGACACAATCGTCCACAGACCATGGACTTGTTTGTTTGGCTGTTTGGTGATTGATTGCGATATTGGTTTGAATGTGGTTTGTGGTGTGAAAAATCGAATCGATAAATTGGTTAGGATTAGACGTGCGCCGTTATAAGGCGAAGGAGTAAGGCTAGGTTAGACTCTTACTCCAAATTTTGTGGTTTGCAAAATGAAATTGATTTGATTGATGTGTGAATGGCGTGGGCCTTCACTAGACCGGGGATAAGGCTAGGCCTCGTCCCGTTTCTAGTATCGTGCCGTTATGCCGCCAAAATTTTCTAAAATATGTTAGAAAAATAAAAATATCATTTTTATTTTGTAAATGAAATGAATAGAAATTCATGTGTTAAAATAAAATATATTATCATTAAAAATATAGTTTTAACGTGAAAGTGAATAAATAAATATTTATAAACAAATCGACCGATTTGTTTATATACACTGATTTGACTGATATTGAATGGGTCGATAAATTTTACACATCGCCCAACTGCACAACTAAAAATCTGTGTTTGATTGTTTGAAACCCCACACGGGTGTTGGGATGAAATTTGAAGTTCACTCATCCTGATTGATTAAATATGTCGATCGATTGATTGACAGGCTGTTATAAGCGTAAGATATCTATATTTGATGCTTATACAGTGTAGTGCACTTTGGTTGATGGTTGATTGTTTATTATTGCTATTATATACATGTGTTGTATGGAATCCATATAATTAACGTTATATGGTGATTGATTGGGCCTCATTCCAATCGGGAAAGTAATGAATATTATAAAAGAAAATTCATGTGTTGAATATAAAAATAGTGATGTGTTGACAGTACTCATGTGTTGAGATTAGTCGTGTGTTGAAATAAATATAGATTCATGTGTTGAATGGGATAATATTCATTTGTTGGATAGAATAAAGAAGTTTTGAAAATATAAAGCCGTGTTGATTAGATTGACGCCATTTTGACGTAAACGATATTTATATCGATTGAAAACGATTTCGAAATGAATTGAATTGAAAATGATTTCGAAATGAATTGAATTGAAAACGATTTCGAAATGAACTGAATTGAAAACGATTTCGAAATGAACTGAATTGAAAACGATTTCGAAATGAATTGAAAACGATTTCGAAATGAATTGAATTGAAAACGATTTCGAAATGAATTGAATCGAAAACGATTTCGAAATGAATTCAAATTGAATTGAAATTTGAATTGAATAGAAATGAATTTTAAAACGAATTTATAAAGAAGAATTCAATTTTGATTTGAATTGAAATGGAAGTTGAAATTGCTTTTGAAACGAATTTAAAACTATTTATATAATTCGTTTTAAATAGAAATCGACGAAATATATATTATATATATTATATATATAATATAATGGCCTGAATAGAATGCGCCGCGCCGCGGCAGTTCGTGAATTTCGACCATTTATTTCAAACGGACATTGCGGGAGATCCGACCGTCGGATTCTCCTAAAACCAGAACCGTTGGGTTCGTATCGAAAAGAGCTTTCCAATGAATATTAGAAATTTGAAATCTAACGGTTGGATTTGGAGTTATGTCCAAATCAAATTCGAAAAAGGTCGTTGTAAGTGCAGTTCGATGGCCGTTGTTGGAAATCGACTGTACGGGCCTTGGTAAAATTATTAAAAATATCTATAATTTGTGTAAAATCATAATATATGGATTGGAAATAGTTGAGCTGGAAAATTCCACATTTGAAAAGATAAAATAGATTTTTATCGAAATAAACTAGTTTTGAACTAGAATTAAAATCAATTTATTTTTGAAATAAATAAATTGAATTTGAAAGTGATTTTAAAAATAATCAATACTCCCAATACGTGGATTGGACTGGAGTTGAATCGAAATTACCTTCGGGATATTTCGATGTTGGATTTCGTGACTATACAAATATTGTTATGGGGATTTGAAAGATATATTTTATATCGTTATTTCCAATACGATATATGTTGGTTTCAGAATTTGATATTGAATGTAAGCCGATATATTTTCTATTCAGAGCCTTGTATTTAATATCAAATGTGATTTGGGTTTATCGTGAATCGTGTTTTAGAAGACATTGGTTCTTTAACCCAGTAAAAGGCAAGATATCGATTTTTGAGAAGATTAAAACTAAGTGGAGTTTTAATGAATCTTTAACTAGATTGGAAAAATGAAGTGATTATTTAAATTATCAAATCTGAAAGGTGATCGAGAATGGAGTACCACCAGTTTTGCTCCAAAGCGATAGTTAAATCTTTAATTAGATTTGAACGTGAAATGGTAATTAATTTTACCGATAACACAGTGGTGTTAGATGTGGAGTATTACCAGTTTTCTCCATGGGATATATAGGTTGGGATTGGGAAATAAAATAATAATTACTTCGGTGTGGTTCGCTAATCCCGACTAGTTTGGAAAACCATAATATGGTTTGAAATGATATCCAAAGGAAGATTAAAGAATAAATTTAGAAGAATTTATCTTGGATAAAATTAATGGGAACCTTTCCCTAAAAATGTGATTTTGTGAATAAAAGAATATTCTGAATTGGAATGAGGCGTTTGATGTGTTTGTGTAACATTTGTTTATCATACGTGGGTTATTCAGAAAGGCCGGGTTTACACCCATTCTGAATAACCGATTCGACAAGATGTCGAAGATGAAGACGGTGGTTGAAGACCGGAAGTCTTCACATCGTTTGGATAATTACTGACGATCCTGATTGGGCTGTACACCCAAGAGGATGGAAATAGTTGGCGGTCGTCCAGACGTACTTGGAGATGGATGGATATGCGAGGAAAGTGCCTCCGGTTTCGTTCAGACCTAGAACGGACTTGTAAATGGATGGTGTGTCTGACATTGTATTCCTTTATATTGTATTTGTTGATCTCTGCTAAATATATATCTGTTTGGCGGGGAGAATTTATTCTCTTGCTTAACGCCCTTCTCTGAGACATATGAGCTCAGAGGTTATATATTGGCAGAAATCAGTGGTACGATATGGATTGATAGTGTGGCATACTGAGATGCAGTGATCCAGACTTTTGTTGAAAAGCAAAGTTTGGTGGTTGATGATCAAAGCGCAGCTGATATAGCATGGCTTTGTGTATAGCGTTGATCCGCGAGCCTCACAGCCCGGGATGGTGGTAAACTGATGGTTTGATCAGTATACATTTTTAGTGTAGTGGATTCGGTCGACCGATATTGAGCTTCGTGCTCGGAGGGATAGAGTAAGCGGTGTTTTCTCTTGCTGGGACGTAAGCCGCGGTGATACTTGAGTCCCAAAAGTGCGGATGTGCATAGCTGTGTTTTCTCTCGCTGAGACGTAAGCCGCGGTGATTTGTACTACACGATCGATCTTCCGAATCAGGAGCCACCATATGGAAATCCAATTTCCGATACGTGTATTTCGGCTTTATTTGTAGAGCCTAGTATGGCGACATAGTGGGATGGGGCACTCATGCCGTCTATGATTTATATTTATGATTGAAATTGTTCTTGACACTATACACTTATTATAGTATCAAATGATTTGTTTTAAACGTATCAAGCATGTTTGGCTGTTATAAGGTAAAACCCTATCCTCCGGCTTGCGTTGCATTGTGTGATGGGACCTGGGTCTTATAACAGCTTCATTTTTCGAAAAAGCATTGCGCTGTTTATTCTATGCACTAATATTCTTGGGAGGAAACCCGTTCCGTGTTATACGGTGTGGTCCCTTGAATTACTCTCTTATAAAGTAAAGTTTCAAATAACTGTTTTAGTTCTCACACCAGTCCCATGACTGACCTGGAGTTTATTGTTTTAACCTAAACTCTGGGTGCCCTTATTTTGACACGGGCAGCTAGTAGTCTTGGTTTTGCAGATTTATATTCACAGGATCCTGGTTTACAGCTGGAACGATATCCGGAAAACTTTGTATCCGTATATCTCATTCTAGTTGTGTATTGTATTATTTTTCCGCTGCTATGTATTTAAATGTAATTTAAATCTCTGATATTTCTGTGTAATATTCATTTATACTCTGTATATTCTTGTAATCTGATGCATTGTTGTAAAATACAATGAAATGTTCTTCTGTTTGTGTTCTGATTTGTCTTGTCCTCACAGTAATTCGTTCTTTCTCATCTCTTCGGAGACCGGGGAAGTTCGGGTCGCTTCATTTGGTATCAGAGCTTTGGTTTACAGAGCTCGAGAACAAGACACATTAGAACCATACGAAAGAATTCATCAGATATTGGATTAGTAATATCCAATTAGAATGACTCGTTAGAGATAGGATCAGTAGTATCCTAGAACGAGTGTGAAGAGTATATTTTTCGAATGAAAACAAATTTTGTTTTGAAAATCTAAATCAACTATTCGTATTTGAATATTTATTTATTTTGAATATGGACAATCGAGTATATATAGATTTCGCGTATACGCGTCATGAACGTATATTCGAAGTTTTAATATACTGGATAGATATAGGGTTACACTCTAGTCGCCCGGAGATGATATTGATGATAGCGATCGCATCATCAATATTTATGTTCGTGTTTCGAAGGTGTGATTTCTATATATTTCCATTAGACTGGTGTGAGAACCAAAACTTATATAGATAGATTTATTGTTGTGAATTGGCATCAAAAACAAGATTTTCTGTATATATATAAAAAATTATGAATTTGAAACTCTAATTCACTAATTGATTGATGTTTGTGTTGTTTATTTAATTGTTTGCTAATTTTTAACCATTTATGCCTAATATAATCAAGTATTGAATTGTATTGAAAATCGGTCGCATTTGCTTGCATATATATATATACTTACATAGAACAGGTCATAGCAAGGAGGCTAGAGCCAGAGAATAAAATTTGTTTGCCCGACAAATAGGTACATGTTTACTACATAATTTCCTGTTTTGTTTGGGTGATGATGATTTTGTGAGCCTATTGGCTAGCCGCTTGGCTTTTTCTTTTTCTTTTTGAGATCTGAAGGACCGGGGAAGCTATTTGAAATTCCCCGATGCTCCCGTTGCAGGGGAGGTTATGGCGAAATTTTTCGAAAATTTAGGGTGTTAGCCAAATTTTTGAAATTTTTGAAAAGTTCTTAGAAACTGAAAAGTTGAGGAACTTAAGCCGTAATCGAAACAATGGAAGTTGAGTTGAATTGTTAAACAACTTTCGACTTTGTTCCTTTTCGGGGACGAAAAGTTTTAAGTGGGGGAGATTGTAATAACCCAAAAATGCGAGCCAGTTTGAAATTTTTATTTTGGCAATTTTAGCGAATTTTGATTATTTAAAATGAATTATTTTAAATAATATCGACGAGAAATTTATTTTGAATAGAATTCGACGTATATATTATACGCGTCGTCGTTAGAATATAAATAATTATATATAATTATAAATAGAATTGAAAATGGCGCGGTAGTTCGATAATTCGATTTCAAATTTCAATTGAATGTACCGGGTGCAAAACAATCCGGATTTTTGTGAAACCAAAAACATTAGGATCTAATTGACGATATCTTTCCAACGATGTTAACAAACTGAGATTTCACTTTATAAATGATAAGATATGTCCAGTTAAAAATTCTAAATAGTCGCTATGGAATTCAGGCCCTTAAAAATGGACATTTTGCAAATGACCTCGGATTTCGACGAAACCAGTCTTGTTGGATCCGCAGTGTCAAGTTATTGCTAGGTTTCAAATTTCATAATTTTTCGAATCAGTATGTGAGCGTGGCATAGGAAAACGCGTTTGACCAGTTTTAGTTGATTTTAATCGACTGGAAATTGGCCATTTTTCAAACGGTCTCAGAATTCAACGAAACTAGTTTTGTTAGGACCGTATCGTCAATACGAAGCTAGAAAATATTAATCTGGAATTTTTCTAGTTAGTATGTGACCCCGCTGATTGGAAATGTACGTTTAAAATTCAATATAATGATTTAAATGTAAATTCAACGGAAACTGATTCAAAAGATCGAATCAGCTTACGATACATATCCCATTGTGTTCGGAATGGGGGCAATACGCTATGGACGACAGGCGGTGGGCCTCGTTTCGAGGTCGTATGTAAAAGTCAACCTTTTTGCAATTAAAATAATAATAAAAATAAAAATAAATATCTCTTTCTTCCCCCCCCCCCTCCTTTTAATTCTGGCCCCCCCTCTTTTCTTTCAAAACAGAAATCAATAAAAAAAAAAAAAAGAGAGAAGAACACGCATGCTCGAGCTCCCAAGCCGCCGCCGGCGGTGCTCCATCGCCACCTCCCCAAGACCCTCGCGCCCCATCCTCTGACGAACCCCGCGCCCCCCGTTCTCTCCTCCCTCCATCTCGACCTCGCGATGAACTCCAAGTCCACCGCACCACTTCCACTGCCAAACCCTGTCGCTCCCTCCTGACCCCCACCTCGCACCGCGCCCCACCACCACGGCGACCCCACACCGACCACCCCGACGCCCGCGAGTTCGAACCCCCCCTCCGTAAGTCCTTTTTTCTTCTTTTCTTTTCTTTTTATTTATTATTTAAAAACTGTTTTATTTTAACTGATTTAAAAACTGTTTTATTTTAACTGATTTAAAAACTGTTTTATTTTAACTGATTTTTTTTAAAAGGGTTTAATTCTGATTTTAAAAGCATTTAAAACTAATTTCGATTTTAAAAGAAGTTTAAAACTAATTTTTTTCCAGATTTAAAAACTGATTTTTAATTTAAACTTTAAAAGGAAAAAAGATTAGACTTTTAAATAAGGAAAGTTAAGATCTTTAATTGTATAACGTTGGGTTTTTATATGATAAAAGTTGTGACTTTTAAACTAGAAAAGATTCGATTTTTCGAAGTAAAAATAGGATTTTTATATATTGAACTTCGATAGAAAAATAGGATTTTTATATATTGAACTTCGAAATAAAAATTCGATTTTTTTTTTATATATTGAATAGCGAGGTAAAAATGTGATTTTTACATATGTAGTGAAAGCGGACAACGAAGGTGACAAAAAGGCGAAACGACGAAGACTTCTGCAAATGAAGTGCCGTGGAGCTAGGATAGATATCGGTGAGAATTTCTCACTCTTCAATTTCTTTTCTAGTCATATATATATATACTAGGATGCAGACGGTGTTTAGTAGCACCCGACACAATCGTCCACAGACCATGGACTTGTTTGTTTGGCTGTTTGGTGATTGATTGCGATATTGGTTTGAATGTGGTTTGTGGTGTGAAAAATCGAATCGATAAATTGGTTAGGATTAGACGTGCGCCGTTATAAGGCGAAGGAGTAAGGCTAGGTTAGACTCTTACTCCAAATTTTGTGGTTTGCAAAATGAAATTGATTTGATTGATGTGTGAATGGCGTGGGCCTTCACTAGACCGGGGATAAGGCTAGGCCTCGTCCGTTTCTAGTATCGTGCCGTTATGCCGCCAAAATTTTCTAAAATATGTTAGAAAAATAAAAATATCATTTTTATTGTGTAAATGAAATGAATAGAAATTCATGTGTTAAAATAAAATATATTATCATTAAAAATATAGTTTTAACGTGAAAGTGAATAAATAAATATTTATAATCAAATCGGCCGATTTGTTTATATACACTGATTTGACTGATATTGAATGGGTCGATAAATTTTACACATCGCCCAACTGCACAACTAAAAATCTGTGTTTGATTGTTTGAAACCCCACACGGGTGTTGGGATGAAATTTGAAGTTCACTCATCCTGATTGGTTAAATATGTCGATCGATTGATTGACAGGCTGTTATAAGCGTAAGATATCTATATTTGATGCTTATACAGTGTAGTGCACTTTGGTTGATGGTTGATTGTTTATTATTGCTATTATATACATGTGTTGTATGGAATCCATATAATTAACGTTATATGGTGATTGATTGGGCCTCATTCCAATCGGGAAAGTAATGAATATTATAAAAGAAAATTCATGTGTTGAATATAAAAATAGTGATGTGTTGACAGTACTCATGTGTTGAGATTAGTCGTGTGTTGAAATAAATATAGATTCATGTGTTGAATGGGATAATATTCATTTGTTGGATAGAATAAAGAAGTTTTGAAAATATAAAGCCGTGTTGATTAGATTGACGCCATTTTGACGTAAACGATATTTATATCGATTGAAAACGATTTCGAAATGAATTGAATTGAAAACGATTTCGAAATGAATTGAATTGAAAACGATTTCGAAATGAATTGAATTGAAAACGATTTCGAAATGAACTGAATTGAAAACGATTTCGAAATGAACTGAATTGAAAACGATTTCGAAATGAATTGAAAACGATTTCGAAATGAATTGAATTGAAAACGATTTCGAAATGAATTGAATCGAAAACGATTTCGAAATGAATTCAAATTGAATTGAAATTTGAATTGAATAGAAATGAATTTTAAAACGAATTTATAAAGAAGAATTCAATTTTGATTTGAATTGAAATGGAAGTTGAAATTGCTTTTGAAATGAATTTAAAACTATTTATATAATTCGTTTTAAATAGAAATCGACGAAATATATATTATATATATTATATATATAATATAATGGCCTGAATAGAACGCGCCGCGCCGCGGCAGTTCGTGAATTTCGACCATTTATTTCAAACGGACATTGCGGGAGATCCGACCGTCGGATTCTCCTAAAACCGAAACCGTTGGGTTCGTATCGAAAAGAGCTTTCCAAAGAATATTAGAAATTTGAAATCTAACGGTTGGATTTGGAGTTATGTCCAAATCAAATTCGAAAAAGGTCGCTGTAAGTGCAGTTCGATGGCCGTTGTTGGAAATCGACTGTACGGGCCTTGGTAAAATTATTAAAAATATCTATAATTTGTGTAAAATCATAATATATGGATTGGAAAGAGTTGAGCTGGAAAATTCCACATTTGAAAAGATAAAATAGATTTTTATCGAAATAAACTAGTTTTGAACTAGAATTAAAATCAATTTATTTTTGAAATAAATAAATTGAATTTGAAAGTGATTTTAAAAATAATCAATACTCCCAATACGTGGATTGGACTGGAGTTGAATCGAAATTACCTTCGGGATATTTCGATGTTGGATTTCGTGACTATACAAATATTGTTATGGGGATTTGAAAGATATATTTTATATCGTTATTTCCAATACGATATATGTTGGTTTCAGAATTTGATATTGAATGTAAGCCGATATATTTTCTATTCAGAGCCTTGTATTTAATATCAAATGTGATTTGGGTTTATCGTGAATCGTGTTTTAGAAGACATTGGTTCTTTAACCCAGTAAAAGGCAAGATATCGATTTTTGAGAAGATTAAAACTAAGTGGAGTTTTAATGAATCTTTAATTAGATTGGAAAAATGAAGTGATTATTTAAATTATCAAATCTGAAAGGTGATCGAGAATGGAGTACCACCAGTTTTGCTCCAAAGCGATAGTTAAATCTTTAATTAGATTTGAACGTGAAATGGTAATTAATTTTACCGATAACACAGTGGTGTTAGATGTGGAGTATTACCAGTTTTCTCCATGGGATATATAGGTTGGGATTGGGAAATAAAATAATAATTACTTCGGTGTGGTTCGCTACTCCCGACTAGTTTGGAAAACCATAATATGGTTTGAAATGATATCCAAAGGAAGATTAAAGAATAAATTTAGAAGAATTTATCTTGGATAAAATTAATGGGAACCTTTCCCTAAAAATGTGATTTTGTGAATAAAAGAATATTCTGAATTGGAATGAGGCGTTTGATGTGTTTGTGTAACATTTGTTTATCATACGTGGGTTATTCAGAAAGGCCGGGTTTACACCCATTCTGAATAACCGATTCGACAAGATGTCGAAGATGAAGACGGTGGTTGAAGACCGGAAGTCTTCACATCGTTTGGATAATTACTGACGATCCTGATTGGGCTGTACACCCAAGAGGATGGAAATAGTTGGCGGTCGTCCAGACGTACTTGGAGATGGATGGATATGCGAGGAAAGTGCCTCCGGTTTCGTTCAGACCTAGAACGGACTTGTAAATGGATGGTGTGTCTGACATTGTATTCCTTTATATTGTATTTGTTGATCTCTGCTAAATATATATCTGTTTGGCGGCGGAGAATTTATTCCCTTGCTTAACGCCCTTCTCTGAGACATATGAGCTCAGAGGTTATATATTGGCAGAAATTAGTGGTACGATATGGATTGATAGTGTGGCATACTGAGATGCAGTGATCCAGACTTTTGTTGAAAAGCAAAGTTTGGTGGTTGATGATCAAAGCGCAGCTGATATAGCATGGCTTTGTGTATAGCGTTGATCCGCGAGCCTCACAGCCCGGGATGGTGGTAAACTGATGGTTTGATCAGTATACATTTTTAGTGTAGTGGATTCGGTCGACCGATATTGAGCTTCGTGCTCGGAGGGATAGAGTAAGCGGTGTTTTCTCTTGCTGGGACGTAAGCCGCGGTGATACTTGAGTCCCAAAAGTGCGGATGTGCATAGCGGTGTTTTCTCTCACTGAGACGTAAGCCGCGGTGATTTGTACTACGCGATCGATCTTCCGAATCAGGAGCCACCAAGATGGAAATCCAATTTCCGATACGTGTATTTCGGCTTTATTTGTAGAGCCTAGTATGGCGACATAGTGGGATGGGGCACTCATGCCGTCTATGATTTATATTTATGATTGAAATTGTTCTTGACACTATACACTTATTATAGTATCAAATGATTTGTTTTAAACGTATCAAGCATGTTTGGCTGTTATAAGGTAAAACCCTATCCTCCGGCTTGCGTTGCATTGTGTGATGGGACCTGGGTCTTATAACAGCTTCATTTTTCGAAAAAGCATTGCGCTGTTTATTCTATGCACTAATATTCTTGAGAGGAAACCCGTTCCGTGTTATACGGCGTGGTCCCTTGAATTACTCTCTTCTAAAGTAAAGTTTCAAATAACTGTTTTAGTTCTCACACCAGTCCCATGACTGACCTGGAGTTTATTGTTTTAACCTAAACTCTGGGTGCCCTTATTTTGACACGGGCAGCTAGTAGTCTTGGTTTTGCAGATTTATATTCACAGGATCCTGGTTTACAGCTGGAACGATATCCGGAAAGCTTTGTATCCGTATATCTCATTCTAGTTGTGTATTGTATTATTTTTCCGCTGCTATGTATTTAAATGTAATTTAAATCTCTGATATTTCTGTGTAATATTCATTTATACTCTGTATATTCTTGTAATCTGATGCATTGTTGTAAAATACAATGAAATGTTCTTCTGTTTGTGTTCTGATTTGTCTTGTCCTCACAGTAATTCGTTCTTTCTCATCTCTTCGGAGACCGGGGAAGTTCGGGTCGCTTCATTTGGTATCAGAGCTTTGGTTTACAGAGCTCGAGAACAAGACACATTAGAACCATACGAAAGAATTCATCAGATATTGGATTAGTAATATCCAATTAGAATGACTCGTTAGAGATAGGATCAGTAGTATCCTAGAACGAGTGTGAAGAGTATATTTTTCGAATGAAAACAAATTTTGTTTTGAAAATCTAAATCAACTATTCGTATTTGAATATTTATTTATTTTGAATATGGACAATCGAGTATATATAGATTTCGCGTATACGCGTCATGAACGTATATTCGAAGTTTTAATATACTGGATAGATATAGGGTTACACTCTAGTCGCCCGGAGATGATATTGATGATAGCGATCGCATCATCAATATTTATGTTCGTGTTTCGAAGGTGTGATTTCTATATATTTCCATTAGACTGGTGTGAGAACTAAAACTTATATAGATAGATTTATTGTTGTGAATTGGCATCAAAAACAAGATTTTCTGTATATATATCAAAAATTATGAATTTGAAACTCTAATTCACTAATTGATTGATGTTTGTGTTGTTTATTTAATTGTTTGCTAATTTTTAACCATTTATGCCTAATATAATCAAGTATTGAATTGTATTGAAAATCGGTCGCATTTGCTTGCATATATATATACTTACATAGAACAGGTCATAGCAAGGAGGCTAGAGCCAGAGAATAAAATTTGTTTGCCCGACAAATAGGTACATGTTTACTACATAATTTCCTGTTTTGTTTGGGTGATGATGATTTTGTGAGCCTATTGGCTAGCCGCTTGGCTTTTTCTTTTTCTTTTTGAGATCTGAAGGACCGGGGAAGCTATTTGAAATTCCCCGATGCTCCCGGTGTAGGGGAGGTTATGGCGAAATTTTTCGAAAATTTAGGGTGTTAGCCAAATTTTTGAAATTTTTGAAAAGTTCTTAGAAACTGAAAAGTTGAGGAACTTAAGCCGTAATCGAAACAATGGAAGTTGAGTTGAATTGTTAAACAACTTTCGACTTTGTTCCTTTTCGGGGACGAAAAGTTTTAAGTGGGGGAGATTGTAATAACCCAAAAATGCGAGCCAGTTTGAAATTTTTATTTTGGCAATTTTAGCGAATTTTGATTATTTAAAATGAATTATTTTAAATAATATCGACGAGAAATTTATTTTGAATAGAATTCGACGTATATATTATACGCGTCGTCGTTAGAATATAAATAATTATATATAATTATAAATAGAATTGAAAATGGCGCGGTAGTTCGATAATTCGATTTCAAATTTCAATTGAATGTACCAGGTGCAAAACAATCCGGATTTTAGTGAAACCAAAAACATTAGGATCTAATTGACGATATCTTTCCAACGAAGTTAATAAACTGAGATTTCACTTTATAAATGATAAGATATGTCCAGTTAAAAATTCTGAATAGTCGCTATGGAATTCAGGCCCTTAAAAATGGACATTTTGCAAATGACCTCGGAT
Organism: Allium sativum; assembly: GCA_030737875.1. Lineage (NCBI taxonomy): Eukaryota > Viridiplantae > Streptophyta > Magnoliopsida > Asparagales > Amaryllidaceae > Allium > Allium sativum. The sequence goes on along the minus strand of CM060924.1, from coordinate 775,995,537 downwards.
TTCGACGAAACCAGTCTTGTTGGATCCACAGTGTCAAGTTATTGCTAGGTTTCAAATGTCATAATTTTTCGAATCAGTATGTGAGCGTGGCATAGGAAAACGCGTTTGACCAGTTTTAGTTGATTTTAATCGACTAGAAATTGGCCATTTTTCAAACGGTCTCAGAATTCAACGAAACTAGTTTTGTTAGGACCGTATCGTCAATACGAAGCTAGAAAATATTTTTCTGGAATTTTTCTAGTTAGTATGTGACCCCGGTAATTGGAAATGTACGTTTAAAATTCAATATAATGATTTAAATGTAAATTCAACGGAAACTAATTCAAAAGATCGAATCAGCTTACGATACATATCCCATTGTGTTCGGAATGGGGGCAATACGCTATGGACGACAGGCGGTGGGCCACGTTTCGAGGTCGTATGTAAAAGTCAACCTTTTTGCAATTAAAATAATAATAAAAATAAAAATAAATATCTCTTTCTTCCCCCCCCCCCTCCTTTTAATTCTGGCCCCCCCTCTTTTCTTTCAAAACAGAAATCAATAAAAAAAAAAAAAAAGAGAGAAGAACACGCATGCTCGAGCTCCCAAGCCGCCGCCGGCGGTGCTCCATCGCCACCTCCCCAAGACCCTCGCGCCCCATCCTCTGACGAACCCCGCGCCCCCCGTTCTCTCCTCCCTCCATCTCGACCTCGCGATGAACTCCAAGTCCACCGCACCACTTCCACTGCCAAACCCTGTCGCTCCCTCCTGACCCCCACCTCGCACCGCGCCCCACCACCACGGCGACCCCACCCCGACCACCCCGACGCCCGCGAGTTCGAACCCCCCCTCCGTAAGTCCTTTTTTCTTCTTTTCTTTTCTTTTTATTTATTATTTAAAAACTGTTTTATTTTAACTGATTTAAAAACTGTTTTATTTTAACTGATTTAAAAACTGTTTTATTTTAACTGATTTTTTTTAAAAGGGTTTAATTCTGATTTTCAAAGCATTTAAAACTAATTTCGATTTTAAAAGAAGTTTAAAACTAATTTTTTTCCAGATTTAAAAACTGATTTTTAATTTAAACTTTAAAAGGAAAAAAGATTAGACTTTTAAATAAGGAAAGTTAAGATCTTTAATTGTATAACGTTGGGTTTTTATATGATAAAAGTTGTGACTTTTAAACTAGAAAAGATTCGATTTTTCGAAGTAAAAATAGGATTTTTATATATTGAACTTCGATAGAAAAATAGGATTTTTATATATTGAACTTCGAAATAAAAATTCGATTTTTTTTTTATATATTGAATAGCGAGGTAAAAATGTGATTTTTACATATGTAGTGAAAGCGGACAACGAAGGTGACAAAAAGGCGAAACGACGAAGACTTCTGCAAATGAAGTGCCGTGGAGCTAGGATAGCTATCGGTGAGAATTTCTCACTCTTCAATTTCTTTTCTAGTCATATATATATACTAGGATGCAGACGGTGTTTAGTAGCACCCGACACAATCGTCCACAGACCATGGACTTGTTTGTTTGGCTGTTTGGTGATTGATTGCGATATTGGTTTGAATGTGGTTTGTGGTGTGAAAAATCGAATCGATAAATTGGTTAGGATTAGACGTGCACCGTTATAAGGCGAAGGAGTAAGGCTAGGTTAGACTCTTACTCCAAATTTTGTGGTTTGCAAAATGAAATTGATTTGATTGATGTGTGAATGGCGTGGGCCTTCACTAGACCGGGGATAAGGCTAGGCCTCGTCCCGTTTCTAGTATCGTGCCGTTATGCCGCCAAAATTTTCTAAAATATGTTAGAAAAATAAAAATATCATTTTTATTGTGTAAATGAAATGAATAGAAATTCATGTGTTAAAATAAAATATATTATCATTAAAAATATAGTTTTAACGTGAAAGTGAATAAATAAATATTTATAAACAAATCGGCCGATTTGTTTATATACACTGATTTGACTGATATTGAATGGGTCGATAAATTTTACACATCGCCCAACTGCACAACTAAAAATCTGTGTTTGATTATTTGAAACCCCACACGGGTGTTGGGATGAAATTTGAAGTTCACTCATCCTGATTGATTAAATATGTCGATCGATTGATTGACAGGCTGTTATAAGCGTAAGATATCTATATTTGATGCTTATACAGTGTAGTGCACTTTGGTTGATGGTTGATTGTTTATTATTGCTATTATATACATGTGTTGTATGGAATCCATATAATTAACGTTATATGGTGATTGATTGGGCCTCATTCCAATCGGGAAAGTAATGAATATTATAAAAGAAAATTCATGTGTTGAATATAAAAATAGTGATGTGTTGACAGTACTCATGTGTTGAGATTAGTCGTGTGTTGAAATAAATATAGATTCATGTGTTGAATGGGATAATATTCATTTGTTGGATAGAATAAAGAAGTTTTGAAAATATAAAGCCGTGTTGATTAGATTGACGCCATTTTGACGTAAACGATATTTATATCGATTGAAAACGATTTCGAAATGAATTGAATTGAAAACGATTTCGAAATGAATTGAATTGAAAACGATTTCGAAATGAACTGAATTGAAAACGATTTCGAAATGAACTGAATTGAAAACGATTTCGAAATGAATTGAATTGAAAACGATTTCGAAATGAATTGAATTGAAAACGATTTCGAAATGAATTCAAATTGAATTGAAATTTGAATTGAATAGAAATGAATTTTAAAACGAATTTATAAAGAAGAATTCAATTTTGATTTGAATTGAAATGGAAGTTGAAATTGCTTTTGAAACGAATTTAAAACTATTTATATAATTCGTTTTAAATAGAAATCGACGAAATATATATTATATATATTATATATATAATATAATGGCCTGAATAGAACGCGCCGCGCCGCGGCAGTTCGTGAATTTCGACCATTTATTTCAAACGGACATTGCGGGAGATCCGACCGTCGGATTCTCCTAAAACCGGAACCGTTGGGTTCGTATCGAAAAGAGCTTTCCAATGAATATTAGAAATTTGAAATCTAACGGTTGGATTTGGAGTTATGTCCAAATCAAATTCGAAAAAGGTCGCTGTAAGTGCGGTTCGATGGCCGTTGTTGGAAATCGACTGTACGGGCCTTGGTAAAATTATTAAAAATATCTATAATTTGTGTAAAATCATAATATATGGATTGGAAAGAGTTGAGCTGGAAAATTCCACATTTGAAAAGATAAAATAGATTTTTATCGAAATAAACTAGTTTTGAACTAGAATTAAAATCAATTTATTTTTGAAATAAATAAATTGAATTTGAAAGTGATTTTAAAAATAATCAATACTCCCAATACGTGGATTGGACTGGAGTTGAATCGAAATTACCTTCGGGATATTTCGATGTTGGATTTCGTGACTATACAAATATTGTTATGGGGATTTGAAAGATATATTTTATATCGTTATTTCCAATACGATATATGTTGGTTTCAGAATTTGATATTGAATGTAAGCCGATATATTTTCTATTCAGAGCCTTGTATTTAATATCAAATGTGATTTGGGTTTATCGTGAATCGTGTTTTAGAAGACATTGGTTCTTTAACCCAGTAAAAGGCAAGATATCGATTTTTGAGAAGATTAAAACTAAGTGGAGTTTTAATGAATCTTTAATTAGATTGGAAAAATGAAGTGATTATTTAAATTATCAAATCTGAAAGGTGATCGAGAATGGAGTACCACCAGTTTTGCTCCAAAGCGATAGTTAAATCTTTAAATAGATTTGAACGTGAAATGGTAATTAATTTTACCGATAACACAGTGGTGTTAGATGTGGAGTATTACCAGTTTTCTCCATGGGATATATAGGTTGGGATTGGGAAATAAAATAATAATTACTTCGGTGTGGTTCGCTAATCCCGACTAGTTTGGAAAACCATAATATGGTTTGAAATGATATCCAAAGGAAGATTAAAGAATAAATTTAGAAGAATTTATCTTGGATAAAATTAATGGGAACCTTTCCCTAAAAATGTGATTTTGTGAATAAAAGAATATTCTGAATTGGAATGAGGCGTTTGATGTGTTTGTGTAACATTTGTTTATCATACGTGGGTTATTCAGAAAGGCCGGGTTTACACCCATTCTGAATAACCGATTCGACGAGATGTCGAAGATGAAGACGGTGGTTGAAGACCGGAAGTCTTTACATCGTTTGGATAATTACTGACGATCCTGATTGGGCTGTACACCCAAGAGGATGGAAATAGTTGGCGGTCGTCCAGACGTACTTGGAGATGGATGGATATGCGAGGAAAGTGCCTCCGGTTTCGTTCAGACCTAGAACGGACTTGTAAATGGATGGTGTGTCTGACATTGTATTCCTTTATATTGTATTTGTTGATCTCTGCTAAATATATATCTGTTTGGCGGTGGAGAATTTATTCTCTTGCTTAACGCCCTTCTCTGAGACATATGAGCTCAGAGGTTATATATTGGCAGAAATCAGTGGTACGATATGGATTGATAGTGTGGCATACTGATATGCAGTGATCCAGACTTTTGTTGAAAAGCAAAGTTTGGTGGTTGATGATCAAAGCGCAGCTGATATAGCATGGCTTTGTGTATAGCGTTGATCCGCGAGCCTCACAGCCCGGATGGTGGTAAACTGATGGTTTGATCAGTATACATTTTTAGTGTAGTGGATTCGGTCGACCGATATTGAGCTTCGTGCTCGGAGGGATAGAGTAAGCGGTGTTTTCTCTTGCTGGGACGTAAGCCGCGGTGATACTTGAGTCCCAAAAGTGCGGATGTGCATAGCGGTGTTTTCTCTCGCTGAGACGTAAGCCGCGGTGATTTGTACTACGCGATCGATCTTTCGAATCAGGAGCCACCATGATGGAAATCCAATTTCCGATACGTGTATTTCGGCTTTATTTGTAGAGCCTAGTATGGCGACATAGTGGGATGGGGCACTCATGCCGTCTATGATTTATATTTATGATTGAAATTGTTCTTGACACTATACACTTATTATAGTATCAAATGATTTGTTTTAAACGTATCAAGCATGTTTGGCTGTTATAAGGTAAAACCCTATCCTCCGGCTTGCGTTGCATTGTGTGATGGGACCTGGGTCTTATAACAGCTTCATTTTTCGAAAAAGCATTGCGCTGTTTATTCTATGCACTAATATTCTTGGGAGGAAACCCGTTCCGTGTTATACGGCGTGGTCCCTTGAATTACTCTCTTCTAAAGTAAAGTTTCAAATAACTGTTTTAGTTCTCACACCAGTCCCATGACTGACCTGGAGTTTATTGTTTTAACCTAAACTCTGGGTGCCCTTATTTTGACACGGGCAGCTAGTAGTCTTGGTTTTGCAGATTTATATTCACAGGATCCTGGTTTACAGCTGGAACGATATCCGGAAAGCTTTGTATCCATATATCTCATTCTAGTTGTGTATTGTATTATTTTTCCGCTGCTATGTATTTAAATGTAATTTAAATCTCTGATATTTCTGTGTAATATTCATTTATACTCTGTATATTCTTGTAATCTGATGCATTGTTGTAAAATACAATGAAATGTTCTTCTGTTTGTGTTCTGATTTGTCTTGTCCTCACAGTAATTCGTTCTTTCTCATCTCTTCGGAGACCGGGGAAGTTCGGGTCGCTTCATAATGTATGATTTTCTTTGATTTATTGAAGAGGGGTTTTTCCCACGTTTTGAGAAGAGTGAGACTACGGTTGGTTTCAGGTTTCGAAACAAATGGTTTAGGTTATAAGGGATGAGGGTGAATGCATATTTATAGGGTAAGGTCAAGGCATATTCCTAGAATATTCCTTTTTCTATTTCATGATTGAGCGGTTTTTAAACCCCTACGATTTCATACAATACCCAAAAATTATGAAAATTGACATGCAGCTACAGTTTAACATTACGGTCCCAACGAAACTGGTTTCGTCGAATTCCGACTTCGTTTGCAAAAGTGGCTATTTTTAAAGCTCTGGATGACCCATTTAAATATATAAATATATTTAAATATAATTAAATTAAATATAAATAAATTTATATTCTCGTATATATTCACACCATAATACCATACAGCTCCAGGGTAATTATATATTCGATATTCCAAGTCCTGGTTGAATCGAATTTCAATTTATATTGAAATTCCCTTTTATAACGTATATAAAGCTTTGCAAATTATAAAGGAATTCCACAGCGACTTTTCTGAAATTTGATTTGGACGTAAATCAAAATCTACACGACGAAATCCTGATTTTTCTCTTCCACTAGAAAGATATACTCCACCAGCTCCACACGTTTCTTGTTTCATAGAAATCTGGCTTAAAACGAATCATGTATATTCAGTTGAAGTTCGAATCGCCAATTTACGAACTGCAGGGCCATTTCGAGCTCGTTTATAATTATATTATAAACTATACGTTCAACTGTCGACGATTGAATATATTCGTTATTCAAATTAAATCCCAAGCTGAATTAAATATCACAGATGATCCGGTTCACAACAATTCGCCATTTCAGCCAATTCTGATTATTTCAGAATTAAATATATTATTTAATTTATTATTTTAATTAAATATTCATCATTATTTAATTCTACGACCATTTAATTTACTATATCACTATTTATATAATTAAATAAATTAATTATAATACCTCTGCCAATGCAGGTCATTACACGTATATTGTGGAGGAATTTGGAAGATATATATCGTTATTTCCAATACGATATTTGTTGATTTCAGAACTTGATATTGAATATAAGCTGATATAATTTCTATTCAGAGCTATGTATTTAACATTGAATTGGACTGTGGGTTTGTCGTGAATGGTGTCTTAAATAACACTATTCTTAAACCCTGTGTGAAAAGAATAAATCTTTTAATTAAAGTTTAAAGAAGAATTACCAATTAATTAACATTTAGTTGGAATTGAAAATGGAATGTGAATAGGGTTTATTGTGAACTGTGTTTTTAACGACATTCATTCTTTAACCTGATTTACAGTGAAATGTGATTTGGAATTTATAAATCTTTTTATTAAGATTTAATGGAAATTTCCAAAGTAAAGTTTTCCAATTTAATACAATAAATTGGAATGGAATGGAATTCAATTTGATAATAATCGAAGTGAGCTTCTTTGGAGGAAGTTACTATACATGGAATTTAAAAGGCTTGGCCGTTATACCATTTATATTATCGGTCGGATATGGAAGTTTATATCGACTGTATATATTGATCTGTTTTCCATGAAGATTCCACTGTTAATGGAATGTGATTTTGGGTTTATCATGAACTGTGTTTTAAATGACATTACTTCTTTAACTCCGTTAAAGATCATATTAATTTCTTAACTTTGAATAATCATTATGTAATGATTTCTGAGATTAAAACTAAATTGGAGTTTTAATGAATCTTCAATTAGATCGGAATGTGAATGAGATAATTAAATTAGCGAATTTATGAAATGATCGAGAATGGAGTATCACCAATTTTGCTCCAAGCGATAGTTAAATCTTTAATCAGGTTTAAATGTGAAATGGAAAATAATTTTACCGATAACACCGTGGTGTTAGATATGAAGTATTACCAGTTTTTGTTACGATATGCCTTTTTGACCATTCCAAGTCGATAATTAAACCAACTTAACTGCTCGAAATGACATATTTTTATTTAGCTTACGGGTTTAAACAGAATCAGGCACAAAAATCTCAGGATAAATAAACTACAATATCTTACAGCGGAGGCATTTTACACAAAATATTAGAGTATACAAAAATTCATATACACAACGAATGAAAAATATACATTAATTTATTAACCAAAAATCTGTGAATTAAATATGAATCAAAGAGAGCATGTTCGCCATTCTCACTTTGTCATCCAAAAACTAAAATCTGCAACACTTGGGTCTGATCCGAGCATTCCATGCAAAACACAAAACACTCGAGTCAGGATTAACTTTATCGAGTAAGTCAACCTCGGTAAAATACTGAAATAAAATAATTAATCATAACAAATTATTAAATTTGAGTATAACAAACCTACGCGAAAACGCCGACATATTTTGATAAAAATCAAAGCAACTAGGGACATAGTAAATCATGCAACACACATATGAATATGCAACACATATATATTCGGTTCCAACATGAATAGGCAGTATCATAGGGTGACATGGAAATATCTTAAACAGGTAGCAAAATGCAAGGATGAATTTATATTGCTACTTCCTAACAGTTAATGTTAACGTAACAGAATAAACATGGTAGAAAGTAAATTTCTGAACATTTAGCCCAGACACGAAATATCAAAACACATAACGTCCCAATGTAGCGAGAACAAGTGCATAATTCCCAATATAACAATTATGAATAGTATATGTATTTTAACATGTGGTAGGATACTAATGATGAAAAAAGTAATTCATCTTCTTTAGTAAACAAGATAGAGATAACGTCTAGGTCCACATTCACCATAATTGTTTTTGGTTAAAACTAGCTAAGATAAATATTGAAATGACCAATGGCTAACACTAAAAGAACATACCAAAATTTCGAAATCAATGTCTTACATCAATGGTTGTTCACCAAAATTAATATTTCACTTTCCAAACAAAATCTGATTCATAACAGAATTGTTTAGATGAATAATTTGATTTAGTACAGCGGTGATGGATCAAACTTGATTCATAACAGAATAGTTTTTTGTGAATGTTGAGTTTGAGGGGATGAATAAAGTATGATCATGTCTAAAGAGAGAATCATTATCTCTGATTCAGCCATAGTTGCTTCTTCGGCTAAAGTTTAGGATTTGTTTCCTTTGATTATGAAGAATCAAATTAGGAAGCATAATAAGATGATGATAAAGAAAATTTTCCTTTAAGTTAAGGTTACTATTTCAAGAAGACGAAACTCAACAACCTCAAAATGTATGATCACAAAGGAGTCTACTTGAAGAGGAAGAAATACTTTTCCTAATAGCTATGTACTATTTTTTTCATAACAATGAATAAATCCATAAAAAGTGCTAATTTAAAATGTAGATTTAAGATATAAACATATAGTTTAATCTATATGGACAATAAAGTTTGAAATTTCTCCTTTTACATAAGTAACATGATCACTAGCTATGAATAACTATCCAAAGCCCAAGGGATCAAGTGGAAGATATGGAATTGTATAAGGCCCTTTTCGTATAAAAGATTACTCTTAAAAGAAGATTATGTTGTCTTTACAGAAACTCTTTTTGGATTTAGTAAAGGATGCTTTAGAACTACTTTGAAGTTTTGTTTTTTGTACTTTTGAGCAATATTCGATGGACATTAAAGTCATGTTTCTCAATGAAGGTGTTGACACGCTTTTTGGTCGAATCTATCACACATCAAGATTTTTTTTAGCAATGCGCTCAAGCGTCCAAAACAACGTTAGAAAACACAAAGTGTTTTGATCAAAGTCGCGGCATATTCATAAAAATGACCCGAAACTTCTTTAGATGACTTCTTTTGGGCCCGAAATAATGGATTACAGTGTCGTGCATGGTAATTCTTGTAGCCGTATGAGTTAGCTTCAGGTACAAATTTCTTTTGGCCCAAACGGCCTTATAGTTTGAATGTTACGCCCGTTTTCGTGAACATGTGCAAAATTTTCTTCATGGTCTTCATCATATCTTGGGCTTCTTGGGCCGCATCACGTACCAATCACTCCAAAAGGCTAGCGTGCACTGCGCCAATCACTCAAAATTACTCGCGCATGTAACATCTGAGATTTTTGACCATTCAAATTGATAATGATCCTCAATGTCGACTTAGACAAATCAAAAATACGTATAGTTATTGGGATTTATATAAGAAAAAGAATAGAAGAAGAAAAACAAACACATAATCTCACAGCGGAAGGAAAAAATATAATAAATGAATAACAGTTCGTGAAGCTGTTAAAACATACATTTGATTATACACGTACAACGATTATCAGAGTTAACTATAATAAACATACCAATATTCGCAGCAGTAATAAATATAATATTTCTAGCAAGCTCCATCTTCATCTTCAAAACAGTGTCTTCGATAACTAAAACTATGGCAGAACTAAAATATTCGGATCAGAACTAAAATATTCTCACATTAGTTAAATCAAATTCATGCGATAATATGAGTGTAGTAACTTAAGATATGTTATGGGAGATTCCATCTTTTAAGGATCCGTCAAACTAGATACTACATAATATAATACGCTATTACAATAATATCTATGGTCAAATATAAAATATTAAAATTGCGTAAGCGGGGTCACATTTTTACCCTTACACTTTTTATAATACCGTGGTCTATACAGATACCGTAAAGTCCACAGTACGTAATGGCTATCTGAAGGCACTCCATAGGTACCATACAAATCAAAGTCGTAGGGGGCTCGATCAGATCAGGATAATATGACAAGGTAAGGAATGCCCAGAGAAGGAATATACTAGTTGCATGCCCGGACTGGAGGTAATGCATAACCGTGACTACCGCCCACCTTGAACAACACTCCCATATTACGGATGCACATCAAATCAAATCAATCAAACTGAGGGACTATAGTAATAAAGGAGGAAGTGTTGCCGATGGAGGTAGCTAACCCCACTTGGTCACGGTATAGCCCTGTTTTAGTCATTTTAATTATAACCCGAAGGTCAAGGACATCCATCATCGTTCTCTTTCTTCGAATCCAGTAATCGCCTCCAAATCAACCAACTTCATTCTGGAACTCCACCATGTACACAGTTGTTAAAGTGATTATCGGTATTGGTAGAGAGTATGACAATATCCGATCCCGGTCTCTTTAACAACCAATCGTTTACATTTTTCACACCGGTTAGTTCTTTTACATTTCAAAGGGGTTCTTACTTCATATCGAAAATATCATATTTTCTTAAAATCATTTTAATAGTCAAAATAGAACATTTCAATATAAAATCTCCATTTAAAACCAAACTTAAATCCTAAAACAATTCCAACCTATAAAATAAGTTGAATATTAAAATAGTTAAATATATATATATATATATTTAAATAGTTTATATATAAAATTGAAATAGTTTGAAAGTAAATAAATTGTATTTAAAATAGAATTTCAGATTTAGTAAAATCTATAGGTAAAATATTAAGATATTTTATAAAATAAATAGTTAAATATTAAAATAGTTAATTTAAAATAAATAATAAAATAAAAAAGTTATAAGGTAAATAGTTTATAAAGAAATTTATTATCATAAAAAAATAGTTTATAAAATAGTTTAAAAATACTATAGTTGGAATTATAATAATATCTTTAAATTTTAACCAAATCGTAAACTGTATTCTAGTTTCAACTTATTTGACAAAATTTCTAATATCTTAATTAAAAAAAATCAACTTCCCATTCATATTTCAATTTGATTCAACAATTGGATTCAAACAATTTGATTCAAACAATTTGATTTTATAATTTGATTCACATAATTGAATTTCAATTATAATTCTCAATTTACATTATTCCTTTATAAAATTCTCGAGTTCACAATTCAATTATTGCTATAAATCAAGTCAATTTAAAGTAAAATTTCAAAAATATATAAATAATTCAATTTCGATAAATTTATATTTTACATTCAATTCAGTTTCAACTTAAGTTATTCACATCTACGAATTCCTTGAAATTAAAATTTTAATTTCAAGGCTTAAAGTTCAAATTTAAAGAAAATAAATTAATAATATCATTTATTTGTCTTTAAAATAAAATTTCAAAATTCAAGGTTAAAAACAATTTTTATTTTTATTTAACCAACCGGTGTCCGTCTATAATTTTCTATCCTATGAACAAGTAATACATAAAATTTAATTTTAGTATTTTGGAAAAGGATATATATCATTTCAATCCAAATCAGGGTCATAGGGATTTATCATTTCAATCTACGTTCTTAATTCATTTTAATGATTAATCCCAGATTTATTTGATGTCCATAACATCTAGGGTGATGGTTGGGATTAATCAATAAAAATCAATAACATATGTAAACATTGTCGATAACAAGATGGATTACATATTAACACATTAAATATATAAATTCAAGGCATACATCAACACATCTAAACAGTTCAATAATATCAGTTGTTGGTCATCAGGTATGAGATTCCCTTTTTTATTACAACTAGAAATAAATCTCTAACAGTACAATTTTAATATAACAGTTAAATTAAATTATACAGTCTATGAAGATTTTACATAAATATGCAATTTAAACAATCATATCATGGCATGAATTTAATTTAACTAACAGTCAAATATTTTAGCTAGATGTGAGCAGGTTTAATCACTCACCTTTGGTTTCAAACAAGATTGAAATCCAATTTTTAGCTCAAAAATCAACCGTCTTAGAATCAGTTCAAATTAGCGCAATCGCGAAGTGCTCATCAATACGATTCCAATGGATCCAACCGTGTGTCACTCTGAATTCGTATGTAAAAGTTATACACGTTACAAGTTATACAAATTTGAATACAAATTAAAACAGGATAATTAAACACACCCTCTAACCTTAATGACATAATGCCACGTCATTATTCCTTCGTCCTCTCATGTTCTCTACAACAAATAAAATCATCCATGTCCTAAAACACATATCCTTCTCTCCTCCATATCTCCTAATTCCCTCAATGAAAACCCAAACAGATGGATCCGACGAATTTCTCTTCGCGGTCTTTTCCTCCCCATCACCCTATCGCCAAACTTGGCCTCACAGAGGAAAACGCCTCCTCCTTACATACGCATGTTTTTCACTGCAGGTTGCGATACTTTTTGTCGTGGAGTCCTCTCAAATTTTTTCATAATGTGCTCCTCCGTGCCAAAAACTCGAATACAGTCATCAATTCGCGAATAGATCTCTATAATCAATACAAATCTCAACCCTAGTTTTGAGACGGCAAGGAATTTTGCTCGATCTGAATCAGTCGTTAAACCGGTCTAGACCGTTCGAAACCCCTATTCATTTTGAGAACACGACAATTGGAACGCAGACGGAAGAACATTTCATTGTTATTACAACAACTCAATCAGATACAAGAATATACAGAGTATAAATGAATAAATTACATTCGATAAATATTAGAGATTACAATAAATTACATAGCAGCGGAAAAATATACAAAACACAACTGAAAGTGATACACGGATACAGAGCTTTCCGAGCATCGTTCCAGCTGTAAATCCGGACCCTGTGAATATAAATCTGCAAAACCAAAACTACTAGCTGCCCATGTGGAAAATAGGGGCACCCAGAGTTTAGGTTAAAATAATAAACTCCAGGTCAGTCATGTGACTGGTGTGAGAACTAAAACAGTTATTTAAAACTTTACTTTAAAAGATAGTAATTCAAGGGACCACGCCGTATAACATGGAACGGGTTTCCTCCCAAGAATACTAGTGCATATAACAAAACAGCGCAATGCTTTTTGAAAAAATGAAGCTATTATAAGACCCAGGTCCCATCACACAATGCAACACAAGCCGAAGGATAGGGTTTTCCCTTATAATAGCCAAATAATGCTTGGTACGTTTAAACAAATCATTTGATACTATCATAGGTGTATAGTGTCAAAACATTTTCAATCATAAATATCAATCGCAGACGGCATGGGTACCATATATCATGTCGCCATACTAGTTCTACAATTAAAACCGCAATATCACGTATTGGAAATTGGATTTCCGTCATGAGCCGAGGCAAGGGGCAAGCTCCTCTCCGCGTTCGAGACACTCTAGAAAATGTCCCAGGACCCCACTATGATCCTTGGATCTTCAGGGCTGGTCCTCTCTTACTTTTGAGGATTAGTTATTCCTGAGCACATATTTCCCGGTCCTTACAGACCTATATCCGAGGCGCCTCATATCCAACAACCACACAGGTGAAAAGTATATAAATGTCAGGGCTAGTAGGTCACTGACACCACCCTAGCTAGAAAGAAACGTCGTGCTCTACCTGCAGTCACTATCCCGTTTTTGGCTCATACCGAGGTGTGAGGCTCGCGAATTCACGTTATACACAAAGCTACGCCACACAGGCCGTGCTTTGATCATCAACCACAAGACTTTGCTTTTCAACAGAAGCACTAATCAATTGCCACTTATGCGTGCCACACTAGCAATTCACTCCATGCGACTGATGTCCATCTATATACAACCTCAGAGCTCGTACGTCTTAGAGAAGGGCGTTAAGCAAGAGAATAAATTCTCCACCGCCAAACAAATGTATATTTAATAGAGATCAATCAACCCAGAATAAAATCCAGTGTCAGACACACAATCCATTTACAGGTTCGTTCTGGGTCTGAACGAAACCGGTGGCACTTTCCTCGCATATCCATCGATCTCCAAGTACGTCTGGACGATCACCAACTGTTTCCCTCATCTTGGGTGTACAGCCCAATCAAGATCATCAGTAATCACCCAAACGATGTGAAGACTTCCGGTCTTCAACCACCGTCTTCATCTTCGACATCTCGTCGAATCGGTTATTCAGAATGGGTATAAACCCGGCCTTTCGGAATAACCCTCGTATATGATAAATAAATATTACACAAACTCAACAAACGCCTCATTCCAATTCAGAATATCCTTTTATTCATGAAATCACATTCTTAGGGAAAGGTTCCCATTAATTTTATCCAAGATAAATTCTTCTAAATTTATTCTTTAATCTTCCTTTGGATATCATTTCAAACTAGTCGGGATTAGCGAACCACACCAAAGTAATTATTTATTTTATTTCCCAATCCCAACCTATTCATCCCATGGAGCAAAACTGGTAATACTCCATACCTAACACCATGGTGTTATCGGTAAAATTAATTATCATTTCACGTTCAAATCTAATTAAAGATTTAACTATCGCTTTGGAGCAAAACTGGTGGTACTCCATTCTCGATCACCTTTCAGATTTGATAATTTAAATTATCAATTCACATTTTAATTTAATTAAAGATTCATTAAAACTTCACTTAGTTTTAATCTTTTCAAAAATCAACAACTTGCCTTTAACTAGGTTAAAGAACCAATGTCATATAAAACACGATTCACGATAAACCCAAATCACATTCGATATTAAATACAAGGCTCTGAATAGAAAATATACCGGCTTATATTCAATATCAAATTCTGAAACCAACAAATATCGTACTGGAAATAACAATATAAAATATATCTTTCAAATTCCCATAACAATATCTGTATAGTCACGAAATCCAACATCGAAATATTCCGAAGATAATTTCGATTCAACTCCAGTCCAATTCACGTATTGGGAATATTGATTATTTTTAAAATCACTTTCAAATTCGATTTATTTATTTCAAAAATAAATTGATTTTAATTCTATTTCAGAACTAATTCATTTCGATAAAATCTATTTTTATCTTTTCAAATACGGAAATTTTCAGCCCAATTTCTCCCAAATCATTTCTTATGATTTTACACAAATTATAGATATTTTTAATAATTTTATCAAGGCCCGTACAGTCGATTTCCATCAACGACCATCGAACTGCACTTACAACGACCTTTTCCAAATTTGATTTGGACATAATTCCAAATCCAACCGTTAGATTTCAAATTTAAAATATTCATTGGAAAGCTCTCTTCGATACGAACCCAACGGTTCCGGTTTTAGGAGAATCTGACGGTCGGATCTCCCGCGACGTCAATTTGAAGTTAATGGTCAAAATTCACGAACTGCCGCGGCGCGGCGCGTTCTACTCAGGCCATTATATATAATATATATATATTATATATATTTCGTCGATTTCCTTTTAAAACGTATTTTATAAATCGTTTTAAATTTGTTTTCAAAACCATTTCAATGCTACATTCAATTTTAAATCGATTTGATTTCAATTCAATTCGAATTCATTTCAATTTTATTTAATTCGAATTCAAATTCGTTTCAATTCAATTCAAATTCTAATTCGTTTCAATTCAATTTGAATTTACCTTCTATTTAACTCAATTCGAATTCATTTCAAATTGATTTCAATTCAATTTCAGTTTGTTTTAAATTTCATTCAAAACGATTTCAATTCGTTTTTAACTCAATTTCAATTTAATTCAATTTGAATTCATTTTCTATTCAATTCAATTTCAAATTCACTTTCTATTCAATTCAAATCAAATTCATTTTCTATTCGATTTGAATTCATTTCAAACTGATTCAATAAAATTTCAGTTCGTTTTAAATTTCATTCAAAACGATTTCAATTCGTTTTTAATTCAATTTCGATTTAATTCAATTTGAATTCATTTTCTATTTAATTCAATTTCAATTTCAAATTCACTTTCTATTCAATTCGAATCGAATTCATTTTCTATTCGATTCGAATTCATTTCAAATTGATTCAATAAAATTTCAGTTCGTTTTAAATTTCATTCAAAACGATTTCAATTCGTTTTTAATTCAATTTCAATTTAATTCAATTTGAATTCATTTTCTATTTAATTCAATTTCAAATTCACTTTCTATTCAGTTCGAATCGAATTCATTTTCTATTCGATTCAAATTCATTTCAAATTGATTCAATAAAATTTCAATTTGAATTTTAATCTAATTTAATTTGAATTTCATTTCAAAATATTAAATTTAGAAATCACTTTTCAATATTCATTATAAAACAAATAAAATCGATATCAATATAGTTCGCGTCAAAATAACGCATCTCTAATCAACACGGCTTTATATTTTTCAAAAAACTTCGTTATTCTATTCAACAAATGAAAATTTATTCTATTCAACACATGAATTTATATTTCTTTCAACACACGACTAATCTCAACACATGAGTACTGTCAACACACGACTATTTTTGTTATGTAAAATATTTTATAAAACTATGGTATCTATCGTTTGATTTTCAATTAGACTCCACCGTGAAGTAGTTCTAATTTTAAATATGATAAAGATGTAAATTTTATTATTAAAATATTTTACTCAACACATAAATAGTTACAACACATGAATTTTCTTTTATAATATTCATTATTTTCCCGATTGGAATGAGGCCCAATCAATCACCATATAATGTTAATTATATGGATTCCATACAACACATGTATATAATAGCAATGATAAACAATCAACCATCATCCAAGGTGCACCACACAACTGCATAAGCATCAAATATAAATAACGAACGCTGACACAGTCTGTCGACCAATCGATCGACATACAATTAAATAATTGGGATTAGTGTACGCTAATTTCATCCCAACACGCGTGTGGGGTTTCAAATCAACAAACACAGATTTTTATTTGTGCAGTTGGGTGATGTGTAAAATTTATCATCCCAATCAATATCAGTCAAATCAGTGTATATAAACAAATCGGCCGATTTGTTTTGTAAATATTTATTCATTCACTTTCACGTTAAAAGTTATATTTTTAACGATAATTAATTTATTTCAACACATCTACATTTTATTATCGATTTCACATCAACATCACAAACAATTTTCACAACACATCAATCAAACAAACATGCCATCCATGGTCTGTGGATGACGGGTGTCGGGTGCTGCTAAGCACCGTCTGCATCCTAGTATATATATATAACTAGAAAAAGAAATTTAGAGTGAGAAGTTCTCACCAATAGCTATCCCAACTCCATGACTCTTCTTAAGTAGAAATCTTCGTTGTTCTCGCCTTTCGTCACTTTTGTTGCCCGTAGCCACTACATATATAAAAATCGAATTTTTACTTCGCTATTCAATATATAAAAATCGAATTTTTTTCTTTGTTGCTATGTATATAAAAATCCTATTTTTATAATCACGCTATATGGATAAAAATCCTATTTTTACATCGCTATTATATAGATAAAAATTCTATTTTTACATCGCTGCTATATAGATAAAAATTCTATTTTTACATCGTTATTCTCTACATAAAGATTTCACCCTTTTAAATATAAAGATTTCGCCTTTTTAAATATAAAGATTTCCCCTTTTTAAATATAAAGATTTCGCCTTTTTAAATATAAAGATTTCACCTTTTTAAATATAAAGATTTCATTTTTTTAAATATAAAGATTTCATTTTTCATCTTCTACAATATAAAAGATTTCGCCTTTTCACTACTAAAAATCCCATCTTTTACCGTATAAAAATCACGTAATTTTCAGTTTTAGAAATCATATGAAAATCATTTTTAAAAATCATATAAAATCAGATTTTTTTTCCTATACAAAATTCAAATAAAAGAAAACTGAAAAATAAAATTAAATAAGTAAATAAGACTTACTTTTGAATTTCAGAAAAGGGGGCTTTAGGGCTTCATGAGGAGGAAGAGGGCGGGGGTTGTCTGCTCGAGCTCGCGGGTCTGTACGGTTTTAAAGGGGATAGAAGAGAGAGGAGCAGGGCGCGAGCTGTCGAAGAGGGGTAGCAGGCGGCGGGGGTGCCTCACCTAGCCGGCGGCGGTGGCTCAGGGTCGGTGGCGCGGTCTTGTTAGAAGAGGGGGAGAGAGAAACGAAGGGGGGAGGAGAGGAGGGAGGAAGGCGGAGGCTGCCGCGCCTGTTGCGCGGTGGCGCGCTCGTCGGAGGAGCGGCGGCGCTCCTCCCGTTTCTTCCTATATTTTTTTTTCGATTCGAAATGAATTTGAACCGGGGGGGGGGGGGGGGCAGAGTTAAAAGGGAAGAAAGAGAGTTTTTTTAATTATCTCCCAAAAAGAAACTTTTATTTTCGACCTCTAAACGAGGCCCACTGCCTGTCTTCCATAGCTAATTACCCCCATTCCGAACACAATGGGATATGTATCGTAGGTTGATTCGATCGTTTCGATCAGTTTTCGTCAAAATCAACATATAACTCTATATATTGAATTTGAACGCGCATTTCAATTTACTGGGGTCACATACTAACTAGAAAAATTCCAGAAAAATATTTTCTAGCTTCGTATTGACGATACGGTCCTAACAAAACTAGTTTCGACGAATTCTGAGATCGTTAGAAAAATGGCCATTTTCCGGTCGATTAAATTCAAGTGAAATGGTCAAAACACGTTTTCCTTTGCCACGCTCACACATTGATTCGAAAAATTATGAAATTTGGAATCTAGCAATAACTTGACATCACGGACCCAACAAAAGTGGTTTCGTTGAAATCCGAGGTCGTTTGCAAAATTCCCATTTTTAAGGGCCTGAATTCCATAACGACTATTCAGAATTTTCATTTGGACATATCTTTTGATTCCCGCTATGAAATTTCGATTTTTTGGATTCGTTGGAAAGATATTCCCAAATAGATTCTAATATTTTTGGTTTCACTAAAATCCGGTTTATTTTGCACCCGGTACATTCAATTGAAGTTTGAAATCGAATTATCGAACTACCGCACCATTTTCAATTCTATTTATAATTTTATATAATTATTTATACTCAAACGACGACGTATATAATATATACGTCGAATTCTATTCAAAATAAATTTCTCGTCGATATTATTTAAAATAATCTATTTTAAATGTTCAAAATTCGCTTAAATTACCAAAATAAAAATTTTAAACTGGCCCAGATTTTCGGGTTGTTACAATCTCCCCCACTTAAAACTTTTCGTCCCCGAAAAGGTACAAAGTCGAAAGTGGTTTGATTAATCAACTCTACGTTCGATCTGGCTTCCATTCTCCAACTTTTCAGTTTCTGAGAATTTTCAAATATTTCAAAAATTTGACTAACACCCTAAATTTTCGAAAAATTTCGCCATAACCGCCCCGCACCGGGAGCCACGGGAAAATCACGAAATTTCCATACAGGCCTTCTGATCTCAAAAAGAAAAAGAAAAAGCCAAGCGGCTAGCCAATAGGCTCATAAAATCATCATCACTCAAACAAAACAGTAAATTATAGTAAACATGTACCTATTTGTCGGGCAAACAAATTTTGTTCTCTGCTCTAGCCTCCTTGCTATGACCTGTTCAATGTAAGTACATGTATATGCAAGCAAATGCAACCAATTTTCAATACAATTCAATATTTGATTCAATTAGGCTAAATGGTTCAAAATTATCAAACAAATAAACAAAGAACACAAAGATCTATCAATTAGTGAATTAGAGTTTCAAATTCATAATTTTGATACATATACAAAAATCATGTTTTTGGTGCCAATTCACAACAATGTATTCTAGCTATATTTTGGTTCTCACACCAGTCTAATGAAAATATATAGAAATCACACCTTCGAATCTCGAATATGAATACTGATGATGATGCACCATCATCGGAATCATCCCCGGATGTCTAGAATGTGATTCTATATCTACCCAGTAGATTAAAACTTCGAATATACGCCCATGACGCGTATACGCGAAATCTTTATATACTCGATTGTCCAAATTCAAAATAAATAAATATTCAAATACGTTTAAAATGAATTGAATTTTAAAAACAAAATTTTTTTCATTTGAAAAATATACTCTTCACACTCGTTCTAGGATACTACTGATCCTATCTCTAACGAGTAATTCTAATTGGATATTACTAATCCAATATCTGATGAATTCTTTCGTATGGTTCTAATGTGTCTTGTTCTCGAGCTCTGTAAACCAAAGCTCTGATACCAAAATGAGACGGCAAGGAATTTTGCTCGATCTGAATCAGTCGTTAAACCGGTCTAGACTGTTCGAAACCCCTATTCGTTTTGAGAACACGACAAATTGGAACGCAGACGGAAGAACATTTCATTGTTATTACAACAACTCCATCAGATACAAGAATATACATAGTATAAATGAATAAATTACATTCGATAAATATCAGAGATTACAATAAATTACATAGCAGCGGAAAAATATACAAAACCCAACTGAAAGTGATACATGGATACAGAGCTTTCCGAGCATCGTTCCAGCTGTAAATCAGGACCCTGTGAATATAAATCTGCAAAACCAAAACTACTAGCTGCCCGTGTGGAAAATAGGGGCACCCAGAGTTTAGGTTAAAACAATAAACTCCAGGTCAGTCATGTGACTGGTGTGAGAACTAAAACTGTTATTTAAACTTTACTTTAAAAGATAGTAATTCAAGGGACCACGCCGTATAACACGGAACGGGTTTCCTCCCAAGAATACTAGTGCATATAACAAAACAAAGCAATGCTTTGAAGCTATTATAAGACCCAGGTCCCATCACACAATGCAACGCAAGCCGGAGGATAGGGTTTTCCCTTATAATAGCCAAATAATGCTTGGTATGTTTAAACAAATCATTTGATACTATCATAGGTGTATAGTGTCAGAACATTTTCAATCATAAATATCAATCATAGATGGCATGGGTACCATATATCATTTCGCCATACTAGATCTACAATTAAAACCGTAATATCACGTATTGGAAATTGGATTTCCATCATGAGCCGAGGCAAGGGGCAAGCTCCTCTTCGCGTTCGAGACACTCTAGCAAATGTCCCAGGACACCAATATGATCCTTGGATCTTCAGGGCCGGTCCTCTCTTACTTTTGAGGATTAGTTATTCCTGAGCACATGTTTCCCGGTCCTTACAGACCTATATCCGAGGCGCCTCGTATCCAACAACCACACAGGTGAAAAGTATATAAATGTCAGGGCTGGTAGGTCACTGACACCACCCTAGCTAGAAAGAAACGTCGTGCTCTCCCTGTAGTCACTATCCCATTTTTGGCTCATACCGAGGTGTGAGGCTCGCGAATTCACGTTATACACAAAGCTATGCCACACAGGCCGTGCTTTGATCATCAACCATAAGACTTTGCTTTTCAACAGAAGCCCTGATCAATTGCCACTTATGCGTGCCACACTGGCAATTCACTCCATGCGACTTATGTCCATCTATATACAACCTCTGAGCTCGTACGTCTCAGAGAAGGGAGTTAAGCAAGAGAATAAATTCTCCGCCGCCAAACAGATGTATATTTAATAGAGATCAATCAACACAGAATAAAATCCAATATCAGACACACAATCCATTTACAAGTTCGTTCTGGGTTTGAACGAAACCGGAGGCACTTTCCTTGCATATCCATCGATCTCCAAGTACGTCTGGACGATCACCAACTGTTTCACTCATCTTGGGTGTACAGCCCAATCAAGATCATAAGTAATCACCCAAACGATGTGAAGACTTCCGGTCTTCAACCACCGTCTTCATCTTCGACATCTCGTCGAATCGGTTATTTAGAATGGGTATAAACCCGGCCTTTCGGAATAACCCACGTATATGATAAACAAATATTACACAAACTCAACAAACGCCTCATTCCAATTCAGAATATCCTTTTATTCATGAAATCAAATTCTTAGGGAAAGGTTCTCATTAATTTTATCCAAGATAAATTCTTCTAAATTTATTCTTTAATCTTCCATTGGATATCATTTCAAATTAGTCGGGATTAGCGAACCACACCGAAGTAATTATTTATTTTATTTCCTAATCCCAACCTATTCATCCCATGGAGCAAAACTGGTAATACTCCATAGCTAACACCACAGTGTTATCGGTAAAATTAATTACCATTTCACGTTCAAATCTAATTAAAGATTTAACTATCGCTTTGGAGCAAAACTGGTGGTACTCCATTCTCGATCACCTTTCAGATTTGATAATTTAAATTATCAATTCACATTTTAATATAATTAAAGATTCATTAAAACTCCACTTAGTTTTAATCTTTTCAAAAATCAACAACTTGCCTTTAACTAGGTTAAAGAACCAATGTCATATAAAACATGATTCACGATAAACCCAAATCACATTCGATATTAAATACAAGGCTCTGAATAGAAAATATACCGGCTTATATTCAATATCAAACTCTGAAACCAACAAATATCGTACTGGAAATAACGATATAAAATATATCTTTCAAATTCCCATAACAATATCTGTATAGTCATAAAATCCAACATAGAAATATTCCGAAGATAATTTCGATTCAACTCGTGCCCAATTCACGTATTGGGAATATTGATTATTTTTAAAATCACTTTCAAATTCGATTTATTTATTTCAAAAATAAATTGATTTTAATTCTAGTTCAAAACTAATTCATTTCGATAAAATCTATTTTTATCTTTTCAAATACGGAATTTTTCAGCCCAATTTTTTCCAAATCATTTCTTATGATTTTACACAAATTATAGAAATTTTTAATAATTTTATCAAGGCACGTACAGTCGATTTCCATCAACGGCCATCGAACTGCACTTACAGCGACCTTTTCCAAATTTGATTTGGACATAATTCCAAATCCAACCGTTAGATTTCAAATTTCTAATATTCATTGGAAAGCTCTTTTCGATACGAACCCAACGGTTCCGGTTTTAGGAGAATCCGACGATCGGATCTCCCGCGACGTCAATTCGAAGTTAATGGTCGAAATTCACGAACTGCCGCGGCACGGCGCTTTCTATTCAGGCCATTATATATATATATATATATATATATATATATGTTATATATATTTCATCGATTTCCTTTTAAAATGTATTTTATAAATTGTTTTGAATTCGTTTTCAAAACCATTTCAACGCTACATTCAATTTCAAATCGATTTGATGTTAATTCAATTCGAATTCATTTCAATTTTATTTAATTCGAATTCAAATTCGTTTCAATTCAATTCAAGTTCTAATTCGTTTCAATTCAATTTGAATTTACCTTCTGTTTAATTCAATTCAAATTCATTTCAAATTGATTTCATTTCAATTTCAGTTTGTTTTAAATTTCATTCAAAACGATTTCAATTCGTTTTTAACTCAATTTCAATTTAATTCAATTTGAATTCATTTTCTATTCAATTCTATTTCAAATTCACTTTCTATTCAATTCGAATCGAATTCATTTTCTATTCGATTCGAATTCATTTCAAATTGATTCAATAAAATTTCAGTTCGTTTTAAATTTCATTCAAAACGATTTCAATTTGTTTTTAATTCAATTTCAATTTAATTAAATTTGAATTCATTTTCTATTTAATTCAATTTCAAATTCACTTTCTATTCAATTCGAATCGAATTCATTTTCTATTCGATTCGAATTCATTTCAAATTGATTCAATAAAATTTCAGTTCGTTTTAAATTTCATTCAAAAGTATTTCAATTCGTTTTTAATTCAATTTAATTCAATTTGAATTCATTTTCTATTTAATTCAATTTCAAATTCACTTTCTATTGAATTCGAATCGAATTCATTTTCTATTCGATTCGAATTCATTTCAAATTGATTTAATAAAATTTCAATTTGAATTTTAACCTAATTTAGTTTGAATTTCATTTCAAAATATTAAATTTTGAAATCACTTTTCAATATTCATTATAAAACGAATAAAATCGATATCAATATCGTTTGCGTCAAAATAAAGCATCTCTAATCAACACGGCTTTATATTTTTCAAAAAACTTCTTTATTCTATTCAACAAATGAATATTTATTCTATTCAGCACATGAATCTATATTTCTTTCAACACACGACTAATCTCCACACATGAGTACTGTCAACACACGACTATTTTTGTTATGTAAAATATTTTATAAAACTATGGTATCTATCGTTTGATTTTCAATTAGACTCCACCGTGAAGTAGTTCTAATTTTAAATATGATAAAGATGTAAATTTTATTAATAAAATATTTTACTCAACACATAAATAGTTTCAGCACATGAATTTTCTTTTATAATATTCATTATTTTCCCGATTGGAATGAGGCCCAGTCAATCACCATATAATGTTAATTATATGGATTTCATACAACACATGTATATAATAGCAATGATAAACAATCAACCATCATCCAAGGTGCACCACACAGCTGCATAAGCATCAAATATAAATAATCAACGCTTACACAGTCTGTCGACCAAACGATCGACATACAATTAAATAATTGGGATTAGTGCACGTAAATTTCATCCCAACACCCGTGTGGGGTTTCAAATCAACAAACACAGATTTTTATTTGTGCAGTTGGGTGATGTGTAAAATTTATCATCCCAATCAATATCAGTCAAATCAGTGTATATAAACAAATCGGCATATTTGTTTATAAATATTTATTTATTCATTCACTTTCACGTTAAAAGTTATATTTTTAACTATAATTATTTTATTTCAACACATCTACATTTTATTATCGATTTCACATCAACATCACAAACAATTTTCACAACACATCAATCAAACAAACAAGCCATCCATGGTCTGTGGATGACGTGTGTCGGGTGCTGCTAAGCACCGTCTACATCCTAGTATATATGTGTATATATATATATATATATATATATAACTAGAAAAAGAAATTTAGAGTGAGAAGTTCTCACCAATAGCTATCCCAACTCCACGACTCTTCTTAAGTAGAAATCTTCGTCGTTCTCACCTTTCGTCACTTTCGTTGCCCTTAGCCACTACATATATAAAAATCGAATTTTTACTTCGCTATTCAATATATAAAAATCGAATTTTTTTCTTTGTTGTTGTATATAAAAATCCAATTTTTATAATCACGCTATATGGATAAAAATTCTATTTTTACATCGCTACTATATAGATAAAAATTCTATTTTTACATCGCTGCTATATAGATAAAAATTCTATTTTTACATCGTTATTCTCTACATAAAGATTTCGCCCTTTTAAATATAAAGATTTCGCCTTTTTAAATATAAAGATTTCACCGTTTTAAATATAAAGATTTCGCCTTTTTAAATATAAAGATTTCACCTTTTTAAATATAAAGATTTCACCTTTTTAAATATAAAGATTTCATTTTTTTAAATATAAAGATTTCATTTTTCATCTTCTACAATATAAAAGATTTCGCCTTTTTACTTAAAACTCTTGCCTTTTCACTACTAAAAATCCCATCTTTTATCGTATAAAAATCACGTAATTTTCAGTTTTAAAAATCATATTAAAATCATTTTTAAAAATCATATAAAATCAGATTTTTTTCCTATACTAAATTCAAATTAAAGAAAACTGAAAAATAAAATTAAATAAGTAAATAAGACTTACTTTTGAATTTTAGAAAAGGGGGCTTTAGGGCTTCATGTGGAGGAAGAGGGCGGGGGTTGCCTGCTCGAGCTCGCGGGTCTGTACGGTTTTAAAGGGGATAGAAGAGAGAGGAGCAGGGCGCGAGCTGTCGAAGAGGGGGAGCAGGCGGCGGGGGTGCCTCACCTAGCTGGCGGCGGTGGCTCAGGGTTGGTGGCGCGGTCTTGTTAGAAGAGGGTGAGAGAGAAACGAAGGGGGGAGGAGAGGAGGAAACAGGAGCGAGAGGAGGGAGGAAGGCGGAGGCTGTCGCGCCTGCTGCGCGTTGGCGCGCTCGTCGGATGAGCGGCGGCGCTCCTCCCGTTTCTTCCTCCTGTTTTTTTCGATTCGAAATGAATTTGAACTGGGGGGGGGGGGGGGCAGAGATAAAAGGAAGAAAGAGAGTTTTTTTAATTATTTTATTTAATTATCTCCCAAAAAGCAACTTTTATTTTCGACCTCTAAATGAGGCCCACCGCCTGTCGTCCATAGCTAATTACCCCCATTCCGAACACAATGGGATATGTATCGTAGGTTGATTCGATCGTTTCGATCATTTTTCGTCAAAATCAACATATAACTCTATATATTGAATTTGAACGCGCATTTCAATTTATTGGGGTAACATACTAACTAGAAAAATTCCAGAAAAATATTTTCTTACTTCGTATTGATGATATGGTCCTAACAAAACTAGTTTCGACGAATTCTGAGATCGTTAGAAAAATGGCCATTTTCCTGTCGATTAAATTCAAATGAAATGGTCAAAACACGTTTTCCTTTGCCATTCTCACACATTGATTCGAAAAATTATGAAATTTGGAATCTAGCAATAACTTGACATTACGGACCCAACAAAAGTGGTTTCGTTGAAATCCGAGGTCGTTTGCAAAATTCCCATTTTTAAGGGCCTGAATTCCATAGCGACTATTCAGAATTTTCATTTGGACATATCTTTTGATTCCCGCTGTGAAATTTTGATTTTTCGGATTCGTTGGAAAGATATTCCCAAACAGATTCTAATATTTTTGGTTTCACTAAAATCCGGTTTATTTTGCACCCGGTACATTCAATTGAAGTTTGAAATCGAATTATCGATCTACCACGCCATTTTCAATTCTATTTATAATTATATATAATTATTTATATTCTAACGAAGACGTATATAATATATACGTCGAATTCTATTCAAAATAAATTTCTCGTCGATATTATTTAAAATAATCTATTTTAAATGTTCAAAATTCGCTAAAATTGCCAAAATAAAAATTTTAAACTTGCCCAGATTTTCGGGTTGTTACAAGTTTAATGTCCTTTACTGTAGACATTGAAACCCAAATAAAATCATGCCGCACCCTATAACAAAAGAATAGAATTGAAGAGAATATTTATTTGAGTTGAATGAGACTAGTTTTATAATTTTTCAATTAGAGGTTCACAAGATATTGAGTTTTGAGTGAGGTAGATGCCATTGTTGTTTCTCTAATTTTTTCTAAGAGTGATGGCTTGATTAGAGAATAGAAAATGAGTGTAGGGTTAGGTTAGAATTAGAGATTATTTATAGGTAGGAAATTAGGTTAAAATAGATTTGTATAAGATGTATTTCTAGTCAAAGAATTTCAACAGTTAAATAAAAAAAGTACTCAAATTTTCATTTGTACATCTTTAATTCAATTTCAAAGATTAAATTATGTTTTATTAAAGTTCATTAAATCAATTTATATATTGATCAAATAAATTATTATAAATTATTTAACTTTCTTTTAATTCAATCTTCATGAGTAACAAATTTTCTCGTTTTTGTTACTCAAAAATTTACCGTAGTTTATAACAAATTCACATATCGAATTCAAAGTTAATTATTACACTAATTTGCAAGGTTTAGTTTCCACTGTAATTAAATATCGTTAAGAAAATATATATTTAATTCAACTAAATCGATTTGATTTAATTTGTTTTCTTTTTATTCAACCAATCTTGAATTTATAGATATAGTTGACATTTTTGTTCATATCCTATTACGCTAGTAATTTCCATTTATTGTTTAATGTGTAGTAAAGAAATATTTAATTACAAACAATTTATTTGTCATAAATTAAATTCGATTAAGTCACATTTAATTCCATATTTATTTTATTATTCATGCATCGTTGAATTTTGGTCCTATTTAATGCTTGTTTAAAATCTATTATGTCAATCTTCTACAGTTACAAATTTATTCACCTTAACTGCAGTAATTACACGCACTAGTAAAAATTCATTTCCAATTTATCATCAATGAATTGAATATCAACTGGTTTCATACACTAATCAATTAATCTATTGTAATCTTAATGCTTAAAATTAGTTAAACATTCAATTTATTCCTTTAATTACCATTCTTATTTTTCATTAATTATGCCATTCAATAATCTTATTGTAACTTGTTTCCACTTTATTTTAATACATTAATATTTGGTTTTGCAATTTATGAATTGTTACAACTTCTAGTTAAATATTATATGAGTATTGTTGTAAATAAATAAATAAATGGATTCATATACAAGTCAATTATTCTAACTTAATAAATTTCAATTGACCACATAAATCCTACCATTTATTTACAATATTTTGTTGAATTCCTTTTATTTCAAATAAATAACCAGATCATGATTATTTTTACAATAAATGCATATAATTGCATTTACAACTAGTTGAAATTTAATTACGTAATCAAATGGATCTATATTATTTACGTATTCCATAAATTAGAATTATAAATATATAATAGAATCCAAAAATTTGTTAATCCAACATTACTTCAAATTTATATATAATTAAATTATTAAACAGAGGTCACTATCATATATAGCCACTGGAATTCATTGTTTAACGGTCAATTTTAGTTCATACCTTATTAATACGACATAAATAATAAATTTTAATATTTAAAACAATTTTTTTCAAAAACATATTAAATTTAAATAATTTAAATTATCGCGAAATCATGGGATGATACACTCTCCCCAACTTAAAAATTTTCATCTTCGAAAAGGCATAGTAAGAAATTGTCAATTTATATGGTTTTGCCATATAACTTTTTATTCAATTTGTCTCATTCATTAGTTTACATAACTAATTCCATTAATAATTTAATTCTGAGTCATGAATTACAAAACCACAATTTTTCTGAAAATTTGAATTGCCCATATCTTAAAATCAACCAGTCAAAATCTAAAATTTTCTCTTTCGATGGAAAATTATATTTTAAAAGAACCAAAAGATTCTTGTTTCATAGAATTCTGATTTATTTTGGATCCTATGCATTCATTTAAACTTCAATTTGGAAAATTACGAACAACAACTTCGCGACGGGCTCGTTTTAATTAAATTTAATTAATTCGTTCGACCATCTTTAAATTTATAAATTATAAAGCAATTCACTTTTACTATCACAAATTACATAAACATTTACTCAATCTAGAAAATATCGACTAACTTAAATCGTAAAACATTCAACCATCTATATCAATACATTTAATTCATAACTGAATTATTCACTAAATTACCCAATTTCATTGATTTAGTTTGTTTTCCCTACTTAGTTGAATTCAATTCCAAACCAAATTAAGTATACATCATTTATAGTCGTGATTTATGTTTTATTCGTTTTCATAAGCCAATAAATTAATTTATTACCAAACAATTTTTTACTAGTTTATTTCATTGATTTGGTTTATCTTCATTAACTAGTTAAATTAAATTTCAAGCATTACCAAGTATACCTCGTTCATTTCATAACTTAAATTTCATTTGTATTTATAACCCATCAATTTTTTTATAAAGATCCAAAATCCCTCAATCTCCGAAGAGACGGAAAAGGCCGAATTGAGTTGAGAACATGACAAATCAGAACACAAATGACCGAACATTTCATTGATTATTACAACAATTTACATCAGAGTACAAGAATATAATAGAGTTCAAATAATAGTTTACAGCAGAATAATATCAGAGATTTAAATTACAAAGCAGCGTAAAAATATACATAACACAACTGAAAGAAATACACGGATACAGAGCTTTCCAAATATAGCTTCAGCTGTCAATCCAGGATCCTATATAAAGAAATATCTGCAAAACTAAAACTACTGACTGCACGTGCAAAAAATAGGGGCACCTAGAGTTTAAGTTAAAACAATAAAATCCAGATCAGTCATGGGACTGGTGTGAGAACTAAAATAATTATTTAAAACTTTAGTTTAGAAATAAAGTAAATCAAGGGATCACGCCGTATAAGACGAAACCGGTTTTCTCCCCAGAATACCAGTGCGTAAAACAAATAGCGCAATACTTTTTGGAAAAATGAAGCTATTATAAGAATCACGTCCCATCACACAATGCAACGCAAGCCGATGGATAGAGTTTTCCCGTATAATAGCCAAACATGCTTGGTACATTTAAAACAAATTATTTTTATATTACTATAAGTGCATAGTATATCAAACAACTTCAAATATAAATGTATCAATCATAGACTGCATAGTATCCCATGATACTATATCGCCATATAGGTTTACAACTAAAACCGAAAAGTCACGTAATGGAAATTGGAATTCCGTCATGAGTCGAGGCAAGGGATGTACTCCGCTCCGGCTTCGAGACACTAGCAAATGCCCCAGGGTTCCCTGCAGTGAACCCTTGTATCCTCCAAGGCCGGTCCACACATACGTTAGTGGATTAGTATTCCTGAAAACACGTGCCCTGGTCCTATAGGACCTATCCATCGGCCCCGTTATAACCGATATATCCGAGGCGCCTCACTATCCATCATCCACATAGGTAAAAATATAATAAATGTCTGGCCTCCATACCATGACACCGCCTATAGCTAGAAGGAAACGTCGTGCACTCCTTGGGTCCGTTATCCCATTTTTGACTCATATCGAGGTGTAAGGCTCCCGAATTAACGTATACACAAAGCTATACTTTTAAAAGTCGTGCTTTGATCATCAAACACAAGACGCTGCTTTTCAACAAAAGCCATGATCATTTTCATCTCAGCATGCTTCTAATAACCCGGGAATTCTGAGCCAATTTAAAAATTTTATTTTGGCAATTTTAGCGAATTTCGAATATTTCAAATGAATTATTTTAAATAATAACGACGAGAAATTTATTTTGAATAGAATTAGAATGTATATATTTATTTGAATAGTCGTTAGAATATAAATATTTTATTTTAATTATAAAAGGAATTGAAAATGGCGCGGTAGTTTGAAGTTTCGATTTCAAAGTTTAAATGAATGTACAGGATTCAAAATAAACCGGATTTCGGCGAAACCAAAAATATTAGAATCTAATTGAGAATATATTTCCAATGAATCCAAAAAATTGAAATTTCATAGCGGGAATAAAAAGTTACGTCAAGTTGAAAATTCAGAATAGCCGCTATGGAATTTTGGCCCTTAAAAATAGAAATTTTGCAAAAGACCTCGGTTTTCGACGAAACCACTTTTGTTGGATCGATGATGTCAAGTTATTTCTAGGTTTCAAAATTTGTAATTTTCTGATTCAATATGTGAGCGTGGCAAAGGAAAACGTGTTTGACCAGTTTTAGTTTATTTTAATGGACTGGAAAATGGCCATTTTTCAAACTGTCTCAGAATTCGATGAAATTAGTTTTGTTAGAACCGTATCGTTAATACGAAGCTAGAAAATATTTTTCGGGAATTTTTATAATACGTATGTGGCCGCGGTAAATTGAAATGTGCGTTCAAATTCAATATATAGATTTATATTTTGATTTTGACGGAAACTGATCGAAATAGTCTAATTGGCTTACCGAACATATCCCATTACATTCGGAATGGGGGTAGTTAGCTAGGGATGACAGTCGGTGGGTTTGATTTCAAGTTCAAAATAAAAAGTTACTTTTTGGGAAAATTAAAATTAAATAATATAAAAAGTTAACCCCTCCTTTTCCTTTAACCCCCCATTTCATTCCTTTGTTTTGAAATAAACCCGCTCCGTCAAAATCACCGTTGCTCAGCCCTAACCCCTACCCATCACCACTACGACGCCATCACTCGACCACCCCTGGCCCGCCACCCCTCCTCACTCCCTCTCCGATCATCCCCAGACCCCGAACCTCACCAACCCGGCACCAAACTCCCAATCAATCAAGAATTCCACCTCCATTGTACCCCCTCCGCCTCCCCCCCCCCCCCCCAGCTCGCTTGAGCCACGTCAACCCCTGCGTCCTCCTGCTTGAAGTCCTGCCCTGGCGCACCAGGTGGTCATTGCAGATGGTGCTCCGGCGCTTGGAAGCTCATGCAGTGGAGGAGAGATAAAGTTGAAGGTGGTTCGTTTCAGGTAAAAACGATTTACAGTGAAGGTATTCAATATAAATACATGAAAAAAATTCAGTTTTTAATCTTATGAATTTGCATGGTTTTTTAAACATGAACTTGTATTGTTTGAAAATATGAATAAATTTGTTTTGAAAATATAAAATTGAATTTGATCTGAAAAGATTATAGATTATATTTTTAAAATGAAGAAAGATTAGATTTTTATTATAAAGCTAGCAATGTAATGATTTGATTTTTATAAATATGGTTTTAGAATAAAGGTATGATTCTTATCATCTTGAAAGGAGAGTAAAAATATGATTTTTATTAATGTAGAGTATTAAAAATATGATTTTTATATCATAGAAATAATAAAAATGTGATTTTTATATGATAGGGAATATAAAGATGCGATTTTTACATATGTACTAGAAATATAAAAATTCGATTTTTATATATGAAGCGATATAAAAATTCGAACTTTATATAAGAAGTAGAAATATAAAAATATAATTTTTATATGAAAAGAAGCGTAGAAAAAAATATAAGATGAAGAAATAAAAATGTAATTTTTATTTGTTGGAATGAAGCAATGAAAATGTAATTTTTATTATGAATAGCATATAAAGGATTGCATTGAATTTCAAACAAATCCCAGCGGTTCAGAAGTACAAAAGTAAAAATGGCAGAGTGGAACCCTCGGTGAGAACTCCTCACTTTTATTTTAATTTCTAGTTGAAATATATACTAGGATGCAGACGGTGCTTAGCAGCACCCGACACCCGTCGTCCACAAACCATGGATGACTTGTTTGTTTGATTGCTTTGTTGTGAAATTTGACTGTTGATTGTGACGTGTGAAATATATATTCATGTGTTGAAATAAAATATATATATTCATGTGTTGAAATAAAATATATATATTCATGTGTTGAAATAAAATATATATTCATGTGTTGAAATAAAATATATATTCATGTGTTGAAATAAAAAATATATATTCATGTGTTGAAATAAAATATATATTCATGTGTTGAAGTAAAATAAATATTCATTTACAAATCGAACGATTTGTTTATGTACACTGATTTGATTGATATTGATTGGGACGATAAATTTTACACATCGCCCAACTGCACAAATAAAAATCTTTGTTTGTTGATTTGAAACCCCACACGGGTATTGGGATGATATTTGACATACACTAATCCCGATTGTTTAGTTTTATGTCAATTGATGGGTTGACAGACTATGTAAGCATTAATTATTTATATTTAATGCTTATGCAGTTGTGCGGTGCACTCTGGATGATGGTTGATTATTTATCGTTGCTATTATATACATGTGTTGTATGGATTCCACATAATTAACATTATATGGTAATTGATTGGGACTCATTCCAATTTGGAAAATAAGGAATATTATAAAAGAAAATTTATGTGTTGAGTAGAAAGAAAATTCATGTGTTGAATAGAAAGAAAATTCATGTGTTGAGTAGAAAGAAAATTCATGTGTTGAATTGAAAGAAAATTCACGGGGTGAATAGAAAGAAAATTCTTGCGTTGAATAAAAAGAAAATTCATGTGTTGAAGAAAATATTCATTTGTCGAATTGAATAACGAAGTTATTGAAATATATAAAGCCGTGTTGGTTAGATATGCGCCATTTTGAGGCGAACAATATTTATATCGATTATATTCGTTTTTAAAATGAATACAGAAAAAGAAATGATCTCGAAATATAATATTTTGAAAATATTATCATTTGTATATCGATGATGTGGAATATTCAATTTTGATTTGAAATTGAATATGGAGTTGAAATCATTATGAAAACGAATCTAAAACGATTTATAAAATACGTTTTAAAAGGAAATCGATGAAATATATATAATATATTTATATTATATATATAGAATGGCCTGAATAGAACGCGCCGCGCTGTGGCCGTTCGCGAATTTCGACTATTGACGTCGAATGGATATTACGGGAGATCCGACTGTCGGATTCTCCTAAAACCAGAACCATTAGGTTCGTATCGAAAAGAGATTTCTAACGAATATTAGAAATTAGAAATCTAACGGTTGGACTTCGAATTATGTCCAAATCAAATTTGGAAAAGGTCACTGTAAGTGCAGTTCGATGGTCGTTGATGGAAATCGACTGTACCGGTCTTGATAAAATTATTAAAAATATCAATAATTAGTGTAGAATCATAAGAAATGATTCTAGTTCAAAATAAATGGAATTAGTGTAAAATCAATAATTAGTGTAAAACCATTTCAAATCCAATTTATTTATTTTAAAAATAAATGGAATTATAATTCTAGTTCAAAACTAGTTCATTTCGATAACAATCTATTTTTATCTTTTCAAATATGGAAATTTTCATCCCAATTTTTGAAAATAACCAGAATTTCCAATAATTGAGCTCGAATGGATTTGAATCGAAATTGTCTTTGGAATATTTCGATGTTGGATTTCGTGATTATACAGATATTGTTATGGAAATTTGAAAGATATATTTATATCGTTATTTCTAATACGATATTTGTTGGTCATAGAATTTGATATTGAATATAAGCCGATATATTTTCTATCCAGAGCCTTGTATTTAATATCAAATGTGATTTGGGTTTGTCATGAATGGTATATTTAATAATGCCATTCTTAAACCCAGTTGAGAAAAAGATTGAATCTTTTTATTTAGATTTAATGAAGTTTACCAATTAAATGGTATTTAACTGGAATTAAATTTGAATTGATTTTTGGGTTTATCGTGAACGGTGTTTTAAATAACACTTGTTCTTTAACCCGATAATTAATGAATGTGATTTTGGGTTTACCGTGAGCCGTGTTTTACATGACATTGGTTCTTTAACCCAGTTAAAGCGAGTATGTGATTTCCCAAGTTAAATAATCATTGGTAGTGAATATTGGGAAGATTAAAACCAAGCGGAGTTTTAATGAATCTTTAATTAGATTGAAATAATCGAGAATGGAGTATCACCAGTTTTTCTCCAGACGATAGTTAAATCTTTAATTAGATTTGAGCGTGAAAAGGGTAATTGAATTTACCAATAACACCGTAGTGTTAGATATGAAGTATGTCCAGTTTTACTTCATGCGATGAATAGGTTGGGATTGGGAAGTTAAACAAATGGTTACTTCGGTAAGGTTCGCTAATCCCGACTAATTTGAATTGATATTTAAAAGAAGATTAAAGAATAAATTTAAAGAATTTATCTTTGATAAAATTAATGGGAACCTTTCCCCAAGTATAAGAATATTTGAATAAAAGAATATTCTGAATTGGAATGAGGCGTATGTTGTGTTTGTGTAACACTTGTTTATTATACACGCGGGTTATTCAGAAAGACCGGGTTTATCCCATTCTGAATAACGGATTCGACGTGGTGTCGAGGATGAAGAC
Organism: Allium sativum; assembly: GCA_030737875.1. Taxonomy (NCBI): domain Eukaryota; kingdom Viridiplantae; phylum Streptophyta; class Magnoliopsida; order Asparagales; family Amaryllidaceae; genus Allium; species Allium sativum. The sequence goes on along the minus strand of CM060924.1, from coordinate 775,959,710 downwards.
GGTGGTTAATGACCGGAGGTCTTCACATCATTTGGGCGATTACTGATGATCTTGATTGGGCTGTACACCCAAGAGGAGGGAATCAGTTGGTGATCGTCCAGACGTACTTGGAGACCAATGGATATGCGAGGTACCAGGTGCCTCCAGTTTCATTCAAACCCAGAACGAACTTGTAAATGGACTGTGTGTCTGACATTGGATTTTATTCTGTGTTGATTGATCTTTATTAAATATACATCTGTTTGATGGTGGAGAATTTATTCTCTTGCTTAACACCCTTCTCTGAGACGTACAAGCTCAGGGGTTGTATATCGATGGACATCAGTCGCATGGAGTGAATTGCCTGTGTGGCATGCCTAAGTGGCAATTGATCAAGGCTTCTGTTGAAAAGGAAAGTCTTGTGGTTGATGATCAAAGCACCACCTGTGTGGCATAGCTTTGTGTAACATTGATTCGCGAGCCTCACACCCTGGTTGTGAACCAGAAACGGGAGATGTAATGACCCGCATTGGCAGAGGTATTAGAATTAATTTATTTAATTATTGAAATGGTGGTTTAGAGGATTTAATGGCCGTGGAATTTAATAATGGTGGATATTTAATTTAATTAATAAATTAAATAATATATATAATTCCGAAATAAATCAGAATTGGCTGAAGTGGCGATATGATGTGAATTGGTCAATTCAAAATATGTAATTCAGTGTAGAATTGAATTACGATAACGAATATATTATTTGAACGGCAGTTTGAATGTATAGTTTATAATATAATTAAAATAGAGCTCGAAATGGCGCGGTAGTTCGCTATTTGGCGATTCGAACTTCAACTGAACGTACAGGATTCGTTTTAAGCCGAATTTCTGTGAAACAAGAAATGTGTGGAGCTGGTGGAGTATATCTTTCTAGTGGAAGAGAAAAATTGGGATTTCGTCGTGTAGATTTTGATTCATGTCCAAATCAAATTTTAAAATAGTCGCTATGGAATCGTTTATCGACCGTATCGGTTTATTCGATATAACTTAAGATCGGGATTGAATTTAGGCAAGGTTCTTTTGGGAAGTAGTGATAATTTAATTTTTAGAATTTTACTGTAATTTTTAATTAATTTAAATAAACAACTTTTTATTTGGAGTATTTCGCACCCTGTAATCAACATTTTGATGTTTCAAAATATGAGTCCACCTACCGGTATTATTATATTTTTGTGATCGTGACACACTACTAGATATGACCGTACTCTTATTTCTGTCCATAGCAGTTTATATATGAACGAAATTTTGGGTATTGGAACACATAAGTGTTTTTATAAACTAAGTCAAAATATACAAATCCAAGGCAATACATTCGGGGTAGGACGTGTTCAATCCAAGGTAATACATTCGGGGTAGGACGTGTTCAATCCAAGGCAATACATTCGGGGTAGGACGTGTTCAATCCAAGGCAATACATTCGGGGTAGGACGTGTTCAATCCGAGACAATACATCAGGGGGGACGTGTTCAATCCGAGACAATACATCAGGTGGGGGACGTATTTCATGCAAAGCACCACACTGCGGACGTGTTGTGTATTCCTTAGCCATGAAAGTATAGGATATATATACACCCAAACACTACTGCTACCGTCCCTTCGATCCTCTTCAAAATCAGAAACCTCACCGTCCTCTCTCTCTCTCGTTCCTTTTTCTTTTCTTCATTTCAGACTTGGACCTCATCTTTCAATGATGATAGAAAAGGTGGCCACCAACGTCTTGATGATTGGAATAACTTCGGAAGGGGTGGTGTTTTGATGGAGGGGTGCGTGAGTATGGTGGAAAGTCGCACGTCTGTGCTGATGGACGAGGACGAAGGTCTGGGCGGATTTAATGGCCATGGGATGTAGTTCGCAGAGAGGAGGTAAAGTGGTTCGCTACTGTAGAATAGTGATGATGACAAGGATCAGCATGGACTCATTTTGGAGCAGGTAATGGCGTTTTGACAGGGTTCAAAGAATAGATGGGGGAGGCGGCGTATACATGTGTGAAAGTGGTCCAATTGTGATGTGGTTTTAGAATCCATAACTGGTTAATGTGGACGGATGTGTGATCAGTTTCAAAAAGGAGTTGGAGTGCGTGTAAATGGATTGTGAAGGGAAGCTGAAACGTGATGTTTGAGTATGGGGAAGTTGCGGAAATAAGTTGGTTCAAATAAAATAGTGGGAATTATGGTGGTTTGGATTTTGAAAACAATGGAGTAATTCTTGGCAAATGTTTGGAGCAGCGTTTTGGGATCTGCCGTGGGGAAGATAAGGTGCAGGTCACGTGCGGTTTAGGGTGTGGGTGTGAGGATTTGTTGCGCCGGTTTGATAAGGGGTAAGGCCCGAGTAATAATAATCTTATGTTTAATTAAATTCAAATAAGTGTACTAACTTTTAATGCTAATATCTCGTTCGTACGTTGTCAGTTTTACGGACGGTTGGTCACATTGGGATCGTAGGGACAGACACTACACCATGGAACTGACGGGGAGCAAATCAAAGCTCATTACAATTTATTGCAAAATAAATTGTCCGCCTGAATCAAGCGATGGTTATCGTTATTAACGATGATCGTCCAATGTGAGTAAATCTCACTAACTCTGAACAGTTTATAATTTCATGTTGTATTTTTAGAACTGTTAGATATTGGATGATTGACTGTGTGTTGACCGTTTGATTGAACTGCTAGTCAGTTAGTAAATTTTCTATATTGATTCTGTTTAACAGAATATATCATATAGAACTGATAAGTGATGTTATCTATATTGTTTAACATATGTGATGCAGGGAGACAGGTTGGAGGAATCCAACTGGATTCCTCAACATTTATTTTACTGTTTTGCATATATTGTGATATATGGTGGGTTATATAATCTGTTATGGATTATGGGTGTTGGAATGATGTTGATCATTGTTATTCGATATTGTAAATATCATAAAAGACCATGGGATGTAAAAAGAAGTATTTCAATGTATATTGAAATAAAGGAATTTTATAAAATCACAGGATTTTATAAAAGGAAATATTTATAAAACGAACACGGTTTTATAAAAGGGATATTTATTTAGAGGATAAATATAAGTTATAAATAGGAAATATTTGTAACGATAAATAGAAGTTATAAATAGGAAATATTTGTAACGGTAAATAGAAGTTATAAATAGGAAATATTTGTAACGGTAAACAGAAGTTATAAATAGGAAATATTTGTAACGGTAAACAGAAGTTATAAATAGGAAATATTTGTAACGGTAAATAGAAGTTATAAATAGGATATATTTGTAACGGTAAATAGAAGTTATAAATAAGAAATATTTGTAACGGTAAATAGAAGTTATAAATAGGAAATATTTGTAACGGTAAATAGAAGTTATAAATAGGAAATATTTGTAACGGTAAATAGAAGTTATAAATAGGAAATATTTGTAACGGTAAATAGAAGTTATAAATAGGATATATTTGTAACGGTAAATAGAAGTTATAAATAGGAAATAGTTGTAACGGAAAACGTAGTTTATCAAAAGAAGTTAATTGATTTTGATTAATCGATTAGTGTTAAAGTAAAAGAAGTTAATCGATGTTAGTAAATCGATTAGTGATAAAGAAAAGGAGTTAATCGATGTTAGTTTAATCGATTAGAGTTAAAGAAAGGGAGCTAATCGATGTTAGTTTAATCGATTAGAGTTAAATTGAAAAGGAGTTAATCGATGTTAGTTTAATCGATTAGAGTTAAAGTGAAAGGAGTTAATCGATGTTAGTTTAATCAATTAGAGTAGAAGCAAATGAGTTAATCGAATATAGTTTATTCGAATAGAAGCAAAGGAGTTAATCAAACATAGTTTATTCGAAGAAAGAAAAAGGAGTTATCGAATATAGTATTCGAAAGGAGTAAGTGAATGAGTAAATCAATAGCGTTAGTCAAATAGAGTTAATCCAATAGGGTTAGTCCAATAGAGTTAATTGATTTTGGTTAATCAAATAGAGTTAAGTGAAAAGAGTCAATCGAATATAGCCATTCGAAGAGGGTTAAGTAAGGAAGTTAGAAAAAGGAATATAAAGTGAACTTTGCCTATTTCAAAGTTAGAAATGTTGTTCAGTTAAGGTCTGAGAGGTAGTTCTACCCCAACTTGATTGACTTCGTTTTTAACTAAGGAATAGTTAAGGTTCGGCAGTTAAGGAAATGGTTTGAGTTGGCATCGCGATGGTTTGTTTAAACATCTGTCTAAGTCCAATAAAGAAGTTTTGGAAATGTTTTCCAAAGAAGAAACCAGAAATGTTTTCTAATAAAGAAAACGAGAAATGGAAATGTTTTCCATTGTTAATAACGTATATTTTCTAAATTTAGAAAATAAGAAATGTTGAATGATGTTTGATCGATATAAATTTCCATTTGGAAATAATATCATTGTTTGCACACCTGTTTTTCTTCGATAGTTAAATCATAGACTATTGAAGTTTTGACCATTTTAACATTGTTAATATGGAGAGACCGGTTGGATTATTATCCAAAGAACCACTCTATATTGGCATAAGCTTTGCGAATCATATATGCCAAAGGAAATTGAAGACGGAGTTATGCAAGGGCTATCCTGTTTACAGAGTAGTGCCTTCGGTTCATCCTGTTCCTGGATGACTTGTATGGACGGATGTCTGACAGAGTATGTCCAGACGATCACATATATTGATTTCTCCAACTGTACCAAAGTGGAAGCGGAGAAGGAAACTTCCTTAGCTAACACATAATGTATGGTTGAGGACGTCAGTCAGTGATTTGATGGATTTGACGATGTGGCATTCAAAGTGAATCTGATGTGATGGTAAAGCATAGCTTCTAGCCTCTTCATCCAGTAAATGACAGAAATCGGGCAGGCAGCATGGCTAAGTCGGTCGCACCGAAGTAGGGTGTATAATCACCTGATCTAGAGTTTCATTTACTTCTAAAAATCTATTGTTGATGTTGTCCCATTCAGGAAATGGTTGCTGATCCCAACTGTTGGTGATATACATTCGATACACTCAAGCGAAATGAGTGGTCGGTCATGTGTGGCCGGGTTGCAAGATGTTCTTGTTGAACCCAGTGTATTCCTCTCTAGAGGTACACGAGCGAAAGGTGATTCCATACCTTGTCATAGTTGGAAATCCATTACCCAATACGTGCTTGCGGTTTTGAGTTGTATACTATATATGTAGAACTTGAGATGAAAGCGTTTCTGCTAGGTGATTATATATACTGTGGTTGATAGACATTATTATAATATCAAAAGGTTTTTGATATAAAGATATTTTGGATTCTCATAAGTAAAAAACCCGTTCCGTTATGCGGCGTAGTCTTATGAGATATCGTTTACTTGTTCGAACTGTTTTTAAACTGTTTTACTCATACCAGTCCCATGACTGACCCGGAGTTTACTTTGTTGTTTTCCCTAAACTCTTGGGTGCCTAAATTTGTACGGACAGTCAAGTAGTCGGGATTTTACAGATACACTTGAAGAGCTTGGAGCAGGAGGCTTCAGGATCATATAGCTATAGTTATTTCCGCTGTGTTGTAAGTGCTGTACTTTGACAATGATATGTATATTCAAGTACCAATTTTGTATTTCAAAGTTATGTTATGAAATATATTTATTCATTCCGCTGTGAGATTCGTGTTACTCTGATGTTGTGTTCTTCTTCTTCTTCTATTCTAAGTTTCTATCTTATCTTTCCTCACCCTCTAATTTGTTTCACTAATTACCAGGTTTTTTCGATGTTTTGGTTATCGACATCGGGCTTATGTCGATAACCAAGGTCGCTCAAAATCCGGGTCGTTACAGTTGGTATCAGAGCTTAAGTTAAGAATTACTTGGCTCTGTGGCGTGACTCGGTAGAGATAGGGTTAGTAATACCCTAGACTGAGATTGAGTGTATATATATACGAGTGAACGTATTTGTTATTGATATAAAAATTTGTTTTATATTGTGGAGATTCATTGGTTGAGTTGTTTATGGGTTCTGGTCGATCAGTTTGATCCACTGTATCGGTAGGGGTTACTAAACACTTGAATACGATGGGTCGGCACCATATGTTTTGAAAAGAGGGTAAATTAAAATAAGTTTACCCAAGGTATATCTCGATATAGAGGAGATATATATATCAAAATTATAATATATTGGATATATTGGTTGTTATTATAATCGAGTAAGATTATAAATTAAATGGTTATGTGAATAACCAATCAGAATTCATATAAGTGAAATGCGTGAATCAGATGAGTTAAATCTGAAATTAAAGCCAGAAATTGAATTAAAATTCTGGAGAATTGGATAAGTGTTTGTAAATGGATTTTGGATTAAAAATAAGGAAAATTTAAGATCCTAGGATATTTTAAATTATTTTGCAAGCAGTGTGAATTATATTTTGAAATGAATTTCAAAGTGGCAATGTTTAGTAAAGGTTCTATAGTATTGAACTCACTTCGATCGCTGGAAAATAGATTCTGATGATGACAGCTGCATCATCAGTATTCATTTTCGAGTTGTAAGTGACGAATTACTACCAGAGATACTGTTTTGAATTTGTTATGGGAAAGACAAGTGTGTTGAATTTCAAAGTGGGATTTAAAATATAGAATTTGAATTTTGAAATAGATTTGAAATATTAACTTGTTTTAAAAGAAATAAAACGAGAAGCTCCTTTATAAACGAAGTTTATAAATAGTTCTTTTATAAACGAAGTTTATAAAATGAAGTGAAAAGAATTATCATCGGATAACTCAGAAAAAAATACAAGTATGAAATTGAAAGGGAAATCTATTTTCCAAAGGTAGAAATATCGATTTCAAAAGGAATTGAAACCGGGACTTATTTAAAAAGATTTGAAATGAAATTCAAGTATAGAATTTAAATAAGAAAATTCAAAGTGGATTTGAATAAAGAGAATTCAAAAGAGTTTGAATATAGAAATTCAAAGGGAGTTTGAATATATGAAATTCAATGGAATTGAAATAGAATTGAATATAGAAATTCAAATAGCGTTTGGATATAGAAAATATAAAAGATTTCAAATATAGAATTTGAATAAGGAAATTGAAATGAAATTCAAGTATAGAATTTGAATAAGAGATTTGAAATGAAATTCAAGCATAGAATTTGGATAAGAGAATTGAAATTGAATTTGAATATAGGGAATTCAAATAGAATTGAAAAGGAATTCAATTAGTTGATAAACAAGTTAAAATATATTCGAACATGTTATACTCAAATATGAAGGTGAAATGGGAAAACCAGTAATATGAAAATCACTTAACGAACTAAGTTAAAACGATTGGATTAAGTTGGAATGAATTAGAAATATATGGATATACATGAGACAGGTATGGATAAGGTATGAAGGTATATAGATAGAATGCTCGACGGAAAGGTATGTATTTAATTCACATATGAGATTTTATGCGCCGTATCGGCTAGCCGCTTGGCTTTTCTTTTTCTTTTTGATTGGTGAGGGCCATGGGAGGCTATTTGAAATATCCCGATGCTCCTAGTACAAAGGAGGTTATGGTGAATTTTTCCGAGAATTTAATGAGTTAGAATATTTTTAAGATAATTTGATAGTTAGAAATCAACGTATCAATATATATAGAAGTCGATAAGGAAATGAATTTAGAAATAGAATAGTAAAATCAAAAAGGAAGTCTAGAATAAAATCTAGTAAGAATAGAAATAGGGGGTGTATATGTGTTTAAAAGTTAATCAGTAGTTGTATGGTATTGATTATTCGAGTAAGTAGTCATATCTGTTTTGACGTTATAAATGTTATTCAATCAAGGTCTGAGAGGTAGTTATACCCCAAATTGATTGATTTCATTATTAGCAAATAAATAGTAAGATTTCAGGCTCGAAGATCAATGTTGAATAAGGGTTAGTTGAATATAGTATTTGGATTGTCGTAACGATGTTTTACACAACATCCGTTTTAACCCAAATAAGTGTAAGCTCGGAAATAGAATAAAGAATATTTCCTAAGTATAGAAATAAACGAGATCGGAAAAGAGATAAGTAATTGGAGTGTTTTCCAATTATAAATAGAATTATAAAGGTTATTGATTTAGAAAATAAAGGAAGGCGATATTCGGAAATGTTTTCCAAATAACATAAAAGGCCAATAAGGTTATTGAAAATATTTGGTTAACAAATATTGATAAAGAAATAGAGAAGTGATTTAACTAATGGAATATTGATTATGGGCTCAGTTGAATTTCAAAAAGGAAAATTTGATTTTTGAAAAGAGTAAACTGTTTAAAATCTCCCAGGGAAGACTGTTCGAATTAAAAACAAATTTAACAGAAATTTGTGAAAGCAAAATTTTGAATTAAAGTAAAGCCTGTAAAGTGGTAACTGAGATTGAATTAAAATGATATCAAGACAAATTGGATTGTGAAATTCAAATTTGAAGTGTAATGTGATAATCAAGTTAAGAGTTGGGAATCGAGAAAAAACTCGAGTTGAAATGATGTTTGGCTCGGATGTAAGCGAATGGTTGTGTTGTGGATAAAAGAAGATTGGAATTTGATTGGGATGACCCTTGTATCCGCTGAATGGATAACAGGTGGAAAGGATACAATGATATGCCGACAAAAAGGTACAAGTTTATATTTCTATTGGATATAAGATTTATGAGCCGAATTGGCAAGCCGTTTGGCTGTTTGATTTTCTTTTGGGGTGGAGATGGCCCAAAGAGGCGAGTTGGAGTTTGACCGATTGACCAGTACAAAGGAGGTGCTGGCGAAATTTTTTTCGAAGAGTTAAGGCGTTAGTAAATTTTCAGGATTTTTGAAATTTTTCATTGATAAGAATTAATTAATAATTTAATTGAAATTAAATTGGTTCAGTTGGAAACTGAAGTTAAGAAATGAAGAAATATGTTCTAACCAGTCGATAGGGTCGTCTTCTACCTTCTAGCAATTTCGAGGACGAAATTATTTTAAGTGGGGAAGATTGTAATGACCCGCATTGGCAGAGGTATTAGAATTAATTTATTTAATTATTGAAATGGTGGTTTAGAGGATTTAATGGCCGTGGAATTTAATAATGGTGGATATTTAATTTAATTAATAAATTAAATAATATATATAATTCTGAAATAAATCAGAATTGGCTGAAGTGGCGATATGATGTGAATTGGTCAATTCAAAATATGTAATTCAGTGTAGAATTGAATAACGATAACGAATATATTATTTGAACGGCAGTTTGAATGTATGGTTTATAATATAATTAAAATAGAGCTCGAAATGGCGCGGTAGTTCGCTATTTGGCGATTTGAACTTCAACTGAATGTACAGGATTCGTTTTAAGCTGGATTTCTGTGAAACAAGAAATGTGTGGAGCTGGTGGAGTATATCTTTCTAGTGAAAGAGAAAAATTGGGATTTCGTCGTGTAGATTTTGATTCATGTCCAAATCAAATTTTAAAATAGTCGCTATGGAATCGTTTATCGACCGTATCGGTTTATTCGATATAACTAAAGATCGGGATTGAATTTAGACAAGGTTCTTTTGGGAAGTAGTGATAATTTAATTTTTAGAATTTTACTGTAATTTTTAATTAATTTAAATAAAATACTTTTTATTTGGAGTATTTCGCACCCTGTAATCAACATTTTGATGTTTCAAAATATGAGTCCATCTACCGGTATTATTATATTTTTGTGATCGTGACACACTACTAGATATGACCGTACTCTTATTTCTGTCCACAGCAGTTTATATATGAACGAAATTTTGGGTATTGGAACACATAAGTGTTTTTATAAACTAAGTCAAAATATACAAATCCAAGGCAATACATTCGGGGTAGGACGTGTTCAATCCAAGGCAATACATTCGGGGTTGGACGTGTTCAATCCAAGGCAATACATTCGGGGTAGGACGTGTTCAATCCAAGGCAATACATTCGGGGCAGGACGTGTTCAATCCGAGACAATACATCAGGGGGGACGTGTTCAATCCGAGACAATACATCAGGTGGGGGACGTATTTCATGCAAAGCACCACACTGCGGACGTGTTGTGTATTCCTTAGCCATGAAAGTATAGGATATATATACACTCAAACACTACTGCTACCGTCCCTTCGATCCTCTTCAAAATCAGAAACCTCACCGTCCTCTCTCTCTCTCATTCCTTTTTCTTTTCTTCATTTCAGACTTGGACCTCATCTTTCAATGATGATAGAAAAGGTGGCCACCAACGTCTTGATGATTGGAATAACTTCGGAAGGGGTGGTGTTTTGATGGAGGACCGTGAAGGAGGGGTGCGTGAGTATGGTGGAAAGTCGCACGTCTGTGATGATGGACGAGGACGAAGGTCTGGGCAGATTTAATGACCATGGGATGTAGTTCGCAGAGAGGAGGTAAAGTGGTTCGCTACTGTAGAATAGTGATGATGACAAGGATCAGCATGGACTCATTTTGGAGCAGGTAATGGCGTTTTGACAGGGTTCAAAGAATAGATGGGGGAGGCGGCGTATACATGTGTGAAAGTGGTGCAACAGTGATGTGGTTTTAGAATCCATAACTGGTTAATGTGGACGGATGTGTGATCAGTTTCAAAAAGGAGTTGGAGTGCGTGTAAATGGATTGTGAAGGGAAGCTGAAATGTGATGTTTGAGTATGGGGAAGTTGCGGAAATAAGTTGGTTCAAATAAAATAGTGGGAATTATGGTGGTTTGGATTTTGAAAACAACGGAGTAATTCTTGGCAAATGTTTGGAGCAGCGTTTTGGGATTTGCCGTGGGGAAGATTAGGTGCAGGTCACGTGCGGTTTAGGGTGTGGGGGTGAGGATTTGTTGCGCCGGTTTGATAAGGGGTAAGGCCCGAGTAATAATAATCTTATGTTTAATTAAATTCAAATAAGTGTACTAACTTTTAATGCTAATATCTCGTTCGTACGTTGTCAGTTTTACGGACGGTTGGTCACGTTGGGATCGTAGGGACAGACACTACACCATGGAACTGACGGGGAGCAAATCAAAGCTCGTTACAATTAATTGCAAAATAAATTGTCCGTCTGAATCAAGCGATGGTTATCGTTATTAACGATGATCGTCCAATGTGAGTAAATCTCACTAACTCTGAACAGTTTATAATTTCATGTTGTATTTTTAGAACTGTTAGATATTGGATGATTGACTGTGTGTTGACCGTTTGATTGAACTGCTAGTCAGTTAGTAAATTTTCTATATTGATTCTGTTTAACAGAATATATCATATAGAACTGAAAAGTGATGTTATCTATATTGTTTAACATCTGTGATGCAGGGAGACAGGTTGGAGGAATCCAATTGGATTCCTCAACATTTATTTTACTGTTTTGCATATATTGTGATATATGGTGGGTTATATAATTTGTTATGGATTATAGGTGTTGGAATGATGTTGATCATTGTTATTCGATATTGTATATATCATAAAAGACCCTGGGATGTAAAAAGAAGTATTTCAATGTATATTGAAATAAAGGAATTTTATAAAATCACAGGATTTTATAAAAGGAAATATTTATAAAACGAACACGGTTTTATAAAAGGGATATTTATTTAGAGGATAAATAGAAGTTATAAATAGGAAATATTTGTAACGATAAATAGAAGTTATAAATAGGAAATATTTGTAACGGTAAATAGAAGTTATAAATAGGAAATATTTGTAACGGTAAACAGAAGTTATAAATAGGAAATATTTGTAACGGTAAACAGAAGTTATAAATAGGAAATATTTGTAACGGTAAACAGAAGTTATAAATAGGATATATTTGTAACGGTAAATAGAAGTTATAAATAGGATATATTTGTAACGGTAAATAGAAGTTATAAATAGGAAATATTTGTAACGGTAAATAGAAGTTATAAATAGGAAATATTTGTAACGGTAAATTGAAGTTATAAATAGGATATATTTGTAACGGTAAATAGAAGTTATAAATAGGAAATAGTTGTAACGGAAAACGTAGTTTATCAAAAGAAGTTAATTGATTTTGGTTAATCGATTAGTGTTAAAGTAAAAGAAGTTAATCGATGTTAGTAAATCGATTAGTGATAAAGAAAAGGAGTTAATCGATGTTAGTTTAATCGATTAGAGTTAAAGAAAAGGAGCTAATCGATGTTAGTTTAATCGATTAGAGTTAAAGTGAAAAGGAGTTAATCGATGTTAGTTTAATCGATTAGAGTTAAAGTGAAAGGAGTTAATCGATGTTAGTTTAATCAATTAGAGTAGAAGCAAATGAGTTAATCGAATATAGTTTATTCGAATAGAAGCAAAGGAGTTAATCAAACATAGTTTATTCGAAGAAAGAAAAAGGAGTTATCGAATGTAGTATTCGAAAGGAGTAAGTGAATGAGTAAATCAATAGCGTTAGTCAAATAGAGTTAATCCAATAGGGTTAGTCCAATAGAGTTAATTGATTTTGGTTAATCGAATAGAGTTAAGTGAAAAGAGTCAATCGAATATAGCCATTCGAAGAGGGTTAAGTAAGGAAGTTAGAAAAAGGAATATAAAGTGAACTTTGCCTATTTCAAAGTTAGAAATGTTGTTCAGTTAAGGTCTGAGAGGTAGTTCTACCCCAACTTGATTGACTTCATTTTTAACTAAGGAATAGTTAAGGTTCGGCAGTTAAGGAAATGGTTTGAGTTGGCATCGCGATGGTTTGTTTAAACATCTGTCTAAGTCCAATAAAGAAGCTTTGGAAATGTTTTCCAAAGAAGAAACCAGAAATGTTTTCTAATAAAGAAAACGAGATATGGAAATGTTTTCCATTGTTAATAACGTATATTTTCTAAATTTAGAAAATAAGAAATGTTGAATGATGTTTGATCGATATAAATTTCCATTTGGAAATAATATCATTGTTTGCACACCTGTTTTTCTTCGATAGTTAAATCACAGACTATTGAAGTTTTGACCATTTTAACGTTGTTAATATGGAGAGACCGGTTGGATTATTATCCAAAGAACCACTCTGTATTGGCATAAGCTTTGCGAATCATATATGCCAAAGGAAATTGAAGACGGAGTTATGCAAGGGCTATCCTGTTTACAGCATAGTGCCTTCGGTTCATCCTGTTCCTGGATGACTTGTATGGACGGATGTCTGACAGAGTATGTCCAGACGATCACGTATATTGATTTCTCCAACTGTACTAAGAGTGGAAGCGGAGAAGGAAACTTCCTTAGCTAACACATAATGTATGGTTGAGGACGTCAGTCGGTAATTTGATGGATTTGACGATGTGGCATTCAAAGTGAATCTGATGTGATGATAAAGCGTAGCTTCTAGCCTCATCATCCGGTAAATGACAGAAATCGGGCAGGCAGCATGGCTAAGTCGGTCGCACCGAATTAGGGTGTATAATCACCTGATCTAGAGTTTCATTTACTTCTAAAAATCTATTGTTGATGCTGTCCCATTCGGGAAACGGTTGCTGATCCCAACTGTTGGTGATATACATTCGATACACTCAAGCGAAATGAGTGGTCGGTCATGTGTGGCCGAGTTGCAAGATGTTCTTGTTGAACCCAGTGTATTCCTCTCTAGAGGTACACGAGCGAAAGGTGATTCCATACCTTGTCATAGTTGGAAATCCATTACCCAATACGTGCTTGCGGTTTTGAGTTGTATACTATATATGTAGAACGTGAGATGAAAGCGTTTCTGCTAGGTGATTATATATACTGTGGTTGATGGACATTATTATAATATCAAAAGGTTTTTGATATAAAGATATTTTGGATTCTCATAAGGAAAAAACCGGTTCCGTTATGCGGCGTGGTTTTATGAGATATCGTTTACTTGTTCGAACTGTTTTTAAACTGTTTTACTCATACCAGTCCCATGACTAACCCGGAGTTTACTTTGTTGTTTTCCCTAAACTCTTGGGTGCCTAAATTTGTACGGGCAGTCAAGTAGTCGGGATTTTACAGATACACTTGAAGAGCTTGGTGCAGGAGGCTTTAGGATCATATAGCTATAGTTATTTTCACTGTGTTGTAAGTGTTGTACTTTGACAATGATTTGTATATTCAAGTACCAATTTTGTATTTCAAAGTTATGTTATGAAATATATTTATTCATTCCGCTGTGAGATTCGTGTTACTCTGATGTTGTGTTCTTCTTCTTCTTCTTCTATTTTAAGTTTCTATCTTATCTTTCCTCACCCTCTAATTTCTTTCACTAATTACCAGGATTTTTCGATGTTTTGGTTATCGACATTGGGCTTATGTTGATAACCAAGGTCGCTCAAAATGCGGGTCGTTACAGGAGAGGACCTCAAGGAGGGCATGCGTTTCTTTCTAGCAAGGGCAGTGTCAGTGACCTATCCGTCCTGACATTTATATTATTTTCACCTTTGTGGTTATTGCTATTGCGAGGCGCCTCCGATATATCGGTGACTATGCGGAGCCGATGGAGTCATTTGGCTCATTTATGCCCCAAAGGGCGGGGAAACGCAGTGTTCAGGCATAATAATCCACATCGGTGGACCGGCCCTGACGATCCAAGGGGCAGTTGCGGCTGTTCCAGAGGGCGGGCTAGAGCGTCTTAAATTCGGTAGAGGACGATCCCTTGCCTCGGTTCACAAATGGAAATCCAATTTCCAAATATGACATCGTGCAGTTTTGATTGAATACCTATATACGGCGACTTAGTGGTATGGGGCACTTATGCCGTCTATGATTGCTACTTAGTATTTGAAGTTGTTTTATACACTATACACTTATAGTAATAATAAAACATGAAATTTCACGTACCAAGAATTCTTGGCTATTATAAGGTAAAAACCCTATCCTCCTGTTTGCGTTGCATTGTGTGATGGGACCTGGGTCTTATAATAGCTTCGTTGTTCTTTATTTTAGCATTGCGCTGTTGTTTTATGCACTAGTATTCTTGGGAGGAAACCCATTCCGTGTTATATGGCGTAGACCCTTGATTTACCTAACTTTAAGATAAAGATTAATAACTGTTTTAGTTCTCACACCAGTCACATGACTGACCTGGTGTTTATTGTTTTAACCTAAACTCTTTGTGCCCTTATTTTGAAATGGACAGCTAGTAGTTTTGGTTTTGCAGATTTATATTAACAGAATCCTGATTTACAGCTGGAACGATACTCGGAAAGCTCTGTATCCATGTATTATTTTCAGTTGTGTATTGTATTATTTTTCCGCTGCGATGTATTTAAATGTAATTTAAATCTCTGATATTTTCTGTGTAATATTTATTCATACTCTGTATATTCTTGTATTCTGATGGAATTGTTGTAATATACAATGAAATGTTCTTCTGTTCGTGTTCTGATTTGTCTTGTCCTCAAAGCAATCCGTGCTTTCCTTACCGGGGAAGTTACGGGCCCTTACCTTTGGTATTAGAGCTTTGGTTTACAAAGCTCTAGAACAAGACACGTTAGAACCAAACGAAAGAATTCATCAGAGATTGGGTTAGTAATATCCAATAAGAATGACTCATTCGAGATGGGATCAGTAGTATCCTAGAACGAGTGTGAAGAGTATATTTTTAAAATGAAAACAATTTTTGTTTTGGAAAATAAAATTCAATTATACGTATTTGATTATTTATTTTATATTGAGTTTGGACAGTCCAGTATATAAAGATTTTGCGTATACGTCTGATCACGTGTATTAGAAGTTTTAATATACTGAATAGATATAGAATCACACTCTAGTCGCTTGGACATGACTCTGATGATTGATGCGTCATCATCAGAATTTATTTTCGTGTTTTGAAGGTGGGATTTCTACATGATTCCAATTGACTGGTGTGAGAACCAAAGCTAGGTAGGGCTTATTGTTGTGATTTGGCATCAAAAATCTTATTTTTGGACTTTGTATCAAAATTATGTGTTTGAAATGATAATCAACAAATTGATTGATGATTGGGTTGGTTGATTATTGATTGATTAATTAAATGTTGAACCTTTAGCCAAATTGAACCAAATAGTGGATTGTATTGAAAATTTATCGCATTTGCATACATGTACATGTAATTACATTGAACAGGTCATAGCAAGGAGGCTAGAGAAGAGGAATAAAATTGTTTGCCCGACAAATAGGTACATGTTTATTGTCTTTCTTGGGTTTTTGATGATTTTGTGAGCCGATTGGCTAGCCGCTTGGCTAGCCGCTTGGTTGTTTCTTTTTCATTTTGGATTGATGAGGGCCATGGGAGGCTATTTGAAATATCCCGAAGCTCCCGTGCAGGGGAGATTATGGCGAAATTTTTTGGAAATTTAGGGTGTTAGCCAAATTTTTGAAAAATTTGAAAAGCTTATAGAAACTGAAAAGTTGAAGAAAGCCGTAGTGGAAAATAATGAAAGTTGAGTTGATTAGTTAAACAACTTTCAGCTTCGTTCCTTTTCGGGGATAAAAAGTTTTAAGTTGGGGAGATTGCAATAACATGGAAATTCTGAGCCAATTTAAAATTTTTATTTTGGCAATTTTAGCGAATTTCGATTATTTCAAATGAATAATTTTAAATAATAACGACGAGAAATATATTTGAATAGAATTAGAACGTATATATTTATTTAAATCGTCATTAGAATATAAATATTTTATTTTAATTATAAAAGGAATTGAAAATGGCGTGGTAGTTTGAAATTTTGATTTCAAAGTTCAAATGAATGTACAGGATTCAAAATTAGCTAGATTTTGGCGAAACCAAAAATATTAGAATCTAATTGAGAATATCTTTCCATTGAATCCGAAAAATTTAAATTTCATAGCGGGAATAAAAAGTTACGTCCAGTTGAAAATTCAGAATAGTCGCTATGGAATTTTGGCCCTTAAAAATGAAAATTTTGCAAACGACCTCGGTTTTCGACGAAACCACTTTTGTTGGATCCATGATGTCAAGTTATTGCTAGGTTTCAATATTCGTAATTTTCTGATTCAATGTGTGAGCGTGGCAAAGGAAAACGCATTTGACCAGTTTCAACTGATTTTAATCGACTGGAAAATGGACATTTTTCAAACGGTCTCAGAATTCAATGAAATTAGTTTTGTTAGAACCGTATCATCAATACAAGCTAGAAAATATTTTTCGGGAATTTTTAGAATCCGTATGTGGTCGCGGTAAATTGAAATGTCCGTTCAAATTAAATATATAGATTTGTATTTTGATTTTGATGGAAACTAATCGAAATAGTCGAACTGGCTTACCGGACATATCCCATTGCATTCGGAATGGGGGTAATTAGCTAGGTACGACAGTCGGTGGGTTCGATTTCGAATTCAAAATAAAAAGTTACCTTTTGGGAAAATTAAAATTAAATAATATAAAAAGTCTACCCCTCCTTTTCCTTTAACCCCCCATTTCATTCCTTCATTCTGAAATAAACCCGCTCCCTCAAATTCACCGTCGCTCAGCCCTAGCCCCTACCCATCGCCACTACGACGCCATCGCTCGACCACCCCTGGCCCGCTACCCCTCCTCACTCCCTCTACGATCATCTCCAGACCCCGAACCTCACCAACCCGCCATCAAACCCCAAATTAATCGAGAATTCCACTGCCACTATACCCTCTCCGCCTCCCCCCTAGCTCGTTTGAGCCACGTCAAACCCTGCATCCCCTGCTTGAAGCCATGCCTTGGCGCACCAGGTAGTCATTGCAGATGGTGCTCCGGCGCTTGGAAGCTCGTGCAGTGGAGGAGAGATAAAGTTGAAGGTGGTTCGGTTCAGGCAAAAACGATTTACAGTGAAGGTGAGGGTTTATTCAATATAAATACATGAAAAAAATTCAGTTTTTAATCTGTATGAATTTGCATTGTTTTTCAAACATGAACTCGTATTGTTTGAAAATATGAATAGATTTGTTTTGAAATTATAAAATAGAATTTGATCTGAAAAGATTATAGATTATGTTTTTAAAATGAAGAAAGATTAGATTTTTATTATAAAGCTAGCAATGTAAAGATTTGATTTTTATAAATATGGTTTTAGAATAAAGGTACGATTTTTATCATCTTTAAAGGAGAGTAAAAATATGATTTTTATTAATGTAGAGTATTAAAAATATCATTTTTATATCATAAAAATAATAAAAATGTGATTTTTATACGATAGGGATATAAAGATGCAATTTTTACATATGTAGTAGAAATATAAAAATTCGATTTTTATATATGAAGCGGTATAAAAATTCGATCTTTATATAAGAAGTAGAAATATAAAAATATAATTTTTATATGAAAAGAAGCGTAGAAAAAAATATAAGATGTAGAAATAAAAATGTGATTTTTATTTGTTGGGATGAAGCAATAAAAATGTAATTTTTATTATGAACATCATATAAAGGATTGCGTTGAATTTCAAACAAATCCAAGCGGTTCAGAAGTTCAGAAGTAAAAATGGCGGAGTGGAACCCTCGGTGAGAACTCCTCACGTTTATTTTAATTTCTAGTTGAAACATATACTAGGATGCAGACGGTGCTTAGCAGCACCCGACACCCATCGTCCAAAGACCATTGATGACTTGTTTGTTTGATTGTTGTGTTGTGAAATTTGACTGTTGATTGTGATGTGTGAAATATATATTCATGTGTTGAAATAAAATATATATTCATGTGTTGAAATAAAATATATATATTCATGTGTTGAAATAAAATATATATTCATGTGTTGAAATAAAATATATATTCATGTATTGAAATAAAATATATATTCATGTGTTGAAGTAAAATAAATATTCATTTACAAATCGAACGATTTGTTTATGTACACCGACTTGACTAATATTGATTGGGACGATAAATTTTACACATCGCCCAACTGCTCAAATAAAAATCTGTATTATTGATTTGAAACCCCACACGAGTATTGGGATGATATTTGACGTACACTAATCCCGATTGTTTAGTTGTATGTCAATCGATGGGTTGACAGACTGTGTAAGTGTAAATTATTTATATTTAATGCTTATGCAGTTGTGTGGTGCACTCTGGATTAGGGTTGATTATTTATCGTTGCTAGTATATACATGTGTTGTATGGAATCCATATAATTAACATAATATACTAATTGATTGGGCCTCATTCCAATTTGGAAAATAAGGAATATTATAAAAGAAAATTCATGTGTTGAATAGAAAGAAAATTCATGTGTTGAATAGAAAGAAAATTCATTTGTTGAATAGAAAGAAAATTCGTGCGTTGAATAGAAGGAAAATTCATGTGTTGAAGAAAATATTCATTTGTTGAATAGGATAACAAAGTTATTGAAATATATAAAGCCGTGTTGGTTAGATATGCACCATTTTGACGCGAACGATATTTATATCGATTATATTCGTTTTTAAAATGAATATAGAAGAAAAGTATAATATTTTGAAAATGTTATCATTTGTATATCGATGTTGTGGAATATTCAATTTTGATTTTAAATTGAATATGAAGTTGAAATTGTTTTGAAAACGAATTTGAAACGATTTATAAAATAAATTTTAAAAGGAAATCGACGAAATACATATAATATATATATTATATATATAGAATGGCCTGAATAGAACGCACCGCGCCGCGGCCGTTCGCGAATTTCAACCATTGACTTCGAATGGATATTACGGGAGATCTGACCGTTGGATTCTCCTAAAACCGGAACTGTTAGGTTCGTATCGAAAAGATCTTTCTAACAAATATTAGAAATTAGAAATCTAAAGGTTGGATTTGGAATTATGTCCAAATCAAATTTGGAAAAGGTCGTTGTAAGTGCATTTCGATGGCCTTGATAAAATTATTAAAAATATCAATAATTAGTGTAAAATCATAAGAAATGATTTGTGAAGAATTAGGATGAAAATTTCCATATTTGAAAAGATAAAAATAGTTTTTTATTGAAATAAACTAGTTTTGAACTAGAATTATAATTCCATTTATTTTTAAAATAAATAAATTGGATTTGAAATGGTTTTGAAAATAACCAGAATTTCCAATAATTGAATTGGAACGGATTTGAATTGAAATTGTCTTTGGAATATTTTGATGTTGGATTTCGTGATTATACAGATATTGTTATGGAAATTTGAAAGATATATTTATATCGTTATTTCCAATACGATATTTGTTGGTCATAGAATTTGATATTGAATATAAGCCGATATATTTTCTATTCAGAGCCTTGTATTTAATATCTAATGTGATTTGGGTTTGTCGTGAATGGTATCTTTAATAATACCATTCTTAAACCCAGTTGAGAAAAAGATTAAATCTTTTTATTTAGATTTAATGAAGTGTACCAATTAAATGGTATTTAATTGGAATTGAATTTGAATTGATTTTTGGGTTTATCATGAACGGTGTTTTGAATAACACTTGTTCTTTAACCCGATAATTAATGATTGTGATTTTGGGTTTACCGTGAGCCATGTTTTAAATGACGTTGGTTCTTTAACCCAGTTTAAGACAGAATGTGATTTCCCAAGTTAAATAATCATTGATAGTGATTATTGGGAAGATTAAAACCAAGTGGAGTTTTAATGAATCTTTAATTAGATTGAAATAATCGAGAATGGAGTATCACCAGTTTTGCTCCAGACAATAGTTAAATCTTTAATTAGATTTGAGCGTGAAAAGGGTAATTGAATTTACCGATAACACCGTGGTGTTAGATATGAAGTATGATCAGTTTTACTTCATGGGATGAATAGGTTGGGATTGAGAAATTGAACAAGTGATTACTTCGGTAAGGTTAGCTAATCCCGACTAATTTGAATTGATATTCAAAAGAAGTTTAAAGAATAAATTTAAATAATTTATCTTTGATAAAATTAATGGGAAACTTTACCGAAGTATAAGTATATTTGAATAAAAGAATATTCTGAATTGGAATGAGGCGTATGTTGTGTTTGTGTAACACTTGTTTATTATATACGTGGGTTATTCAGAAAGACCGGGTTTATCCCATTCTGAATAACTGATTCGACGTGGTGTCGAGGATGAAGATGGTGGTTGAAGACTGGAGGCCTTCACATCGTTTGGGTGATTACTGACGTTCTTGATTGGGCTGTACACCCAATAGGAGGGAATTGGTTGGTGATCGTCCAGGTGTACTTGGAGATCGATGGATATGCGAGGTACCGGGTGCCTCCGGTTTCGTTCAGACCCAGAACGAACTTGTAAATGGACTGTGTGTCTGACATTGGATTTTATTCTGTGTTGATTGATCTCTATTAAATATACATCTATTTAGTGGCGGAGAATTTATTCTCTTTCTTAACACCCTTCTTTGAGACGTGCGAGCTCAGGGGTTGTATATCGATGGACATTAGTCGCATGGAGTGAATTTCCTGTGTGGCATGCCTAAGTGGCAATTGATCAAGGCTTCTGTTGAAAAACAAAGTCTTGTGGTTGACGATCAAAGCACCGCCTTTGTGGCGTAGATTTGCGTAACATTGATTCGCGAGCCTCACACCCCGGTTGTGAACCAGAAACAGAAGAGGACCTCAGGGAGGGCATGCGTTTCTTTCTAGCTAGGGTGGTTTCAGTGACCTACCAGCCCTGACATTTATATTATTTTCACCTTTGTGGTTATTGCTGTTGCGAGGCGCCTCAGATATATCGGTGACTATGTGGAGTCGATGGAGTCATTTGGCTCATTTTAGCCTCAAAGGGCGGGGAAACGCAGTGTTCAGGCATAATAATCCACTTCGGTGGACCGGCCCTGACGATCCAAGGGGCTATTGCGGTTGTCCCAGAGGGACGGGCTAGAGCAGCTCGAATTCGGTAGAGGACGATCCCTTGCCTCGGTTCACAGATGGAAATCCATTTTCCAAATACAACATCGTGTGGTTTTTATTGTATACCTATATATGGTGACATAGTGGTATGGGGCACTTATGCCGTCTATGTTTGATACTTATGATTTGAAGTTGTTTTATACACTATACACTTATAGTAATAATAAAACATGAAATTTCACGTACCAACCATTCTCGACTATTATAAGGTAAAAACCCAATCCTCC